>CAJVGC010000065.1:51656101-51796101 GCA_910822075.1 Senecio squalidus | reverse complement strand
TTTTTGGTTAAAATAAAACCCTACACTAAAAACCAACCTGAAACATTCATTGGAAAAAAAATATTTTTATTAATTTTTTTTATTAGAAAAAAAGTAAAAAATTAAATTTATTCTAACCCTCGTCCGACCTGAATTGAGATGTGCCTTAGGAAGAGTGATTACAACATTTGCTAAATGTTAATAACTAGAATATTTGTATTCGCGTGTTGTGGCTCGGCGTACGATTAGTTTTAGGACTACTAATATAATAAAATGAAAATTTTGACTTTATATAATTAATTGTACAAAAGAAACACACACAAAAAATAACCCAAAAAGAAAAGGTACATAACATAATCCAAAAAAGATAAAAAAAAAAAAAACCAACGTCAACAAATAACCAAAATGAAAATTCAGTTACTTTTAATACCGTAATCTAAAAGGTAAGATAAAACAAAATATTTGGAAAAGTAAAAATGTAACCAGAAGAAAAGATAATGATTAAAATTAACGATAAATCAAAATAAGTAGGTAGTTATCTTATTTTTCTATAATAATAAGAAAGAAAAAAAAAGTTGATGGAAAATATCTGTTTCACTATTAATAAGATTGTGAAATGTTATATATAAAATAAAATTTATTGTTTACCTAAAGATAGGAACTGTGAGACAAACATATGGGATAAATGGTGTTTTTCAAACAACCAATTCCTTTACAACGTGATATGTTCAGGTTAGGTTTTATAGAAAGAAAGTTTTATTCTATAACAACCAAGCGACAACATATAGGATGACCCATAAATTATGTACTTCTTCGATATAGACAATCTACTAGAGAGTGCCACTCAAACGTGTCGTCTTTACAAAAATTCATAACAAATTTAACTTTTTAAAAATTTAATGGTTTCATTCTTACTCTAGAAGACTTGAAGAATGCTTTTATTATTTTGAAATATGAATTAATGCAATTAGAAAATAGTGTAATATGTTTTCTAAAGGGCAAGTCTCTGATTCTATGATTGAATCCAATGAACGATGTATTAGGTTCATTAATTATGTTATATGTTTTCGGGCCAAAAATCCAACATATCAAAACAAAGAGTTATAATCAGGGCGAAACGTGTATAGTAGGCATGTGTCATTCTCAACATTTTTTACAGTATAAAGAATATAGTTATATTTCTATTATTCTTAAAGATTTGCCCACTATAAAAATAATTGTTTTTTGAATTGTACCTTCCACATAAAGAATAAAAATTTATCAATTTATTAAATTCGTTTTAGTTTATCATCATGTGAACAATTTCTTGCTCCATCCCTAGTTATAAGTTAAAACTATTCCCATATGTTACCGTTAACTATATTTCCACCATAACAAAGGGCTTAAACTAACCTTAATTTATGTCTTAATTGAACATACAAATTTCTTCAATTTTCAGATTTTAATAAGTTTTTGACGATTGCAATCTCTTATGCTAGTGAGTGGGTAAGAGAGAACAATAGAGAGATTTTTGGTCTATTGGATCAATTTTATTTTTAATCTTAACCACATCAATGTTGTCTTTAAACACCTACTATATTTGTCTAAATTTGACATTTTCTTTCCACATTTTAAACACATGTAACTTTTTTGAAATAAGAAAATATTAACTAATAAATGATCAAATCAACATGTATCGGTTATCCTATATTTAATGAGCTGAATAACTAACAAAATTTAAATGAGAACAATTAAATATGTGAGATAAAAACAATGGAGATATTATTGGTTTGAAATTAATTTTTTTGTGCTAATACCGATTAATTCTTTACATACAAACCCATCTTCAATCAAAACTAATGACCAAAACAAAGAAGTGAAACATTAATTTCCGAGTCACCAACTAAATGTGCATTTTCTTTATTGTATAATATTTTAAAGTTGTGATTTTATTTATTACAAAAGTAACGTTTGTTTGTTTTTTTCTTTTTTTTCAATTTCTATTTGATTTCCATTCAATTTGGTATTAGTATTGCTCTGTGTTAAATTATATATCTTTGTTGGTGTTGCTAGGGATGATTTCAGTTTATTATCTTTTAAACGAAAAAAATTATCTTTTGAAGGAGTTAGAAGTACATCTAAAATTTGATTTCAAAGTCCCATAACATTATATTTGTTTTTTAGTTAGCTATATTGGTTTTTATATTATTTGAATGATATATTAAAAGAGCATAGACGTTGCTGCGATATTTAGCTTGAATAAGCGAAAACTTTATTAATTTTAAAATACACAATTCAACCCCTAAATTTCACTTACATACTAAAAGTTCTTTTTTGGATAATTAAATGGAGAGATTATTCTTTTCATTGAAATTTTGACATGAATTTAAGGAATATGTTTCTTTACTAGGTTACTTAATTATTTTGAAAGTTTAACTGATTTTTTTATATAGACATTTGATATGGTCAGGCATGCAACATTGGATAGAGAAGTTAAGGTCACTTATATTAGTTTATTTGTTGTTAAAAAAAACTTCCGAATGAAAAATAAAATAAAATAAGTTGATATGGGGTAGGTTATCAAGTCAAAAGTGTTAACGGTTCACGGAACGTTTTGTACAAGTTAGCCTATTGAAATTTGTTCATTGCAAACCGTCAAGCGATTTAGTTTCCAAATGTGTTGATTTAGGTTGTATTTTATCTCCAACATGTCATACAATCAATTTGAAATTGAGTTCAAATGGAACTGAAATGTTAAAAGTTACTAAACGACTTTCATATCCTGAAAAATGATCAATTAACACCAATAATTTTCGAAGGACTAGAAAAATAAAGCGGAATGAGTCGAGGCTCATGTTAACTTTGCTTATATTTTAAGTTCTTTGATAATATATCAAACTTTATTGATTTTAAACCAACCAACCAATGTTCTTTTAGTACTTTATCCATATTATTGTGGTGTTTGAACAAACGAATGTTTTAAATTATCAAAAATAATACCCGTGCAACGCACAAATATAACACTAGTTTATAATAGAGAAAATCACGAAATTAATTATATGGTACATTAAAATTTCGAAAATAATCACCAAATTCGCGACAATTTTCTCGCGACAATTTTGTTTTTTATCTTTAGCGCGAGAACGAGATATTTTGAAATAAGTGGTGTATATTAAGCCACGTCTTTGCGCCTATTAATATCCGTTTTCGCGATATGACAATCCTGTTCTCGCGCAATGACGTGATTTAATATACATCACCCATTTTAAAAAAATCCCGTTCTCGCGCTAAAGATAAAAGACAAAATTGTCGCGAGGAAATTGTCGCGAATTGATGATTATTTTCGAAATTTTAATATATCAGATGATTAAATTGGTGATTTTCTCTTTATAATACCTAAATACATATAATTGATTTAAAATATTTATTGTAAAAGTATAGTCGGTTTCAAATTGATTATCAAAAGAAATTCAACTCAATTTCTAATAGGTGACAAGAGGTTAGTTTAAAATTTCAAAGCTTTGCTTTATGTTTTCATTTTCATTTAAGGGTTATGCTAATGATAACATTTCAATTTATTATTGATAACAATGTTTTTGATTTTTTTCTCTATAAAATATTAATTCTCTTATAATAACATATACTACCTTTGTATTTTTGAATTTTACAACCAATAAAAATTAGTTTCTACATATAACTTTAGAGCTAAATTAACCATCCATGCATTTTTGGAATTTTAACCAATGAATTTTTTTTTCCTCTTTTCAAATTTCAAATTATATTAATAAAGGTTTGTTGTTAACAATACATTAGGTGCTATTATTAGCAATACGTATTATTTAACTATCAAAACAATGCATAAACATTCAATTTTAAATTTTAATATATCCACTAATTATATTTTTAATTAGAGATACAATTCTTAAAGTAGTTTGCAATTTCTTTCATAACATTTATCTTA
This sequence comes from Senecio squalidus, assembly GCA_910822075.1. NCBI lineage: Eukaryota > Viridiplantae > Streptophyta > Magnoliopsida > Asterales > Asteraceae > Senecio > Senecio squalidus. Next base: position 51,792,182 of record CAJVGC010000065.1, on the reverse strand, counting down.
AATTAAATAATTTTCAGAATCACATCTAGTCTAGGTCCATTAATCATTAGTCTTTTAAGTAATTTGATGAAGTAAACTATGAGTTAGCTTAATAAGAAAAGGTGTTGGATCCAATGTAGGTGTCTCCTATTACCTTCCCAATACTCCCATTCAACCATGCAATATCACCCCATGTGTTTTTTTTTCCCACTCTATTTTTCCTTTCTCCCTTATAGTTTTATTCAATTACCAAACGGTTCCCTTAAAACCACTTTATATCCTAAATTAGACTTTAGGGCGTAATTTATAACTTAAAAATGTTTAATATTATGTTCTAATATAACATGAAATGTAAATATAACACAACTATCTTGATGATATCAATATTTTTTTCAACACAAAAACGTTAATTGCACACCCACTCATTTATAAAGCTTATTGTTTTACCAAATACTTGCATTAACTGTATTAATTTTAAGTATTTTCGTTACATATAAAATAAAAATAAAAATACATAGATATTTCACTTTTTCACTTATATACAAAAAAGTTATCACAAAAGATGTTGAAAAAAAGTTCTACTGAAACAGACTCATACTATAAATAAACATTTATATTACTTAAAACATAAAAGACGTTTAATTCCCGAACTAAATACATCACCAGAATAACAAAAAAAGTAATTAAACTATCACCGAGACACTATACATTTTCGTTTTAACTAAGGCAGGTGGAAATTCCTTAAAACCTTTAATTAGTTCGAAAAAATACATATCATAACCGATTCGTTTTATCACAACAAGGTTCAAGCTCCAGCTCCAGCTCCAGTAAATTACGTGAAACATACTTTGGGCTAAATACAGATACCAACTACTAGTTAAAGGACCATATTTATATTCCGCCAATTTCAACTGAGCATGAATCATAAATTGTCTACACGTGTACTAAATCTGCAACTCTTTCACAAGAGTCTTTCTCGCTTTCTCACTCTTACTCTTTCAAACCCTTATTTAATTTATATATAAAAATTCTCTGAAAAAACAAATCTTTGTTTACTTTTTTTATAAACCTCTCAAATTTTTTTATAAAATATATATAAGTCTTGCTTATGATATGGGTAAAATGGCATTGAGATCTTCAACAAAAAGTAAACTTTTTGGGTAAAAATCTAGAATCTTGAGTTTTTGAGAATTGGGTTTTAATCTTTTTTGATATTTTTTTTAGAATATACTGAAAAAGATAGAAAAAAGATGGATTCTTGTTGTGTTACTTTTAACCCTAGTGTGCATGTTACAAAAAGTTTTGATTTTGTTGAAAATGGGTTTTTTGGAAAGAAGATTAATAATCATCATTTTTGTAAAAGTTCAAGAATTGAAAGAAAAAAAATGAAGAAAGTTGGTGTTACTACTCATGCTGTTCTTAAGTCACCACTTGATGAACAGATTTTGGTAAGCATTTTTTTTTTTCTTCTTTTCTTTTAATGGCAATGTTAGTAATTCGGGGCCACAGACATCCAATTGGGCAGTATGCGACCTATGCACCTTACACCAAAGTTAATTATCACCTAAGCATTTGAGTTGTATTCATTCTGTCTCAAAATTATTGTCTTTAAACGAATTCACACGTTTTAAGAAAAGTGCAATTATTATAAAGTTTTTTGATTAGGACAATAAATATGGGACGGAGTTAGTATATCATGATTAACATTTATGGTTGGTCAAGATCTTTTAAGGGTGTTTGTTTTAGCTTATTTATGGGGTTATGAGCTTATTTATTTTTCATAATCTTATTTTTTCCGGCTTATTATGCTGGAATGAATCAAAAGTACTAAAATAAGCTAAAAATATGCGCCTCATTTGTTTCTTGAATTGGGTGATTGTAAAGTTATGATTTTTTTGGTGCAGACATTTGAGGCACCATTTTTTGATGAGAAAAAGGTGGACCCGAAAACAGTAGCTTCAATAATATTGGGTGGAGGTGCTGGGACTAGACTGTTTCCACTTACTGGCAAAAGAGCTAAACCAGCTGTAAGTGTTTATTCGTGTTAAAGTTAAGAATGAAAGTCTGATCATGTGATCATTTAAGTCGCGGTTATCGCTTTTAAAATGCGTATCCAAACACCCGCGTAGGCTATGATTAGTCTGGGGGTGAATAAATATAGTGGAATAATGTGGCTGTGTTATGTTGCAGGTTCCAATTGGTGGATGTTACAGACTAATTGATGTTCCGATGAGTAATTGCATTAATAGTGGGATAAGGAAGATCTTCATCTTGACACAATTTAATTCTTTTTCGCTAAATCGTCACTTGGCTCGAACATATAACTTTGGAAATGGCATGAGTTTCGGTGATGGATTTGTGGAGGTATTATACTGATTAAGCTAACCTTTGTACTTGCTTTTCTTGAAAAAAAGCTACGAGTCTTATGCCGCCATTTGTTGGTACCAAAATGGAACCACGGTTCTCCTAAGTTAGTTTTCATGTGAATTTACATTTTAAAATTGGATATAGTAATAACATAAAAACTATAGTAAATAGGATAAAGTTGAAACGGAGCTTTAAATGTTGGTTATAAAAACGGTGTGGCATGTTCAGGTTCTGGCTGCCACTCAAACGCCAGGAGAAGCGGGAAAGAAGTGGTTCCAAGGAACAGCAGATGCCGTTCGTCAATTTATTTGGTTGTTTGAGGTAATTTACTTTCTATCTTTTCTTTCTCGGCCTTTTCATAAAATATTCATTGTAATCTGTTTATTAATCGGGTTCTGTTCATTTTACGGAGGATGCTAAGAACAAGAATGTTGAAAACATATTAATACTATCAGGCGACCATCTTTACCGAATGGACTATATGGACTTTGTTCAAAAACATGTTGACACAAATGCTGATATAACAGTTTCTTGCATTCCCATGGACGATAGGTATGTGAATCTGTTCTACACTGTGCTTAGACTTATTAGTATAAATGGCGCCGATTTGGCTCGTTAATTATTATAATAATACTGTTTTTTCTATAATCATAATTACTGCTTTAGTTATTTTTAATATAATTTTAAAATGTACAAAAAAGTGTTTGCGGGTCAATTCTTGTGTTTTGCCACTTCTAATGAAATTGGTTCCGGGTTTTACTGTCACTAGGCTAATTTCTACTATTTTGCATTGTAGCCGAGCATCTGACTATGGACTAATGAAGATTGACGAAACAGGTCGAATAGTCCATTTTGCTGAGAAACCAAAGGGGAACTTGCTAAAATCAATGGTAAATACTTTTACAACTAATCTCAAACTTCTTGATTACAAGGAGACCCATTTTGGGAAAATGTTAAAAGCGTAATCATTCTTGGATTCTTTTCCCGTAGCGGTAAATCTTGAGTTTATTTAATAAAATTGCTATTTAATGTTGTATTTTCAGCAAGTTGACACCACTGTTCTTGGGTTATCTGAATACGAAGCCATGAAAAACCCGTATATTGCATCAATGGGTGTTTATGTATTCCGTACTGAAGTCCTACTAGAACTGTTGAAATCGAAGTACCCTTCATCCAATGACTTCGGGTCCGAAATTATTCCTTCCGCAGTCGCAGAACATAATGTCCAAGTAAGACTTTACTCTCTGGCTTTAACGTTGGTTTTTACATCTTTTCATCAAAATGACATCAAGATTTTGGGATCTTTGATTTTAATATTAGGCGTATCTATTTAAAGATTATTGGGAGGACATCGGTACCATAAAGTCGTTCTTTGATGCCAACTTAGCCCTTACCGAACAGGTCAGTCAAACTAAATCCGAAATTATATTTTCGAAGCGGTTATATTTGAAATGACGTATTTAGCCTTGTCACTTGACAGCCTCCAAAGTTTGACTTCAACGATCCAAAGACTCCATTCTTCACATCGCCAAGATTCTTGCCTCCTACTAAAGTCGAAAGATGCAGGGTATGCTCACTCGAGAGGTGTCATATATGATTACAAATATAAAAATATTTTAATAATAAATAAAAAATGTTAGTTTTTTACCAAATGATTTATGAATTAAATGTACACTTAGCCACTTAGGGGCCACTTTCGACCCGTTTATTTTTAGCCATCTAAATTTTTCTTTTTGAGCCGTTAGATTAAACATAACCCGAAGATTTGTATTATATAATTAATCTGTTTCTCATAGATTTTTTTACTTTCAGATTATTGATGCAATCATCTCTCATGGCTGCTTCTTGCGCGATTGTAGTGTCGAACACTCAGTCGTCGGTATACGGTCTCGCCTAGATGAAGGTGTTGAGCTAAAGGTGACATTTACATTTAAATATACAACATGATATAAAGTTCCTCAAGGTGGAAACTTTGACATTGTAAATTGACATATTTGCCCTTGTTAGGATACCATGATGATGGGTGCAGACTACTACCAGACTGATTCAGAAGTCGCGGCTTTGATAGCAAACGGAAAAGTTCCGATTGGTGTTGGACCGAACACCAAAATCACGTAAGCTTTTTTTCTATCTTTCATCTTGAACGTTGTCGAAATTAAATATTTACCTTTGTAATCATCTCCTTTCTTGTTGGTTTAGGAATTGTATAATCGATAAGAACGCGAAGATCGGAAAAGATGTAGTTATTGCAAACAAAGATAATGTCGAAGAAGCAGACAGATCAGATGAAGGGTTCTACATAAGATCGGGTATAACTGTCATCCTCAAAAACGCGACTATTAAAGATGGGACCATCGTGTAATACAAAGCCGCTAGTAGGTCTTTAACGGTTAGATGTCTCAATTATCATAAGCTGTTTTGCAGCATAATTAGTTGGCTAATAAAGAAGCTTACTGCAGCTTCTTTTCATTTGTAGAATATTTGTTTCTTTAACGTACGTATAGAATTTGGTCACTGATATCTTACTATTGTTAATAAATCAGTAGAAATCCTTAGTGTTAATTTTGAATCTATTAAACGGCATGAGTGCTACATAAATGTTCTATACCATTTCATTTCTTAAAAATATCGAGGTGTATTGCTTTTTATGGCCATTAGTGGTAAGCATACATAAACTACGATTTATGCAAAATGAATGGAGAAAAAAAGATGGATTTTTAGTCCGGATTGAGTTTGGTTCAAATTATGCGGTTGCTTATGGCAAAGAAACGTGAACTCGATTATATAAATCAAAAGAATACATTTTATACCTTGAATACATCGTTCAGTGTCAAGCCTTGGTATAATGACTTCTCACATACACCGTCATCTCCAAGTCATGTGAAATATGAGAAATCATATACCAGACCGCACTAATTTTGTTTTTCTTTTCTCGTATGATAAATCACAGAATCACTAAAGAAGGTATAATTTATCCAGCTACTACCTTCCTGATGAGAACCTCGTATCTGAGATTATCAGACTGCTATTTCTCGTCAGAGTTAAACCTATTCCACGCCGCCTGTGGAAATAAAAACATATAAATGTTACATTGTTGTATGTTGTTGTAACGAAGGAAGAACATAAGACGAATCTTTATACCTTTAAAAGATCAAAAACCTTTTCACATATATACTTTTGCTGAATCGTTGCCCCACGTTGTTGCAGCTTGTCAGGATGAACACAAAGAGTAGCTTTTCGGTACGCTTTCTTTACAGCACTCGAGTTAAGGATCTCTGTCAGTGAAACCGCTTGCCAACCACTTTCAGGTCCAAGAATCTGCAAGTTTGATAATTTGTTAAATATCCGGGCCATTTTAGCACCTCTGATTTGAAGACGAGTTTATCATAAATAAAAGAAAAAAAAAAGAGTTTTGAGTTTAAGTCGGTAGCGTGAACATACATATTGTAGTGTTGAAAGCAATGCACGCAAGTTCCCTTCTTTTCCGTTTGACCACCTTTTGATATCAGCATCAAGATTTTCAGCTAAACGCTGAAGTACAATTTAATATAGAACAGTAAGATCGAGATAGAAATAAATAAAGAAAACTGAAAAAATCATATCTATTCGACAGAGAAACGTTACATTTCTTTCAGCTTGTTCCTTTTGCGCAAGTAGATCTCGCTTCTCCTTTTCTGCTAGGGCTTGAGCCTAAATAAGAAACGACCAGAATAGTAAGTAATGAACTTCCGCTATATTTCTAAATCAGCTACTTCGAAATAAAAATAAACACATACCGCCCTTTCCATGATTCTGTTGTGCTTTTCTAATTTCGCTTTGCTTCTTAAAGCGGATTCAGAACTGTTTAAATCCTGCAAAACCAGATAAATAATTAATAATGATATTTATAGAAATATAATTCTAATAACTTTAATAGCAAGGATAGATTCATTTCACTACTTACGGAAACACTCTTCTGAGACATTGCCTTCTCTAGAGCTCGCTGTCGAGCCTCTGATGTGGCTCGTTCTACTGCAGCACGTTCTGACCTAAGCTTGGACTGTGCAGAAGTTTTTTCAGAAGATAATTTAGTAGCGGCGGAAGCTTTAGCGACCTTTTCTCGGACATCGGCCATCATTCTTTGTCTGACTTCCTCTGTGGCTTTTTCAACAGCAGCACGTTCACGTTCAGCTCTCTCACGGGCTTCAATAAAGGCACGCTCACGAGCCTCACGAATTGCTCTGTTAACAGCTAATCTGTTTTTCTCGTTCTCCCTTTCTCTAGAAGTTTCTTCGTCAATCCTTCTAAAATGTTCTTTTCCCCACACTTTACTCGGCCCAGGTTCCCCAATATCATCTTCCTTGTCTCCATATTGAGGTTCTTGAGAATCTTTGATTGTGTCGGGTATTTCCTTTTCAGGCAGTTGGGTATTACTTTCTTCTTCCACTGTCTTCGCACTACTTGAAGATGATTCAGATTGTACATCGTTCTCTGAACCAAGATCCTGCAGATTGTTGATAATATCTTCTATCTTCACACCATCTATAGTACCCGATGAATCAGATTGCACATCAATTTCTTCAGATTTCAATTCATATTCATCCTCGTTATCTGTTTCACAGACCTCGTCTACTTCTGATGCATCAGCTCCCTCCACTGCTTCGGTAACATCGCTAACCTCTTGAGTTGTTTCCATATTTTTATCATACATATCGACTTTGCAGGACTCATGAATATGATCAACACTATCAGTTTCTTCCATAACGTTCTCATCACATGACGGCATTTTCTCGAATTCTTGAACAGATGAGTTTTCCAAAAGTTCCCCGGGTTTTTCACTTGTGTGATAATCTTCATGTTTCATCTCGCAATTGGCATACAGAGTCGTTTCACTTTCTTCTAAGCTATTATCATATGTTTGTGCACTCTCTTTCCTTTCTTCTATCCTATCATCAAAAGTTTGCACACTCGCTTTTGTTTCCAACTCAGAAACATCATTAAACATTTCATTGGTTTCTTCTTCATGGATTTCCGTGTCATTGTCATCTTCAGACTCGTTCTCACTTTCAGACCAATTAGAAACCTCTTTAATCCCCTTACGACTTTCTGTGTTTTCGGCATGCTCAACATCTTCTTGTTCAAGAACCTCCTCTTGTTTCTCATTTTCCAACGATTTCAATCTCGTCTCGTTATCACATTGATTAGACTCTTGGAATACATTCTTCTCATTTTCCACCTTTTCCGACACAATTAAGTTACTTGATTTTTCAACTGATTCTTGGGCATTACTTAATCTTACCTCATCCATATTCTCCTTTGATTCTCTAAACATATCAGCTTCCACTCGTTCAATCGATTCTACTTCTTTCACAACACTCTGGTGTTCCAAGGCACTAGTGGTGGTTTTAGTTACCTCGTTTTTGCCTTCATAATCATCAACAACCGTGTTAACTGTTTGATCTTCATGCTCAACTTCCATAGGCTCGGTTTTGTTTTTTTCTGTATGGACTGCTTCAGAAGGCGAGGTTGCATGTTCGTAAATTCCAGCTGAATTAAGAGGTTTCGATTCTGTTTCACCCGTAACTCGTGTAGAATTAGAAACAATGGTATTATTATCTTTAAATTTATTTGATTCCAAAATTTTCCCGTTCATTTCATCTATTACTTTCTTTGCAACAGAAAGTTTCTCCCCATCCAAAGAATCTGGAAAAGCGTTTGACGAAGTAGCTCCTGATACATCCTCCGTTCTATCTTTAACTTTCGAGCTGTCTTTATTTCTATTAGAAAAGTTTCCAAGACCTTTCTTCTTTCTTCCAACTGATTCTTTTGCAATCCGAATACTTTCTTGAGCCTTCTCTATGGCTGTTTTCAAAGCAGAAGCAGCTGAATTCACATCAAGTTCCTCATCGAAAGAAGTAGGCAAAGTTTCCGTTTTACATGACTTAGAATTCATAGTTGTTGATCTCTTCGGATAAATATTATGATTAACTACATTAATCGGTGAAGCTGAAGGTGAAGATACTTTGGATGGATGTATTTTGGCATCTACATCAAATGTTTTACTTTTTGTAACTTCAGAGACGGGTTCATTCTCTTTACTAGGATCTACACTAATATGAACTGGTGACGATTTGTGCTTCTCGGATTTCATTTTTGGTGGAGAAACCCGTTGGTCAATGAAACGAGTAAATCCAGGTATAGCATGTAACTGTGTGACATGTTTTGTCCCGTCTAACTCATCTTTACTTTTTGGGCTAATCTTGTTATACGACATGTTAAACTGCTTTAACCCCTCAGAAGATTGTCGAGACATATTATCCGAATCACGTGAAGTTGTTGTTGATGACGAGGGAGGCCTAAAAACAACATTAACGGAATAAACGGTTAGAACCTAACTAAACGAAGATTTGGCAGTGTTGCTAAAATGGGAAATTGGTATAAAGAATAGATCATACAACAAAAATATAATTAAAGTTTATAAAACTTCACGAGCCATTTAAATCTAAACATATAGAAACTTTCGATCTTCCTTCAAACAAATTCTAAGCCTTACCAATCTTCTGTTACACCCCAGAATGAAATTTTACATGTTGGTACGGATTCTTCTATTGCAAAATGTAACAAAATCTAACCAAAGATATGTCTTTAACAAGTTTAAGCTAAAAAAAAGACAGAAACCTAAGTATTAACCATCAATTTGGCATATCCGAAACTGTAGAATCGTCGTTTATAAATTTAAAATACAGGACAAACCCCATCATTTTCAAGCATATAACGTCAAATTTGTGACTTAAACATGTTTATGATGTTAGCATTTTCTTACCATAAGCCTTTCCCTAGTGTTATCAAAGATAACTTTTTTAATTTTCAACTAAGAGGTTGCAAGTTCAAGTCTCGAGAAAACTTGTGTCCCAATTACAATTTGTAATAACGTGCTTACAAAAGTTTTTCTTGATAACTTAAGGCCATGTACGATAGCACTACCACCAAAACTGCCGTAGTAAACAACGTAGGAAGAAAATGATCAAAATGCCAATCAAACACAAGAAATAACGAAAAACTAAAAAAACAAAAAACGCGTTTTCCTTTTTTTGGTTTTGTTTTTGTTTTGTTTTTAAGAAAAGAAAAAAAAAAAAAAACAACCTATATTTGTCGGAAGCAAATAACTGTTGATAAGAAACAGCAGCAGCAGCATCATGATGATCACGAGAACCAAATATATTGGAGTAATCGGGGTTCGAATTCAGCATCATCATACTAGTAGAACGTTCTCCCAACGTAGAAAGATCAAGTACCGGTATCGAAGCAGCTTGAGAGCTACCAAATATCTCCCTGTAATCAATAGCTGCACCTGCGGAAACAAACTTGTCGCGGTTTCCGGATAAAACACCGTCGTAAGGTTCTTTAGTTGTGGCAGCATTCGAAAGTTTTCTAGATTGAAATGGACGTGAAAGAGACTCCATTTTTGCAAAAGGTTTTGGGTTTTGCTGACAGACAGCCAAGAGGGAGAAGAAAGACAGAAGGGTATATGTATATGATTGGAAATTGGAAATTAAACATGCTTTTCTTTATTATTATTATTATAAGTTATTTTGGTTTTATTATTAAATAATAATTTTACAATCATTACAAAGATGTTAAATGTAGTATATATTTAATATTTAATTTAATTTAATTAAAAGTTTGGTAATAGTTAAGAAATTGATTGATAGACCAAAAATATAAAAGTGGAAAACTAAAAATGGAAAATAATTTATACCTTGTTTGTTTATTAAAATTAAAATTAATTAATAAATAGAAACTAATACAATGAGAGATTTATATCTATATCTTTATAATTTATAATTAAAATTAATTATTAAAATAACAAACAATGCAGTTTATTTAAAACTAAAACAATACTTAAAACTAAATCATCCCATATTTCTTTCGAACGCTCATTTTTTCGCTCTTGATCCACTTCGCTTCTCGTTGGCATCCCCTCCGTGCTCGTTTGAAGAAACAACATATCATCTTTCCTTGCACTTTGTATAAGCCGCTTGAGAGCCGCTTCTTTTTAGGCTTTAAGCGAGGCCTTTTTTGTTTTTGCTACCGTTTTTTTGGATTGGGTAAGTTTTTTGAATTGTGAAGCAATTTCTCCACACAAACGCTGACGATGAAGATTGTGCTTTTTCAGATGCGTCGGATAAATCTTTTCTTTTATTTCCTCTTATTTTTCCACGTGGTCGTTCGTTTCGATCATATCGTCGGATATATCAACGTCTTCAAAGTTGACGGTCGTAATTGGAGTTTCGATTTTCGTAAAAGTACGCCACTTTGAATGATGTCTCCAAATTTCCCACACTTTCGCTTGCCTAAAAGGCACACCCTCCGTTTGAAGGTACGTTTTATTCGCCGCCTCTAAAACCTTTGTATCGTCTTGCCCGCTTACCCGAAGTCGTAAAGCCTCCGCATGGTGCCAAATAAATACCTTTACTTGTGCACTCATCGTTGTGAATTTGTTGTTCAGTTGATCCTTATTTCTCTACACCAAACTTAGCCCCCGAGCTTGTTCGTTGTAACCCGCCAAAATTCGTATCCAAAATCTTTCGTCCGGTTGGTTATTCGCGATGTCGGAATCTTCCGAAATGTGAACCCACATCTTCGCCAAAAGTTCTTCCTCGTCTCTGTTCCATTGCACCTTTTTCTTTTTTTGGTTAGATGGTCCGGGTTGTTGCGTTTCTTCAACAACTTCTTGAGCTTCTTGAACAACTTGAGTTTCTTGATGCAGTTGTGATTGTTGTGGTTGAAATTGTGGTTGTTGTTGTTGTTGTTGTTTTTGTTGCAACAATAGTTGTTGATGGTAAAAAATTGTTCTGGAGTTAACGGGTTGAAACATATTGGTTGGAGTTGTTGTTGATGTGGATTTTGTTGCAAAAAAAAAAGTTGTTTGGTATTTGTTGTTGTTGTTATTGTTGTTGGTGTGAAAAATGTGGTATTTGGGTTGATAAAGGTGGGTTTACTTGATTATGGTAGTTTGTGAAACCGAAAAGGGGGATGTTTTGTGATTGTGGCGTTGAAGGTGTGTTTGCGTTTGTTGGGATATCGTTTGAAGACGATGAAGACATTTTCACGGTTATGAGATTATAGAAGAAATGTATACAAAGACTGAGAAATGGTTTGATTTTTTGGTTAAATTGTTGTTGTATTTATAGGTAAAAATTAGAAAAAATAAATAAAAGAAAAATTAAACTATCCGTTAAAAACTAGGCGTTTTTCTTTTTTTCTAAAAGCTAGACGTTGGAGGAAAAGAAAAAAAAATAAGAAAAAAAAGAAAAAAATAACAACGGTTTATAACCAAACCACGAACACGAGAACGAGCCCCCATAACAAGTGGGCGCGGAGTGGTAATGAGGAGCGGAAGCTCGTTGTGGCTCCACAACGATGCCAACAACGAGCCACTCTCTTTGCTCTAACATTACCTATTCATATGTGTCTATAGGTTTAAATAAAAGAAAATTATGAACCTAAACTATTCTATCTATTAGTGTAAAGGAAATAAATCTTAAATTAAAAATAAAATAAAAATATAACTACTTTATTTATTAGCGTTACATAAAAGAAAAACTATAACCTAAAATTAAAAGTCGCACCTTATCTAATTTAATTTCATAACAAAAAGAATAAACATGTAAAACAAAAATGTTAAAAACGCAGGATGGTTACCAACAAGTACCAACTTGTATGGTTCACTATTAATCGCTGCTTCTAAATAATAGATAAGGTAACATCTATTAAAAAGAAAAACTTAACTTTTATAAAACTTAAATATAATTTTTTAGGTTTTATAAAAATTTCAACTTATTAAAAAGAATCATAATATAAACTTCAACCAAAATTGTAATTGTTAAATGACATGTTTTGACCGTATATTTCCATAATCCTCGTTTGATTTAGTTAACGATGATTTTTGCCTGGGTTACGGTTTCATTTCGAATTCAGCCCTTTTTGGTTCATGATAAATATGAAGATTTAAGTCTATAAATAGACAAATATGTTTAAAGCATTTTCTATTTTCTCTATGTTCATAGCTAATAATATAATTATGATCAAAATAGTCTTTAACACTTTATTTAATGATTATTTATTGTCACCTCAAAACTTTTTAAAAAGAATATTCAAACACTCTTTAACTTTATCTTACACATAATAAATTGAAATTTAATATGAATAAAATAATATTATGATTATTTAAAACCTTTCTTGGTAAAAGGAAAGCGAATTGGAAGGTGTAATTGGGATAATATATTGCTTTTTCTTTCGTGTAAATCTCCAACTTGTGTCGGTGTGGTTTTCTTTTCTGATTCATTTGTTTATGTACACGATATATGTGTTTAAGAAATTTACATTTAAGCAATAAGCGATGAATCAACCGAGTCTATTGTATGTAGCTTAATATGGTTTAGATTGAACGAATTTCTATTGAATTTGAACTTGAAAAAACTCATTATATAAGAGTAAGTCAGACTTATAAGTTTGGACAACGTTGGACGTTAAAGTGTGCATTATAGACGACTGTACATGGTCAAAATCTATAGGGACCCAATTATATAGAATGCGTATGTATAGATCTGTGTTATTTTAGAACAAATCTTGTGGTTTATGTAATAACGTAAAAGAACACTTTGTTACTGTTATTTTGTTTTCTTTAACTTTAATGACAAACATTATGATACAAATTAAATTTAGTTATATATAATTAAAAAATGTATTTAAGACCCTGTTTTTACTCGCCGTATCTATATATATTATAAAGCATTTGGATATAAAATGTTGGCATTTAAGCATGTTAAAAAACTAAATTACCCTTTTAACTAAACACTTATTAAATAATTACAAATATAACTCCATAACACACATCTTTAATCTTTAATATATAATAAAATAGGGGCCTTAAATGCCAATGGCGAAGTAAGGTCCCTTGAATGGGTTATCTTCTTTGATTTCAGCCGTTAGATCAGATTGATGATGTCATCAAAGACTATTTCTATTTTACATCCTCTTACAATACATAATTACATTTTCTCTTTCATTTACATCTCCACTGAAATAAAAAAACATAAGTTTATTTTACTTATAAATCGTTCAATTTAGATTAAGATTTACCATATTGTTATTCTAAAATCTCCTCATAAAAATATCAAAACATGTATATAAACGTAAAAGTATATATATTATTTTAACTATAAGCAACATAAGTATAAACGTAAACGTATATATGCTATTATACGTATGACATTATCTTCTCATAATAACTTTAAATCCACATAACAAAAATTTACGAGTCAAACTTTATCTTTATCCGCGTTATCGCGGAACAATAATCTAATACCATATATACTTTCAATTTTGAAATAATTAAATTTCTTTTTTTATAAACTTAAAATAATCAATTTTTAGTGTGTAAAATTTCAAATAAATAAAGTTAATCTTTAGAATTTCTAACTAATTGAATTTTAATAAACCAAAAATCTTCATCGTTCGTAAATAATTTGTTACAAAATATGTACCATTGATTTATATATTTATTATAGCCGCTGCATCGCGCGAGTATCATACTATACATTATAAAGCATTTGGATATAAAGTTGAAATTTAAGCATTATAAATTTACTAAACTACCATTTTAACTAATTAATTAATAAATAATTATAAATATAACTCTATAACACACTTGCCATATATACTTAAAAATTTAAAATAATTGAATTTCTTTTCTTATAAACTAGATTATTGTCCCGCGATAGCGCGGATAAAGATAAAGTTTGACTCGTAAATTTTTGTTTATATAGATTTTAAGTTTGCTTATAGTTAAAATATTTTCTATTTTTACGTTTATATACATGTTTTGATATTTTTATAAGGAGATTTTAGAATAACAATATGGTAATCATAGTCTGAATTGAATGATTTATAAGTAAAATAAACTTAGGTGCTGTTCTTTTGAACCAAAGGTTTTTCCTCTGAATCTGAATACCAGCTCTGAATAATCAGAGGTGGTCCAAAACTCTGAATCTGAATCAATATACTATGTTCTTTTTTCCTTCGTAACATCTGTTTTACTATATTAGTACTAAACTGTTGCATTTATAAACCGTCTTAAATAAAAACATTCATAAAAATGTTCAAACATAGTGGCAACATTTTTCAAATAAAGATAATATTCAAACAACATTTTCAACATTTTGCATTAATTGTCCAGCAAGTTGATCTCGACAATTGATCATATATTGTTGATCTGTTGTATTTCCATGTGGTTGAACCTCGTCCTCATCGTACTCGTCCCCATCTTGTACATTCTCGTTAGCATGTACTTCACCTCGATCATATTCGGAGAAAAAATCATCACTTAATCCTTCTTTTCGTATAAAATTATGAATAGCAAAGCATGCAAATAGTAATATCTCTTTGTTTCACCAAAGAATACGGAGCCATTCTCTTCAAGATGGGAAAACGTGCTTTCAAAACACCAAAAGCACGCTCAATCCATACATATTCATATTACTTATTTGAACAAATTAATAAACTAATTGTCTAACATCAATTTCAAGATATAAAAATAATTAACAAAAGAAAAGTTCACATAAAAGTCAATGTAATAGTATGAGTTTATATGCAATCGAAAACAAATACATATTAAAAAAAAATTATATCACGTAAATCTAACAAACAATCATCAATATCAATTTATATAACGAAATCAAGTGACAAACTATTGAAAAAAAAATCAAAAATTCCTTGAATTTAAGGATGAAAAACTTACTGGTGAAGAGAAAGAGGTAATCAGAGGTAAAAAGAGGTTTTTTATGTAGGGTTGTATCAGAGGTAAAAAGAGGTTTTTTGCCTCTGGTTGAAAAAAAAAAGAACAACAAAATTTTTAAAACCTCTGACCGGGTCAGAGATCAGAGCCTATTAAGACTTTTTTTTCAAAAAAGAACAACACCTTAGATTTTTTATTTCAGTGGAAATGTAAATGAAAGAGAAAATGTAATTATGTATTGTAAGAGGGTGTAAAATAGAAATAGTCTTTGATGACATCATCAATCTGATCTAACGTCTGAAAACAAAGAAAATAACCCATCTAACGGACCTTACTTCGCCATATGGCATTTAAGACCCCTCTTTTATTATATATTAAAGATTTAAAACAATTAATCTTAGTGTGCAAAATTTTATATAAATGAAATTAATCTAAAGAATTCTAACTAACTGAATGTTTACAAACCGAAAATCTTGATGGTTCATAAAATTATTTGTAATAAAATATGTACCACCAAAATTATTCACCAGAAATTTAAACAATTTATTATCGCCGCAACAATGTACGGATATCTTAGTATTATTACTAAAAATCTCGGACCCATGCCTTGAATTGGGAGTTTACTCGTTATTATGTTTCCATGATAGATTTTCTTTTTTTTAGTTTAACACAAACTTGTGGACAACCCTACACTAAGAAAACAGACCAATGGATAAAAAAGTCGGCGGACGCGTTTATGGTACTATGGTTGTTGGATAACATTTAACTTCTAGTTTGGAGGGGCTAGCTGGATTGGTACTTTTCTAGAAAGTCAAATAGTCAATCCACCAATTATATTTTTCAAATGAAGAATTTACATTAAACATTTGCAATATTTTTTAAGCTTGCACTCTTTCCGCTTTAAAATAAATGTCTTCCTGTCTATAATTTTAATTTTTCTATTGTTTTGATTGGTTCGTATTTGCAAATGGACTTTTATACTAGGACAAACGAAGGGTTCTGTAGAAAATATTGATCGTGTTTTGTAGAAGAATATTATATTTAATCAACTAAAAACGATTATATTGAATGACTATTTATAGGAAATATAAATCTAACGGGCCCAAGCCCACATACCGGGCTTGGGCTTACATTCAATATGGACCTCTATGTTAACATTCCCCCTCAAACTGAGTAGTGGAATTTCCAATGCTCAACTTGTCAAGACATTGAGCGAAAATCTTTCCGGTAACCGCCTTTGTAAGAATATATGCAAGCTGATCTTTGGACGAAACAAACGGAAGTTCGATAATCTCATCTTCAAGTTTTTCTTTGATAAAATGCCTATCCACTTCAACATGTTTTGTTCGATCATGTTGAACTGGATTTCCTGAGATCTGGATAGCAGCTTTGTTGTCACACATAATCTTACTAGCTTCCACTGGGGGATATCCAATTTCTGATAGTAGTTTTCGCAGCCATAGAACTTCTGCTAAACCTCGTGCTATTCCTCGAAATTCAGCTTCAGCACTTGAGAGAGCGACTACCTTTTGCTTCTTACTTCTCCAAGTAACAAGATTTCCTCCCACTAGAGTAAAATACCCTGATGTAGACCTCCTATTACCTTTGTCGCCTGCCCAGTCAACATCAGTGTAAGCATCAATCTTCAGGTGCCCATTTGATTTGAACAGAACTCCGTGTCTAGTGGTTCCCTTGAGGTACCTGATAATCCGTAAGGCTGCTTCCATGTGTTGGACTTGAGGTTGGTGCATGAATGGACTTATAACTTCCACTGCGTATGCAATATCTGGCCGAGTATCAGCTAAGTAAATAAGCTTTCCCACCGTTCGCTGATATCTTTCTTTTTCTGCCAGTTCAGCTTCATCTTTCATGAACAATTTCTGGTTAGCAATCATGAGAGTATATGCAGGTTTGCAATCTAGCATTCCCGTCTCTGCTAGTAAATCGAGAACATACTTTTGCTGACAAATGAAAATCCCCGACTCTGATCTTAGAACTTCGATTCCGAGAAAATACTTGAGTCTTCCCAAATCTTTCATTTCGAATTCTTTGAAAAGGTTGGTTTTTAATTTTGACATTTCCTCCGAATCATCTCCTGTAATAATCATGTCATCAACATAAATTATTAGACAGGTTATGAGTTTACCTCTCCCTTTTAGGAATAATGTATGGTCGGAATTGCTTTGATTATAGCCATATTTCTTCATTACTGTGGTAAACCGACCAAACCAAGCTCGTAGAGATTGATTTAAACCATACAACGATTTCTTTAGCCGGAAAACTCTTCTGGTCTTGGAACTATCATGGATTCCAGGTGGGGTTTCCATATAGATTTCTTCCTTTAATTCTCCATGTAGGAAGGCATTCTTGACATCGAACTGGTGTAATGGCCAATCCTTGTTTGCTGCAACTGAGAAGAGAACTCTAATAGTGTCAATTTTTGCTACTAGTGAGAAAGTCTCACAATAGTCGATTCCATAAGTCTGAGTATACCCCTTTGCGACTAATCGAGCTTTATACCTTTCGATTGATCCATAGGGTTTATACTTGATAGTGAACACCCAACGACATTTAACGGGTTTCTTTCCTGGGGGTAATTCATATTCTTCCCAAGTTTCATTTCTTTTCAAGGCTTCAAGTTCAGTACCAATTGCTTCCCTCCATTCCTTATACTTAAGTGTTTCTTCAACACTTGTTGGTATTTTTTCAGAACAGATGGCGTTTGCGAAGGACCTGGCTTCCGGGACTAAGTTCCTTCTTGCGATATTTGCAACTGGATATCTTGATCCTCTTGAACTTTTTTCAGGTGAGTATCTGTTAGGTGGAATCCCCCTAGTTGATCTAGGAGGAAGATCATACCGAGTTGGTTCGGTCACACTCGGATTTTCCATCTCAACCTGTTGTTCATCATCACACATATCAGAGTTATTTGAAATATCCGGAGATTGAGAACCACTTACCTCGGATATCAGTTGAGGAGGATCGTTATTAGTGGCAGTGGTATTGTCTTCAGAATCTTCAGGATTATCAGTTGGAGTGGGTGTATCAGTAGGAGAGTCATGCACAGGTGGTGCCCAACTTATCCATCTTAATGAATCATTGTCATTTTCCCCCTGACCATGAAGATGGGTGTGATAAGAGAACTTAGTTTCAAGAAAGTCACAGTTCATTGTTGTGAACATGTGACGCCTACTCGGGCTGTAGCACCGATAACCGTGTTGATTGACACCATACCCCAAAAACACACATTTCTCTGCACATGGGTCAAGTTTTGAACGCTCTATTTTCGGTATATGGACAAAAAAAGAACAACCAAACACTCGCGGTTCGAGGGTTAGAGTTGATGGCCATTTATGGAAACGTGACAATGTTTGGAGAGGAGTTTTGAGGGCTAGGGCTCGGGTTGGAAGGCGATTAACCAGGTACGTGGCAGTGACAACGGCTTCTGGCCAAAATGTTTTTGGAACTTGGGAATCAATCATTAGAGCACGAGTGATTTCCAATAAAAACCGATTTTTTCGTTCTGAAACCCCATTTTGTTCAGGGGTATGAGCACACGAGGTTTGATGAATGATTCCCCGTGTTTGACAGAAGGTTTTCATGGAATTGTTACAAAATCCCCCCCCCCCCCCCCCCCCCCATTATCTGACCTGAGAATTTGAATGTCACGTTTGAATTGGGTTTTTACCATGTTACAAAAAAGTGTGAACTTAGTAAAAACCTCAGACTTATTTTTTTAAAAACAAGTCCATGTCATTCGAGTACAATCATTAATAAACAACAGAAAAGAACGGAAATTTTGTCCCCCTTAAATTTTAGCAGGACCCCAAACATCAGAATGAATTAACAAAAAGGAGAATCAACTCTAGTATTATTTGGTTTAAACGAATGTCTATGACTCTTTGCTAAAGTACAAGTGTCACAATGAAAAACTTTATTAGCAGGAAATAAATGCGGAAATAACTGCCTTAAGTAGCCAGAGGACGGATGTCCTAATCTTCGGTGCCATAACCAAGCTTTCCTATCGTTTGAACCACGAGTAAACATAACAGAGCCTTGTTGAGTGATCTCATCTACGTAGTATAGTCCTTGTCTCTTTCAGTACCACGCCCAATGATTTTCCCCGTCCTGATATTCTGCAAAATGCAAAACGTAGGGTGCATTAATACCACACAGTTTAATTCCTTCGTAACGTGACTTACGGATAATAACTTGTGAGATAAGGATGGCACATAAAGACATTTAGAGAGTCGTAATTCTTTCGAAATTTCAATGGTTCCCCCTCCTTTAACGGGGAGGGTTTCCCCATTAGCTGTGTGAATTCGTGTTTTATCAACTCTTGATTTTGACGTTAGATCATTTATATCAAAAGTCATTGTATCAGTGGCAACTCAATCAAAAATCCAAGAGTTACATTTGGCGTTTTTTGTTGTAACATGGGCTTCGCCAGAAAAAGATTGATCCCTTTTTAAATCATAAGTATTTAACCTATCGAGGAAGTTTTATCAAAACATTTTGGATTTAAAAAGAAGTTATTACCCAGAGGGTTTGGTGTAAAATGACCAAACCCTATACATGTTTCTGATTTGCCACTGGCACTCTTCCCTTCGCTACTAATTTCACTGTTGCCTATGGCGGCCGCAGCTTTTCTAGTCTTGGAGGTCTTGTGATTCTCATTCCACCATTCTGGATATCCGACGATTTTAAAGCATTGCTCTTTAGTGTGTTTTGACATACCACACTCTTCAAACTTGAGCTTGCTTTTATCCACCTTTGATTGGGGCCAGAATGGCGGTTTTTCTGATCGATGATTCTTGGAGACGAGCCCTGCTCCATCGCCGGTGGTATTTAGCCCAGCTGCCACACCCATATCCGCCTCATGATTCCCGTCAGTAATGGCTTGGTGAGCTTTTTCTTTCCTGGCCGTAGCATAAGCGGTTTCTGGGGATGGAAGTGGATCAGAAGGTAGAATTTCCCGTTTAATTGGGTCATACCTCCGGTCAAGTCCGTTCAGAAATTGGAACAATTTTGTTTCGGATCGAACTCGATTATATTTTGCTATTTCAGCTGTGCAAGTCATCGGGTTTGGATCCCTGCGATCAATTTCTCCCCAGACTCCCTGCATCCCTATCCGAAACTCTTCCAATGGCAGCTGATGTTGTTTGAACTCATTTTCTTTAACATGTAGGTCGAAAGTTTGTAATTTATCCTTCCCGCTGCTGTAAGTAACCGCCAGGGCTTCCCATAGTGACTTCGCTGTGGGAAATTCGGTAAGATTAATTGTAATGCTCGGTTCGATGTTCTGAATTAACCACGAAAATACCACGAGATCAGTTTGTTCCCACTCATCGTAGTTTTCATTAGTGATGGCGGGAGGATTTTGGGTAAGGTGGTTAAGATACACTTTCGATTTCCCCCCAATAGATACTCGAATCATTCGACCCATAACGGGTAGTTATTGCTTGTCAACATTAGGCTAATTTTGAGTTGATCGGACGGATTTGGTTTTGGGTTTTGGAATTGGTTCTAAGCTCCGTTACGAAGCAAGTTCACTAGTTGCATTGCCAGGTTATTATTTTCTGTGTCAGCCATATTGGTTCGTGTAAATCTGGTCGACAAAGTCTGATCGAATAAGTGTTCGACTAGGTGTTCGAACAGGTGAGTTCGTGTATGGGCAACTTCTGGTCGAATGGATGCTATTCGAATAAGGAGTTCGTGTGTTTGTGATTTCTGGTCGAATGGCTTGTCTATTCGAATGAAGATAGTTAACTTCTCGGAATAGTTAACTTGTTCGAGTTCTTAGGCGAATGGCCAATCCCAATTTTCTAGTCGAATGAAGCTAGTCGAAGGAGTTGGTCGAATGCTAGTTCGAATGCCAAGTTCGCTTGGCTTGAGTTTCTGTTCGAATGAGCTGTTTCCTATTCGAATAGGCTTAGTCGATATGTTGATTTCCTATTCGAATAGGCTAGTCGAATAGGTTGTTTTTCTGGTCGAATGGACTAGTTCGAACAGGTACTTTTGACAATAACCTGCTCTGATACCATGTAGAAAATATTGATTGGCTAGTCGAATAGGTTGTTTTTCTGGTCGAATGGTTTAGTCGAATGGACTAGTTCGAACATGTACTTTTGACGATAACCTGCTCTGATACCATGTAGAAAATATTGATCGGGTTTTGTGGAAGAATATTATATTTCATCAACTAAAAACGATTACATTGAATGCCTATTTATAGGAAATATAAACCTAACGGGCCCAAGCCCACATACCGGGCTTGGGCTTACATTCAATATGGACCTCTATCTTAACAGGTTCAATGTTAACATACTTTTTTTGAAACGAAAAAAGAAAGTATTTTCTTTGAAAAGCTGCCCAAAGAAAAAAAAATACAATTTAGAACATAAAAACCAAACAAAAATAAAAGCCACCTAGAAAAAACCTATTTATCAATAACAATCCTTCACCATTTTTGCATTCCTGCTGCTTATCCATTGCCAAGCTATTGAAGACTTCGAGAAAGGTCTTCACCTTTGAGAGCAATATGACGATCTTGTGAAGCATGAGACACCTGATTTCTCCATTTCCAAATCAACCAAAGAAGGATCACATAAATGCCATGAACAACTTTATCCAGGTTTCTGTTTCCAAAAGATCGGATACTTCCAAGAGCAATGTTCGAGATTGAAATGTTTGAGTCATCATAGATATTCCACCAGCTCCAAATTTTCTCCAAAAAGGATCAACTTTCGAGCATTTAAGAAAGAGGTGATCTGCCCCTTCTTCTTCAATGTCGCATAAAGGGAATATTATCGACTCCATATTAATACCCCGAGAAAGTAGGTTGGTCTTAGTTGGAAGTCTTTTTTGAGAGGCACGCCAGAAACATTTACTTTTTCAGGATCCAACAATTCCAGACATGATGAAACTCCTCATTCTTTTCACGTAAAATCTTTTTTTGAACCAATTGAGTAAGCATCTTAACAGTAAACATCCCCGATGAAATAAATCCTTTAACCGTCCACCAACACTACCAAAGACTAACCCACCCGACACACCCACTAAACACACAAACCAGCTAAAGAACCAAACATTCAACACACCGAACCTCGCCCAAGCCACATCCTACTCGAGCCCCTTAACCACTTCTAAGTTCCAGATAGTAGAAATAGTATTCCATTCTAATCAGTTTGCAGTCCCAAGCGACATGAGCTTCAATCGGACCGTGGTAAAGATAACCTTATACAAAACATCGATACTACGCGTTCCTTTCTTGCCAGATAAAATAAACTGAAGCTGCAAAAACAAGACGGCCAACACGCCCCCAAGCATTACCTTTCAGGACTCGCTGCTTTAAAAACACAATAACATCTGACCATTTATACATATGAAGCGGAATCCTCGAGCCAGCACAAGCTAACCGCCAAACCTGTTTGGCATTAGAACATTCAAAAAATAAATGATCATGCGAATCTGGTTGTAGATTGCAAAAAACACAATTGACAGATTTGATCTTATCCGATTTCTCCCGGTCTTTGATACGATCTTGAGTCTTCAATTTTTGTAAAACGAGTAACCACACAACTAAAGAATGGCGTAGAATACTCTGAGAAAACCACACAACTTCCTTCCAATCCACACGACCAGCACGGTCACGAATTGCATATCACGCACTCGCAGCAGAAAATAGCACCTCAGAACCATCATTATCCACCCAACCGATCGAATCTCTGCACTCGCGCAAAATTGGCACTGGAACCTGATTAACACCGCGTATTTGTGCAACCAAAACCCAGGCCAAGACCAACCATTACCATTTAAAAGATTAGCAAGTTTACTTTTTAATGTCGAGCACGCATATATATATATATATATATATATATATATATATATATATATATATATATATATATATATATATATATAGAGGTTGGTTCTTGTAAAACAAACTTTAAGGTAAAATAAGAAAAAAAAACTAAAAAATAATTTATAACGTTAGATATTTTGGATTATTGTTCATTTTAACCATATATCAAACTTTAAAAAACGAAGTTTTGTTGTAAATCAAAAAATAGGTAGTTTTATCGTTGTGCATCAAATTTGAATATTTACTGCACAAAAACAATGAATTTGATGCACAGCCCCTAAAAGACATATATTTTGATGCATATCAAAACTTGCTTTTTTAAAGTTTGTTATAATTGAATAAATAAACATAATACAAAATTACACATATTATAAATTATTTTTTCATATTTTTTTACTTAATTTACTTTAAATAATGGTTTATAAGAACCTCTTCCTATATATATATATATATATATATATATATATATATATATATATATATATATATATATATATATTGTTTAAGAGCTTAGCTTTGGCTACGTTATTACGTAGCTAAATGATTACATATTTACTATAGAATTTCATGATTTTATTGAAAATAAAAGGATAATATAACCATTTAAGTTTGGAGAGGTATAGGATTACTTAATCGTACATTATTGATCATTTTTAAGATAATAATACTAATAATAATAAATTTAAGTGTGCGGCTTTCCTTTTTTTCATTAGGAAAATCAAAGAAAGATGTTGTTTGCCTACTAAAGCTGATTTACGAGTTCTACATAACTCGAAACATTTATGCACGAATTGTTTGCTCGTATGTTTAATATGATTAGTTTGTGATAATAATAGATAGTAATAATAAGAAAATAGTATACGTGTTTTGTGTTAAACATTTTAACATTTTTGCATATTTCAAAATAATATAGTAATAATAAAATATTAATAATAATAAAATAATAATACTAATAATAATAAAATAATAATACTAATAACAGCTACAATAATAACAATAATAATAGATGTATGTCTAAATCATATGTCTCACTCAGAATTTATTCTTAGTTATTGTTGACGGTTTATATCATTTAAGTTTGGGTCATGTTATGAAGACCCCCCTACCCCACAAGTCATACCCTCCCTACTACCTAAACTACTCACATCCACATACCTAAACTACTCACATCAACATATTTCTTTTATTTGTTTAATATTTTAGTATTAAATAACTTTTTTACTTTTTTATTTTTATATTACCTTTATATATAATAAAAGAGTGGCATAAAATGTCACTTAGCAAAGTAATAACCATTAGATGAAAATCCAACTTTAATTTGAACCATTAGATCATTTTGATGATGATGTCATCATTAATAATTTTATTTTAACCCCTTTACTTTAAATAATTTAACATTTATTTTAAATAGTAATAATTAAATAAAACTAATTAACCTTTCTATCTTAAATAATCTAACACTTGTATTTTAAATTAATTCTAAAAAATACAAAACATATTTTTTTCTTCAAACACATTCACATTTTTAGTATAAAAAGAAACTAAAATTATTTTATTGTGTTTAAGGGTGTTTTGCATATAAACGGAAAACATATCATATAAAAAAATCTACTGTTTTTTTTTGTCCTATTTACCAAATATTTTTAGTTTTCTTATATATTATAAAAAGAGAAAAAATATATTTTATTGTTTTACGAGTATTTTAAATAAGGTTTTTTCCAAATTACACAGTAAATGTTTTATTTAACCACAATTTCTAACAGAATTATTTTGTTTACATGACTAATATCTTTCTATTAATCTTTTTATATAAGTTATATGTCTTTTGTTAATATTATATATTTTTTGATATAATTATCCGCATATTAAGTGGGTCAATAAGCTATGTCAACTTTATCTCTAATCGTTTTTACGTTTCAGATTTTGATAACTTATGTTTTTTTTTCAAAAGTTTATAAAATCCGACGATTTTTTTTATAAAAACACATTACTTTTATACAAATATTTCTCTCGTTTTTTATAAAAAAAGGTGAAATTATTAGGTTTTATAAACAAATACTGGCGGGTTTTTTATATTATTCAACAATATGAACAACTCTCCGTTTCACACATAACATGTATTTTATAGTTACACATACAAGTTTTTAATTATTATTTTCTTGTTAATTTTTTGTTAATAAACATATAACAATAACGAAAATCTCAGAAATTTATTTATATCATTTCTGGGAAAAACGAAGGTTTCAAAACAGAAAAATCATGTTTTACCGTCCATTCGATTTTACCAAATATGTGAATAATAGAATACGAATTATACCGAATATGTGAATAATATTGTTTTTTATTATACCGAATATGTGAATAATACTGTTTTTTTTTCTTAATACATAATTTATTTGTTAGTTACATCATTATACTGTTTTTTATTATACCGAATATGTGAATAATAGAATACGAATGTTGCATTTTAATACACAATTTATTTTTTTGTTAAATTATGTATAATGTTTGTTATTTTACGATACTTGAAAAATTAAAAAGAACGATAACAAAAAGACAAAAAAAACAAAAAAACAAAAAAACAAGAAAATGTCACATCTATGACACATGTGTCATAGATGTGACATAAAGTGGACAAGGGGGGGTTGCATAACCCTTTATGGAGGGTGGGCATAACCCATGCCTTTAAGTTTATGTAGGTCATGACTCATGATAAAACCCAAGAAAAATGATTACATTTATTACTACAATTTCATATCATACGTCTAAACTCATTTTGATAAGATACATTTACAAAGAAAAGAACTTTTATATATATATATATATATATATATATATATATATATATATAACACTAAAGAATATGAAATTAATCTGTTTTTATTGGAACATTTTATATTCTACTTAAGAAACGAATCCTTGACCAAATCTATTTTCATATTTCCATTTTTAAATCAAAAGTCAATATACATAATTCTAAACAAATAAAACACTAGTACTAATCTTGATATACAAAACATGGGAAATATTTTATTCGTTGATACTTAAAATGATAAGACAAAAGAAGTCATGCTAAAATCACCCCCTATATGGGTTTTGTCATAAAAGCAATATTTGTCCATTTTTCAAACAGCTTTTGCGTCAAATCATGGATTGATGGGCCCCACCTTGTTATCATACGATTTCAAGTTTTCAACCTCTCTAGTTTTAATCCATATACTTCATGTTCAAATTTAATGATGAACAAAACATGTATTTTAATCAAGGATGAGTTTAACAAATATTATTAAAAAAATTTGACACAAAACAATCGATCACAGCTTTTTATTTTTAAAAATTCAATTAAATTAATTTTATTTAAAACTTAAATATCCCAAAAATCGTAAATTTATTAAACGAATAAATTACACAATTGTAACGACATTTAATTAACTTTCTATAGAGTACCCACTCGATAGTTTTGACGAAATTTTTTTCCGGGTTTTCTTTTAGTTTTGAAATTTTATATTATAAAATCAAGATTTTCTCACATGTGATTTTAATAGTTTGACATAGTATTTTTGTTTTTTTCTTTTTGATTCTAGTTGAATGTATATAATATAACAAATATATGTTTTGAAATTCATATTTAGTGTTCAAATCATATGTGATTGTACCTTTTTTTAATAATATTTGTTAAACTCATCCTTGATTAAAATACATGTTTTGCTCAACATTAAATTTGAACATTAAGTAGGTGGATTAAAACTAGAGAGGTTGAAAAGTTGAAATCGTATGATAACAAGGTGGGGCCCATCAATCCATGATTTGACACAAGAGATGTTTGGAAAATGGACAGATATTGTTTTTATGACAAAACCCATATTGGGGGGATGATTTTAGATGGGAGCATTTAATAATTGAGATACAAATGATAAAATGATGGCATCATAATAATGATATACAGTGAATTGACAGAATATTTATTAATAGGCCCACAAAACATATATAAGATTATATATTAGTAATATTCTATGGGAAACAATAAACTATAAGTAAACAATTTAATAATTGAATCGTTAATCAATTAAGTAGGGAATCGTATTGTATTACTTTATAATTAATTCAAATATATCAAATTATTATATATAAATTTGTGTCGATGAAAGGGATCGAACACCCTTCAATCCTCTTTTTCTCTACCACTGCAACCAGGAATGAACAATCGATTATTTTAGAAAGGCAAGAATTTCTTAACTCAATAGGTTATAGGTGGTTTTGGATAAATATATTATAGTTTCCGGTCGAATTGGGTCACTCTAAAGTGAGGAACGGGTCCATTTGGGCATTTGAAAGAAAGTGTATTATTAATGTTTGTTAATGAATCATTAAACTGTTGCGAAAGGGCCAAAGCAATTCTTGCTTTAACTTTGGTATTACATTAGATTTCAAAATTCAAGGGTTGCCCCAACAAATATAATGTTGTAAAAGGTACAATAAAAGAAGAATAAAAAGTGTATGACGAATTACATTATTGACGCTTCACAAAAATAAAGGTTCTTTGTTTGTTTGAAACTTCGAATACTAATTTTTTTTTCCGAGCTCTCTTATTTTTCCGTTACAGAAGTAACTAATGAGGTTAATGCAATAGTATATCCTTACACTTTATATTTCTAACAACTTAAAAATAATACATACACTCACTGTCATAATCTTTTGATTAAGATGATAATTAAGTCGTTGGTAATTGTATTATAGTTGTATAAGTTGGGCTGTAAAATTCGTTGAATTCAGACCAGGAGGCCCAAACGTTTTCTATCCATTATACTTTGAAGTAACAATATCAGTCCCTCAACTTTTCTCATACTTAAATTTCAGCAATTTAACTTTGAACATTGCAATTTCGTATCACCTAAAAAAGAATTAGTGGAATACTTGTATGTATTAGCTACTAACCAAAGTTGTAAAGATCGAGATCCTATATTGGATTGTTCTCTTTGTAAAATCCGAGATCGAATTAGGATCTTAATACCGTAATATCCTATTAGAATGTTTTTAGTAAGGGTTATATTTTTCTACATTTATAGAAAGAATGGAAGATCAACCCAACTTTTTATAAGTGTTAGTGGGACAAAAAACATAGATAACTGCAATAGAAACTAACAAATTTAGTTAATTTCAGCCCTTTTACGATTTTGTATGATCCTACGATTTTGCAAACAATCTTACGATCCTACTCCGATCCTGCTCAATTTGCTAATCCTACTATGATCTAGATCGTTTTTAATAGGTGAGATTGTAGGATTGTACGATCCTACGAGCAGAATCACTATTTTAACAACTTCGCTGCTAACTATCACATTAAACTAATCTTTCAATAAACAAGTCATAAACCCAATAATTTTGTGTTTTCATGTCTTGAAAAACTTGTTTAGTTAATTGGTGTCGCCCTAGAGTGAACAATATAAACCAAGTCATTTTTTGGAACGTGAAACCAACACATACTAATAATATACATATGTCTCAAGTAAGACTCAAGCTCTCATCAAAGAAGCGATAGTATATATGTGGGTGACCCATTGACCTAGAAGTCTTGGGTTCAAGTTTTACATGGACGAAAGTCAGATTAAATACGTAGTACCAAATGGTCCCCGGCTGGAGGTTATTCCAACTAGAATACGCCATGGAAGCCGTCAAACAAGGTTCGGCAGCAATTGTCTCTGATCAAAGACTCTTGTAACTCTTTCATGCATTAACAAAGAAGTTGGAACTCTCGTCTCATCAAAAAAAAGATATTTAAGGTTGATGATCATATCGGGGTCGCCATTTCCAAACTTACAGCTGATAGACTTGTTTGCTTAGTTGACGTCCTTATGGTGTGGGTTTGCTATTAGATATCTTGGATGAGTCCGGGGCTCACCTCTACTACATTGCCGAAGCAGAAATTACTTCAGAGTACCATACAAAAGCTCTGTTCATTTTGCAACCTGAAAATAGACATCTTATATGCTGATTCTTTGGTATTTTAGTCCAACTATGGTAATCTTTTTACAGCCATTGTTGCTTATATTTTAAAAGTCGCATGCCAGGGAGCTTTCATCTAGTGTATGTGGCCGCACAGTGCAACAAACCGTTCCATATGTGTAGAGAATTGAGAAGTTTATGAATCTTTCCGTTATAAATAATAAATTAAAAAAATAGACGGTTGGGTAAAAACGCTTTAGAAGGATGTTACTTGTACGCATAAATAAACCGAGTGCACGAGTATTTCTCAGAAAGTACATATTATATCATGTTCATGATGTAGATCCTGCTTCTCATCCAACTAAAAACATACCAAAATATTCATCAAGAACGAAATAAAAGAAAGGTGATTCTTCATTATCTTTGATCACAGTCTTAAAGCTCATTTCAAAATTTAGAGACACGAATAATGGCTTTTTTGATGTTCATGTTGCCTTACGAACATACCTCTTCTTAAAGATCATTTACAATGACAGGTGCAGATAGACCGCTGGTTTGTAATTGCTTATACATCCATTGCCAGTTTTCCGGTGACACCTCGCTACCAAGTGACCGAATCACAGATCCACCACTGCAAGACCCGACTATGCAGCATTGCGCTAGAGACAATCCTTTTACCAGACCATACAAAAATCCGCCAGCAAAAAGATCGCCTGCCCCAGTGGCATCAATGGCGTTCGTTAGCCCGACAGCTGGAACTCTCACAACCTGTATTATTCACATTTTTACTACCATTTAAATACATTACTAAAACAGAATTTAATTTTCAAAAAGTTGTGATGTTAAATTGACCTCTTTCTTATGTCTTGCAATACATCCGTTTGAACCTAATGTCACCACCGCCCATTGACAGTATTTTCCCAATACATCAAGTGCAGCCTCGGGTTGAGCAACTTGCTCGCCGCTACAACAGCGATAAATAACCATCAAACACAAGAACCAATGTCTATTTTAATATGACTGGTTTGAATTAAAACGAAACCCAAATCGACCAATTCATAAATAAATGGAACGAAATTGCCAAGTCTACTAAAATGTCACCTTAAAAGTTCAGCGGCTTCATCTTCATTAGCAAAACAAAGATCAATGTTACCCGATTCAAGTAGTTCTAAAAGAGGTTCCCTAAATTTCCGAACCATCTGCCCATGTAATAAAATGTCAAGTAATATGTAAACATAATGTATATATATTGTCGCAAATAAAAACAGTTTACCTCAAAACTAGCTAAATCTAGAGATACAAGAACACCTTCTTGTTTGGCAAGCTTGATAGCTGCTTTCATAACTTCTATATTGTATATACTATATCTCATCACCAACCACTGTATCGTAAATATACTCAAAGAACATTAGCATATAGAAATGACAGCATGTTGTACCGTGATTTTATAGTATTATTTAAACGATTACACTTCATGAAACTTGATGTCGTTTGATAGAAATTAGTGTGTTTTTGTTTCATGACAAACATTAAAATATGATTATTGCGATTTAACTAATTTTGGTAAGCAAATACAAACACCCATTATATTAGTTAGTTCAAAGATCGATGCTTTATTACCTTTGAGCCTTTAAAATCTTCGCTCTTTAGTTCATCTGCCTGAAAATGGAAACCATGTCAAGAATACATGCAAGTTTATCCTGTTATAGAACCTATAACGGATTTAGCAGCATAACGGAAGTGGTGAAAGTTTTTAAGCAGGGTTCACCTGTACTTTAGCAGCAGTTGCAAAGCAGGGTCGCATAGTACGATTGCCCAATGGATCAACCAAGCAAACACACTGTTCCACATCATCAGCTAATACAAGTTTAGCACTTAGCCACTTACACGTCAATCAATTTCCACCCCAAAAATCGATTTAGGAGACGTTTATATGTGCGTTTTGAAAGTGATTATGTTATATCGAATAACAGAATCACAAAATTAATTGTAATAAAACGGCATGTAGAAAATAGTTCTTTGATGTACTTCTGCAGTTTGAAGAAGTAATAATCAAATAATGAGATGTTTGTTTGTTCGAAAGGTTCTGATTATTAAGGTAATAATACGTAAACTGACCAACAAAATACATTTTATTAAAAGTAAATTAGACATTTTATAAAAGGAGAGTGAAGGATAACCAGTTTTGTATGAAAATGTTATCCAAAACGGATTATTTGACCTCTAAATAATCAGATGCAAAATCTATTAATCCAAACATTAAAAACCGACTCCCAAAACGCAAATCCAAAAACTCTCAATGTAGGGAAAACATAAAATGAAATGGTTGTTGAGTGTTTCTATGATGGTCACCTGAGCGGTATGTTCATCTTTCACTCTCAATCTTGATATATTTACACCATTAACGCTCATGTTTTTCAAATAGAGGGCACCTTGTTCATCATCCCCACAAGCGCCAATTACTCCACAAGATATCCCAAAACCCGCAGAAAGCCCTCTAATGGTGTTGGTTACACTACCCCCGGCTATTGTCCTTACTGGAGGCAGATCATTTGGAGAAGATAAAATATGAGTATCCACCTCCGTTAGTATATGTTTCAACTCTTCAGCTGCAACCTACCAATAAAAAGACGGGTTTTTTTTTAACCATAAGGATTCTTTATTTTTATTAAATCCATTCGCTTGCAAGTACCAGAATTTGATAACATGATGCACATTTATCATTATAAAAAAGCATGAAACTGAAAATACATATGTTCATATGTGTGTTTCTAAAGTGATTATTGTTATTTGAAGAACAAAAATCATATAGTCGTGTAGCAACAAGCCTTTTGGCGGGCAATATGGATGACCGCACAGGGCCCCAAAACCTACAGGGGAACATATATTTAGTACCTATATGTATTAGTCGTTTAATGTGGCTGGAAGAAATCTCACAATTCATGTAACAACGTAAGATTAAACACTTTATTATCATTATTTTGTTTTGTTTAATTTTAATAATAAACATCATAGTACAATATAAATCTGCATTTATATTTATAAAATGTATTTAAAGGCCCATTTTTAGTCTTCACACAGGGCACCCGAAATCTCGGTTTTCGTCGTAACTAAATCTTACCTATTCCTCCAAATCTAATTATTGCAAATCCAAATCTGTCTAAACACACACATCCAAACACCCCCCTATAAGTCCTACATTCAATGCTTCACATACTTGTACAGTACAAGTTACCAATTCAATAAAATTATTTTTTACCTTTAATTCAAGAAATAAAAAACCCACATAGGTAATTGAGTTTTTAGCCAAAAAGGAACAAACTTTAAGCAATTAATTAAATGGGTTTTTATTTATTTATATAATTTAGTAACAAAATTTATGCAAAAAAAGAGGGGTGGGAAGTGTACCGGAAAAGAGCCACCGGGTTCGCCGGGAATAGTGGAAAGAATTGATAAATCAACCCTTGCTATATGGTCAACTAACGCCGCCGGAAGAAGACCGAGAACCACCGGAGCACCGTCGAAATTCTGACTGGGTTTTGGCAGAAATTCGGCACCCATACCTGTTTTTTGTTGGTGGTGGTGGTTTTTGCCTCTTCTTGTTTTTTAATGTTTTGTTTTCTTTATATAATGCCATTTCAGATTCTTTTTTCTTTTTTTTTTACTTTTTTGTACTTTATAATCAAAATTAAATCAAACTAGTAGCCACTCGTCTTCGTACGAGTTCGGTGTTTTATGTTTCAGCCTGTATTTTAACTATTAAACAACGTAAATTTACAATCGCAAGCCAAAAAAAAGGCATCGTTTTCGTGAGATTATTTGATTCGCAAACTATATTTTTTATTTCATACTAAAAAAAAAATAAAAAAAAATGAAAAACCCAACACCCAACAAAGCAAGTCCAACACCAGCAAGCCCAACAAAGCAGCGCGCTTACCACTCCAGCAACCAACTCTTTTGTAATAAAAACAATAACAATTGTATTTAAACACAAAAATTTTATTATAATAATATAAAATGCACAATTCCATATGCAAAAACAGAAATTAAATAGAGGATATAATAGATTTATGACTTATTTTTAAACATACAATCACATGCTTAATTTTTTGTATCCTAACCAATATTTTGAAACCCGGGTCAATAATCGACCCGGCCGAGCCATCGGGTCACCGGGTCAACCGGTTAAACCACCGGGTCAACCCGGTTTTACAAAAATATCAAAAATAATAATATTTGAATAAAACTAAATAATATATATATATAAATCATGAATATAACTTATGTTAAGCTTAAAAGCTACTTACTAAAAATTATAGTATATAACAACTAAAATTACGTCGTAAAAATATATTAAAAAAATATTTTTTTTTTATAAAAAACACGAAAACTTAGAGACCCGGTCGGGTTTCAAGAACCGGGTTGACCCGGGTCACCCCAAACCCGGAGGGTCACACCGGGTTTCGAAGATATAAAACCCGGTTTAATTTGACCCGATTTTTCGGCCGGAACCGGTTCAACCGGTTGAACCGGCCGGGTCGAACCGGGTTTCAAAACATTGATCCTAACAAAACATTACCTCTTGTAAGTTGAGAAAAAATCTAAGTTTACTACAAATATATAACTAAATTATATATATTTTTAATCTTTAAAAATAACTTATATGATTGTCGTTATCAAAACTCTAAATGAGAAAGTAAGTATAAAAACAAAAAATCTAAAAGTATGATATTTTATTGGTATATTAGAGAGCTTATATTAATTTGGGTTCAACAATTCATGACTATAAAGATAGGATCTTAATGTACATTAACTAAAATCTCAATTTTGATAATAATTAGCCAATCAGGTTTTGCCTGGTTGGTAAGGGGTTTTCCTGGTGAAGGAGAGGTCTCGAGTTCGAGCCTCTCCAGAGGGTTTCCTCTTTGGCGAGCATTGAGGGGGTGGTTGGTAATGGTGGTACGATGATACTCCATTACTGGCCCGCAGGAGTTGCCGTTTCAAAAAAAAATACGTGAAGTATAATAAAGAGTTATGATAAACATGGCTTTATATATTGTGATTAATATATTAATGCTCATTTAAATTTATTATATATTTATAAATAAAAATAGATTATTCAACAATATAGTTTCAGAAAAGTCAATCATGTTCTGCCTGGTTGGTAAGGGGTTTTCCTAGTGAAGGAGAGGTTTCGAGTTCGAGCCTCTCCAGAGGGTTTTCTCTTAGACGAGCATGGGGGTGGCCGGTAATGGTGGCACGATGATACTCCATTACTGGCCCGTAGGAGAATTGCCGTTCCAAAAAAAAAAAAAAAAAAAAAAAAAAAAAGAAGTTCCAGAAATTTATGAATGTATCATCAAATAAACTGTCATTTTTAAATCTATTAATCATTTCTTGATATCTTTATAGACTCTTGACTTGTTTTCGTGTAGCACGCTGTCAATGTGGTCAGTTCTACTCCGGTCCCAAGTCCACTAATATAGGTATGTATTGACTTGTTTACTGTTTATACTAACTTTATATAATAATTCATATAAGTATTTAACTACTACTTTATATAGTTAGTATATGGTGTTGATAATCGTCGTACTTTATAATACTTGGTATATGGTTTTGATAATCGTTGCTCGTATCGTATATAAATAATAATCATAGAAAAATAAATATTTCAGTATCATTATCGAATATATGAATTATAAATGAAATATGTGTTATCATTCGTTATAAATATTGAATTATTAATGTTCTATAAAGGTTTCTTATTTATATAATGTAACATCCAATCATCGCCGTTGTTGCGACACCGGAATATCACAAGTACAGTCGGGTAGAAGGTTCGGATCCGGAAGAGTTGATCCGAAGAAGACCTTCAGCCTAGCTCTCGTCTTCGATCTCGAACTTATCTGCACGAGTAAGTAAACACACGAGTAAACGGAACGGGGATGATCCCCTGGTTTACCTCGGGCGTAAGAGTAAGATTTCGAAGAGTAAGAGTAAATAAATAAAGTAAGAGTATAGAGTGTATGTGAAAAGTTACCCTTGATGTGACATGTGGGTCTGGTATTTATAGGTTTCCTTAGAGATGGTGTCTGACCTAAAGAGATCTTTCGGCGTAGTGTCGGTTTGGCCGATAGAAGTCTATCGGCTACCGATGGTACGTCATCAGCCCCCCTAGTCCAGTATTACGTAGTTAAGACTATGTAATGCTTGACTAGAAGGATAAAATGTTGTGGTTCTTTCGATTGTTCTTTCAGCTGACAGGGGGTGTCTCTTGAGTTTCTCCGGAATTAGTAACCGTCTGCCTATTTAGGCGGGATAATTGGGTTTTAGTTTCGGCGGGAAGTTTTTCAAAATGAGGCAATTAATGCTTGCGCCACCTGTCGCTATGTCATTGGCCGAGGGAGGCGGTGGATTCAGACGCGCGTCCCATCGTCTGACATACACTTGCCTATAAATAGCCCGTTTTACCCCATTTGTAACTTTTTTTCTCGCCGTTTTCTTTTTTACTCCTTCAACTGTGTGTTTTTTTTTCTTCCGTCAAATTTCTGTTGTTTCTTTCCTTTGCCTCTGATTTTCGTCATGTCAAAGCAGAATAAAGAAAACCTTCGGCGATGCTTTACAACCTTAACTCAAGAGTATCTGGATTCTCTTTCGGAGAAATATGCTATCGGGCCGGGGTATGGTGCTGTTCTACCTGGTCCGAATGATACCATTCTTGATGCTCCTCATGGAAAGATAGGTGTGTACGCCGAATGGTTCGAGTTCTCTAACATCCGTCTTCCCTTTTCTAAACTTTTTCTTGAGTTTTGTGAATACTATAAGATCATGCCTTCGCAATTAAATCCTCTTGGGGCTTTAAGACTGGCTTGTTTTGAAGTTCAAAGCTGGGCCCTTGGCCATCAGCCTTCGCTGAACCTCTTCCGGACGTTTTACAAATTGGGAAAAGCCGGTGATTGGTTTACTGTTGATAAAAGAAGAAAACCTAGCCCGGCTTGTTCGTCCAGTTCTCCTTCCGGCCGGAAGAATTGGAAATCCAAATTTTTCTTCGTTAATGCTGGCGTGGCTCCCATTCGGCTGAGATGGAAGCATAAGGATGAGTCTGTTTCGGATGAATCAGTCTTAAGAGGGGTTGTTCCGGACTCCACTATTACGGATTTTACGAATCACCAAATAGAATGCCGGACACTTCCGGAACATATTTTGGTTATGGCTGGACTGAGCCGAGTGTAGACGTCCAATCTTCAGAGGCCTTGTTTGCAGATGAATGACCGAGGTGAGTTAAGTTTCTTAGATCTTGTTATTCGATAATTATTATCGATCCTTATTTTAAACATACGCATTTTGTAGATCTGCCTCTGATCGATTTTCTAGAGTTAACCCGATGGGACGGTGTTCAGTATATCTCCCGGCCGATCGCGGAAGGCGAAACAACTTGGTTAGTTCGGATGAATTCTCGAGTAGTACATATGTCTACTGATCCTCTTCCCCTGCCTTATACTGATGCCGATGCTGTTTTTCCGGCGGGTTATGGCTTAAAGGATCCTTCGGATGAGGATTTTGTTCAACCAGCCCCCGGAACCATCATTGGTTCCGGTGGTCAACCAGCGAGGACTGGTAATAATACTATTCCCTTGCTTTTCAATGCTTTGTTTGCCAAATCTTCAACTTCTATGGGGAATGCAGTTATAAAGAAGAGGAAAGCCAACGATTGGTTTCCTCTTTCCGAAAGTGCGGTTGCTGATGATGTTGAGGCTTCCGAAGCAGAGACTGAGCCGAGGGTTAAAGCAAAAAAGATGAAAAAGATCTCTTTGTCTGCCAAGACTTTGATTATTAAGGAGAAAGAAAGCACTCAACAATCTGAGACTTCCCAAGTAGCTGGTTCTTCGAGACCTAAAGAGAAAAACAAAGAGGTTGTTCTTTCTATTCCTTGTCCTCAGAGCAACTTGGTTGTTGTTGGAAGTTCGGGAGAGGAGGACGAAGCTTCCTTAGATGGTACGGAGTTATACTGTGATCCTCCTTTAGGTGAGACGTCTTCCGAAACAGCTTTTGCACTGGGACTGATAGTTTATGATGACTTATCGACAGGTTCCCATGCTGATCTGGAAAAAGCTATTTTTAATCCGGAGCGGATTATTGAGGAAATGAGCGCTAGTGATGTGCTTGAGAGACCCTTAAAGGACATTCCTTCGGCTGATCCGATGGATATGGGAAATGAGGAGCTTGTGGCTCCTAAGTTGGTTGAGGGGCCTTTACAGCAAACTTATACGGGGGTTTTGCTGAACCAGGAGGATGAGGGTTACCAACGTCGGTCACCGGAGGATTTAACTCATAAGTCCTCGTCCTTGGTTGTGTCTCAGCCGGAACAAGATCAAAATTTGATGGGCGAAACTTCTACAAAAGTTTCAACAAAGAAGACAGAAGGTACTTTTCTTTCTTCCGGTATCGTCCAACTTTCTCCTGTTTCAGAGTTGGCTGGGTCTTCCGCCCGGACTCGAATCTGGGTGAAAGGTAGAGACTTGATGCCTTTATTTGTTTGTTGTGATTATTCTTTTTGTCTTTTAGTGACCTTATTTATCTTTTTTCAGATAAGGGGAAGCAAGTTGCACTCCAGGTGGATACTGATGTTCAGTCTGAAGATGATCCCTCGGATACCGAATCCGAGGGTTTAGATGCTGCTTTAGCCGATACTTTGTTTGTGCCAGCGATAAGTGACGTAAAATGTGGGGACCTCGTTGAACCAGAATCCTTTCGTGTCAACAGGGACCTTGTCGATCATCTCGCTACTCCGGCTGAGGTTCTTCGTCTTAGGAAGATTGGTAATGTACAGGCTGGTCGGGAATTCGACTTTTCTCTTGCCTCATTAAATGTTATAGGTCCTGACCTCCGTCGCCGAATGGAATCATCGGCACGGGAAACGGAAGAGCAAAGATTCCGAGCTCTGGAACTCGAAGGTAAACTTTCAGATGCTCTTGACCGGAAGAAACATTACCGCGAAAAAAGTCAGAGCTTGGCAAAGGAGGTAGATACAATGAAGGCTTCTTCCTCCCATCTTACTGAGATTGCTGTTCGACAGCTTCGGGACAAGTTAGAAGCGGAGCATCAGATGGCGATGGACAAACTGAAAAACCTACTGGATGCCCAACATCAGACTGCCATGACTAGTCTAAAGGCGGAGCACGAAATTGTCCTAGCCGAGGCTCGGGCCCAAAGTGATATGAATGGTGATGTGCTCCGATCTTTGGAGGAAAGGTCGAGGAAACAGGCTGCTGAGTTAGCTACACTTCGCTCGGACAGAAGTTGGTTGGTAACAACGGGTCCGAAGCATGTCATTCAGAAGCTACACTCGAGTCATGAGTACTCCCATCCCTTAGAGAACATTCGGACACTCAACTACAGACTTGGGTGTCATGATGGTTTGGTCGCTGGTATTAGCCTTGGTCGTCTGAAGCAAAAGCCTGCATCTTCTCCGTTCTTTAATGCCAATGCTGCTTCGGATTTAGAGAAAGCTTTGGCCGAGGCTTCCGACATCAGTTATCCTTATCTGGAGGCTTTAGCTGCCACCGATGGTTCATCTCTAGAAGCATTCCAGGCTGTTGAGCCTGCCGCTGGTCCTCCTTCGGATGAGGATTGAATCTTTTGTACCTTTTTTGCTATGTACTATTGAAACATGTCTTCGACCTGTGAAGATATGTTTCCAAAGACAAGTTATGAATAGAATTTTCTGTTGTTTGTTTAATTTCCGGATTCATTTGCCTCTTTTGTTTTACCTTGTTATATTTTTGTATGTTATTAAAAATGTTTTGTGTGAATCTCTTTTTGAACTTTTCATTCGGAATCATGTCCAAAATTTATTGAGGTTAGGCTCAACTTTTTATTCGAAGTTAGGTCCGATTTTTATTGAATTGAGGTTAGGCTCAACTTATCCTTCGGAGTTAGGTCCGATACTTATTGAGGTTAGGCTCAATTTTTTATTCGGAGTTAGGTCCGATACTTATTGAGGTTAGGCTCAATTTTTTATTCGGAGTTAGGTCCGATACTTATTGAGGTTAGGCTCAATTTTTTATTCGGAGTTAGGTCCGATACTTATTGAGGTTTCATCCTTATTTTTTCTTAGACTATCTGAGTTAATTGCATGTTCAATCACTTCGTCAAGCGTCATGAACATTCATTCGAATAGTGCTAATAGTAAAATGAAGGGAAAAATTGGCTACGAAGGCCTTTCATTCATACTGATAAGGAAAGAAAAAGATTACATTACTCATAATTGGCTAACTATAATATTTTCGAAGGTTCATGGCATTCCATGTTCTGGGTATGGGTGTACCGGTCATGTCTTCCAGCCCGTATGCCCCATTACCCATATCTTTGACCACCTTGAACGGGCCCTCCCATTTTGGCCCCAGCTTGCCTTCGTTTTCCTGCCGACTTGCTTCGTTCTTTCGGAGAACCAAGTCATTCTCTTTCAGCACCAGCTTTCTTACCTTCCTATTGTAAGTCTCTTCCAGTTTTTCCTTGTACTTGGCTTCTTTGGCTGACGCTGCATTTCTTCGCTCTTCCAGTAATACAAGATTGAGTCGGATTTCTTCTTGGTTGGTCTGATCATTTCCGGAGGTCACGCGGTGACTCGGCATTCCTATTTCAGCTGGGATTACCGCTTCGGACCCATAAGTTAGGCTGAAAGGTGTTTCGCCCGTACTTGTTTTCTGGGTGGTTCGGTGTGCCCATAACACATGAGACACTTGATCCACCCAGTCCGTTCCTTCCCTTCCCAGCCTTGCTTTTATTCCGTCACCGATACTTCGGTTAATCCTTTCCACCTGGCCATTGCTCTGTGGGTGTGCTACCGAAGTGAAAGTTTGTTTGATCTTCATCTCGCTGCACCATCGCCTCAATGGGTTATCCGAAAATTGTTTACCGTTATCTGAGATTAACTCATTCGGCAGTCCGAACCTGCACACGATATTTTCCCACACAAATTTCTGCACTTGCTTTCCTGTGATCCGGACGACTGGTTTCGCTTCGACCCACTTTGTGAAGTAGTCTACTGCCACGATTAGAAATTTCATTCCACCGGTTCCCGTTGGGAATTTTCCTACAATATCGATACCCCACTTTTGGAAGGGCCATGCCGATAGTATAGACACTAAATTGTGTTTGGGGAGTCTTGGAATGGGTGCATGAATTTGGCAAGCGTCGCACCTTCGGATCAGTTCGATGGCATCAAAGTGCATAGTGGGCCAGAAGTATCCCAATCCGGTGATCTTTGAGACCATGCTTCGTGGTCCGGCATGCATACCGCATGCTCCCTCGTGCATTTCCCGGATCACATAGTTGGCCTGCAATGGTCCTAAACAACGGAGTAAGGGTGACAAT
Source organism: Senecio squalidus (assembly GCA_910822075.1). Taxonomy (NCBI): domain Eukaryota; kingdom Viridiplantae; phylum Streptophyta; class Magnoliopsida; order Asterales; family Asteraceae; genus Senecio; species Senecio squalidus. Next base: position 51,751,875 of record CAJVGC010000065.1, on the reverse strand, counting down.
GGATTTTTGCGATAAAGGGTGATACCTTTCATTACGTAGTTCGGTGCCTTCATCCGGATCTTTCGGGCTTCACTCGGATCTTGTGGCAAGATTCCCTCTTGCAGGAACTTCATTATTGGTGTCATCCAGGTGGCTCCTTCATCTTCTACAATCATTAAGGTTTCCTTCGGATTATCTATGGCCCGTAGATCTTGTTTTTCCACCATTACTTCCATCGCAGTGTGTCCGAATGCTATGGACGCCAACTTACTCAAGGTGTCAGCTACCTTGTTCTTTGTTCTGGGGACTTGTTCAATCGTGCATGACTGGAAAGTGGACATCAAATTCTTCGCTTTCTCCTTATACTTGTTCATTCGGTCTTCTTTTGCTTCATAAGTTTCGTTGATTTGGTTGGCCACCAACTTTGAGTCTACTTTAACCTTCAAGTGTTCTACTTTTTTCTCTTTTGCTTTTTGGAGTCCGGCCAATAGAGCTTCATACTCAGATTCATTATTTGTGTTGTCGAAACCAAAACGAACGGAAAATGAGAACTCTTTTCCTTCCGGACTAATGAGCAAAATCCCGGCTCCCGAGCCTTCTGAACTAGAGGATCCGTCGGTGAACAAACTCCAAACTTGGTCTTTCTTCGGGTTCTTTCCTTTGACATCGGATTCTGCCGGTCTCTTCCTCTTCTTGTTCTCCATGGGTCGCTCATCCCTTGTTTCCATCGGAGCGATGTCTTTGGGTACCACCTGATAAGGAACTTCGGCTATGAAATCAGCTAGCACTTGTCCTTTGATAGATGTCCTGGGGACGTATTCTATATCATAGCTTCCTAACTCAATGGCCCACTTTGTAAGTCTTCCAGCCGTTTCCACATTCCTTAAGATTTGCCTTAAAGGTTGATCAGTGATCACTCGGATGCTATGAGCTTGGAAGTATCTCTTCAACCTTCGAGAAGTGTAAACCAAGGCTAGTGCTATCTTCTCTATCTGGGTATAGTTGTTTTCGGGACCTTGTAGCACCTTGCTAACAAAGTAAATAGGGATTTGTTCACCTTTTCTTTCAGCCAGGAGAGCCGAACTAATGACTTCGGTTGTTGATGATAGGTATAGGATCAAAGTTTCTCCATCCCTCGGTGCTGTAAGAGTGGGAAGAGCCAAGACGAACTTCTTTATCTCTTGTAGGGCTTCTTCAGCTTCTGACGTCCACCGGAAATCTTCCTTCTTCACACAATTTTTCAAGGTTCGAAAGATTGGTAATGATCTTTCGGCGGATTTTGCGAGATATCGTCCCAGGGCTATGACCTTACCGTTTAAACTTTGAACTTCTTTCATTGTCTTGGGTGACGATAGTCCTTCTAAATCTCGAACCTTCTCCGGGTTTACTTTAATACCATTAGGAGTCACGATATGACCTAGGAACTTTCCTTCTTCCATCCCGAAAGAGCATTTCTTTGGGTTAAGCTTCATGTTGATTCTTCGGAGATTAGCGAAGGTTTCCCGAATATCCTGAATCATTAATTCTTCCGACGTGGATTTTATAACTAGGTCATCAACGTATGCCTCTAGATTTCTTCCGATCTGTTCCGAAAAAGCTATGTCTATTAGTCTCTGATAAGTTGCCCCAGCATTCTTAAGACCGAAAGGCATCTTTCGGTAACAGAAGATTCCCATATCAGTGTGGAAAGCTGTCTTGTCCTCATCCTCTTTGGCCATTTGTATCTGATGGTATCCTTTGTATGCATCTAGGAAGCATTTGAATCGGAAACCCACCAGCGCTTCCACTTTCAAATCTACTTCCGGCAATGGATACGCGTCCTTCGGGCAAGCGTCATTGAGATCTTTGAAATCGACACACATTCTCCACGTATTATCGCTTTTCCGAATCATGACCGGGTTGGCCACCCAGGTTCGATACCGAACCTCGCGGAGAATTCCGGCCTTGGTCAATTGTTTAACCTCTTCACAAGCTGCCTTACTTCGATCAGGCGCTAGACCTCGTTTCTTCTGTACTATGGGATTTTTTCCTTTCTGAATGGTTAGCTTATGTTCCGCTAGTCCTCTTGGTACCCCAGTCATGTCCGAGGGTTTCCAAGCGAAGACATCCCTGCTTTGTCGGAGAAGCGTGATGAGCTTTTCCTTACCTTCCTGAGTGAATGTGTCTCCAATTGTGACGGTTTGTTCCGGATAATCCGGATGGACAATAACTCTTCCCAGCTTGGTTTCCTCTTCCTCCTTCTGCAAGATCTTCTCAATTTTTTGGCATTCCAACACCTTGTGAGCTTCCGGACGAATTTCAACTATTCCTCCGGGGGTAGGAAATTTCATGAGGGAGTGAGCTGTCGATACAATAGCTCCGAGCTTTGCTATTCCGGGTCTTCCAATAATGATGTTGTATGGAGAGCTGGCCCGAACTACTAGGAAGTCAACTTCAACTGTCCGGAACTTTTCATCGTTTCCGATGGTAAGGGGCAAACGGATTTGCCCTATCGGTTTCACCGCTTCTCCGGAAAACCCAACCAAATACTGAGAGCATTTCTCCATCATTTGTTGTACTTCCGAATCCAGTTTCAAAAAGCATTGTTCAAAAAGTATTTCCGAGGCACTCCCATTGTCAATGTATATCCTGTGTACCGTCTGGTTTCCGATGTCTCCCACCACAACCATTGGGTCTGTGGTTCTTTTAGAGGTGCCTACCGGAGGAAAAGACATCTCCTGTATCATCCAGGGCTCCGTCCTTTCACTGCGAGACTCACTCGCCTCCCCTTCACAGAAGACCATATGTATTTACTTTTCCTTTCCCTTTCACGGGAAATGTCGGACCTTGTCTCCTTTGGCCACTCAACTTGATACCTTCCATCAAATGATTCAGTTGACCCGTTCGTACGGCTTCCTCGATCTGTTTCTTCAATTGAAAACAATCATTTGTGTAGTGTCCTTTGTCTTGATGGAATTCACACCATCGGTCCAAGAATCGCTTGTCCGGAGCTCCTACTAAGGGAGCAGGAGCAGTGAAATGTATTCTCCCTTTTTCCGTGGCCAAGACTTCACTAGGGGTTTTGCTAAGCTCGGTGAAGCTGACATGCCTCCGAGATTCACTGGAAGATACGAAAGGAGATGCGCGAACAGGTCCTCGTCCGAACCTTCTTTCATGACTGCCGGGGGAAAAGCTTTTCCGGCTTGGAGAAAACCTCCACGGAGGACTTATAGCCGGAGGTACCGTTTTTGATCCTCTTCTGGATGCAGCTGTGCTAGCTTCGACGTACTGTCTCGAAGCTTCTTTCCCGTTAAGAAACCTTTTCACTCGTTCCATCATTTCATCTACTGTTTCGGGTACCCTGGCATTGAGTTTCGCTATGAGGGCCGGTACCCGGATCCCTTCCATGAATCCTGACACTTTCAGCATATCATCCCCTCCTTTAATCTGCAGAAGCTCCCGCTTCCATCTTTCTACAAAATCTTGAAGACTTTCGCTTTCCTTTTGTTTGATTTTAGCAATGTCTGTCGGACCCCGAGTGTATCTACGTTGCTGCATAAAGTAAAGTTCAAACTTCTTTTTCATATCCTTGAAACTATCAATGCCTTCTTCCGGCAACTCGCCGAACCATATTCTCGCCGGACCAACGAAAGTTTGGGCAAACATTCGGCACCAAACTGGCATGGGCCAGCCCTCGGTATCGGCTGCGCCGGAGAAAATGGATAAATGATCGTCAGGGTCACCACTTCCGTCATAGGTGCGCACGATGCTAGGCATCTTCACTTTTCGAGGCATCTTGAACGTAGAGATTCTTCGAGTGAACTTAGAAGCAAAGTCCGACTGATAAGGAAGATTCAGATCCTCCTCGTCATCACTATATTCTGGTTCTGACTCACTCGTATAGCGGATCTTCCGGGCCATCGGAGGAGTCCTTCGGGCTTGATCCTTCTTCTTTCGTTCGTGTTTTTCCAGCAGGGCCTTGAGTGCATCATAGTTTTGTTCTAGGAACTCCTCAGAGATCTCCGTGTTTCTCTCTACATTAGTCTGGTCATGCCTTGGAGTTTCGTCTTCGACTATCGGTTCTCTTTGACTTCCCGATGTATTAGCCGTGAAGGTGTTAGTCGTAAAGGTGTTAGCCGTAGAGGTCGTATATGGTCCTGTAGAAGCCATATGAGGTCCCACGGATGGCGCCAAATGTTGCGACACCGGAATATCACAAGTACAGTCGGGTAGAAGGTTCGGATCCGGAAGAGTTGATCCGAAGAAGACCTTCAGCCTAGCTCTCGTCTTCGATCTCGAACTTATCTGCACGAGTAAGTAAACACACGAGTAAACGGAACGGGGATGATCCCCTGGTTTACCTCGGGCGTAAGAGTAAGATTTCGAAGAGTAAGAGTAAATAAATAAAGTAAGAGTATAGAGTGTATGTGAAAAGTTACCCTTGATGTGACATGTGGGTCTGGTATTTATAGGTTTCCTTAGAGATGGTGTCTGACCTAAAGAGATCTTTCGGCGTAGTGTCGGTTTGGCCGATAGAAGTCTATCGGCTACCGATGGTACGTCATCAGCCGTAAAGATGACGATTAGTCTCTTCCTTACAATTTTTTGTCATTCAAATTGTGTTTTCAGATTGAGTTTTTTAATATGCTTTGTTTTGAAATATGTACGGATTTAGGTTGTGTTAAACAAAATTTCAAGTTATAATTATTGAAAGCAACTTTGTGATGAGAAAAGAAGATGAATTTTAGGTTGAAGATTAATATGTTAAATATGGACATTAGTTTAAAGGAGGAATTGATTATGAGGTTGTTACATATGTAAATTTATATGCAAAACTCATTATAAATTATGTCGTTTTATGATTTATATGTTATTAAACGTTTGATTTGTCTTATTTTTATCATGATCCCCAAAGTGCAGGGGGTCATTGTTTGTTATGAAAAAGTTATTAAAAATGTATATTGTAAAAACCTATTGTAAAAACACGCCATTAAATAAATAAAAAATGTAAATAGATAAAAATTAGTATAGTTAGTTTAATAAATATTATTAAAATTATATACATTTGAAGTGTTTCTAACAGAATAACATAATTTGGATTGGTTTTGTATTTAAAATTACATGTGTAACAAACTTATATTCACTTTTCACTAATTTAAAAGACATAGATTATCTATGTGTATCTTTTAACAACCATTTCATACATTTTAGGCTTTGAATAATACAAATTACACAAGACACTCGATATCAAATCAAAAGAAAGAAAACCAAATGCTATCGTTGTGAATAGCTCAAGAATGAAACTTGCCGTCTTGCATGTTATGTGAATTATAAGGGTTTTTTAAACCGAATCTAAGAACCAATCCTTTTTATCAACCCAACCACTTTAAAAGCGCTTCCAAAAGTGTTTAGATAATCCAAACCCTTGATTATTTTCGTGTTTTATCAAACAATATTTGATAAGTTATAGGTGGTTTTCTATTTTAACGGTTTTTAAAACCTTTTTGAACAAATAACTATATTTAGATAGTTTATTTGTTTGAACGATGAAAAATAGAAGAAAAAGAAGTTATATAAAATACGATACCATACAACAAAAAAATTTGTAGTGGTTCTAACCGCGTGCTAACAAAACCATCTTAATTCACCTATGCGTTTTGAAGCGAGAGTTTTTCCCTTCAAACATCACCGTTAAACCCGAAAGAGATCATCATTACTCAAATATCCTACATCCATTTGACATCTTGGTAGGGATCACCACTTGTGTGTAAAGGTTTACAATAGAATGTTCACACTCACTTGGTCACTTATTCTCTTGCTCACACTTTAGATTATTAACTCAATAGTCAATAATACGCACAATGTTTAAAATATTAAGATTCCTTTAATATATGTTTAAAAGTGTGAATTCATAATTAGGATCGACAAATAAAATTTGGTGACGTTGTTCGATAATTAGATAAGAGACCTTTAAATATAATTTTTTTTTAAAACAAACTTGAAAATTTATATTAGCATTACAAAGATTTCATACTTAACAAAAACAATATCTTTTAAAACATCAAATTCTTCCCAACAAAAAAAATTAAAAAAGATTTTTACCCTTATTTTTCGAGTACAAAAAAATATATATATAAAATATTACTCGGTTAGTTCCAAAAATCAAAGTTATTATACTAAGCACTTCAAAATCTGAGGCCTTAGAAACCAGTGGCTCTGTGCGATCGTAAATGTCGAAGATGCTCAGATCCTTCACTGTTCATAATACTCAAATAAGTAAATAAAACCGGTTTGGATAAACAAGTAAACATAATACCATGAATATATACGATCACTTATTCACTTATCTCTATGCAATTTGGTGACGAAGAAAGGTAGTGATTGGTGGTGTAGAAAGGGCGAAGGAAGATGCCATAATAGTCGCTTATACACCACTTGACATGTCTTTTTTTACTTTTAAATTTTCTATTCATAATTCATCACAAAAGCTGCCTCTTGCGCCGTATGCTTCCATTCAAGAGTAATGCTTTTGTTAATCTTTTTATCTTTCTTGATTCCTTTTCTGATTGTACCATAATATGATAGGCATTGATCATATGAGTCACGAGTGAAGTCAGTTTTTATTAAAAAGTATCGACTCGGATTATGACTCGAAAATATAGCTCACTCGTATCACGATTCATTCCATAACTCATACAATAAAGAGTTAATTACATGGTTCGTCCCTATGGTTTGCACCATTTTCACCCGTCATCCCTATTACTTTTTTATTACACCACTAGTACCTAAGTTTGAAATTTGTTGCCTCCAGGGTCCCTATTTTGGATGTGCCGTTAAAAGTGCCGTTAAGTCAGTGACACGTGAGTAACATGTGAGGGTATTTTCGTCATTTAACTTTCTCTCTCCATTTTAATATCCCATATCCAAAAATCCTCAAAACCCTAAATTAATTTCCCCCAATTGTGTAACTCAATATACAGACTCATAGCGTAAAGTTTATACAGAGTTGTGATACATTTCATATCGTAACAGATGAAGATATACGTTAAGACCTCCATCGAAAAGACCATATCTATGGAAGTCAAACATTGGGACACAATTGGGAATGTGAAAGCTGTGATACAAGAAAAGGAAGGTATTCCCTCTGACCAACAGGTGCTGATCTTTGACGTCGAAAACACCACCATATCTATTCGCGGACAACGCACCATATGAAATGTAGTATCTCATGTTCCTCCATAGTAGAGATCTACGCCCAGAAACCGATAACTCATCATCATCATCTTCACCAACATCATTGTAAATATCATCAGCAGCATCTAGAAGCAACGTATGGTTAGGACTATTAATTTCCCCAAATTCCAATTAGTTCATTAATTTCCCCTAATTCCAATTAGTTCATTTTAATTAGTTTGACGACAATGAATTGATTCGATTTGTGTAAGTAAAACTCATAATCTGAAGTTAGAAATTGAAATTTGGGGAAATTAATTTAGGATTTGGGGATTTTTGGGGATGAATCTGGGTTTAATTTGTAATTGAATCTGGGTTTAATTTGTAATTGAATCTTAATTTTGATTTGATATTTGGGTTTTGATTGTCCTTTGTTTAATTTAGGATTGAATGATTTGGATTTTGATTGTTTTTTTTTATTGTGTTTTTTATTTTTATTGAATCTGAGTTTTAATGAAAGAGAAAGGTAAAAATGACGAAATTACCCATCACGTGTGACACACGTGAGGTCACTTAACGGCCTTTTTAACGTCACGTCCATTTTAGGGACTCTAGAGGCAACAAATTTCAAACTTAGGTACCAGTGGTGTAATAAAAAAGTAATAGGGATGACGGGTGAAAATGTTGCAAACCATAGGGACGAACCATGTAATTAACTCTACAATAAATTGGAGGACTCGTACTCTAACTCGAACGATGACTCGTAAATACATTTAAATAATCATTAAATTCAATAATAAAAGCACTTACTATTAGATTATATTATATGTATATTAATAAATTTATTTATATATTTCTAAAATCATAACTTTTACGTATCGAATTATAAACCAAACTTTAAGAAAATGATTCACATCATCACTTGCGAGTTAACAGCTATCAAAGACACACACCTATTACTTTACGATACTAACATTTACCAATGTTCAACATCACTTTCCCTAAGTTGTGAAGACCAATCATATTTCATGACAATTACAAGAATTTTCCCAATCCTCGGCCAGACTTGCGCAGCTGTGCGAAAAACACGATCCTGAGTTGGTTAACCGTTGGATCGTCATGAAATTTGGTTTGTCGGTTCCCAACACATATATCTACAATCTGACCGAAGAATTTGTCGATCATATTTGTGTAGCAAAAGATATAAGCTGTCGAAGTTGGTTGCAAAAATAGAAAAAAGGCTGAAAAATCAGCAAGTTCTTGGATTCTTTGCAAGGGTGTGCATCAGCCCTGCTCGATCATCTCGATCATGGCGGCCAGCGAATCAAACCCCCACGCAAAGGAGAAACACTCGATCGCCTTTCAATGTCCGCAGTTAGCACCCTTGAATTACACTATATAGGCATTCATGAAGTTTGGGACGTAGTGGATCCGGGATCAACGGATGCAAAGAAAAACAACATCGTGCTGGGTTTGCTATTTCAATAAATTCCGGAAGACTTGATCCTACAAATCGGAGATCTCACGACAGCAAAGGAGATGTGGGATGTGATCAAATCCCGAAACTTGGGTGCAGATCGGGAGAAGGAAGCACGTTTGCAAACCTTGACTTCGGAGTTCGAATTTTTGAAGATGAAAGAAACAGGTACGGTTGATGACTTCTCTTCAAAACTATCGGGCATTGCAGCTGTTTTGGCGTCACTCGGAGGAAGGATTTCACAATAAAAGTTAGTGAAGAAATTTCTTACAAGCCTTCCTAAACGATTCGTGCACATCGTAGCGGCACTTGAACAAGTTTTGGATTTAAAATCGGTTTCATATGAAGATGTTGTTGGAAGGCTAAAACCTTACGAGGAACGGACAAAAGAAACTGATAATGCGTCCGATAACTCGTAAATACATTTAAATAATCATTAAATTCAATAATAAAAGCACTTACTATTAGATTATATTATATGTATACTAATATATTTATTTATATATCTTTATAATCATTATTTTTACGAGTCGAATTACAAACCAAAATTTAAGAAAATGATTCAAATCATCACTTACAAGTTGACAACTATGGTCAAGACACACACACCTATTACTTTACGATACTAACATTTACCAATGTTCAACATCACTTTCCCTAAGTTGTGAAGACCAATCATATTTCATGACTCGAGCCGAGTCATAGCTCCGACTGAAAAATTATTTTCTTTTTTGTTAGGGAAAAGGGTATGTCCCACGACACGGGAAAGTTAAGAGTTTAAGTTTAATCCATCATTGTTTTGGCTTTAGGTTGTTAAGATATCGTCAATATCATATACTATTAGCTGAAATACAATTAAATGAGGAAAAAAGAATCACTATGTTATCATCTATTGGAAAACTTGATGATCAGTTTCTTTTACTTTTTTCATATAAAAATGCAATTTATTTTTTTAAAAGGTACAATTTATTACACATTACACAATACTTACATTTGTTTGATAAATATATTTCAATACAAAAAAAGTAATGTTATTCATATTTAAGTTTTTCTAACAATGAAGCAAGAATAAAAATGACTACATTTAACGTGAAAAAGAAAAGGTAAAGTAATTTAGGCAAAGAAGACAAAAATACTAAGATTTATGAAATACATGATGAGTTGACACTTTCCTTTCTCCAATATCTACCTCAAATCACGGATCCCTATTATTTTAGGGAGATGATATGTACACATTGTTTTTGCCGTTCACAACAATTTTTATTAAAATGACTCTTTTACCCATTCACTTATCTTTTCCTTACTTTTGGGGAAACAAACAACATATCCTGCAATGAAAATTAACCAATTTCTTAAGATATGAAACCCAATCAATTGAAAATTAACCAATTTCAAGTACTGCAATGTAACATTGAGAAAGCCTAGTTATTTGTGTACAATCGATTTCCATACGATATGAAACCCAATCAATTGAAAACAACAGAGGTTATAATTTACCGAGTTCCCCTTCTTATCTTTCCGAAAGAAACTGTAAATCAGAATCACGACTGGGATCTCAATCAGCTGCAAGAACAAATTTAAATTGCAGTTACAAATAATGTGTTTTTCTTAATGCTGGGTAGAGATACGTTGAGTAGTGCCTGACTGCCTGTTTACTTGGAACAAAACGGATGGCGATTGAATGGCAAACGGAGCAGATTGGATGGCGATGGATGGCAGCGGAGCAGATTGGATTGGATGGATGGTCGATTGGTTTCCTATGCCCGCTCAGATTTCAATTGGCGCCTTAAGCGTCGTTTATTTTTCCTATTCCCGCTCAAATTCCTTAACTACAAAATGCTCTTTTTTGTAGTTACTTTAAGTAATTGGGGCTCGCATGCGTCCAAATGAAATCTTGGATCCAAGCTGCTAATGTTGCTAAGAGATGAACATGGTTGTGCATGTGGGTGCTTTCGGTGTTTGCAATGTAAATGTAGATGAGAATTTAAGATAAAAAAGAAAAAAGTATACTTTCACTTGAAAGGGTATAATGGTCATTTTTTAAAGATTTGTTGTGAATGGGAAATTTGTGTTGTGAAATTATCAATTCCCATTATTTTATAGAGTTTGTTGCTAATCCATTGGGTATTGAAAACTTATTTGCATAAACATGTTAACTTTGACTTTTGACACTGCAAATCTATCTTTTATCCGTATAATAAGATGTATGTGTGTCATTGAAGGGTTTTGTTAAAGTCCAAAATTCTAAAATGACATAGGTTATTTCCACCTTCTAATAGTTATTCCAACCTCCTATATTTTTATGTCCTATTTATGACACACATGTATTATAGATGTGATTTTTTTTTTTGTGTTTTTTTTTTAATCTTTTTTTGTCTTTTTGTTGTCGCTTTTTTTTAATTTTTCAACTATCGTAAAATAACAAACATTATACATAATTTTAAAAAATAAATTGTGTATCAAAATGCAACATTCGTATTCTATTATTCACATATTGGGTATAATAAAAAACAGTACATATTGGTGTAAAAATCCTTATTAAGATTTATAATATGCAAGAAATCTTTACGAATTTGTGCCCACCCTTTTCACAAATATACTCGATTTTATGTGTATACCCGTTCTTTTGTTTGGTTTTTCGCTTAACGATAACAAAACCTAGGTTTCGAGCTATATTTTGCGCCCAATCAGTTAATTCATTGTGCGTACTGAACATCTATAAAAATTAAATAAACAAGGATCAATACATTTTAATTAAACTATTAACACATTTAATTAAACCATTAACACATTTTATATAAATATTTATATAAATATTTTTATAAAAACATTTTTATATCCTAAATACTATTTTTATATAAATATTTATATAAAAACATTTTTATATAAATATCTATATAAAAACATTTTTATATCCTAAATACTACTTTTATAAAAAACATTTTTATATTCTTAATATTAATATTAATTAAACTATTTTTTATAAATAATAATATATAACATTTAATATATATTATACCAAATTTAACCAAAATAACAACTTATTTTAATCTTAATGATAATAATTTATCTTTTCTTATATCTTATTCTTATAAAACTTCTATATTATCTTTTTTCAACATTATTGGTTGCAAGAATAGAACAACTTATTTTAATTTTAATGATAATAATCTATCTAGTTTTATCTTTATAATGTTTTTTTCTTTAATTACGGTTTTATTCTATAGGTTGAATTATCGTGATTTCGGTGCTCAAACTGAAAGGGAATATTAGATTTAGTTAAAGTCTGATATGTAGGCTTTGAGTTTATTAGATTTAAAGTATGTAACCCTATAAATATCAAATAATAATATGTCATAAGACACAAGTTTCTATCATCTTTTCGTAAAAAAAAATACGAAAAACTTAAGTAACATAAGACATTACATCAAACACATTCTCTATAATTATATCAAGTTATATGTTGTGAGTTTAAAGAATATAGTAAAAAGTAAACATAAATAATAAAAATAATAATAAAAAGAAGAAGAAGAATAATAATAGTAATAATGTTATTTATAATAGTAATAATATAATATTAATAAATAGATTATTAAGAAGTAGAGGTGGTTGATGTGATAATGTAGATTAATAGAGTAGGATAGAAGGCAGGGCCGGCCCTGGGCCTGGGCCAGCAGGGCAACCGCCCAGGGCCCAATGATTTTAGGGGCCCGTTAACTTTTTTCAATCCCATTAACCTAGCCATTTCTAGGGGCCCAATAACGTTAACGTGAATACTGAATTACTTTGCGCTGCTTCAATTCCTAAATCCTACTCCTACCGCTGCTTCCTAAATCCTACAATCAATTAATCAAACGCCGCTGATTGCGCTGAAATTCTATTGCGCTGCCTTCAAATTCAATTCTATTATTTTGCCGACAATCAAACGCCGCTGCTTCAACAATCAAACGCCGCTGCCCGCTGCTTCCTAGTTCCTACTGCCGCTGGCTGGCTGCCTGCCTGGCTTCTCAATTCCTAGCTTTGATTTTGATTTTGCCGACAGACAATTGCCAAACTTTCTATCAGGTGTTATTGTTAAACTTCCTGTCTTCCTTTCTATTATTTTGTTTAATTGAATAATTGTTAATAATGAATTCTAAAAAATATTTATCGGGTAGCCAAAAAAGAAAGAAAAGGGAAGAAATCGAAAAGGAAAAAAAACCTTTAAGAGGTTCAATGGATAAATTTATTAAAAAGACAAGTCCTTCTAATGATTTGAATGAACAACATAACACAAATATGGATGAAAATAATGATGAAACTACTTTAGATGACACTACTTTAGATAATAATGTTAATATGAAAGAAAGTGAAGAACAAGAAGATATTTATGATCCTAGCTTTTGGAATAATGTTGATAATAAGTTAAGGGATATTTTAGTTGAAAAGGGGCCGATAAGAGAATTTAAAAATGAATATCCCAAGAATAATGATAAAAGACATTTTTCTTATATTCATTTTACTAGAAAATTAAGTAATGGAGAGTCAAGTGATCGAAAATGGTTAATTTACTCGAATCGTGTAGATAAAGTGTTTTGTTTTGGTTGTAAATTGTTTAAATCTACTAATCAAAAAGGTTCATTAGCACACGAGGGAAGTAATGATTGGAAACACATTGGTGAGTGTTAGGTCTCACTAAGATCCCAAACAGTGGCAAATCAATAACAAATAAGTATTTAGACGTTAATTGTTATATATCGATTTAGTACTCAGTTTCAGTATATATTATAGCGGAATTATAATATTGAAACAATGAAGATAACACACAGTTATATTCCAATCAAAGGTATACCGATTACAAACCTCAAACTCACTATTTATACACAATATAGTGAGTTTGATAAAGATCAATCTAAGAAAATCTTTTAAACAGATAAAAGATATTCACTAACTAGATTACCTTAAATTACGCCTGACTTCTCTCATGAGTCTGAGTTAGTCAGACTGAGTCACTCAGACTCATGTCACTCAGACTGAGTCACTCAGACTCAGGTCACTCAGACTCAGACTTTGATTAACAGATCTATTAATCTTGGGATAGATCATTGTTTTTCCCAACAATCTCCCCCTATCTGTTTCAACCAAAGTCTTTTACAAAATATGCAAGAAAATAAACACAAACATAAACATCTTCAATTAAACACTGTTTGTGAACAAAACAAGCATCAGTCTGTTTTTACATCTTCTTCTTTAAGGTCCTTCTTTTCTTTTTCACTGGAAGATCAAATGGTAGAGGCTGATCTCTTTCCCTCATCCATCTCGTCCTATCTTTCTTCCACTCCATCAGTGTCTTCATTTCAGCATCAGTCTTATTGAAATGCAGTTGATATTCCCTTTTTACTAGCTCCACCCTATCTGCCAGTGTTCCTATTTCTTCAATTCTTTTCAGATTCATGAACAGCCAGCTAATCAGTCTCACTCTGAATGGAAGACATTGAGGAGACTCACATTCCTTGAGTAAAGCAATACAATGATGAATAGAAGTTGTGGTAATGCTGTCCTTAGGTTGAAAGCTTTCTTCTCCCCCACAATCAATGTAACATAGCCCTGTATGCTTCTCAGTCTCAATGTATGTTCTGTCTTGAAATGCAACCTCTTTAGGAACTGGATGCATACTGCTTGATTCCAACCCCAAAGATTTCGTTTTGACTTTCACATTGTGCTTGGTGCAATAGGCTCTGTAGTCTTCATCTGACACTAGATTCAACATGTGAGCTGCATTCATGTTGAATGTGGCCTCTCTCCTTATGGCTAATCCTTGAGATTTGTCAGTCAGATCGTAGCTCAAACTGGCCATTTCCTTCCATTCTTCTAATCCCATTGTGTGCAGTCTTGTTAACCCAACTCTGAACGATCCACCTTTATGTGTGCATGTAAGCAGCAGGTCTGTTCCATTATGACTCTTACAATCTAAGTGAGTAATCTTGTGCTTGAGTTTTCTCATGGAGAAGTTTGTTATAATGTAATCAACTCTTTCTTCCTCTCTGAGAACAAGCTTGGCCATCTGTGCATCAGCTTCCAACCTCATCTGTTCCTCTTCAATGGCCATTTCCTCCTCAGCTTGCATCTCAGCTTCAAATTCTGCAGCTGCCTTTTCAGACTGATCATAAGGATTGAAGTCAAATCTTTCTTTGTATAGCCCCTTCACATACTCTCTGTATTGCTCCACTGTCATTCCAGCACTTTGAGCATATCTTTGTAGTTTGGCTAGTTTGTCAGCTTCAATCTTTTTCCTTTTGTTTTCAGTCTCTTGTTCTATTTCAGCCTCAGATTTGGTTGTAGCATCCATTTTGCTCCCTTCCCCTTCTTCAGTCTGTTCCTGGTCACTTGCATACCCAGTCTTTCTTTCTAGCACATTAATATCTGACATTACTTCTTCATCCCCAGAGTTCATGCTCCAATCTGTCTCATAATGTACTTCAGACTGACCAGTTTTTGTGTTAAGTCTGGTAGTCTTATAGTACCTTTTCTCCCCCTCTTTGCTCTTCCTTTTCAACTTCTGCTTGGGTATCTCAGATTCATATATTGCTGCATCAGCTAATTTCTCCCCTGAAGCTGAGAACCCTCTGCAATAGCCTTGCCTTTTCTCATCATACTGACTTCAGATGTCAGTTTGGACACCATATCCTTCAAATCCTTCATTTCCTCTGCATTTTGAGTTCTTAGAGCATGAAACTCAGTCTGCATTGCACTCAGTCTGTCATCAAACTGAGTAGACATATCCTTAAGTGCCTTTAGCAAGACAAGAATAGTCAAAGCAACCTCAGACTGGGTTGATGTAGTAGCAGTTGTTGATGTAACTGGTGGCACAGCCTCACTCCCTCCCTGTGATATGGGACAATGATCATAAGCCATAGAAATTGAAGTCTGTACCTCACCCAGTTTTGGGAGTAAGGCATTGGCGACTAGTGATAAAGAGTGTAAGAGATTTGGAGGTGGTACCTTATCGTGAACCAGCACAGAGCTGGTGAAGATAGCCTTTGGAAGAGGCTGTGAGACTGAAGGGGGTATTCCCATACTAGGTACAGGGGTGTCCAGGAGTGGGACACTTTCTTCAATGCCTGCCACATGTGTCTGTGTGGTAGCAGCAATGTAGTTCTCCAAGTTTACCATCAGACTGGGGTTTTGGGTGGTCCAAGCAGTCAGATCCAGCTCATCATCTAGCAGAGAGAGACTAGTCTGTACTGCAGCACTGGAGGGGAGTTCTTGACTCTCAGCCTCATGGAATAATGTGTCCATTAGTGCTTGATTTTCGGTGGGGCTTGATGTGAGAGCTTTATCAAATGAACTTGGTGAGTTCACCTGTTGGGTCGCTTGTGTAGCCAGGGCATCAAGCAATGGAGTGGACTGCTCATCCTGAGAGGGGATACTCTCAGACTGAGGTAAAGTTAGAGAGATGTCCATACCTTGGATTTCAACATTAGGCCCAACCCCACCCAGATTCACCTCAGCATCTGCAGCAGGGATATTTCCCTCAGGTCCACCGTCAATTCGTTCAGCTTGAACCTCTGAGTCTGAGGAGTCAGACTCAGTGGGGTCCTGATCAATGAACGGATTTGCAATCCATTCAAGCATCACAGCAGTAAGTGGAGCTTCAGTCTCCGTGATATTGATGTAAGTAAACATTTTTGGAGTCAGTTTGGGCAGTTCACAAGTAAAAAAGCGGTGATCAAGCTGATCATAGGTTTGGCTGCCCAAAACTTCCTCAAAACACAGAGACAACACCCGAATGAAAGGAACATCGTTAGGGCGTTTTGTTTTAGTCACCAGGGAAAGAATCTCGTCAAAATAGAGTTGTGAAAAGGAGATTTTTCTACCTGTGACCATAGCATGAAACAGATGAGTTTCAAACTCATTCATCTGATCCAAGCTGCCCGATTTACCCCCCAAACATCTTGTAATCATTGAAAACAAGAACTTCCATTTCCCAGTGAAGAAACTATATTTTATAACTCCCTGTGTTTCAGGCTGACCAATAAGAGGGAAAGCTTCATCCCTTGCTTGTTGTTTGCTTCGTCTAGCCTGGAATCCACCTTCCCCAGCCTCGACAAGTGTGGGGAGAAGTAATGCACTCCTGATTGTTTCTTCAGTGATGGTAATTGTGTCACGCCCATTGTTGTAGGTGCCTGTAATGGCAGTTCGTTCATCATTGGCAGTGCAAGTGTACCACCATTCACATAAAACTGGAGGACACATGGTGTTTGCACAAAAGAAAGCACCATATAGGGGATGAGACTTCATATACTGAATCAATTGTTCAAATCCCCTGCCTTGGCGATTGGCGGGAATGTCAGACGTTGCTACACGGTTGTTGTCTTTTACTTGAACGCGATGTTGAAACTCAGCCCCTGGTATCATTCTTGAAGTAACATGGAGCATCATATTAGGGTTAGCCATTAGAATAAAGAAAAATCAGAGAGTTTGAACGAACAAGAACTAGGTTAAAAAAAAATTGAAATTCTGTTAGCTTTAAACTAATATTACTTAAGATTTTAAACCAAGCGAAAATACAGTTTAGACCCCTATAGATTTACAACTTGCAATGAATGACCGTTGACAAGACTTGACCGAATTAAAAAAATTAAATAAAACTATCTAATGATGAATTAGAGATACAGAAGATATAAAAAAATTAAAAAAATTTGTTCCAAAAATACATTGAATCGGAGGTCAGATTTTAGGATCCTGAAGCTGACTTTTAGTCAGACTGAAAATAGTCAGACTGAAAATGGTCAGACTGACTTGGTTGTTAGCTCGAATTTTGAAATTATCTGGACTAAGGATTTAGCATGCCAAGTTCCCCTAACAAGTAGAAGAACCTTTCCTCACTCAGAGGTTTGGTGAATATGTCTGCTAGTTGATCATTGGTTACCACGAATTCCAGTCTGACCTTCCCTTTCTCCACACAGTCTCTAATGAAATGATGCCTGATTTCAATATGTTTAGTCCTGGAATGGAAGACTGGATTCTCAGTGATTTGAATGGCACTCTTGTTGTCACACATGATGGGTGTGTTTTGAATTTGGATATCTAGATCAGCCAATTGATGTTGCATCCAAAGTATCTGTGCACAACAACTTCCAGCAGCCACATACTCAGCTTCAGCGGTGGAAGTGGCAACTGAGTTTTGCTTCTTGCTGGACCAACTCACCAGCTTGCCTCCTAGAAGCTGACACCCTCCTGAAGTGCTTTTTCTGTCAAGCTTACAACCTGCATAATCTGCATCTGAGTACCCAATTAGTTCAAAACCAGAATCTTTAGGGTACCATAAACCAAGGTTTGGTGTACCCTTAAGATATCTGAAGATCCTCTTTACAGCCTTAAGGTGAGATTCCTTAGGGTCAGCCTGATAACGTGCACACAGACATGTAGAGAACATGATGTCAGGTCTGCTAGCAGTCAGATAGAGTAATGAACCAATCATTCCTCTATAAGTAGCTTGACAGACTGACTTGCCAGATTTGTCCTTGTGCAATTTGTCAGAGGTGCTCATTGGTGTTTTCATTTCAGAACTTGTAGCAAAACCAAATTTCTTGATTAAATCATGAACATATTTACTTTGGTTTATAAAGATTCCATCCTCCTTTTGTTCAACTTGCAGACCCAAAAAAAATGTAGTTCTCCCATCATGCTCATTCTGTATTCACTACACATAAGTTCTGAGAACCAAGTGCACAGTTTGGTATTTGTGGATCCAAATATGATGTCATCCACATAAATCTGAACCAGAATGACATGACCAGATTCTCTTTTTATAAACAAGGTTTTGTCAATTGAACCCCTTTTAAAATCATTTTTAATTAGAAATTCAGACAAGGTTTCATACCAAGCTCTAGGAGCTTGTTTGAGACCATAAAGTGCTTTATTTAACTTATAAACATGATCAGGGAAGTTGGGGTCAATGAAACCTGGAGGCTGCTTCACATATACTTCCTCCTGCAAATCTCCATTTAAGAAAGCACTCTTGACATCCATCTGATAAACCAAGAAGTCTTTGAAGGCTGCATATGCTAGAAACAGTCTGATTGCTTCAATTCGTGCCACTGGAGCAAAGGTTTCATCATAGTCAATTCCTTCTTCCTGTTTGTACCCCTTAGCTACCAGTCTGGCCTTGTTCCTGATTACCACACCATCCTGATCAAATTTGTTTCTGAAAATCCATTTAAGGTCAATAATGGTCTTGCGTAGTGGACGTGGGACCTTTGTCCAGACATTGTTTCTTATGAATTCACCAAGCTCCTCCTGCATACCTTCAACCCAGTCTTCATCTAACAGGGCTTGTTCTACAGTCTTGGGTTCCATCAGACTCAAGAAGTTAGTGTAGAAACAGAAGTTGGCTGTAGCATTCTTTCTTCTTGTTTGAGCACCTTCAGTGATGGATCCAATGACAGATGAAATTGGATGGCCCTTTACAGTCTTGATGTTTCCTGAGCTATGAATAGCAATTTCTTCTTCAGGCTGAGTAGTGTCAGTCTGAGTATGTTGAGACTGAGCCTGGTCAGATTGAGGTAACTCAGACTGATTAGTATCAGTTTCATTTGAAGGTAGCATTTCCGAGCCTGGAGCCTTCTGGACTGATTGTTCATCTGTTTCACTTTCTGATTCTTGAGTTTGAGTCATGTGTCTGGCAGGCTGATCACCATTCTGAGATTCAGATTCAGAAGAAATTTGAAGCAGTTCGTCACAGAGTTGATTGATTGTGGTGATTTCAGTCTGAGAAGATGATGCAGCTTCATCAGACTGAGTGGAGTCATCAAAAGTGACATTAATGCTTTCCTCAACAACCTTTCTTCGTTCATTATATACTCTGAAAGCTTTGGCAACACTTGAGTATCCAACAAATAGTCCCTCATCAGCTTTGGGGGACATTTTACATAGCATATCCCTTTGATTTAGAATGTAGCATCTGCATCCAAAGACATGAAAGTAATGAATGGAGGGAACTTTGTTGTGATACATTTCATATGCTGTCTTCCCATGTCTCCTCACAATAATTGATCTGTTCTGAGTGAAGCATGCAGTGTTTACAGCCTCAGCCCAGAATTTTATCTCCATCTTTCCATAACAAAGCATGGTTCTGGCAGCCTCAATAAGAGTCCTGTTTCTTCTTTCTGCTACCCCATTTTGTTGAGGAGTTCTAACTGAGGCAAAGTTTTGAACTATCCCCAGTTTGTCACAAAAGTCTATCAATACTGAGTTTTTGAACTCAGTTCAATGGTCACTTCTCATTTGTCTAACTAGAAGATTCTTCTGTCTCTGTTCTCTTTTAATCAGACTGATGATTTCCTCAGCTGCATCACTTTTGGCCCTTAGGAATATGACCCAAGTAAATCTGGTGTGTTCATCAACAATGACCAGAGTATACTTCTTTCCTCCTTTGCTTTCAATTCCAATTGGTCCAAAGAGATCCATATGTAGCATGAACAGTGGTTCACTAATGGAATGTAGCATTTTGGATGGAAATTGTGACTTTGTTTGCTTTCCAAGAACACCGGCTGAGCAAACCTTGTCTTTGGTATAAGTGAGTTCTGGCAACCCCCTTACTAGCTTGCTTTTGGATAGTGCATTAATGTTTTTGAAGTTTAAATGAGATAACCTTCGATGCCATAGTCAGTTTAATTCCTCCTTGGTTTCAGTAAACAAGCAGGTCTCAGCTTCATCATTTGCTGTACCCAGATCCAGACAGAACACATCTCTTTCTCTTTTGGCAAGTAGTAATGGTTTTCCCTTGGCATTGTAGATTATCCCAGCCTGTTTCCTGAATCTGACTTCATGATCTTCATCAGTGATCTGACTCACACTGAGTAGATTGTGTTGCAGTCCTTCTACATAAGCAACTCTCTTGAATGTGACAGCTCCAGCATGAATCTTGCCATATCCCCTTGTCATTGAAACTCCATTGTCCCCATACCTTACTTGAGGTCCATCTTCTTCCTTGTAGTCCTGTAGAAAGGATTTCATCCCTGTCATGTGCCTTGATGCTCCACTGTCTAAGTACCATTTTGTAGAATCCTGCACATGAAATAGAAGAAAATTAGTTCCTTTTGGGTACCCACTTTAGAGTGGATCCATGAACTGAGGCAGGTTTAGGTACTGGTGCAATCTTGCATTCAGTTTTAGAACTTGAATAGTTCCATTTGTTTATTTCATTCATGCAATTTATAGAATAATGACCTATGACACCACAGTATTTACAAGGAGCATTTTTGAGATTGACTCTGGATGGAGCTGATTTAACTTTAGAAGATTGACCATGTTTAGCTTTTGATGGAGAAGTGTTTCTGGAAGGTGAGTTAGAGTGTGATGAGACTGATCTGGATTTTGATGATCCTGAATGATATGAAGCTGACCCCTGTTTTGATGAAACTGACTTGTGAATATTAGGATTCTTAGGTCTAGACCTGATCAATAGTTTACAAAACACAGCTTCATGCCCTTTTTCACCACAGTTATAGCAGTTTCTCTTTGGAGGGGATTTGGATCTTGCTTGACTAGGTGATTTATCTCTGACTAAAGTTTTGACAATGTTGGTCAGTTCCAGTAATTGATTTCCTAATTTATCAATTGTTTTAGATTCAGGACTTTTGTTATGACTTTTGGAACTAACAGAAGTTTGACTCTTGGGTTTTCTCAAAACCTGGGGAACAACTTTGATCAAGGATGAAGAATTCTTTTCAGTCTGCATATCAGTCTCAGACAAGACAACACTTTCAGATTTAGAAGAAGATGAAGGCAAAAGACTATTTTTATTCAAAATTTGAGATATTACAGGTTTGACAAATGCATTTGACATCATTGTCTTATTTCCTTTCAAATAAGTAAATGTATTTGGAAGGATTTCTGGTTTAAAAATGATTTTTTCTCTTTCTGCCTTCAAAGCTTCTTCCTCCTCTTCTGTCATATACTTTTTCAAACTGAATCCTTCACCCAACACAGCTTGAACTTGATTTGGTACCTGTCTGTTTAAGCAATCCTCATTTTTTAAAGATGATATTCACCATGATTTACAAATTCTTTTATAGTGCTCAGTTTCTTCTCTAAGTTTGTGATTTTCTTTTGCAAGATCACTATAAGCTTCAGTCTGAGCATTTAGAAGAACTTTATAACTTTCTAATTCAGCTATTTTATCATCTTTACTTTTCATAAGGTTTTCAAGGTCTTTGAATTTTTGTTTCAGATCATTTTGTTCTTCTATAGTGGTGGTCAAGTCAACAAAAATATACTCAAACATTTGAATTTTTTGTTCATTTGTATAAGTTTCAAAGTTGTGTACCTTATAAAGTTTTGACTTATTCCAGTCTGAATTGCAACTCATCCTTTCAGCTTCCTTTAGATCCTTTTCAAACTGAGAGGCAGATTTCTCAGCTTCAGTAGTTTCCTCCACTATTGCCATCAAGCACTGATCTAACACTTCTTCTTCATCAGAAGACAGTTCTTCATCCAGCCATTCTTCAGCAAAGAATGCTTTTTGTTCAGTTTGAGACTTTTGAGGATAGGAGCTGTTCCCTTTCTTGTATTTTAGATACTTGTTTCGGTATCTTTGGGCCCTTTCAGCAACTTCGTCCATATGCTCAGTCTGGGCATTCTTTACTTTGCAGTCAGCAGCCATGTGTCCATAATCATTGCACTTGAAGCATTTTACCTTTTTCATATCAAAAGGTTTCTTTCCTTTGTAGCCTATCTTTTGTTCAAGCTTCATGGTCAACAGAGCAAGTTGACTCTTTAGTTTCTTGACTTCAGATTCGTTTTCAGATTCTGAGTCTGAGTGTGACTCAGACTCAGATGAGTCAGCTTGAGAATAAATTTCTTTATTCCTTCTGCTTGTGGCAACTAATGCAGCTTCTGGATCCTTTGCAATTCTTCTATTATTGAGCTTCTTTCTTTCTTGAGATTCTTCAAAGTTTAACAGTAGACCAAAGAGTCCTGGCAGTTTGTAGGTGGACAGCTTCTCACTCACTACAAGTGATGTGATAACAGATTCAAATTTGTTAGGTAGTATATCAACAAATTTCTTACATATATCATCATCATCTTTTGTCACTCCCAGAGCTGACATGTCATTCAGTAAGATTTGAAATCTGGTATGGACATCAGCCAAAGTTTCCTTTTCTTTCATATAGAAATTCTCATAATTTCTAATGAGACTGTTCAGTCTTTGCTCCTTTACTACTGGAACACCTTCATAAGACACAATTAATGTGTCCCATAGCTCCTTAGCTGTTTTGCAGCCTGCAATTTTAGAAAAGATTTGTTCTGACACTGCATTTCCTAAAATGCTTCTGGCTTTGGGATCAAGATTGTATAAAAGTTTGTCTTGATCTGTCCATTGAGATTTGGCAGTTTGAACCCATCTGGCACGTTGGACAACTCTATCACCTTCTTTAACTTCATCAATCTGTTTACCTGGAATGATGGGTCCTTCAGTTATGACTCTTATCATTTCTTCATGAATTCCTGATAAGTGCCACTCAGCTTTGAGTTTCCAATGTGCAAAAGTTATGACCATTGAACACAGGAATTCCTTTTCCAGCCATTGTGGTTATGTTTGAAGATGATGACATTGTTTGAGATTTTAGGTATTGATCGTTTAAGATTTATAAATTTATTAAAATTTAAATCTTATTTGCTCTGATACCAGTTGTTAGGTCTCACTAAGATCCCAAACAGTGGCAAATCAATAACAAATAAGTATTTAGACGTTAATTGTTATATATCGATTTAGTACTCAGTTTCAGTATATATTATAGCGGAATTATAATATTGAAACAATGAAGATAACACACAGTTATATTCCAATCAAAGGTATACCGATTACAAACCTCAAACTCACTATTTATACACAATATAGTGAGTTTGATAAAGATCAATCTAAGAAAATCTTTTAAACAGATAAAAGATATTCACTAACTAGATTACCTTAAATTACGCCTGACTTCTCTCATGAGTCTGAGTTAGTCAGACTGAGTCACTCAGACTCATGTCACTCAGACTGAGTCACTCAGACTCAGGTCACTCAGACTCAGACTTTGATTAACAGATCTATTAATCTTGGGATAGATCATTGTTTTTCCCAACAGTGAGAAACTTAAAGAACATGAGAATAGTATGGAACATTTATTGTGTATGAATTCTTGGCATGAAATCAAACTAAGATTGGATAAGAATCAAACAATTGATAAAGATTTACAAAATTAAATTAAAAGAGAGAAAGAACATTGGAGACGAGTTTTAAAAAGAATAATTTCGGGAGTTAAATATCTATCAAAAAAATGTTTAGCTTTTCGAGGGTCAAATGAAAAACTTTATCAACAAAATAATGGGAACTTTTTAGGTTTAATTGAAATGATGGTTGAGTTTGATGACACAATGCAAGAACATGTTAGACGAATTACAAATCATGAAACTCATCACCATTAGCTTGGACCTAAAATTCAAAATGAACTAATTCTTTTTTAAGTGATTGTGTCAAAGATTATATAATTAAGGTTATTAAAGATTCCAAATATTTTTCTATAATTCTTGATTGTACTCCGGATGTGAGCCATGAAGAACAAATGACTTTAATTGTGAGATGTGTTAATTTTTCAAATAATGACATAAAAGTTGAAGAATACTTTTTAGGATTTTTGAAAGTAGATGATACTTCGGGTTTAGGACTTTATGATGTAATGTTAAAAGAACTAAAATTACTTGGTTTAAACGTTGATGATATAAGAGGTCAGGGTTATGATAACGGTTCTAACATGAAAGGAAAACATAAAGGTGTCCAAACTCGTTTACTTCAAATTAATCCAAGAGCACTATATATGCCATGTGCTTGTCATAGTCTTAATCTTGCACTTAGTCACATGGCACATTCTTGTGTTAAAGCTGTTTCATTTTTTGGTATTATACAACGCATATATGTATTATTCTCTAGTTCACCTAAAAGATGGAAAATTTTAGTTGAAAATGTTCCAAAGTTAACTGTTAAATCTTTATGTAATACTTGATGGGAAAGTAGAATAAATAGTGTTAAGGCAATCAGATTTCAAGCTCCTCAAATAAAACTAGCCTTATTAGAATTGTGTAAATTAAATGAAGACGCAAAATCAAAAAGTGAAGGGGAAAGTTTACTTGGTCTTTTGGAAAACTTTGAATTTATACTTGGTATGGTTATTTGGTATGATATTTTATTTGCTATTAACACAGTTAGTAAAAAGTTACAGTCTAATTCTATATGCATTGAAGATAGTATAAATCAAATAGAAAGTTTAATGACATTTTTTGAAAAGTATAGAAATGAAGGGTTTGTTTCAAGTATGAATAATGCTAAAACAATTGCTTATGATTTGGATGTAGATCCTATTTTTCCTATACGACGCCAAATTACTAGGAAAAAACAATTTAATGAGACTGATAATGAAGAACAAGTACAATCACTAGAAGAGTCTTTTAAAATTGAGTATTTTTTGGTTGTTGTTGATATGGCAATTACATCATTACATACTAGATTTGAGCAATTAAAAACATTTGAGAATATATTTGGTTTTTTATACGATCCAAGGAAATTGAAGTCACTAAATGATTCCGAATTAAGAGAAAATTGTATTAAATTTACAAATACTTTTTCAAGTAACGATGTGTCAGATGTGGATTTAGATGATTTTTTTTCCGAACTAAAGGTATTACAAATTACTTTGCCAAACACTTTAGTTACTGTCATTGAAATATTAAAGTTTGTTAAAGATGCGGGTTGTTATCCACATGTTTGTATTGCATATAGAATATTACTAACTGTGCCTGTCACTGTTGCTTCGGCTGAAAGAAGTTTTTCAAAACTAAAATTACTTAAAAATTATCTAAGATCAACAATGTCACAAGAAATGTTGAATGGTTTAGCTATGTTATGTATTGAGAAAGATATATTAGATAACATTGATCTTGATAAGGCCATTGATGATTTCGCATTTAGAAAAGCTAAAAGAAGCAAATTTTTATGAGTTTTTTTTTTATTATTGCGTGTAGTTACAAGAATGTTCAAAAAAGTTTTGAAGACTTGACAGTAGAGATTAACAAAAGTGGCGACATCAATCAATTGTAAGTTCTTTATTTCTTCGTAATCTTTATATAGGATTTTACTTTTTTGAAAAAAAAAAAATTATAGGGCCCATTTCTAGGATTTCGCCCAGGGCCAAAACATAGACCATTTGATCACATTAGTATTGCCCTATTGGTTTGTCTTTTAGAGAGTTAATTGACTTGTCAAGACCTCAATAGATCTTTTGGTAACTTGATTCGAGATTATTAAAATGGTGAATGCATCCAATAATTTATAAATCCACTCATGATATGACTTATTATGGACAAATTCTATGACTATTTATTACCACAAATATATATATATTTATATATCCACGGGTTTTGTTATTGTAAGATAATTACTAAGGTGAAATATAAAAAAAACAAAAGTTACAAACCGTACGACGTAAGGTTTTTTGGATTACCATTCATTTTTACGCTATCATCAACTTTTAAAAAAAGAGTTTTTATGTACATCAAATTTTAATGGTTTGTTGGTGTGGATCAAATTAATACATTTACTACACAAAAATAATGAATTTGATACACAACACATAAACGACATATTTTTTTATGCATATCAAAACTTTTTTTTTTATGATTGATGATTAAATAAAAAGTAATCATAATACAAAAATACATGTATCAAAAATTAACCTCTAATTTGTTTTACCACTTTTATTTTAAGGGTCTTTTTATTTGAACCTTCTCCAATATTCACATATATATTTGTCATTGTTGAGACTTTAATAATAATTTATGAACAAAAACGTAACGACATATATAACGTAGGTGATGTATCGGATTTAACTCCGAGATCAAATATAATTTTCAACTTCTTTCTTCAATTTTGTTAGAGAATTTTGAAAATTCAATATATTCATTTTTCACCCCGAAAAAATAGAAATAAAAATATAACCTAATCATGAGCAAGGGCTAAAGAAAAGTAAAGTACTAAAAACATTTCAGACCAATCCAAAATGATATATCTTGACAGTTTTTAAATCTACTAGGAAAATCATATCATAGCTTTTGAAGATTCTATAGACAAAACCAATAAGACCACTCCCATCCGTAACACAAATAACATCATTTTTCGTTGCCACGTCACCATAACACCAACTTAACATAACACCACTAAACACCCTCATTCATAACACCAAAAACTAGGACCCACCACCTTTTCTTTTTTCATTTTCTTTCTTTTTCTCATATTATTTTTAAAACATTATTATTAATAATAAACTTAGATTAATATTAAAAAAAAACAATACATAGAAATAAAAAAAAAAACCATTACATAAAAAAAATAGGTAAAAATAAATAAAAATAACAATACATAAAAAACTAATCCTCGTCTTCTTCGAGATCCAATTCGGCGCGATATTTGTCTTTCTGCTTTTCGATACGAGCCCGATCCCGTGGGTCCAAATCATCGGTTGGCATACGTAGAAACTCCATTTTCCGAAGACGGATTATGAGATTGATCTCCTTTGTTTTTGCGAGCTTAAGGTCGCGAATTTCGGTGACAAGGTCTTCGTTAAACTCGTCCCGTTTTGAAGTAACATCGGAGGAGGAGGAGGAACGTGCGCTCTTAGATGGTCGTGGCCTTCCTAAAGGTCGTGGAAGTTTATCATGGCCAAAGAAGTCCGGTTCTGCATCGTCGTCGAGGTTGATCGGGTCAATGGGTTCAGGATTAGCAAACTATGGCGAGTTATGCAAAACTTCTCATGCAGAGTGATGACGAAATGCGCGTAGATTTTCGGCTTCGAACATGCGTAACGCATTTGTGTAGACGGCTTTATCATCCTCGCCGCTCGTTCGATCTCGGTGGGCACGGTCATGACATGCTGAGAACAATTTCACACTTCTGCTCATAGCCCTCCATTTTGAACTTAGCGAATTTTTTGTAAAAGGTTCCGTCAAACCTTCGTTGAAAATAGCCATCACACGGAACCAAAAAGTTAGACCATCTTGGTCGTTTCCTTTTTTACGATCCTCCGAAACATGAATCCAATTCTCCGCCAAGCGCCGCTCTTGGACTTGTGACCACTGAACCGTCCTAGACATCGGAGTGGCGTCAGGTTCATCCGTGGGTTCAGCTACTTTCTTACCCTTGTCTTTTCTCTTACGAGGACGACTAGGTTCGGCTACTTGTGGTTGTTGTGGTTGAGAGAAAGCTTGTTGTTGGGGTTGATGGAATGATTGGGGTTGAGGTTGATTGAATGATTGAGGTTGATGGTATGATTGGGGTTGAGAGAACGATTGTTGCTGTTGTCGTTGTTGGAATTGTTGGAATTGTTGGAATTGTTGCCACTCGTTCATGGCTAATTGATGGGGTTGAGGTGGTGTGTTGGTGTTTCCGGCGAGTAGTGAGGTAAAACCACCGGGTTGGTTTTGGTAATTTGAGAAGCCCGGTGAGTTAGGCGAATTGGGATCGGATGAAAAGTCGTTGTAGTGAGACATTTTTCTTTGGGGGTTTTGTGGATAGAATGTAAATTGTAGAGAGAAAGAAA
This sequence comes from Senecio squalidus, assembly GCA_910822075.1. Classification (NCBI taxonomy): domain Eukaryota; kingdom Viridiplantae; phylum Streptophyta; class Magnoliopsida; order Asterales; family Asteraceae; genus Senecio; species Senecio squalidus. The sequence continues at coordinate 51,723,651 of CAJVGC010000065.1, read as the reverse complement.
TGGTTTGGTGTAATATTTTTGGGTTTGGGATTGGGTATTTATAGAAAAGAAAAAAAAAATAAAAAAATTAAAGTTTTTTAAAAAACCTACCGTTGCCAACGGTAGGAAAATCTTTCAATTTTTTTTTTTTATAACGGTAGAAAATGGGGAAAAAGAAAAAAAAAAAAAAAAAAAAAAAACACTTCACACCGCGTTGCTCGAGCAACACGGCAGGAACAACGCCGAAAGAACGGCGTCCCCCAGCCGGAAACGGCGTTGTTGAGAGGGGGGGGGGGGGGGGGAAACGCCGTGGTAACACCACCGCTGGGGGTGGTCTAATGGAGATGGTAGTGAACTAGTGACCACTGACTATATAATATATAATATATATACAATAATACAAACAATAAGTATGTATATATTTTTATTCGGCTGCATATGATACCTTATAAATCTAGTCAATGGCTACCTCTTGCCGGCCTCGTATATTCTATGTCCCTACACACCTTTGCTGCAAGTGCAACTTTATTTTAAACCAACATCATTTGTATAAGAGGGGCGAAACTAAAATTTTTTCACCTATGATCTATTTTTCAAGAGGATTTCTGTCAGGATTGTTTAGGTTGTATAAACATAAAGCATCTCAATGAAAGATCTTAATCTATCAAGGAAGTTTAGCAGCGGATGAACACCTTGATATCACAAGTTTGTCGAACAAACAAATATTGTATAATGATAAACAACTAAGAACAAAAATGTATGTCTAATATTAAACCTCAATTATATTGAATAATATGAATCAATACAAGTGTTTTCTATTGTTTACAAGAATCTATATTTATAGACCTTGAGACTAACCTATCTACAATAGGAAACATCTAAAAAAAGGAATTACAATTCTATTCTAATTGTAATGGCAAACTTGCGTATAAGTCCATAATGATCTTGACGCAGTAGAAACAGCAGCGGCAGTAGTATTGAGTGTAGGCAGTAGGAATAATGTTCTTCAGTAGTAATAGTCTTCATGCAGTAGTAACATCTTCAATCCGTAGCAATAAAGCAATACTTATCAGCAGTAGTAACAAAATAGTATTAATGAGATTAAAACTATTTTAACTAAGTTTCAATCCCAACAATTTCGCGTTATTCATTTCTTAATCCGTGATTTTTTCGGATTGACTTTTGTAAGAGGAAAATTTCAATTGTCATTATATTAAATTTTGTTTACATTGTGACATAATTAAGGTGTTTCATATTACTAGCTTGAAGCATGCACTAAAATTGCTTATTAAAAACCTAATATGCATAAGTCATCCATACACTCCAAACTGCTTATTTGCATTTTAGAAGAAACTGCAACACGCAGTTTGACAATCAAGTCCAAACACCCTCCTACTTGTACATTGTTGTCTTGCGATAGTATCAATGATCGAGAAGAAAATTAGAACTCAATAGAAGCGGATATTGTAATTTTAATAACACTTGTGACACATATTGGGTACCGGTTTCACAAATGCTTATGAATTAGTTAACATCCCTTAAATTCCAAAATATTTCTTACATAGATAGTCCGAAACTAGCCTTGAAAACTAGATTAAAAAAAGTAATCAAAGAAATAAGCCCAATTGAGAATTTAATGCTTTAGCCCATGCAAGATAAGCCCAATTACCTAATATTTGAAAAAAACGCCTCGTAAGTATCATTCGTTAAAAATTTCTCAAAGAAAATCAGTGAGAAGCATCCTTAGAGCATCCAATGGTAGAAAAATTATACCCCTCTATATCATTATTTTATTAATATAATATTATCTATCTATATATGTATGTTTGGTAAAACTAATTTGTAATTGAGCTAGTAGTTTGTGGTTGGAGCTGAAAGTTTGAGTTTATATTCGGAGCTTAAAACTGGAGCTTTTATTTTTCGTAAATGTGTTTTGAAATTAGCTGAAATTAGAGCTTAAAAATGTAAAATTACTAAAAAGTACATAATAATATAGTAAGACAAATTTTATAAAGAGTATAATAATATAGTAAGACAAATTTTATAAAGAGTATTTATATAATTTATCATAATATAAGCTCAAACTACCTTTTTAAGCTAATTCAAAGAGCTTATTTTTTAAATAAACTCAACAAATAAGCTCTAGTCAAACAAAATATATTTAAAAAAAAAAACTTAAACCCTAAATAAGTCTCCTTTAAGCCCCCACCAAACATATGTATTGTAGCCTATATACACAACAAAAGAATAATTGAAACAATTCTCGTAAAATGTTTAAGACAACACACGACAAAAAATAATAATTTAAAATTAAACCTTGAGATAATTACTATGTAATCTTTATTTAATATTATGATTGTTTATCCTTAAATTTAAATATGATTTTTCTTAACAAAATAATGATTTTTTCAATTCATTAAAGGTCAAAACTTCAACTATTAAGTAATGTATATTTACTTTAGGCGAGTTTAAAATATACACTAATATTATAGAATTTGTGAATTTGTGATTAGTTATAAACGACAAAGCATTAATATTTTATTAAACCTGCTCTATAACCATGAAAAATTAATTTATAAGATATCCTAATGTTATGCAACAAAATAATTTATTAAGGTTATTTATTATTGGTCCAATGTTAAGTCATGTTTTATATAACATTTTTAATTATTTGAAATCAATTTTTAATATACATATATTGTTTTGACTAAAAACTACCTAAGACAATTCCGTGATCAAATTAGTTATATGAGGTAAGGTGTTGTGGTAAACTAATGTATCAACACGAGAAAATTTTATGTAAAACAGTTAAAGAATACGTAAAAAGTAAATGAACACATTTGTTTACGAGGATAGCCCTTAATCCTTTTGGATTGCCGGTATAAAACCTCGGGAAGGGATAATAATCCATTGCCTTGTTGATTTTATTGATAAAAACAGTTACAAGTACAAAGATGAGCACACGTGATCGATTCTAAGTGTCTGTGTTGTAATTCATGTAAGTATCCCGGTGTAATTGTGTGTGTTCCTATATCGACCATTGCCTCTATTTTTAACAAACTGAAAGTAACAACTATAGCGAAATATGTGGGATCATCCCAGCCCCGAGATATGCGGGATCCTCCATATACAGCTTCACTAACGTTTGTTTCACGTCTTTTAGCATTGACTTAGACTTTGTCTTCAATGGCTATAAGCTGATTGAGATACATGTCAATATAGGAGTATAACATATAGAAATATAATAAGAAATGTTAGTGATCATAAACCTGTTTACAATCTGTGATCGCGTGATCCATGATCACGTGATCCATGATCACGTGATCCATGATCACGTAGACTGCTTGTGATCCGTGATCTCGAGTTAACCGGCAATGATCATGACCTGTAATTATAGACGAAAATTCTACCCAAAACATATACTTATATATTTACTTATATAACATAAGACTTACTTTAATTACATAATAAAACTTATATTGATTTAACAATGTGACTATATTTTAATATGCATTTTTTTGTTAACTTAATTTTATAATCATAGTATATTATATGAATATTAAAACTAATAATAAATAAACTTAGAGAAAGAAATAGGGTAGAAAACTATAGTAATATATGTGTATATATATTGTGTAGAGAGATAAGAGAGAGAAAGACATAGAACTCTAAATTTGTAGACACCAATTAAAATCAACTTTAAGCATTTAATTAAATAATAATCTACTATTGCTTATAATCGAAGGGTACTAAACCATTGTTGTGTGAGTTATCCCAAATGGTGGAATGTCGTTAATTTGAAACTTCTAACTCTTTAGTTGCCCTATGTTTTAATATTTGAGTTTAAGTTACCATAATGGAGAGTTTTACTATGTGTGTTACAAACCTTTGGCTCTTTAGTTTCCACGTTTTAGTGCTCCATCATAAATCCTAACTTTTTAGTTGCCCCATCTTTTAATATTTGAGTTTAAGTTACTATAATGGAGAGTTTTACTATGTATGTTACAAACCCTTGGCTTTTAAGTTTCCACGGTTTAGTGCTCCATCATATTTGTTATGTAACTCCCACCTAGGTTTCATTGGCCTTTAAGAACATGTATTTATTGGTTTTTGTTGTGTGGCAGGTCCAGACCTATAAATAACGGCTTTATATCTGTGGGGGTGGTATTCCTCTTGCAAAATGATTCAGGCGTTGGCAGCTATGCAAATTAGTATTGGCAAGTTGGTTGGCATGCCGTTGACCGATGGCCTACAAGACCATGTTTTCACTGTATTGGCAACAGTTGATCGTCTATATATTCAATTGGGTTGGTGCTACAAGAGTTGTGGAGAGTGCATCAAACAGTTAGTTGTAAAGGATGGTTTGTTTTTTGTGATCTTTGCAATGACTTTTGCAAGTACCCTATGATAAGGTTGTTGTTTTGAGTTGTTTTCTGTAGGGACTATGGTATTAACCTACCCAATTTCTGCCTTTTGTAATGTTTGTTTTCATTGTTGCAGGTATAGGGTCCATGTGCATGTTGTTGATGAGAAAAATGATACAATATTTACCATTTTCAATTTCGTGGCGGAGAAGGTGTTTGATAGTTGTGCCAACAAACTGGTGAATCGATTGGGCACTGGCAATGATGGTTTCCCTATGGAGTTATTAAGTTTGGGTGGCCGGACTTTTGCATTTAAGGTTAGACTCCCAAATTACTTCACTCGGGACCTAGACTCCCACCATTACAAGGTTGTTGGTATGTAAGAAATCCGCATGCCCTCGAATTATTGCACTCGTTCTCTGCGCAGGAAGAAGGTATGTGTCCTTATTGGCTACTCATATTTTAAATATGTCTAGAAATGTGTTTCCCTTACTTTGTATCATTTTCTGTTGCCCCTATCGTAGCTCAAACAGCTTGCGAATTTCTATCACGTGGATCCACTGTTTCTGGTGGACACTGGTGAGGATGCTCCTCCAAATCGGTTGGTTTTGTTGAAAGTGTTGGGGTCGGTTTCCAAATGGTGACGTCACAGACATTTATGCCCCTTCAAAGATAAGGGCCTGAGCTGCGGGAAGTTAGTAATAATATGTTGAAGTCAAACATCCCGTTTTACTATTGAAGTTAGTAATAATATATTTGATCTAAGTTGAGATTGACTTTACGGTCATGATGTAGTAATTCAGAAATTGTCACCGCATAACGTGCGAAAATACGCCTAATATAAATATATAATTGTTGGTTTTAAACTCATCCTAGTCATTCTATTATAAATTCTCCAAGTCACCCATTACGCACTATTTATAATAATTTTGCATATTGCGTACCACTTTTATTAAGTTGTATACAAAAGCTATAAAATTCTACATTTTATAGTTTCAATATATACCCGTTAGTCCATATCCGATGATTTGAAAATTACATAAACTCACAAAAAGAAAAAAAGGTTCAGGATTCGATTCTTACTGCAGACCTAAGATTTACGACAAAACTAAGTGGGTATAAGATGTAAAAGTAATTTAAATATTTATTAAAATATTAACACCATCATAATCCTTAGGCTATACGGTGTGGGGGGCTTTATCATTTGATGATGTGGAGTGATAGAGGTGATATGTAGGAAAGAGAGTGTGATTTGTAGGAAAGAGAGTGTGATGATGTGGAGTGATGAAAATGGGTGGTGTGGTTGTGTGATGATGTGGAGTGATAGAGGAAAGAGAGTGTAATTTTAAAAAGTTGTATATTTATAATTTTTTTTATATAAATGAAATTTAAAAACTAGTATTTTTATTAAAAAAAACAAACACTACAATTTATTAAAAAAAACAAACACTACAATTTATTAAAAAAAAACAAACACTAAAAAAAAAACAAACACTACAATAAAAAACATACTACAAAAATTCAGGATAAAATTTCTCGATAAGCCTTCTCTTTTCATGTTCCGCTATTGATTTGGCAGGCTCCCGGAGATTATCGGTGTCCTTCATGATCACCTTTAACGCTTTTTGTCGCATTTTTTCTTCCTCAGTATCAGCAAATTTCCCGAACTTTTCCCCAATATACTTGAGTGAATCTTCGTTCCCCGAAGAAGAAGCAACGACTTTGCCCTTTCCTTTGCGCGCTTTTGCCCTTGCTTGATCTCTACCCGTCGGTCTTGGAAGGTCTTCCTCCAAGTCATCATCATCATCGTTGAGATCGATTCCACCAAAAGGCGATACCGGAGTGGCGGGAGTGGAGGGGTTACTAGACTCCGATGTTCTACGCGCTTTTCGGGACCCTCCAGATGTTGGGACATTTTGACAAATCGGGCTATTTTTCAATATTTTCCAAGACGATAAATGTGGGAAACCCCCTTCCATTATGTTGCGGTAACTCGCCATAGCAGTTTCGAGCACTTGTTGATCATTATGACCGCTTGGTCTACTTTGTTGGGCTTGTCGAAAAAACCCGTTGAATTTTTTGACCTTTCTTCGTAAGTCTCTCCACTTGCTCGAAAGAGAGTCTTCGGTACGATAGTAAGATGGATTATCTTTAACCATCTTGGCGAAAAATTTTGCACGAACACTATCCCAGTAAAGTGGAGTATTTTGAGCATTTCCCAACACGGGGTCCTCGGATGTCGACGACCACGCTGAAGAAAGTGCCATCTCCTCCTCGTCGGTCCACTTCTGTCTATCGGTTTTGCCTCTTAGGGATTCGGTTTCTTTTTTCTTATGTTTCCTCTTCCCCTTCCCCTTCCCACGGGCCGGCATTTCTTGAGCTTGAGTTTCCGGAACCACCTCATCGTCTTCAGAATCGTCAATGTCAAATGGAGGCACTTGCGGAAAATTGGATAAATGGTCTTGGTTAAGCAATTGCGAGAACGACCCGCCTTGGTATAGCGGGTCTACGGATGGTCGTTGTGGTGATGGTGTTTGTTGGTAAAAATGGGGAAATTGGTTAGGGTTTGGAAGTTGGGTATAGTTTTGAAATTGGTTTGGGTGTTGATATTGGTTATTAGGGTTTGGAAATTGTGGAAATTGGTTTAGGTTTTGGTATTGGTTTAGGTTTTGGAATGGGTTATTTGGGTTGAACCATTGGTTCCATTGGTTGGGGTTGGGGTTGTTTTGATTGTTGTTGTTGTTGGGATCCATTTGAGATTATTGAAAGATTGTATAAAATATAGAGATTGTTATAAAAATTGAGAAAGAAAGAGAGAGTTTGTGTGGTTTTTGTTATAAAATTGTGTGGTATTTATAAGAAAATTTTGGGTTTTTAAAAATTTTGCCCGTTGCATTTAAAAATTGGACCGTTGTGTGTGTTTTGTATCTTGTTCACGGCGTTGTAGCAACAAAGCCCAGCAAGAATTTTCGACGACAACGCCCCAGGCGGTGTGGCCTGGGCGTTGTCGGGGCGTTATCATGCAAACGTGGCGGGCGTTGTGGGTGTTATAAAGCCCCATACCGTGTAGCCTTATATTTTACATTATCACCTATAAAAAAACCAAAATGACACCAAAGTTTAAACATAATGTATATGACACACGTCACAATTTTCGCGCAAAACGTTAAAACGAACTGCTGCTCAAGTTCTAATGCCGTTAGTGGCACCATGCTTGTTTGAGCCGCCAGCAACATGAAACTGTGAAGCATATCGAAACGGCGTTTCCGATGCGATCACCGGGGGTTCATTCAAAAACGCCCATCTACTGTTAATCCACCTGCGTACAAAAGAATCGCAAATATGATATATAGACCTAGATAAATAAACATAATTCTTGGAGTTTTTAAAGTGTATCAATCATTTTCTATAACACATATATCTTATAATTTTATTTACTATCGCAAAAAACTGGTACATGTACCACGCTCACCCTAGCATATTCGTTATATTAATTTACTAATAATAACTAATTAATTAAAACTTAAGTGATAAATTACCATCCACGCTTCTTGAAAAGTTTCTCTTGGTTTTCTTTTTCATCCTCTTCCCAAGTTTTTATAATCGAAGAATCTTCGTTTGTAATCGGAACAGAATTTGATCTTTTGTATATCTTTTCAATCTCGTTTATCTGTTCAAAAACAATTCCTTGTTTAAAAAACAACAGTAATTACCTATCCAACAAAATATTCGTGTACGTGTGTAAATAGTTTTATTCAATTAACAGTTACAGTCTACAGCTACAACTACAATCACGAATATTTAACCTCATCTCCCTTCGAAAATGTGTAAGTGGGTTTAAGAACACTCGGTACTTCGTTCAAGTTTTTCTTTGATCTCCAATAATTCGCGATATCTTCTTTCGTCATCGACCGATTCCTCTCTAAATTCACTACAAAATAGTAGATTATGTACAAGACATTATATATGTATGATGATATTAGTTGCATGAAATATTATGATAACGAAAATAAAAAACTTACTGGATTTAGAATCTTGAACATGTGAGTCCCAACCTGCCATTAACGAACCCATTTTTTTTTTGTCTAAAAGTTTTGAAGTATATTTTGTAATTCTTGTTTTTTCACGACTTGTTAAAGTGTTGGGTGTTACTTGAGATATATATAATGTGTTTAAATATAATATCATGTAATACTATAGTACTATACTATGTTTTTAAAGATAGGATTGTAAAGTAGAAATAGATAATGGCGGCAGATGTCGATGCATGTATTACATTTTCTTCTTTTTTTACTTTGATCTTATCTCCAGGATGTTTATTACACTTATAATTGAATAGGAAAGTATTATCCAATAATATAAATTAGAAAATGGGTGTTTGTTGTATTTTAAAAAGTGTTTTTCTAACGTGTGCCCCGGGGCACACGATAAGTAGAGAATATTTTCCTTGAAAATTGAAAAAGCAGGGAATATTCCATACTTTTTCAATTTTCGAGAAAAATATTTCATACTTTTTCAATTTTCGAGGAGAATATTCCCTGCTTTTTCAATTTTCGAGGAGAATATTCCCTACTTATCGTGTGCCCCGGGGAACACGTTAGAAAAACCCTTTTAAAAATAGTATTTGAAACGGTCGAAATAAAATAGATATAATTAATAAATATTTTTTTATTAGATTATTCATTTGTTAATGCATTAAAAACATCGGTTATTTTAATTTTTTTGAGAATCAAACAAAAATTACTATATTTTTATTATTTATATTTAGAAATATGACAATATTATAAAATGAAGATTATATAATGTATAAATAATTAGGTGCGGAACCAGACAGAATTAGTGTGAACCAGACAGAATAGTCAGTTGCTCGTATCATAATCTTTTTTTATAGTGTGAAAAATAGGTAAATATATATTATTATTAAAATTTTATTTCTAACAAAATCAAAATATTTTAACTATGTTCTAATATAAATAATAAAAATTTATCTACGCAATAGATACTCGATACTAGCTTCACCCCACATGAATATATTTATTGTTTCGTTAACAACATATTATCAAATGAAGATTGTATAAAATTTTATTAACAGCAGTCCAAAGATATTTCTAAACGAATATTATAGAAACTTTAACTTTATACTATGATGGTGATAGATATTAGAATTTGGAAACGAAAATTGAAAACCGTCAAGGTGTTTTCCCATGGGTTATCCGGTACCGAGCCCACAGATACATCATACCCATGGTTTAACAAAGTAATTTGACTTTAAATATTTGTTTATCCTATTAATATATTTAAAGATGCTTTATACGAAAGCAACTAAGGTTTAATTTTCTTTTTCCCCCATACGATTTTGAAACTTTTATACATACCATTGAAATTTGAATTTGATGTATTTTATACCAATGTCAAGTAGTAAATGAAAAATAATAAAATTTGAACTAAAGTCTTTAAAATAACAAAAAACCTTTTATTGAATAGAATGTCAATAGAATTTTAAAATTATTATAAACGACACAATAAAGGTTATGTTTGGTAAGTCTTGAGTTTTTTTTTTTAAATAAGACTTATTTAGTTATAGTTAATTTGTTGATTTTATTTGAAAAATAAGAAAAAGAGATTAAGTAAGTTAAGCAAGTTTTGAAAGTTGAGGGACTAAAGGGTAATTATGAAATTTTGGGTATGATTAGGATAGTGAGATGTCAATTGCAGAATTTTCGTGTGTTTGTGTGTGTTCTTGAGAGCAATCAAAAGAGATTAGTAAATTTACTCAAATTGAAGCTTATTGTGGTGAAAATTCCTTTAAGGCTAAGAGTAGGAGCTTAAAAAAACCTAGCTTAAGTGGTATTTGGAGAAAGGAAGGTAAGTTTATACACTTGATGTTATTTGATGAATTTGAGTTTGTATTATGTGTTATAACCTTATTTAGATGTCTAATTGAAAGGTAGAAATGCTTAATTTGGTAAAAATTAGGTTTTTGATTATTTGGGGATAAATCATGAAAATTGAAGAAATTGTTAAATTGAGCTTTTGTTGTATGTTAATTTGATGTTAGAATCGTATGTTTTAGTTTCATGAACGAGATAGAGTGGTGATGTTGTAGAATGCTCAAGTTTGTATGCGGTTAAATTATGTTATGCTTATTTCCATTTGTGTTGCCAAACGGGTCGTGTGACCCGCAAAAGGGTGGAAAATGGGTAGAAATTGGTTAATGGGAAGAAATAACAATTGTATGCAATGGGTTTTTATAGTTTGTATAATGTAGATAATAGTTTGAAAAGCTTTTATGTGTATTAAAATGCTTAACGGGTCAAAAGACCCAAAAAGTAGCAAGATGGGTAGAAGTTGTCAAACAAGTTAAGATTAAGAATTTTTAATTTAGAAAGATGTACAATGAAGTTTTTAAATATGTTTTTTATGAGTTATTGAAATAAATAGTTGTGTTGGTTGTATAAACTCAGATTTGAAGGATAAAGGAAAAGGGAAGGAAACGGGAGGGTAGTGAACGTATTTCCGACATCAAGGTGAGTATACGAAGCTTATTTTTAAATTGTTATATGCTTATAATTGTGTATTAACACCTTTGGGGGTTGACAAGTATACTATCTCAATATATGGTTAAGTTGTTAACGGAAATAGAAACTAGAAGTGCCGTAAACTAACGTGGAAGTGCAGGAAAACAACAAAAACGAAAATCAGCCACCTCACAGGCCCAACTCCGCCGCACCTGAGTCCTAGTGCGCCGCAGTTGGCACTCCGTGGGTGTGCTTGAATTTCAGTCATTTTAGATGCGCTGTAGTTGTTGTCAACTGCATTGCAGTGGATTTCTAGACCAGTTTTAAGTGATTTCTAAAGTAGTTTAAGTGTGGGAATGATATCCTAAACCATTATTAAGTTAGAGATGAGTAGAAATGACATTTATATGTCGGAAAGAAGTAGAATCGACTTTCATTAGTCGGGAAGAAGTAAAATTAACTTTGTTATATACCGCGAGAGTATGTATATGACTTTTCATAGTCGGAAAGAAGTAAGAACCAACTCTATATAGTTGGAAGAAGAGAATGCTAAGACTTTAATTAGTCTAGGAAGATTTCCTGATCAATGACTAAGTATACTCACTAGCTCAACGCTAATGTATTTTGTTGATTTTATGTTTGTAGGTAAAAGGAACTCTTAATTGCAAGGCAAGCAGTAGAAGAAGGGATGGCGACCTTGATATAAAAACTAAATATTTTGTAATGAGCTTCCGCTCAAGATATTTATTAATGTTCTTTTGGATAAAGTAAAAATGACTTTTTATTTATGTTAAGTTATGTAAAGAATTTAGTAACACCGTTGATGTTGTAGAAATATAAAAAAAAAAATAAAAAAAAATTGGTGTGTTTTAGTCCGAGTGTTACAAGTTGGTATCAGAGCCTTGGCTTGTGTGAGTCGAGTATCTCGGTTGATACTTGAACCTAAGCTGAGGCTTTGTAAAGGTAAGACTATTGGGGAAGAAGCTTTCCTTGCGGAAGAGATAAGAGTAAGAAAGATTAATTGTTTTGAAAGAATAGAATGCCTTAGTTTAAAATATACATTGATAGTATTGGGTGTACAAGAGTTAATATGTTTGAAATTAACGTCTGGCCAACGATAATTTTGAACATGTTATGTATATCCGATATGGTCGAAGTATATTAAGGACAAGGGACAAAGAAAGTTAGAAAGTATGTATATGGCGTATAAACTATAATTGTGTATAGATTATAGTTTTATATGTTATTAACTGAATTTAATTTCAGTTGGAAGAAATGAATGAAGGAAGTAGTCATCATGATGATGGCGAGAAAGAAGTAGATATTCAAACGATAGTGGCTAAGGAGATTAGTCAAGCCTTTGAGAAAGCAATACCGTTTATTATCAAACGGGTTAGAGACGATGTTATAGAAGTTATCGATGAAAAGATAGACCGCGTGCTTGCGGAAAAAGAACTAAACCAAAAAGATAAGGAATATTCGGAAGGTGAAGATGTTCATTCTGATCATAGAATTGACGGAAAATTACAAGAAGGGGTGTACATATAAAGATTTTGCAAGTTGTAATCCGCCCATGTTTCTTGGGGAAGTTGACCCAATTATTAGTATGCGATGGATTATGGAAGTAGACGGTACGTTTCTAACATGCAAGTGTGCAGATAGAGATAAAGTTATTTATGCGGCGAATTTACTTCGCAATCAAGCTAAGAGTTGGTGGGAGTCAATAGTAAGATTGTTTCCAGCTTATGGGATCGTGAAAATGACTTGGGAGGATTTCAAGAAACGATTTATGTAGTATTTTTGTCCACCTTCGACAGTGAACAAAATCACTTGTGAGTTTTTGGCTTTACAACAAGGAAGCAAGACGGTGAATGAAATAACAAATGAATTTTTGGATAGAGCGGGGTTTTGTCCAGAATATGTGATGAGTGAGAGGATGAAAATGGACCGTTACATGTGTTGTTTAAATCAAGACATTAGAGAGCACGTTTCAACTTATAATCCTCGGACTTTTGAGGATATGGTTGAGGCGGCAAGGAGAAGGGAATTGGAAATCTTAAACAGAGATGAAGAAGAGAAGAGGAAACGTAAAGTAGAATATGTGCAAGAACCGATTAAAAAACAAAGATTTGAAAAGAAGGTCAAAAGTTCGGGAAGAAGATTTGAAAGAAAGGAGTCGTCGAGGAAGGACTATGGTTGTAAAAAATGCGGTAAGAATCATTTTGGAGAATGCAAGTTTGGTCAGACGGGCTGTTATACATGTGGAAAGTCGGGCCACATTAGTAGTGAATGTCCTAATTCAATAAGGATTTGTTATTATTGTAAAGATCCGGGACATCTAAAAATGAGTGCCCAAAATTGCCACCAAATCAGAAGTTGTTGATGGGACCAAAAGCCCCTTTGTTACTTGAAGGAGGGAGCAGCGGGAAGAAAGCCGAAGAACCTAAAGGTCGAAGTCGTGCCTTTCAAATCACTTTCGTAGAAGCAAAAGAATCAACTGATGTGGTTTCAGGTATTTTTATTATAAATTCTCAACCTGCTTATGTGTTGTTTGATTCGGGGGCGAATAGATCTTTTGTATCAAGTAAGTTTTATAAGAAGTTTTCTAAGCCCCTTAGTAAGTTAGAATATCCTTTAGAAGTAGAAGTGGCGGATAATAGAATTGTTCTTGTGTCGGATGTTTATCATGATAATCAATTAGAGATAGAGTCAACAAAATTTACGATAGATTTGATTCCTGTGGTGATGGGAGAGTTTGATGTTGTAATTGGTATGGATTGGTTAGAGAAGAATAATGCAATAATTTTATGTAAGATCGAAATTATTAAAGTCACTGATTTAGAAAGAAAATAAGTTATTATTTATGGGGAGAAAAAGAGTGGAGAAATTTCAGTTTGTTCTTTGATGAAAGCACGCAGGTATATATCCCGAGGTTGTCAAGCATACTGATGTGCGAAATCTAGTTTTCCGAAAATAAGCTTTTAACTAGACTACGACATCGGGCAGTGTACCCTTGTCGATCGTAGTAAAGTATGGGCTAATTCCGGGTTCGAACACGGGGACTATTTATAATTGAGATAATAGTATAAAAGTAACAAATAACACGTAACAAGTGGGTTTTAGTCTTAGGAAGACTTTAATGTAAAAACGACTCAAAGTGATTTGTAATTCAGATAATGATAAGGTACGCTTGCTTGGACCGTTCACAAAAGTGTAATCTTTCCTAAGTATAAATTGATGATATACTTCTAATATAAAATCCTAAGTTCCTTTCGAATACCGGATTTCTCCGATTATTTATCCATGTAACTATTCCTTTCGAATATAGCTAACACCTAAAATAACCGTGCATAAATTTTCAAGTCGATGTGTGGGAATTAATCTATAAGCTTCCTTTCGAATAGCTTACTAATCAATAAACCGATTTCTCTTAATTTATTAACTAGCGTTTGTATTAACACTTACTTGTTCTAATTGTTGTTAGCAATTCCTTTCGAATACCGCAACTTTTAATCAACTATAGACCGGTTGACTATTTCGTTTCTATTTTAGTAAAAATTACGGATTCCTTTCGAATACCCGTTTTTAGATTACCAAACAAAAGTATAAACAATTCTAACAAGATAAATAAAGTTTTAACCCAAACGGATCCCCAATTAACCTCTACACATCATAATCATACAATTTCATACTCAAGATTCATCATACAAACGATCACATATCCAAGCAAACGTATAACGAAATTAGCTACGCATAATGTTTATCAAACACGAATAATAATAATAATAAGACATGATTATATTGAAAATAAAAGAGTAATGAGTTCAATACCAAAAGAAATCAACGATTCCAATGAGTATCCAAAGTAACAAGAGGATGCAAAAGACTGAAAATAGGTTCAATGATTTTCCCAAAATAAACCGAAAATTACTATGATTATTGTTTCCCTAATGATTGATTATGATTATTTGATGAAAGATTGATGTAATGGCTGGAGTGTTTGCCTCCAAAAATGATGAAAAAGATGCCCTAAGATGTCCCCAAATCGTCCCCTTTAAACTGCTAGCAAAAGACCTTTCACTGCCACACTTAATTAGCAATCAAAACGAGAATATAACTGCTGACGGAGCTGAATGCGGCGCATTACCCCCTGAATGCGGCGCATTCAGAGGTCAGTAGCTCCCTAAATTGTTGCTGCTGCTAGATGCGAGGCATTACGGGTCTAGTGTGAAGCATTCGTGTGCTATGGCTTCCGAACTTGTTTTTCTTTGCTTCTTTTGGTCCCGAATTGATCCTTTTTCACTCCAAACATATTAAAACACCTAAAACATAAACTTTATACAAAAATAAGTAATGTGGGTCTATCCATTACGTTTTGACACAAAAACATAATAAATATCGCGAAAGAATATGCGTATTCGAGCGATATCAAACCCCCCATACTTAAGCATTTGCTTGTCCCCAAGCAAATCCGACTCGACTAACTCTAAAATTACAACTTAAGAAAAATTAAAGAATCACGGGCTTTAACATTTAACTACATTCCGGTGTTCAAAATAAAGATATGCGTGAAATTGCTAGATCGTAAAACCGACTACGAACATCAAAAGCTACTAAATTACTTAAGCAAATAAAAACCGCAATTTCCTAATGTCAATTCCTATTTTATCCCCTAGTTTTGATATGTCTAAATAACCACCCCTTTTCCCTCACTCTCCAACCGAAGTTGGAGCGATCAGCCTTTTGGGCCGACCCCTATACCGCCTTGCTTTCGGGGGAAACCTTAAAATATCACAAAATCATTTTTCTTCTTTTTGGTTCTTCTTTCTTTGAGAATTTTTGGTTAGTCTACATCTTTTTGCTTTCCTCTCACTTTTGTTCACTTCAAATATTATAGATTTATATTTTATATTTTCTTTGAAGTGAACGATTATAACGGGATTTGAGTCTTCTATAATGAGGATGAGTTCAATTTTGTTGACGGGAAAGACCTATGACCTTTTTCTTCGCCTCTAACTCTCGTTTGGGATTAAATGATACTAGGATTCTGTCACACCCCGCTAAAGCGGAACACAGGATGTGAAGAGCAATAGCATTAGATACACAAGTTTATAATTCTACACCAAGTTGTATTAAAAGAAACATAACCTCAAAGGTTTACAAGTGTTTAAAACATCGTTTACATATTCAAAATACAAGATAAGTCTGTCACACCCCGCTAAAGCGGAAACACGGAATGTGAAGAGCAAATAATCATTTCACGGGTTACACTAAATTCAACGGTTCAAGTCATTAAGATTAAAGTTGGAAAAATACAAAAAATTCAAAGTTACAACCAAGATTCAAAGTTAAGACCATAATACAAAATAAAATGTTTTTAATTCAAAATTCCCAAAATAAAGGTCTTCTTCCCGAGGTACACTTAACATAATTGACTTGACCCGCTCGAGCAATGCACTTCATAACTTACGCTTAGTTCCTGAAACATGAGATAAAGTGTCAACTACGAAAACGTAGTGAGTGAGTTACAGTTTATAAGTTGGCAAAAAGGTTCGGATAAAAGTTCGACAAGTATATATGTAAGTACAAAAGTTTTCCAAAGAAGTAAGCGGTTAAGCAATCGCATAAAGGTAGTGTATATACTGTCGTAATAGTTCAAGTCAAGAGTTTAGAGTTCGTAAAAGTTTGAGACAAGTTCAAAGTCCATAAAGTTCAAGATCAGTTCAAAGTTCATGAAAGTTCAAAATAAGTTCAAAGTAAGCTCAGAATAAGTTCAAAGTAAGTTCAAAGTAAGCTCAGAATAAGTTCAAAGTAAGTTCAAAGTAAGCTCAGAATAAGTTCAAAGTAAGTTCAAAGTAAGTCGCGTAGCAAGCGGTAAAAGTATGTAGTCATTACCTCAGTGGTGGATTAATCCACATGTGTAAGACAGTAAGTAAGCATATGCGTAAATAATAAAGACCTATGATCCTCGAGTTGTACCAACCACTAAGCTTAATATAACGTAAGATTTAGTTTTGCACACTAATCCGATTCTGGTCAAGTTCAAGCCCCTAGTTCCAGTCTAGTTCGAGTTCGCGAGAACTTAGTAATATGTACCCAGGTTGCTACCCTAAAGTAAGGAGTGACCGCTCCTAAGTATCGATACCCATATTTACTAACGGCTATTGTTAATAGTGTGTAGAGTTCAGTTCCAAGAAAAGCTGCGGGGCATTTTGTCCGTTCTGTTTCTAAAAATTGTTTGTTTGCACTTACGGCGTTTATATCCTCACCTAGGGTTTCGCTCCAAAATACAATCAAGCTATCATTGTCTAATCAAATATCCAAAGAGGCAAACCTATTTAGTCTAAAGTAAGCCAATCCGAATAAATGATATTGTCTACGCATATTAGTTCGCAAAGTTCCAAAATAGTCCAATAGTTCTCAAAAGTTCCAAAAGTTCAAGGAGTTGCAAGTTCGTAAGGTTTTCAAAAATAGATAAGTAGCTCAGTTGTTCATAAAGTTTGTAAAGATTCAAAAGAGTTTCAAAGACAAATAGTTCATAAGCATTGTTCACGAGTTTAAGAGCATAAATTAGTTTCTCAAGTAAAAGTATCGTTCACAAAAGGTTTGATCTCATGTTTCCCACAAAAAGAGTACTTAAAATGTAAGAGTAAGGAGGGGTGTAACTCACAGATTGCGAAGATAAGGAAAACTCGGGAATCGGTCGGAGCGGGAGCCGGGAATCACGGGTCGCCTATTAATACCAAGATAGTCCAATTATTATTATCTTATTATGTTATTGTACTTAAGATAATATAATTAAGTTTTTAATTAAACTTTAAGTGTCAAGGTTAAGTTTAATCCAAAATAGTCCCAAAACGGTGAAAGTTACGTTTTTGTCCAAAAGTCCAATTTCAACGTTTATTATTATCATGTTACAAGCAACTTTGGTCGCTGAATTGGTTTGGACTTTTCTAATGAAATTTGGGCAGCGCTTCCGCGCCCAAATTTCATATCCAAAAATCCAATCTCCAATTCCGCTCACAAATGCCTACAACACGATATCATATATATACGAGTTCATTTAAGTCCAAAATAGTCCATTACAAGTCACCAATGTATAATTATTTTCCAATTCAGTCCCAAAGTGGTATTTACGAAAGTCAGCAAGTCAAACAAGTTCAAAACGTCAAAATAAAGCAAATCGGGAAAATCAGCCAGGCCTGTGCGCCGTTGTGATCACTGGAACGGCGCACAGTGGCCAAAATTTCACCCTGTGCGTCGTCCTGGTCACAGGGACGGCGCACAGGTCGCGGGTTTTCGAGTTTTTGTTGCAAAACGCATTTTAAGCCTTAGATTCCGACATGCAATAGGTTTAAACTTATTAAAACATCATTTTAACAGTTTCTAAAGTATATTAAGTCACAAATTCGTGGATCTAAAGGTTATTTCGTTTAAAAACGTTTTTGACCATAAAAAGTCATAGATTTGTATAAAAACTCATTTCGAACCGTTAGATCTTACATGCAAGAGTTTATTTGTATAAAAATAGTAAAAAGACAGAAATCTACCGGAGGAAAAGCTCGAACGATGAGTTTTGGCCGGATTTACGCTTCAAAAATCTTTTCAAGATTGGTCATTTTTCGAAATAATCGACCCCTCTTGCTTCCCTTGATGATTCAAACGTTTTGTATGGATGAAAATAGGGTTTTAGAGCTGGAAATCTTCTGTACTTGATGTGTTCTTGAGAGAGTTTTGGAGAGAAATGTGTAGGTGTTTTTATGTTTTAGTTTATAAAAATGAATTTGGAAAAGGAAAATGAAGTAAAGTAAGAAAATGGTAAAGATTGGTGATTGGGACTGCAAAAACGCAGTAAATGATGGGTTATAATCGAGTTTGATTGGTCAAAAGTGTAGGAAATCGAGACATGCAAAAATTTCAAAAAATTCGGAGTTAGTCCTTTAGGACGGCGCACAAGGTCACTGTGCGCCGTTCTGGACCTGTTTTGTAACAAAAATTTGATTTTTGCTGTTTTTGTTATTTTTGAGTTATTGTTTCGTTGGACCTTTTCGTTAACTAAAAGTTCTCAATTATGTTACATTATGATCTTAGGTAAGTTCATTAGGTGTTTTCTTGGTATTAGGACTTATATAAGTTGGTTCCGGTTGTGATTTCGACACAAGCGCGTTTCCGATAATGTTCAATTTAAAGACACCACAGACAAAGCGGGAGACATAGAACGTAAAGAGTACTTGAAATTTGACGGTTGTCACATTCTCCCCGGGTTGAAAGGAATTTCGTCCCGAAATTTAGTTCGTCTCATGGGGAAGAAGTGCCGTCGGATTATGGGGGATTCTCCTGACGATTTTCGCTCCTTGCGTCTTCACGCGGTTTTGGGACTACGTCGGGGGTTCCATCGAACTTAGAGATGAGAACAAGGTTCGGTCTAGGTTGTTTGACCTTGGAGTCAACAACCTAAGCGGTTCATCGAGGAAATTGGGTTCGGCACCTATCTTGACCTTGTCTAGAGGGATGACGAGGGTCTCATCCGATGAACACTTTTCAAGTGTGAGGATGGAACATATATGCATGGTAGGAGAAAACTGGGGAAGTTAAAGGCGATGAGTAATTGGACCGATATGTCCTAAGATTTAGATTGGACCGGAGTACCTCGGGCTCAGTTTGCCGCGTTTCCAGAAGTAGGCTACTCCTTTCATGGCGACATCTTGGGAAACACTCCATCGTCATCTTGGGGCTCGAGGGTTTTTCTTCCGTTTGGTTACGCAGCTCCTTTGCCGGGTACGGGATGCTTCCAGTCTTTCACGGGTAGAGATAAACGTCGGATCTTGCAAGTTGTCGACCGTCAGCTTCTAGTCGATAGGGCGGTGTTCGACACTTGCGTCCATATAGAGATCGAAGGGTGCGCACTGAGTGCTGGCATGGAAGCCGTTGTCATTTGTGAACTCGACCGGGGGAAGATGAGTGTCGTGACTTTCTACAGAGGCAACCATACACGCTCACATTATCTCTTTAAACCCTTGGATTGTCTTTCCGTTCTGACTGTAGGTCGAAATGTGGTGCGGAGCGCTGAGGTGTAGTCGCGTCTCTAGCGATTCGGAGAGAGCGGGACGTAGATCAACTATCCTCACCGGAGATGTTTGAGTGATGGGTTTCGGTATTCTGCTTTGGCCTTGGAGTAAATGAGGCACTCGGCTAGATACAAGGCAACACCCTTATTCCTGTTCGGCCAGAAACGGTATTCTCGGGAACTCTTGTACAACACGTCGGGTCCCGGATGGGTGGAATAGCGAAATCGGTGGCTCTTGACAGGAACGAGCTTACGAAGACCTTCGGATTACAGAACTCATGCTTGAGGCTTCACGTAACGAGTTACGTTTAGCCCGAGTTCGAATTCCTTCTCGGTTGGCTATAGAATCGGGGAAATGTTCTCCTCGGGGCCAGAGCTCGCACTTCGGGAACTTGGCGCACAAATTCTGATCTTAGAGGAGTTCTAGAATGAGCTTGGGATGTTTCACATGATCTTCCTTGAGTAAGTGAGAATGTTGACAAGGTGTATGGTTATTAATCGTCTAAGTATGGCTTACACACTTTGTTCATTAAGTCCATGTATACTGTTAGTGTGTTAGTTAGGCCTACTGACAGAGGGGAGGCTTGTATCACTTGCATCGAGTTTGGGGAATGCGGTTCTAGGTAATATTGGTTATAATGTCGCGAACCTGGTGATAACCAGAGCGGGGGTCAACTTTTGAGAGATGAGCTGCATCCTACAACTACTCGGATAGGTTGTCGGTCCTCGGGGATGGTTATCGGTTCTTGACGGTTGGCTTGGTAAGTTTGCAAGGGTCGGCCTACTAAGGGAAGAGTCGTCTTTCTTTTGATAGGGAAGATTTGGGGCTTCCCATAGAAATGAATTTGAGTGAATAGAATCGGGGTCTAGGAGTTCCTTCAACGGCCTTGGCCGCCTTAGCATCTAGGGTGGTGCCAAACAGTAGGGTGTCTTGGCGACTGGTGTTGCGTTAGGAACGAGGTCTGTTCGGAATCTCCACTTGTCGATTCGGCGGTAGCCCAGACAAATTCTCAGGAAATGCTTTGGATGGTCCTTGACTACGGGAATGTCTTGGACTCGGCTTTCCTTAGATTTACGCTCGGCGTTGTGAGCGAAGGATGCGTCGTAGTCCTTCTCGAGGTACTTGCGCATTTTCAAGGAAGACAGGTTGCGAAGCTGTCATTCAGGTTTGTCCTCCTGAACGACGGAAGTTTCACTTTCTGGGTAGGAATACTGGGGAGTTTGTCGAAACGGACGGTCTTGGCTCGAAGATGGGGTGACCAGTCCATCACAACGATAGCGTCCAAGCTTGATGGTTCGATAGGAGTTAGGTCGGTGGGAAAAGGTTTTAGGCCAATGAAGTATCGGATATCCTAAGATTGTATTCGTAGCTTCGACTATTGGACATTGGCATATTCGATGGAAGCTATCCGCAAGGCTTTAGGTTCTATGCTGAGGAGGGGTCTAATTTCTAAGGGGGCTAAGTTTCTTTCAGCTCTAGAATCAAATAGTATGGGAGAAAATTGTCATTTGACAGAGAACGTACCGGTGACTGCATTGGGGTCCTGATGGGTCTCCTCGGCCGTGATTGCGAGAGCACTGAGGGTTTCTGTGGTATGCTCTAAAAGGCAATCCCCACGGAGGTGCTGGTCGCTTCCACACTCGAGGCATCGCAGTTTCCTGGCTCGGTGGTTTGCCTTTTCTGGACAACACCAGGGGTAATGCCCCACTGCGTTGCAAAGTCTGCATACCGGGCATTTCCGAGCATGATGGAAGTGGCACTTGTTGAACTGGGGGTGAGGTCCAGGGTAGGCCCGGGTTACGGTTGTGGGTTCCTGGTTGTTGCTGGTCTATGCGGGTTGGTGGTGAATCTTCCTTCTCTTACTCTCTCTTTGCTAGAAGAGGGCTGGAGGGGGAGGTAGGCGGTTGGTTCCATAATCCTCGACCTCATCCTGCCTAGTTGGTACAAGAGGGAGAAGGGGTTCGTTGATTCCGAAGATCCCTTGGTTGATTCCAGGGACGATCTGAGCGATCACGCTTGGAAGTACCGCTTGGAATTGCACAACGATCTGTTCGGCTATGCGGTCAGCGCGACTTCTCTTGGGAGGCATGGTTCTACAAGGGAAAGAAGAACTAGTTTAAAACGCACAAATTGGAATTTACTACAGGAATTCAACTCAAGAGTTAACAATTATCGAGTACATGAGAGCAATGAGAGTGGACAATTAGCACAAGTATGATAACGATAGTAGTAAAGGAGTGTACAAGAAAGGTAATAGTATACGCACGATGATGATTCAAGAATTAGTAATAATGTTTGAAAACAATAAAAGATTCACGCGATAAGACAAGTGTAAATAATAGAAGATAAAAATTTCCATTAATAATAAGAGGTTTTAGTACATAGAACAAAATACTGAAGGAAATATAAGTACAATACATAGGAATAATAGATAATAGCTTAAGTCGTGTACAATGGAAAAATTACGACTAAGCCGGTACGGTACAAATACAAGGGAAAGAATGCCTAATAACGCTCTTCAAAGAACATCTTGGCGGCAATGGCTACTATAAATGCCCCCATGATCAGGCATGCTCTAGTGAGGCATGCTCTAGTGAGGCATGCTCTAGTGAGGCATTGCACTGTCCGGGCGGTGGCCTGAGCCGTTGCGATGATTCGCCGCGACTGCTGTGCCAACTCATTCGGAGCATCGGAGACTTCAAAGAGAAGAAGACCCTGCTCCTGGGCTTCCTCCGCGAGTCCCCGGACCTGACGGTGCAGGTTGAGGAACGCGTCTGGTGGAAGAGGCTGGTGAGTAGGTGGCATCATGGGTCGGGAGGGTCCGGCCTCCAGGGCGCGTCGCCTTTCCTCAATGAACTGACGATCCCACGGGTAGCGTTCCGCGATTGGAGTACGCAGAGCGGGATCGTAAGGATCCAAGAAAGACTGGGGAGGTGCGGGTCGGAATGGGCCCGATTGCTGATGCATAGGTGCTCTAGCGTTGGGTCCTCGGGGCTGCGGTGGTGCTGCAACGGGTACCAGTCTAGGAGGTGGGAGTACCGTCCTTGGGCTGGACCCATTACTGCTGCTGATGGTCCTGGATGTGTCTTCCGTTGGATCAGTCGTCGGATGACGCTGACTCTCGGAAGCCGTGTGACCCTCAGAGGGTTCGTGCAAGGGGGAGGCGGCTCGTGGGAGTGATCGTGACTGGGATCGGGAGCGCGATGACTGAGACATGGCGTATCTGCGAATAGAGAGTTACATAAGTACGGGGGAAACTAGAAATAGGAAAAACGTAAGTAAAATGCATGCACGGGTCAGTTATGTGAGTGTCGGGAATTGACAAGACCGAGAATTTTTCGACTCAAAACCGTTAACGATAGCCATTTACTTTCCGTTCTTGCATAATTCATTTTGAACTATGCATTGTTGATCAAGTCACGCATAGTTGAAAAAGATAACCATGCAATCGTGGAAAGTAGTGTTCTAAAGTTTGAACCCGAAAGTGATTTTTCTGAAAAGCCTTGGTTATAGTTTTGGTTTCGAAAACTTTTGAAAATTTTTAAAACCGTTTTCACACTAACCCGTGCTCTGATACCAAGTCTGTCACACCCCGCTAAAGCGGAAACACGGAATGTGAAGAGCAAAGAATCATTTCACGGGTTACACTAAATTCAACGGTTCAAGTCATTAAGATTAAAGTTGGAAAAATACAAAAAATTCAAAGTTACAACCAAGATTCAAAGTTAAGACCATAATACAAAATAAAATGTTTTTAATTCAAAATTCCCAAAATAAAGGTCTTCTTCCCGAGGTACACTTCACATAATTGACTTGACCCGCTCGAGCAATGCACTTCATAACTTACGGTTAGTTCCTGAAACATGAGATAAAGTGTCAACTACGAAAACGTAGTGAATGAGTTACAGTTTATAAGTTGGCAAAAATTTTCGGATAAAAGTTCGACAAGTATATATGTAAGTACAAAAGTTTTCCAAAGAAGTAAGCGGTTAAGCAATCGCATAAAGGTAGTGTATATACTGTCGTAATAGTTCAAGTCAAGAGTTTAGAGTTCGTAAAAGTTCGAGACAAGTTCAAAGTCCATAAAGTTCAAGATCAGTTCAAAGTTCATGAAATTTCAAAATAAGTTCAAAGTAAGCTGAGAATAAGTTCAAAGTAAGTTCAAAGTAAGCTCAGCATAAGTTCAAAGTAAGTCGCGTAGCAAGCGGTAAAAGTATGTAGTCATTACCTCAGTGGTGGATTAATCCACATGTGTAAGACAGTAAGTAAGCATATGCGTAAATAATAAAGACCTATGATCCTCGAGTTGTACCAACCACTAAGCTTAATATAACGTAAGATTTAGTTTTGCACACTAATCCGATTCTGGTCAAGTTCAAGCCCCTAGTTCCAGTCTAGTTCGAGTTCGCGAGAACTTAGTAATATGTACCCAGGTTGCTACCCTAAAGTAAGGAGTGACCGCTCCTAAGTATCGATACCCATATTTACTAACGGCTATTGTTAATAGTGTGTAGAGTTCAGTTCCAAGAAAAGTTGCGGGGCATTTTGTCCATTCTGTTTCTAAAAATTGTTTGTTTGCACTTACGGCGTTTATATCCTCACCTAGGGTTTCGCTCCAAAATACAATCAAGCTATCATTGTCTAATCAAATATCCAAAGAGGCAAACCTATTTAGTCTAAAGTAAGCCAATCCGAATAAATGATATTGTCTACGCATATTAGTTCGCAAAGTTCCAAAATAGTCCAATAGTTCTCAAAAGTTCCAAAAGTTCAAGGAGTTGCAAGTTCGTAAGGTTTTCAAAAATAGATAAGTAGCTCAGTTGTTCATAAAGTTTGTAAAGATTCAAAAGAGTTTCAAAGACAAATAGTTCATAAGCATTGTTCACGAGTTTAAGAGCATAAATTAGTTTCTCAAGTAAAAGTATCGTTCACAAAAGGTTTGATCTCATGTTTCCCACAAAAAGAGTACTTAAAATGTAAGAGTAAGGAGGGGTGTAACTCACAGATTGCGAAGATAAGGAAAACTCGGGAATCGGTCGGAGCGGGAGCCGGGAATCACGGGTCGCCTATTAATACCAAGATAGTCCAATTATTATTATCTTATTATGTTATTGTACTTAAGATAATATAATTAAGTTTTTAATTAAACTTTAAGTGTCAAGGTTAAGTTTAATCCAAAATAGTCCCAAAACGGTGAAAGTTACGTTTTTGTCCAAAAGTCCAATTTCAACGTTTATTATTATCATGTTACAAGCAACTTTGGTCGCTGAATTGGTTTGGACTTTTCTAATGAAATTTGGGCAGCGCTTCCGCGCCCAAATTTCATATCCAAAAATCCAATCTCCAATTCCGCTCACAAATGCCTACAACACGATATCATATATATACGAGTTCATTTAAGTCCAAAATAGTCCATTACAAGTCACCAATGTATAATTATTTTCCAATTCAGTCCCAAAGTGGTATTTACGAAAGTCAGCAAGTCAAACAAGTTCAAAACGTCAAAATAAAGCAAATCGGGAAAATCAGCCAGGCCTATGCGCCGTTGTGATCACTGGAACGGCGCACAGTGGCCAAAATTTCACCCTGTGCGTCGTCCTGGTCACAGGGACGGCGCACAGGTCGCGGGTTTTCGAGTTTTTGTTGCAAAACGCATTTTAAGCCTCAGATTCCGACATGCAATAGGTTTAAACTTATTAAAACATCATTTTAACAGTTTCTAAAGTATATTAAGTCACAAATTTGTGGATCTAAAGGTTATTTCGTTTAAAAACGTTTTTTACCATAAAAAGTCATAGATTTGTATAAAAACTCATTTCGAACCGTTAGATCTTACATGCAAGAGTTTATTTGTGTAAAAATAGTAAAAAGACAGAAATCTACCGGAGGAAAAGCTCGAACGATGAGTTTTGGCCGGATTTACGCTTCAAAAATCTTTTCAAGATTGGTCCTTTTTCGAAATAATCGACCCCTCTTGCTTCCCTTGATGATTCAAACGTTTTGTATGGATGAAAATAGGGTTTTAGAGCTGGAAATCTTCTGTACTTGATGTGTTCTTGAGAGAGTTTTGGAGAGAAATGTGTAGGTGTTTTTATGTTTTAGTTTATAAAAATGAATTTGGAAAAGGAAAATGAAGTAAAGTAAGAAAATGGTAAAGAGGGGTGATTGGGACTGCAAAAACGCAGTAAATGATGGGTTATAATCGAGTTTGATTGGTCAAAAGTGTAGGAAATCGAGACATGCAAAAATTTCAAAAAATTCGGAGTTAGTCCTGTAGGACGGCGCACAAGGTCACTGTGCGCCGTTCTGGACCTGTTTTGTAACAAAAATTTGATTTTTGCTGTTTTTGTTATTTTTGCGTTATTGTTTCGTTGGACCTTTTCGTTAACTAAAAGTTCTCAATTATGTTACATTATGATCTTAGGTAAGTTCATTAGGTGTTTTCTTGGTATTAGGACTTATATAAGTTGGTTCCGGTTGTGATTTCGACACAAGCGCGTTTCCGATAATGTTCAATTTAAAGACACCACAGACAAAGCGGGAGACATAGAACGTAAAGAGTACTTGAAATTTGACGGTTGTCATATTCTCCCCGGGTTGAAAGGAATTTCGTCCCGAAATTTAGTTCGTCTCATGGGGAAGAAGTGTCGTCGGATTATGGGGGATTCTCCTGACGATTTTCGCTCCTTGCGTCTTCACGCGGTTTTGGGACTACGTCGGGGGTTCCATCGAACTTAGAGATGAGAACAAGGTTCGGTCTAGGTTGTTTGACCTTGGAGTCAACAACCTAAGCGGTTCATCGAGGAAATTGGGTTCGGCACCTATCTTGACCTTGTCTAGAGGGATGACGAGGGTCTCATCCGATGAACACTTTTCAAGTGTGAGGATGGAACATATATGCATGGTAGGAGAAAACTGGGGAAGTTAAAGGCGATGAGTAATTGGACCGATATGTCCTAAGATTTAGATTGGACCGGAGTACCTCGGGCTCAGTTTGCCGCGTTTCCAGAAGTAGGCTACTCCTTTCATGGCGACATCTTGGGAAACACTCCATCGTCATCTTGGGGCTCGAGGGTTTTTCTTTCGTTTGGTTACGCAGCTCCTTTGCCGGGTACGGGATGCTTCCAGTCTTTCACGGGTAGAGATAAACGTCGGATCTTGCAAGTTGTCGACCGTCAGCTTCTAGTCGATAGGGCGGTGTTCGACACTTGCGTCCATATAGAGATCGAAGGGTGCGCACTGAGTGCTGGCATGGAAGCCGTTGTCATTTGTGAACTCGACCGGGGAAAGGTGAGTGTCGTGACTTTCTACAGAGGAAACCATACACGCTCACATTATCTCTTTAAACGCTTGGATTGTCTTTCCGTTCTGACTGTAGGTCGAAATGTGGTGCGGAGCGCTGAGGTCTAGTCGCGTCTCTAGTGATTCTCTGGAGGGTACTCCTGAGAGAGCGGGACGTAGATCAACTATCCTCACCGGAGATGTTTGAGTGATGGGTTTCGGTATTCTGCTTTGGCCTTGGAGTAAATGAGGCACTCGGCTAGATTGGTCCTTTTTCGAAATAATCGACCCCTCTTGCTTCCCTTGATGATTCAAACGTTTTGTATGGATGAAAATAGGGTTTTAGAGCTGGAAATCTTCTGTACTTGATGTGTTCTTGAGAGAGTTTTGGAGAGAAATTGTTAGGATTAAATTGTCGAGATTGTTATTCAATACATCAGTTAATACTGCTCAGTTACTACTGCTCAGTTAATACTGCTCAGTTACTACTGCTCAGTTAATACGGCTCAGTTACTACTGCAAGTTACTACTGCTCAGTTAC
The DNA here is from genome assembly GCA_910822075.1 of Senecio squalidus. NCBI lineage: Eukaryota > Viridiplantae > Streptophyta > Magnoliopsida > Asterales > Asteraceae > Senecio > Senecio squalidus. Next base: position 51,695,900 of record CAJVGC010000065.1, on the reverse strand, counting down.
TACTCCTGCAAGTTACTACTCCTGCAAGTTACTACTTCTGCAAGTTACTACTCCTACAAGTTACTACTCCTGCAAATCTGTTATGGAAGACTTGATTTTCAAGATAAAGATCTAAAAAGATTTAGTCTCCTAATATAACTAGGTTTCCTTATGTAACTAGGTTTCCTTATGTAAGTCATATGAGACTCTATATATAAAGAGATCTCTAGACATTGTAAATGTGTGATTTTCATTATGTTTATTCTTTAGGAAAACACCAAACGATCTCACCACTTGAGATCGTTCCCCTTTGTTCAGCCTCAAGGTCAAATTGATCCTTGTAAGATAGAAGAAATACGTCTATTCTGATCAAATAGATTGAGGTTGTGTTAGATGTTTCCTAGAAAAGCTAGGTTTAGCCTCAAGGTCTTTTATAGATCCTTGTATGTAAAGAAACACGTCTGTTAATTTATTAATAGATTGAGGCTTGATGGTAATCATTATTGTTTGTTCTTATTGTTCTTTTATATACAATATTTGATTATCATAAACTTGTAAATATCAAAGTGTTCATCTCCGCTGCTGAACTTCTTTGATAAATCTTGATCTAAGTAATCATATCGATCCTACAAGTGGTATCAGAGCACAGGAGGTGCTCTAGATCAAAGATCCACAAGTTTAAAAGAAGAAGAAGATGAAGAAGATAGAAGGAGATCTACAAATTTGCGAATTAGGGTTTATGTTCGTCATAATCTGGGCAGCCGTAGTAAAAAGGGCATAACTCATTCGTTAGCCGTCGGAATTGGACGAAACTTGGACTGTAGATTCTTCAGATATAAACGCACAATCTGACTGAAGGGATTTTCGATCTGAGCTGTTATCAGTGAGATATTAATTTTCGAAATCTGCTGCTGAAAGGTTAGATTTATTGTGTTTATCTATACTGAAACGATCGTTGTTTATTCGTTACACACCGGATCTTCGTGATTTTTGAATATGTGATTCAAGGAATATGGATCTGTGCTGTGTTAAAATTTGATTGTTATCAGAGCTATTCTCAAGGAGATGTAGAATTTCAAAGTTGGAAGTTGAATGTTTATTGTTTACAGAGCGCAGCTGTGGTAAAAAGGTTATTTTGTATTCGTTAACCGTTGGATTGTCTTGAGTTTTGGTTATGTGGTTCGAGAGACACAGACCTACTATGTGTAAAAATTTGAGCATGATCGGATTTGTCAAGGGGAACTTATTTAATTTTTAATATGCTGCAAATATTTACCTAATGTTGCTCTTATATTGGTAATGCTACTGCTACGTTGTTAGTATTACAATACACATTTTTCTATACGATGATGAAGTTAGTACTACTCCTATGTTGGTGAACCAGCCGAGAATATTGGTTTAAGGGGAAGAATATGTTCTAAAAGTGGATATGAAATTGGAACAGTTGGATGTGATCTTATACATGCACCACTTGAGGGAGAAGTTTTAGCTTGTGCATAGTGATTTAATCTCTTATAAAAAGAACAACTCCTGATTCAAAGAAGAAGTTCGTAAAGAGATGTTCCCCTAATGGATGATAACAAAAAGGGGAAGATATGAAAAGTGTGGTGGCATGGAACAAGATTTGAAGGCTTCAAAGTATCGAAAGTCTACTTAAAAAAAAAGTGGTGTGTTTTGATAGAAATATCAACGGTAGAAGATGTATCAACTTGTTCACAAGAGATCTCAGTTGAAGGGGAAGTTTTTTTTTTTTTTTAAAGTTCTCAGTTTAGTGTTTGTTTTGTCATCATCAAATAGGGGAAGATTGTTGGGAGAATATTTTGATTTGATGAGACAAAATATAAACTGAGTATATACATCAAGGAAACATGGAGAAGACAAAGTTGAAATAGCAGTTGTGATAACATTCTCATCAACAATTTACATTGAAGAAACTTATTGCTTTGCATGTAGAAAGCATAAGTTTAGGGGAAGATTGTTAGGATTAAATTGTCGAGATTGTTATTCTATACATCAGTTAATACTGCTCAGTTACTACTGCTCAGTTAATACTGCTCAGTTACTACTGCTCAGTTAATACGGCTCAGTTACTACTGCAAGTTACTACTGCTCAGTTACTACTCCTGCAAGTTACTACTCCTGCAAGTTACTACTTCTGCAAGTTACTACTCCTACAAGTTACTACTCCTGCAAATCTGTTATGGAAGACTTGATTTTCAAGATAAAGATCTAAAAAGATTTAGTCTCCTAATATAACTAGGTTTCCTTATGTAACTAGGTTTCCTTATGTAAGTCATATGAGACTCTATATATAAAGAGATCTCTAGACATTGTAAATGTGTGATTTTCATTATGTTTATTCTTTAGGAAAACACCAAACGATCTCACCACTTGAGATCGTTCCCCTTTGTTCAGCCTCAAGGTCAAATTGATCCTTGTAAGATAGAAGAAACACGTCTATTCTGATCAAATAGATTGAGGTTGTGTTAGATGTTTCCTAGAAAAGCTAGGTTTAGCCTCAAGGTCTTTTATAGATCCTTGTATGTAAAGAAACACGTCTGTTAATTTATTAATAGATTGAGGCTTGATGGTAATCATTATTGTTTGTTCTTATTGTTCTTTTATATACAATATTTGATTATCATAAACTTGTGAATATCAAAGTGTTCATCTCCGCTGCTGAACTTCTTTGATAAATCTTGATCTAAGTAATCATATCGATCCTACAGAAATGTGTAGGTGTTTTTATGTTTTAGTTTATAAAAATGAATTTGGAAAAGGAAAATGAAGTAAAGTAAGAAAATGGTAAAGAGGGGTGATTGGGACTTCAAAAACGCAGTAAATGATGGGTTATAATCGAGTTTGATTGGTCAAAAGTGTAGGAAATCGAGACATGCAAAAATTTCAAAAAATTCGGAGTTAGTCCTTTAGGACGGCGCACAAGGTCACTGTGCGCCGTTCTGGACCTGTTTTGTAACAAAATTTTGATTTTTGCTGTTTTTGTTATTTTTGCTTTATTGTTTCGTTGGACCTTTTCGTTAACTAAAAGTTCTCAATTATGTTACATTATGATCTTAGGTAAGTTCATTAGGTGTTTTCTTGGTATTAGGACTTATATAAGTTGGTTCCGGTTGTGATTTCGACACAAGCGCGTTTCCGATAATGTTCAATTTAAAGACACCACAGACAAAGCGGGAGACATAGAACGTAAAGAGTACTTGAAATTTGACGGTTGTCACAAAGTGTTCATAGCCAAGCCACCCGAACCCCTTCCCATTCTTGAAGTCATCAGCCCAAAGCATAAGTATCGTCTCCAAAGCTTTCTCATTTCCTGAAAATACGAGTCAAGTGTTAACTACGGGAGACGTAGTTAGTGAGCTACAAAGTTTAAGTATTCATAGCGTTGAGGCATAGCAATGCGTAAAGTATAAGTAATCAAGTTTCGACGCATAGCAATGCGTAAGAGAAAGCATTCATGTAGTTGTCGCATAAGCATGCGAAAAGTATAGTATTCAAAAAGTAGTCGCATAACCATGCGTAAAGTTTAGTATTCGTTTTCGTAGGCATTGACCACATAGCGCGACTATGTGACAATCCTATGTATTGCCCAATGATCGTTGCTAAGCCTTAAGCCTACCCTATTAGTATTATGCACCATCGTTATAGGTCGTTGTGGTGAGGGTCACTTTACCCTAATAACGCTATCCATATCTACTAACGGTCCTTTCCAAAGGGATTAATAGCAACTAATGTCCTTGGTAGTGTCGGGAATTTTAGTGTTATCTCACGTCCATGTTGTACAAAGTCCGCAACATGACGATCGATTGTTTTAGTCATTGGCAAATTTAGCTTTCGTATCCTCGGCATTGTTGGCAAAACCCTCAACAATGCCGGCAAAATAGTCATTCGTTTTAGTATTCAAAATATCAAGGCATTTCATAAGTATTCAAAGTATACAAGTGTTTTCGTAATAGCATTCGAGTATCAATCGTTTTCGTAATAGTATTCGAGTATCAAAGCGTTTCATAAAAGTATCCGAGTATCAAATCGTTTTCGTAATAGTATTCGAGTATCAAAGCGTTTCATAAAAGTATTCGAGTATCAAATCGTTTTCGTAATAGTATTCGAGTATCAAAGCGTTTCAAAGTTTGCTTCAGCTTAAATGTAGTGTCTAAGCCTAAGACTCGCATTTCACCCCAAAAAGTATTAAAAGCGTTTAAAGAGTAGGGGTTTGTAACTCACTGTTTGCGAAGATCGTAGCATGCTCGGAATAGCTCGAAAGGTGCTCGGAATCACCGGAATCCTAATATGTGCCAAATTCTTTGGTAAGTATGATGTTATTAGTTAACTTTGTTATTCGTATATCGTATAATGTTTACAAGTTGTAATGTTTTGATTTACTCTTGGTAACAAAAATTGTTATGTCCGAAAATCGTTCAAAATTGTTATAGTTACGTCTTGTCCAAAAGTGTCCAAAGTTAATGTTATTATTAATGTGATAAGTTATGTTTTAGTCCCTGAAGTGTTTTATAAAGTTCTGACGAAATTTGGGCAGCGCTTCCGCGCCATAATTTTTGTGTCCAAAATAATAACGCTTTCCCGCTTACAAAACATATATAAATACATAACTTAATTAAACGAGTTCATTTATGTAATTTAAGTCCAATAAAATGTCTCAAATATAAGTATTTTACTAATCTCAGTTCAGAAATATTAGGCTCGAAAAGTCAGAATGTATACCCAAGTTTTAAACGGCAAAAACGACGATTTTCGGGAAGGACATCAGTCCGGTGCGCCTGGGCAGGGGTGCGGCGCACTGCCTGCTGTCTTTCCCGTTTTTGTGTGTTTCTTGCAAAATCATTTATTCCAACCATAGATTTCGACATGCAATTGGTTTAGACTTCATAATATGTCATTTTAACAGTTTATACATAATTTTTAACCACAAAATCAAAGATCTAAGCCTTATTTAATACAAACCCGTTTTTGGATAAAAATGGTTACAAAACTTCATCAAAACTTGTTTTTATAGCTTAGATCATACATGCAATGAGTTATAATAGTAATATAAGTGAAACGAAGGAGTTTCTACCGAAAGAAAAGCTTAGATGATGTTTTAGACGAGTTTTGAGCTCCAAAAACGGTGAAAATGCTTTGAACCCGAAATCCTTTGCTTCCTTTTGCTTCCTCTTGATGTTTGGACCATTTTTAATGGTTATTTAGGTAGATTTGATGGCTGGAAATGGTGGAGTTATTGGAAGAAAATGAAGAGGAGATGGGAGAAATTATGTGTATGTGTGTGTGTGTTTTTGTGTTTATAAAATAAAAATGAAAATAAATGAAAAGGGCCCATAGGGACTGACTTCTTGGTAGTAATAAGTGTCAAAAATCGTGTTTGATTGGGTTGGTTTTATAAATTCGAGACAAGAAATAAAAATAAGAAAATTTGGAATTTCATGTCCAGTACGTCGCACTGGTCACCTGTGCGGCGCACTGGTCAGTTTTTCAGCACTGTTTCGATTTTTCGCTTTTTACGTTTTGCTTCGTTGGGCTTTTTCGTTAACTGAAAGTTCTTGATTATGATACGTTATGAACTTAGGAAAGTTCCTTAGTTGTTTTCTTGGTATATAGAGTTCAATTCTTGGTTTGATTCCGATTCCGAGTCCGTTTCCGAGACACACACGTTTAAAGTTTAAGTAACGTAAGCCTACGTTAAAGAGTTTTGTGTGAGTTACATCGAGCTTAGCTTAAAGAGTTATGTCTACGTAACCACGTAACACATAAAGTTAGTTAAAGCAAGTAGCAAGTATAGCGTATCGAGGTTATAAGTTAGCGCTCTCGAACTGAGTTTTGACGGTTGTCACATTCTCCCCACGTTGAAAGAATATCGTCCCGAAATTTCAACTTGTAGTATTCGTTGTGGGAGAAGTGAAGAGGTGAGGATCCTTAAGCATCATTCGATCCTATCGTTCCCAGGTATATTTGGGGCCTCGTTTTGCGTTCCAACGTACCCTTACTATAGGGATTTGACTGAGCCTTAGTTTCTTAGTTTCGCGATCTATGATTTCAATTGGTTCTTCGTCGAGTTTAAGTTTTTCGTCTAGTTGTACTTCTTCTAAAGGTGTGATAAGTGTTTCGTTCGATGAGTACCCTTTTCAGTATCGACACATGAAAAGTGTTATGTATGTTATCGTGCTCTGGTGGTAGTTCCCAACGACACGCAACTGGACCTACTCTTTCGAGTACCTTAAATGGTCCTACGTATATGGGGTTAACTTTTCTAGAGTTTTCCGCGGCGTATTTCACCTTTCCAAGGTGACACCGTAAGAATTACTTCGTCGCCGACTTGAAATTCTAAGTCTTTTCTGCGCATCTCAACGTAACTCTTTTGACGACTTCTAGCAGTCTTAGTCGTTCCTTTATCGTTGTGATTTATCAATCGTTTCTTGCACTACATCCATGCTAAATAGTTGTCGTTCTCCTGGTTCCAACCACACAGTGGAGATTCGCATTTCTTTCGTAAAGAGCTTAAAAATGCGCACACTTGATACTAGCGCGATAACTATTGTTATAGGAGAATCCTGTTAGTGGTATATGATTATCCTGACTTCCTCCGAAGTCAATAACACATGCTTAGAATATCATATAAGATTTGTATTGTAAGCTCGCTTTGACCATTGGTCCGTGGATAGTAAGTCGTGTTTAAAATATAATATAATCGTGTGCCAGAAGATTTTTGGGAATGCCTTCCACAATCTGGGAGTGAAACGTCTCTGTCCGAGATAATTGACGTGGGAATTCCGTGGCGAGTCAATACTTCGTTGGTGTATATATGGACAAGTTTTTACACGTTAAAACTTTCCTTGATGGGGATAAAGTGTGCTGATTTCATCAGTCGATCTACTATAATTCAAACCATGTCATTACTCTTCGACGTACAAGATAATTTAGTAACGGAATTCATTGTAATCTGTTCCCATTTCCATTCGGGAATTTTCGGTTGTTGTAGTAATCCGGATGGCTTTTGATATTCGGCCTTCACTTTCGCGCAGGTGAGGCATTTTTCTACGTATACATCAACGTCTCTTTTCATTCCAGGCCACCAATAATGTTTCTTGAGGTCCTTATACATCTTGCTTTTCCCTGGATGAATGGAATATCGTGTTCGGTGTGCTTCGTCCATATTGGCTTTTCTCAATCCGTTAGTCGTAGGAATCCAGGCTCGATCCTTAAAATAATAGACATTGTCGCTCTTTCTTACAAATTCCTTGTCGTGTTTGTGCAAAGTTTCGTCCTTTATGTTATCTGCTTTGAAAGCCTCATGCTGAGCACTTGCTATACGCGCCCTTAAGTCGGGTTTAAGGTAGATTCCTAATGTACGTACTCGTGTCGTCTGTTGCCTTTCTTTCCTACTCAAGGCATCTGTTACGACGTTTGCTTTGCCAGGGTGATACTTAATATCGCAGTCGTATTCGCTAAGGAGTTCCAACCATCTCCTTTGCCTCATGTTGAGTAGCTTCTGATCTAGTATGTGTTGCAGACTCCTATGGTCCGTGAATACCGTGCATTTTGTTCCGTAGAGAAAATGTCTCCAGATTTTAAGGGCAAAAACTATCGCTCCTAACTCTAGGTCATGGGTAGCGTAATTGACTTCGTGTTTCTTGAGTTGTCGCGATGCGTAAGCTATGACCTTATTTCGTTGCATCAATACACAACCTAATCCTAGGTTAGATGCGTCACAATATACCACGAAGTCTTCGTTTCCCTCAGGAAGAGTTAGAATTGGAGCATTGCACAGTTTTGTTTTTAGGATATTGAAGGCTTGTTCTAGTGCATCTCCCCAGTTGAACTTCTCGTTCTTTTGCGTTAAATTTGTTAGGGGTTTAGCTATCTTAGAGAAATCTTGAATGAATCGTCGGTAATAACCAGCTAGTCCTAAAAATTGGCGGATTTCTGTCGGACTTTTGAGGGTTTTGCCAGTTCTCTATTGCTTCGATTTTTTATGGATCAGCGTAGAATTCCGGATCCATTAACTAAGTGATCTTCTTTGATACGCGAGTATATTAATATGTCTTCGATGAATACAATAACTAACTTGTTTAGGTACGGTCGGCATACCCAATTCATCAAATTCATGAATACCGCCGGTGCATTCGTGAGTCCGAATGACATTACCAGGATCTCATAGTGTCTGTATCTAGTGCGGAATGCGGTTTTGGGATGTCATTTTCCGTAGCAAGGACTTGATGATATACAGACCTTAGGTCAATCTTTGAAGAATATGTCGCGCCTTGGAGTTGATCGTAAGGTCGTCGATTCGTGGAGGAGGGTATCGATTCTTGACGGTTAGTTTATTCAATTCTCGGTAGTCGATAAACATGCGGAACGATCCATATTTCTTTTCAACGAATAGGATCGGCGTTCCCCATGGTGATAAGCTTGGTCGGATAAATCTTTATCCAATGATTCCTGAACTTGGTTGCATAGTTCCTGCATCTCAGTCGGAGTTAGTTGGGATGGCGTCCTTGCCACTCGTGTCGCTCCAGGAATTTCTTCGATTCTAAGCTCTACTTTCCTCAGTGGTGGTAGTTCTAGTAGTTCTTCGGGAAATGCCTCCGGATAGTCTCTAACTATCGGCATGTCCTTAAGGTCTGCTGCTTGCGTTTGTTTGTCCTTTAAGTTTACTAACAATGTAAAGCAGCCCTTATTCAAGTATTTGCTCGTTTTCATCACCGGTGTAAGTTTCGAAGTTTACCCAGACCTATCTCCTTGTACTATTAATTACTTCCCATCTTCTAACGACATCCTAATCGTCTTATCTAAGCAAAATATTTTCGCATCTTGAATGGTCAACCAATCCGTGTCTATTACTGTGTCAGAGCTGCAACTACTCGGGGGTCGCATCTCGCTTCCTCAGTTCGTATCACGAAGGTTCTAACTTGTAAGATGTTCGGGCCGCAAGGGTTGTGCTGAGTATTGAGTTAATGTTTAAGTTTACTAGTGGACTAGTAATAGTTCGGGCAAGTCACCAGGAACTACTTCCGGTACTTCCTTACTACTAATCGGTTTCCTTGGGAACCTTCTTGGTTAAATAGCAACGAGCTATTACCTCGGTTGTGAGTGTTTTCGGGTATAAGGTTTAGCCTTGCCCTTTCCATGTCGCCTTGCGTGAATAAGGTCTTATTGTAGACCAGATATTTAGATGATTTCCTTGTATAGACATGACTTCAACATGTTTGACAATAACTATTATGTGGTTCATCGTAATCATAAGAATGTGATCGTATCTTCGTGGTGATCTTTCGTTTTAGGATATACTTTCAAAACATACCTTGTTTTGAAGTTACCTTAGATTCGTGTTTAAGTCTAGGAATCCCTACTGACCAACGATTCCCTAGATAAGTTTGTGATATCCTTGCGATCTCGTAATGCTAGCCCCTTAATCGAGTACAATCAATTATTGTACATTATTTTGCATAATAATAATGTGAATAAATGAAAGTAAGGTATGAGATATACATGTTTATGCTAGGGGCATATCATGTAATTAAGATTAGAATAAGTGCGCGACCGAAGTTTACAATATTGTGTATACTAAAGCGAACGAATGATAACGGTGATTTTCAAAACTCTTTCGTGTAGCAATTCCACACTAGCATCGCGTTGTCTGGACTGCCCTAGGTATCGTTTATTTGGTATGAAGTATGTCGAGTGATAGTTTGTGAATACGAGTGTCATGATACATCGACTTCTGAACCATTTCTGGAGCTCCGTAAACTTGTCGCATGAATCCATCATGTCGTCTTCCACTGTCAATTCTTAGTTATCGGATATCTTGGGTGCATCACTTAGTATGTCGAGTTGCAACTGCACTCATGTGTCTTATGTGGGAGTACTTCCCAGTTGCTATAAAAGGCATCGCGTAAGGATTAGTAGAATAAAGTGTATACGGTGTCGATAATCGACAATGTGTCGTCTCCGCCTAAAGAACGGGAGATATAGTCGGCATGGGACAGTATAAACCAGTCCAGATCGTAGTCGTTATACGGTAAAGTAATAGTTTACGAAAATGTTAGCTCAACGCTCCTACACCTTGATAATGTATCCCTATCGTATATCAAGTTCGTAGGAAAATGTGAGTTCTCAAGAGTATGTGTCAGGCATCTACCTCGTTGTCTGACACGGTTGTATTCGTCCTTTCGTCGCATCATAGAAAGGTGAATGGGATCAAATTCCCACTAAGTTTTAATGTTATCTTAGTATTAGTCTAAAGCATATAGCGTTTCGTTGTCTAGCATAGTTATCTCTTTCCCTCTCGACTTACCCTAAATCGGTAACGAGTTAGTTCGAAGATAAGGCTCATGTTAGTATTAGTAATAAGCTGAGCACATAGAGTATCTTAAGTATAGCATGTAGGTCTGTGTGGGTCTGACTTCAAGAATTCCCGGGGAGGTTCGTTTAATGTTTACCAATCCCGTTCTGGCATAATTTAGTCCAAATTATTCATAGGTGATCAGGCTATAATTCAAGTTAAACAATGCCTTCACGTTTTGGTTAAATAAAATCTTTCGTTTTAGAAACTGGTTATAGTTTGATTTTTGAAAAATCGGTAATCACTATAACCTTGCGCTCTGATACCAAGTCTGTCACACCCCGCTAAAGCGGAACACAGGATGTGAAGAGCAATAGCATTTGATACACAAGTTTATAATTCTACACCAAGTTGTATTAAAAGAAACATAACCTCAAAGGTTTACAAGTGTTTAAAACATCGTTTACATATTCAAAATACAAGATAAGTGTTCATAGCCAAGCCACCCGAACCCCTTCCCATTCTTGAAGTCATCAGCCCAAAGCATAAGTATCGTCTCCAAAGCTTTCTCATTTCCTGAAAATACGAGTCAAGTGTTAACTACGGGAGACGTAGTTAGTGAGCTACAAAGTTTAAGTATTCAAAGCGTTGACGCATAGCAATGCGTAAAGTATAAGTAATCAAGTTTCGACGCATAGCAATGCGTAAGAATATAGCATTCATGTAGTTGTCGCATAAGCATGCGAAAAGTATAGTATTCAAAAAGTAGTCGCATAACCATGCGTAAAGTTTAGTATTCGTTTTCGTAGGCATTGACCACATAGAACGACTATGTGACAATCCTATGTATTGCCCAATGATCGTTGCTAAGCCTTAAGCCTACCCTATTAGTATTATGCACCATCGTTATAGGTCGTTGTGGTGAGGGTCACTTTACCCTAATAACGCTATCCATATCTACTAACGGTCCTTTCCAAAGGGATTAATAGCAACTAATGTCCTTGGTAGTGTCGGGAATTTTAGTGGTATCTCACGTCCATGTTGTACAAAGTCCGCAACATGACGATCGATTGTTTTAGTCATTGGCAAATTTAGCTTTCGTATCCTCGGCATTGTTGGCAAAACCCTCAACAATGCCGGCAAAATAGTCATTCGTTTTAGTATTCAAAATATCAAGGCATTTCATAAGTATTCAAAGTATAAAAGTGTTTTCGTAATAGCATTCGAGTATCAATCGTTTTCGTAATAGTATTCGAGTATCAAAGCGTTTCATAAAAGTATCCGAGTATCAAATCGTTTTCGTAATAGTATTCGAGTATCAAAGCGTTTCATAAAAGTATTCGAGTATCAAATCGTTTTCGTAATAGTATTCGAGTATCAAAGCGTTTCAAAGTTTGCTTCAGCTTAAATGTAGTGTCTAAGCCTAAGACTCGCATTTCACCCCAAAAAGTATTAAAAGCGTTTAAAGAGTAGGGGTTTGTAACTCACTGTTTGCGAAGATCGTAGCATGCTCGGAATAGCTCGAAAGGTGCTCGGAATCACCGGAATCCTAATATGTGCCAAATTCTTTGGTAAGTATGATGTTATTAGTTAACTTTGTTATTCGTATATCGTATAATGTTTACAAGTTGTAATGTTTTGATTTACTCTTGGTAACAAAAATTGTTATGTCCGAAAATCGTTCAAAATTGTTATAGTTACGTCTTGTCCAAAAGTGTCCAAAGTTAATGTTATTATTAATGTGATAAGTTATGTTTTAGTCGCTGAAGTGTTTTATAAAGTTCTAACGAAATTTGGGCAGCGCTTCCGCGCCATAATTTTTGTGTCCAAAATAATAACGCTTTCCCGCTTACAAAACATATATAAATTCATAACTTATTTAAACGAGTTCATTTATGTAATTTAAGTCCAATAAAATGTCTCAAATATAAGTATTTTGCTAATCTCAGTTCAGAAATATTAGGCTCGAAAAGTCAGAATGTATACCCAAGTTTTAAACGGCAAAAACGACGAGTCCGGTGCGCCGCACTGGGCAGGGGTGCGGCGCACTGCCTGCTGTCTTTCCCGTTTTTGTGTTTTTCTTGCAAAATCGTTTATTCCAACCATAGATTTCGACATGCAATCGGTTTAGACTTCATAATATGTCATTTTAACAGTTTATACATAATTTTTAACCACAAAATCAAAGATCTAAGCCTTATTTAATACAAACCCGTTTTTGGATAAAAATGGTTACAAAACTTCATCAAAACTTGTTTTTATAGCTTAGATCATACATGCAATGAGTTATAATAGTAATATAAGTGAAAAGAAGGAGTTTCTACCGAAAGAAAAGCTTAGATGATGTTTTAGACGAGTTTTGAGCTCCAAAAACGGTGAAAATGCTTTGAACCCGAAATCCTTTGCTTCCTTTTGCTTCCTCTTGATGTTTGGACGATTTTTAATGGTTATTTAAGTAGATTTGATGGCTGGAAATGGTGGAGTTATTGGAAGAAAATGAAGAGGAGATGGGAGAAATTATGTGTATGTGTGTGTGTGTTTTTGTGTTTATAAAATAAAAATGAAAATAAATGAAAAGGGTGGGTAATAATAACCCATAGGGACTGACTTCTTGGCAGTAATAAGTGTCAAAAATCGTGTTTGATTGGGTTGGTTTTTATAAATTCGAGACAAGAAATAGAAATAAGAAAATTTGGAATTTCATGTCCAGTGCGTCGCACTGGTCACCTGTGCGGCGCACTGGTCAGTTTTTCAGCACTGTTTCGATTTTTCGCTTTTTACGTTTTGCTTCGTTGGGCCTTTTCGTTAACTGAAAGTTCTTGATTATGATACGTTATGAACTTAGGAAAGTTCCTTAGTTGTTTTCTTGGTATATAGAGTTCAATTCTTGGTTTGATTCCGATTCCGAGTCCGTTTCCGAGACACACACGTTTAAAGTTTAAGTAACGTAAGCCTACGTTAAAGAGTTTTGTGTGAGTTACATCGAGCTTAGCTTAAAGAGTTATGTCTACGTAACCACCTAACACATAAAGTTAGTTAAAGCAAGTAGAAAGTATAGCGTATCGAGGTTATAAGTTAGTGTTCTCGAACTGAGTTTTGACGGTTGTCACAGATTCCCCAACTACCCCCGAAAGGGTGCAAGAGACTACAAGGGCTCGGTACTAAGGATATCTAGCGGTTATCCGGATTTTAGACTTTTCGGGGAAACCTAAGGAACTAAAACTAAGAAACCGAAATTTTTACTTACAAATATTTTATTAACTAGAGATGTTCCTAAACAATTTCACGTTAAATTACCGGAATAAAGTTAAATACAAAAGCCCATATCATTTTCCTTAACTACGTTTAAGCGTTTTTTTTTAATTTTTTTTTTTTGTTTTTTTTTTTATAAGACTCAAATGGGACAAAATAAGAACACGTAATGGATATATAAGAGGGAATATTAAAGCTAACCAATTTCTCGACGTCCCCCCCCATACTTATTTAACGCATTGTCCCGAATGCGTTTCCAAACTACAAACTAAAAACTAAAAACTAAAAATCAAACGAAATAAAAGTAAAAGAAAAGAAAAACCCGGGTTGCCTCCCGTAGAGCGCTTGTTTTTGTCATGATTCTATAGCTCGACTCTTTCCTCCGTTCACACAAACCAACTACTTAGAAATCGAGGTTTCCCCCAATTTCCTTCCACGTGCCAATTTCTCAAAACGTCACTTTCTTCATTATACCTATAAGTCAAAACATCAAACAAAATATTAGCGTTAGAGACATCGAGCTCGTTACAGGGTTTCACCCATTCGTTGTGCCACTCCTTGGTTTCCCGCATAACCAAACAATCTTTCCCCTCCCAAAAATCTCCAAAAACTCCCCCATACTTGTCTTTTTCATAACCTTGCCCACTCGGCTTTCCATCTATGAAATCATTAAAATTTAAGTACTCGTCTTTGTGAACTTCCAACTTTGGCTCCGTGCCGATTTTCAACTCGATACAAAACTCTCCATCACTTTCTTTAACGGGTATCAAATCCTTCTTGGCTTTGGTGAAATCCGGTTCAGTATTCAAATCAAATAACCTCTCAAAATCCTCCAAAGTGATGTTTACACTGATCAGGTTGTCAACCGCCACCATTTCCGACCCATTAAGCTCCGCCATTTCCAAATTTAAGTTTTTATCTTCCGTTGGTGTATTTGTGTTTGATTTTGGTGCCCCATCTTCATTTTTGACCATTGGTTCATCCCCCACTTGATTCTTGGCCTCTAAATCATCTATTCGGTCATTTTCGGGGTCTGGGGTCTCAATGCCCCACATCGGAATGGATTGCGCCGCATTAGACAAGTTGAAAACCAAAACTGGGCTTACTAAGGCTTGAATGTGCCACATTCCCCTCAACAATCCCAGTTTTTCGGTTTTTCTTCCGTTTTGCTCTTCCTCGGTCCTTTTCTTAGTGGTTTTCGGGTCCGTGCTGATGTCGAACATTCTCTCAAACTCCTCTAACGTTATGTATCCATTTATAACACTATCTCCACCCCTCATATCCTTTCCACAAAGTTCCTCTAACTCCTCATTTAAACTCTTTTCCTCGTGAAATTCATCATCCAACTCTTCTTCAAGAAATTCCTGCAAATCTTGGTTAAACATGTCATTATTAATAACAGCTATCCTAAAACATGTTTCATTGCTCGAGTATGAATGCTTTTTAGATTTTTCATAAGTAAAGGTTTCCCTATCGTCATCCACGCCCAACGAAATTTCCCTACTTTTCACACGGATGATAGTATCCGCGGTGTTCAAGAATGGTCTACCCAAAATTAGAGGAACTTTGTTATCCTCCTCTATTTCCAACACAACAAAATCAACGGGAAATGAGAATCTACCTACTTGTTCTAAAACGTTCTCTACAATGCCTAGCGGGTATTTGAAAGTTTGATCGGCTAGTTTAATGCTCATTTTTGTTGGCTTTAAAACCCCCAAAGCCAATTTTTTATATAAAGAGTTCGGCATTAAATTTATACTAGCCCCTAAGTCAGCTAAGGCGTTGCAATGAAAAGTATTAAAAGTACAAGTAATTAGAAAACTCCATGGATCGTTTAGCTTAGGTGGAAGCTTGTCGTTCTTTACAATCGACGAGCATTCCGCGTTTAGGTAAGCCGCTTGATCTTCCATTTCCTTCCCCTTCTCCTTCACGAGATCCTTGATGAACTTCTTATAATTTGGCATACCTACAATCAAATCGACCAAAGGAACGTTAACATGAACATAATTAATTAAATCCAAAAATTTACCATATTGTTCTTTCATCTTTTCCTTCTTCAAACGTTGAGGGTAACGGATGTTTGGCTTGTAAGCTCCTTTGACTTCCGTTTTTGCCCCTTTCTCTTCGCTTGGAACCATCGGTTCTTTCCCTGGTCGTTTCTCCATTTCGATCTCCTCTTCCTCATCCGAATCGCTATCTACGGGCTCACTAAGGCGCATTGGATCAGGTTGCGGCGCACTAGGTACATCATCAACAGCTGGAGATCCCACTGACTTGAGAATGCGGTGCATTCTCTGGTGTTTTAGCATCTTTTCGTTCTTTCTCCATGTTCAGCTCACTTTCTGCCTCACCCCCATACTTAAACCCCGATCGTGTAGAAATTGCGTTCGCATGCTCAACCTGGTTATTTGGTATTTGGTACTTCGGGCCTTGGCTACTTGATGGACCTCCTTGATTGTTTTGATTTGGCCTCGGGTTGGGTTGGGTAGAACTTGGCATTTGAAACGTTGGTCGATTTGATAACCGATCGTTCATTCTTTCAAACTTCCTTTCCAAATCTTGAACGCTCTCTTGAGTATTTCCTTGAACTTGGTCTAGCTTCTCTTGGAATCCTTTCATTTGGTTTGCTATCAAGTCGGTTTTTACATTTTGCGTGTACACGAAATCTTTCATCATTTCTTGGAAACTCAAATCTTCTTACTCGTTCCTCCTAGATTGATTTTTCCCCTCATTTCTGTTATCCCGGTTTCGATCACCATACCCGAAATTTCCTCCTCCTTGTTGTTGACGATTCTGATATTCTCCACGGTTTTGATAACCGTAATTCGCATAATTCACGTCTTCAACTTTCGGCTCACAATCCTTCGTGTAGTGCGGTCCTCCACATTTCTTACACCAATTCCTAACTAAATGAACATCCTTTTTCCAATCGACCCAATCTATTCTTCATTTCATCCGCTAGTGACTTGATCTCATTCACGATCTCGTTACTTCCACCACTACTCCCTTCAACTTGGTTCACCGACCCTCTAACTTTCCGATTTTTGTTAACTCGATCCCTAGCTATTCCGACTTGCACCTGATCTTCCATCATCCTTTGAGCGTCGCTCGGTGATTTATACAAAAATTTCCACCACCCGCTAGATCCAAGTCATGTTGCGAGCGGTTATCCAACCCATGGTAAAAGATATCCACTATTTGTTCTATATCGAGACCGTGCCCATGACAATTCCTTAAGAGATCCTTCAGTCTAACCCAAGCCAGCGTTGTTGTCTCATTATCGTACTGATAAAAGCTCCTAATCTGATTTAACAATTTCCTACCCAAGATGGGCGGAAAGAAGTGGGTCACAAATAATTCTCTCATTTCCTCCCATGTTTCTATTGACTCCGGCTCCAACTCGTAAAACCATGTCCTCGCTTCCCCCCTTAATGATGATGGAAACAAACTAAACATTACCCCTTCCTCCGAAGCCTCTCCATACCTAAACATCTTGTAAATTTCGGTAAATGTGGCGATATGCTTATGCGGGTCACCTTTGGAATTTCCGTCAAAGGAGTTTTCTTGAATCATTTTGTGATGGTGTCCTTTGACGGAAAAATTGT
Organism: Senecio squalidus; assembly: GCA_910822075.1. Taxonomy (NCBI): domain Eukaryota; kingdom Viridiplantae; phylum Streptophyta; class Magnoliopsida; order Asterales; family Asteraceae; genus Senecio; species Senecio squalidus. Next base: position 51,678,752 of record CAJVGC010000065.1, on the reverse strand, counting down.
TTCCTACGTCTGGTGGAATAATTGGTGATCCTCGGGTGATTGGCACGGGTCGGTTTCGGTTAATCATGGGTTCGTCAAACGGGTTGGGTGGGTTGTTGTTAATAACAGCTCCATTGTCTCCTCCGTTATCCGCCATTGCGTTTGGTTCAAAATTCTCCTTGTCAATAACTAACTCTACTTCCTCTTCGAAAGATTTGTTCTCACTAAAAACCACGGTTCCAAGTCCTCGTTTTCTCAAAATCATTTACGGGTCAGAAAGCGGGTTGTTTACTTGCTTCCCTTGGGACCTCGTGAACATCCACAATCAATTACCTAAAAATCACACACACTAACAAACAAACACCGTGAAATCTATTCAACACAAGTAAAACACAAACTAAACTAAAATCTCAACAAAATCAAGTCCCCGTCAGCGGCGCCAAAAACTTGATGTGCGAAATCTAGTTTTCCGAAAATAAGCTTTTAACTAGACTACGACACCGGGCAGTGTACCCTTGTCGATCGTAGTAAAGTATGGGCAAATTCCGGGTTCGAACACGGGGACTATTTATAATTGAGATAATAGTATAAAAGTAACAAATAACACGAAACAAGTGGATTTTAGTCTTAGAAAGACTTTAATGTAAAAACGACTCAAAGTGATTTGTAATTCAGATAGTGATAAGGTACGCTTGCTTGGACCGTTCACGAATGTGTAATCTTTCCTAAGTATAAATGGATGATAAACTTCTAATATAAAATCCTAAGTTCCTTTCGAATACCATATTTCTCCGATTATTTATCCATGTAACTATTCCTTTCGAATATAGCTAACACCTAAAATAACCGTGCATAAGTTTTCAAGTCGATGTGTGAGAATTAGTCTATAAGATTCTTTTTGAATAACTTACTAATCAATAAACCGATTTCTCTTAATTTATTAACTAGCGTTTGTATTAACACTTACTTGTTCTAATTGTTGTTAGCGATTCCTTTCAAATACCGCAACTTTTAATCAACTATAGACCGGTTGACTATTTCGTTTCTATTTTAGTAAAAATTACGGATTCCTTTCGAATACCCGTTTTTAGATTACCAAACAAAAGTATAAACAATTCTAACAAGATAAATAAAGTTTTAACCCAAACGGAGCCCAATTAACCTCTACACATCATAATCATACAATTTCATACTCAAGATTAATCATACAAACGATCACATATCCAAGCAAACGAATAACGAAATTAGCTACGCATAATGTTTATCAAACACGAATAATAATAATAATAATAATAATAATAATAATAATAATAATAATAATAATAATAAGACATGGTTATATTGAAAATAAAAGAGTAATGAGTTCAATACCAAAAGAAATCAACGATTGCATTGAGTATCCAAAGTAACAAGATGATGCAAAAGACTGAAAATAGGTTCAATGATTTTCCCAAAATAAACCGAAAATTACTGTGATTATTGTTTCCCTAATGATTGATTATGATTATTTGATGAAAGATTGATGTAATGGCTGGAGTGTTGGCCTCCAAAAATGATGAAAAAGATGCCCTAAGATGTCCCCAAATCGTCCCCTTTAAACTGCTAGCAAAAGACCTTTCACTGCCACACTTAATTAGCAATCAAAACAAGAATATAACTGCTGAAGGAGCTGAATGTGGCGCATTACCCCCTGAATGTGGCGCATTCAGGGGTCAGTAGCTCCCAAAATTGTTGTTGCTGCTAGATGCGAGGCATTACGGGTCTGGTGTGAAGCATTCGTGTCCTATGGCTTCCGAACTTGTTTTTCTTTGCTTCTTTTGGTCCCGAATTGATCCTTTTTCACTCCAAACATATTAAAACACCTAAAACATAAAATTTATACAAAAATAAGTAATATGGGTCTATCTATTACGTTTTGACACAAAAACATAATAAATATCACGAAAGAATATGCGTATAACCGAGCGATATCACATACCTCGCATATGTAATAGATAAACAGAAAGATAAGAAAGATCTAGAAAAAGTAGATGTGGTCAATGAATATGAAGATGTATTTCCTGAAGATCTTCCGGGTTTACCACCGGAAAAAGAAGTAGAGTTTAAAATAGAATTGATTCCCGGTGTTGCACCTGTAGCGAAGGCTCCATATAGATTAGCTTCGGCCGAAATAAAAGAATTAATGAGTCAATTACAAGATTTGTTGGATAAAGGTTTCATTCGTCCCAGTTCTTCTCCTTGGGGTGCACCGATTTTATTCGTGAAAAAGAAAGACGGTAGTATGCGTATCTGTATAGATTATCGAGAACTCAACAAGTTGACAGTCAAGAATAGGTACTCGTTACCTATAATAGATGATTTGTTCAATCATTTGCAAGGGGCGAGATTCTTTTCAAAGATAGATTTAATATCGGGTTACCATTAGTTGAAAGTAAAAGAGGAAGATGTACCGAAAACAGCTTTGCGCACAAGGTATGGCCACTATGAATTTTTGGTTATTCCTTTTGGTCTAACAAATGCACCTGCAGCGTTTATGGGTTTGATGAATAGAGTTTGTAAGCCAATGTTAGATAAATCCGTTATAGTTTTTATCGATGACATTTAATATATTCAAAGAGTAAAGAAGAGCATGCAAATCATTTGCGACAGTTGTTGGAGATTCTTAGACAAGAGAGATTGTATGCAAAATTTTCTAAATGTGAATTTTGGTTAGAAGAAGTCCAATTTCTGGGTCATGTATTAAATGCAGAAGGTATAAAGGTAGATCCGGCGAAAATTGAAGTGATTACCAACTGGAATTCTCCGAAAAATGTGAAAGAAATCTGTAGTTTTCTTGGTCTTGCGGGGTATTATCGAAGATTTATTCAATATTTTTCCAAGATAGCTTCAAGTTTAACCGAATTGACTAGAAAGAATAAAAAGTTTGAATGGAAAGAAAAGCAAGAAGAAGCATTTCAGAATTTAAAGAAGAAACTAAGTGAAGCATCGTTATTAGTTTTGTCGGATGGAACGGAAGATTTGGTTGTTTATAGTGATGCTTCTTATACCGGCTTAGTGTGTGTTTTAATGCAACATGGAAGAGTTATTGCTTACGCTTCGAGACAATTAAAAGAAAATGAAAAGAAGTACCCGGTGCGGGATTTGGAGTTAGTGGTGGTTGTGTTTTCTTTATAGATATAGAGGCATTATCTCTATGGTGAAAGATGTTCGATTTATACGGATCACAAGAGCTTGCAATATTTCTTCACTCAAAATGATCTTAGTATGAGACAACTTAGATGGCTAGATTTGGTGACAGATTATGATTGGGATATTCGTTATCATCCCGGGAAAGCAAATGTTGTTGCGGATGCGTTATGTAGAAAGAGTTCACAACCGGAAATGAAACTTCACTCTTTAGATTTAATTATTAAGGAAAATTTCTTTGACTCGATTAAAGTGGCTCAATCGGAAGAAATTAAGGAAGAAAATTGGAAAAGAGAAAGGATTTAGGGTCAAGTGCAAAATTTGACAGATTATAGCCGAGGTTTAAAGACTAGATTTGAAAGAGTTTGGATTCCTAATACGTCGGATTGCAAGAAGATTTTATTAGACGGAGCTCATAAGTAAAAATATTCTATTCATCCCGGTAGTACAAAAATGTATAGAGATCTTAAAGAAGACTATGGTGGCCGGGTATGAAAAGGGATATAGTAAAATACGTAGAAAAATGTTTAACGTGTTTGCAAGTTAAAGCGGAGCACCAAAAGCCCTATGGAAAGATACAACCGTTAGAAATACCGGTTTGGAAATGGGAAAATATCACCATGGATTTAGTGACGAAATTGCCAAAATCTAGAAGAAATAATGACGCCATTTGGGTAATTTTAGATAGATTAACTAAGAGTGCTCATTTCTTACCGATCAAGGAAGCTATTTCTTCGGAGAAGATGGCGGAAATGTTTTTGAAAGAAATTGTAGTAAGGCATGGAGTTCCGATTTCGATAGTATCGGATAGAAATACTTGCTTTACTTCCCATTTTTGGAGGGGTTTTCAAGAAGAGTTAGGGGTGAAACTTAATATTAGCACGGCTTATCACCCTCAAACCGACGGGCAAAGTGAAAGAACTATTCAAACGTTGGTTGATTTTCTTCGTGCATGTGTAATAGACTTTGGGGGTAATTGGGATGACCATTTTCCATTAGTAGAATTTTCGTACAACAATAGCTATCAAGAAAGTATAGATTATGCACCTTATACTATGTTGTATGGAAGGAAGTGTAGAACACCTATATGTTGGGGTGAAATTGGTCAACGAGAATTGGGTGAAAAAGAAATTGTGCAAATTTCAGCGATAAGATAGATCAAATTAAGGAAAGACTCAAAATAGCTCAAGATCGACAAAAAAGTTATGCCGATAAAAGACGAAGAACGATAGCATTTGAAGTTGGTGATTTTGTAATGTTAAAAGTTTCACCATGGAAAGGAGTAATTCGATTCAGGAAGAGAGGAAAGTTAAGCCCAAGATTTATTGGACCATTTAAGATTTTGGAAAGAATTGGGAAAGTTGCTTACCGATTAGAATTGCCCGAAATTTTAAGTAAGATTCATCCTACGTTCCATGTATTACACCTAAGGAAGTGTCTTGCGGATGAAACATCTTTTGTTCCGCTAGATGACATAGAAATTGATGAAAAATTAAACTATGTCGAAGAACCGATAGCTATTCTCGATCGGAAGGTAAAACAACTTAGGATTAAACAAATCAATGTAGTTAAGGTTCAATGGAAGCATAGAAGAGGATCGGATTTCACTTGGGAGCCGGAAAGTGAGATGAAGAAGTTTTACCCTAACTTGTTCGAAGAATAGATTTCGGGGACGAAATCTTTAGAAGGAGGGAAGATTTGTAACATCCAAGTTCTCGGAATTTAGAATAATTCGTAAGTGTTTACTTGTTTATTATAAATATGTTTTATATTCTAGTTTATTTTAGAAGTTTCAAATATAAAGGACTAGAATGGTAAGAAAAATAGTTAACTTTGGTTAGAAAGGATTTAAATTGTTAACTATGTTAGATAATTAAGTAAGTTAAGAAAGTTTTGAAAGTTGAGGGACTAAATTGTAATTCTGAAATTTTGGGTATGATTAGGATGGTGAGGTGTCAATTGCAGAATTTTAGTGTGTTTGTGTGTCTTCTTGAGAGCAATCAAAATAGATTAGTAAATTTACTCAAATTGAAGCTTATTGTGGTGACAATTCCTTTAAGGCTAAGAGTAGGAGCTTAAGAAAACCTAGCTTAAGTGGTATTTGGAGAAAGGAAGGTAAGTTTATACACTTGATGTTATTTGATGAATTTGAGTTTGTATTATGTGTTATAACCTTATTTAGATGTCTAATTGAAAGGTAGAAATGCTTAATTTGGTAAAAATTAGGTTTTTGATTATTTGGGGATAAATCATGAAAATTGAAGAAATTGTTAAATTGAGCTTTTGTTGTATGTTAATTTGATGTTAGAATCGTATGTTTTAGTTTCATGAACGAGATAGAGTGGTGATGTTGTAGAATGCTCAAGTTTGTATGCGGTTAAATTATGTTATGATTATTTCCATTTGTGTTGCCAAACGGGTCGTGACACCCGCAAAAGGGTGGAAAATGGGTAGAAATTGTTTAATGGGAAGAAATAACAATTGTATGCAATGTGTTTTTATAGTGAATATAATGTAGATAATAGTTTGAAAAGCTTTTATGTGTATTAAAATGCTTAACGGGTCAAAAGACCCAAAAAGTAGCAAGATGGGTAGAAGTTGTCAAACAAGTTAAGATTAAGAATTTTTAATTTAGAAAGATGTACAATGAAGTTTTTAAATATGTTTTTTATGAGTTATTGAAAGACATAGTTGTGTTGGTTGTATAAACTCATATTTGAAGGATAAAGGAAAAGGGAAGGAAACGAGAGGGTAGTGAACGTATTTCCGACATCAAGATGAGTATACGAAGCTTATTTTTAAACAGTTATATGCTTATAATTGTGTATTAACACCTTTGGGGGTTGACAAGTATACTATCTCAATATATGGTTAAGTTGTTAACGGAAATAGAAACTAGAAGTGCCGTAAACTAACGTGGAAGTGCAGGAAAACAACAAAAACGAAAATCAGCCACCTCACAGGCCCAACTGCGCCGCACCTGAGTCCTAGTGCGCCGCAGTTGGCACTCCGTGGGTGTGCTTGAATTTCAGTCATTTTAGATGCGCCGCAGTTTTTGTCAACTGCATTGCAGTGGATGTCTAGACCAGTTTTTAGTGATTTCTAAAGTAGTTTAAGTGTGGGAATGATATCCTAAACCATTATTAAGTTAGAGATGAGTAGAAATGACATTTATATGTCGGAAAGAAGTAGAATCGACTTTCATTAGTCGGAAATAAGTAGAATTAACTTTGTTATATACCGAGAGGGTATGTATATGACTTTTAATGGTCGGAAAGAAGTAAGAACCAACTCTATATAGTTGGAAGAAGAGAATGATAAGACTTTAATTAGTCTTGGAAGATTTCCTAATCAATGACTAATGGGTTGTTTAATAGTTGCAGACTTAGTTAGTGCAGACTGAGTTGGAGCTCAGACTGAGTTAGGTGCAGACTGAGTTTGTTGTGTTTGATTATGCCTCGGACTGGCTAAGCTGACTGGGAGAAATGACTATTTTCCCTTCTGTTTATTTTTATATTTAATGTCATACAAATTTTAAATTAACTATAAATTCAAATTAGACATATTTTGTTTAACAATTGTGGTGTCAAATGATTGGTACTTTTGTTGAATAAGAGTCGATTTATGACTGGGTCGAATGGGTTATCTTGTTATATCTAACGACTCAAACGAGTAAATAAAAAAATCTCATAAATTAACGGGACAAACAAGTTGAACGCCCATAGTGGTACTTAAACGAATAAAAAATTAAAACCTACAACTACTTTGCCCAATAAGTGGAAACCCATTTTGCAACTTGTGTGTATTAAATTCACAAATCAGCGTATGTGTATTCGTTTCACATTTTCATTTTGTAAGACCTACCTATCATGGTGCAAGGAGACGAATGGGAACTTGAAAAAAATGAAATAAACAGAATTAAATAACACCCACTTTCTTCATTCATTCATCCAAAAACTTCACTTTCTCTTCACAATCAATCCCCAAATTTCCAATCCCAATTCCAAATCAAACCAAAACCCATTTCAAAAAAATCCAATTTTGAAACTGGGTTTCAAATTTCAGGCGACTCAGGCGTCTCCTACCAACTCCCTGGAGCTCCATTTGTATATTCAACTCCGACGTCTCCTACCAACTCCGGCGTTTCCTCTCAAAGAGAGGGGTATGATGAGGAAAATATTCATTCTGCATATATTCAACACGGATTCAGTCCGCGACTTGGGTTTGTGGTGTGGACCGAGTCCGTGACATCTTTGCCTTATCAAACGCGCAGACCACGGACCGAGTCCGTGGTCTGAGTCCGGGTCCGTGGTCCGTGGTGATATCAAACATCCCCTAAGTATACTCACTAGCTCAACACTAATGTATTTTGTTGATTTTATGTTTGTAGGTAAAAGGAACTCTTAATTGCAAGGCAAGCATAAGAAGAAGGGATGGGGACCTTGATATAAAAACTAAATATTTTGTAACGAGCTTCCACTCAATATATTTATAAATGTTCTTTTGGATAAAGTAAAAATGACTTTTTATTTCCGTTAAGTTATGTAAAGAATTTAGTAACACCGTTGATGTTGTAAATATATATATAAAAAAAAAAAAAAAAAAATTGTGGTTTAGTCCGAGTGTTACAAAACCTTAAGGACCAAATCTATAATTGAGTACAAACTTTATGGACGAAATCCGTAATTGGAGCAAATCTTAGGGACGAAAAAGGTAATTAGTTTCTAAAAGTGGATCATTTATGTAACTTTTTAAACTTAGGGACAAAATCCGTAATTTGAACTAAACCTTAGGGATGATTTTTGTAATTAACTCTAAAAACAAACTACTTATTTCGACCTAAACCTAAATCTTACGTTCGGCCGCAAATTCAACGCGCATTTCGGCCTTAATCCTCTCGACTTCCGCCCGATCTTCCGGTCCCATATCATGTGTAGCATACTGAGAAATTCCATTTTCCGAAAACGACGTTTGTCTTGGATCTCCATTTTTTATCGATCCTAAGCTCGCAAAGTTCTTTGACGACGTCGCCGTTAAACTCGTCACCCTTTGAAGATACATCAGAGGACGAGGAGGACCGTGCGGCTTTAGGTGCTCGTGGCTTCCTAAAGGTCTTGGGATTTCATCATGACCAAAGAGCTTCGGTTCTTCTTCGTTACCGTCTTCGTTGAGGTCTACCGCTTCGTCAACGACTTTAGCATTTAGAAACTTTGGTGATTTATGAAAAATCTCCCACGCACTATGATGACGAAATGGGTATTCATCATCGCCGCTTCCACGATCTCGCTCCGTACGGTCATGACATGCTATGAAAGACCGTAAAGATTTGCTCATAGTCGTCCATTTTCCTGTAAGTTTGTTTTTTGTGAACGGATCCGCCAAACATTTGTTGAAATGACCAAGTACACGATACCAAAATGTTAGTCCGTTTTATGACATGCACCCAATTCTCGAAGACATGCACCCAATTCTCCGACAAACGTCGTTTTTGCACTTGTGACCACTGAATCTTAGGTGGTGGGGCTTCGACTTCCACAACCGGTTGTTTTTGCTTACCATTACCTTTTCTCTTACGAGAGCTACTAGGTTGTTCTTGTGGTGGTTCGAAGGATTGTGACGGTTGGAAGGTTTGTGTTTGTGGTGGTTGGAATGATTGTGATTGTTGGGTTGATTGTGACGCTTGTTGTTGTTGCCATTGCCAAAATTGAAATTGTTGCCATTTGTTTATGGCTTGTTGATGGGGGTGGAGGTTGCATGTTGGGGTTTCCACTAAGTAGTGAAGTGAAACCACCGGTTTGTGATTGAAAACTTCTGAAACCGGAGGACGAAGGTGAGTTGGAACCGGATTGCGAATAATCGTTGCGCTGGGACATTTTTTGTGGTGGTTTTTTGATTTGTAGAGAGAAAGAAGATGATTTGGTGAATGTTTTTGTAGATAAAGTTTGGTATTTATAGAAATGGTTTAAGAGTTTGAAAAAAAAAAATTAATTAAATTCTAATGGCTAGTTTTTTTTTTAAAAGATTGAATTTTTTTTTTCAAATTTGTTACCGTTAGTTTTGAAAAAAAAAAATGCGCTTAACGCGCATTACATGTGCAACTCGGACGTCATGGCGCGACCGGCCAGCCATGGCGCCGCCATAGAGGTGCATAACGTGGTGTCATGGCGTCGTCATAGGGTGCATAACGTGGTGCCATGATGCACCGCTGCAAACGCTCTTATATGAATGTTTTTCCAAAGGAAAGCATTAATGAAAAAAAATTTGTATGACCATTCACTTTAACCCTAAATAGTAAATATTATAGTTTGTGTTATATAATATTTGATCAAAGCTATATCAATAAAAATATATTTTAAACTCAAATCATTCATTTAGATTGTATCAATTATTATATAATATAAGAGATATAGATAAAATTAAAATTAAAAAAGAAAAACTTTCAAAAATCAAATAACAAACCAAATAAAACAAAACGTTAATTAATTTATAGGTTGTTAATGCATATTTTAACTATTCCCCGTAAGTACACCCTTAAGAGTTTTGTTTATGAAATATTAAAAAAGTCAACTGTATATATAATATATGTGTAAAATAAGGTGAAATAGTATGTATGTATGACATAAAAACAAAAAGTTAAGGTAAAAGAAAACAAAAAAGGCAATCAAAATGATATAGGGAAGTTCACGTGACGAGCCATAATGCTGACAAAGTCGATCAGCGTTACCGCAAAACAAACGACCGTGCTTATTGTCTTCTTTAACCCCGCTATTATATTATACTAGTTTATATCCCGTGATAATGCGAAAAATATATCAAAACTAGTAGTATTATTAGAAACATATAATTTTTATAATATCACTTATGTTGTAACAATATATACATTTATATATATATGCAAACGTTGCTTAAAGTTAGCACTTAACCCGTTATTATGCGTTTAACAAAAAATTGAAACTAACACAGCGGTACATGCTATACAGAAAGCTAATGACATAAATAGAACGTCATTAACAGTATAAAATAAATTTGATTTACGTTGATAATATTACATATTGTCATAAACAATCAAGTATGAAGATTCATACTCATTGATTCATTTATACCCATCAACGTTGTAATGCGGCTCCATTTTTCATGTAGACAAAAATTAAAACATGGCACATAATCAAGATTCATAATTGATAATTAAGTATTACCTTTTTCATATGAATCATAAACTACAAACAATATTAAAATTAAGTAATTTACATTAACTTCACAAAACCCACATGAAAATACATCTCTTACTACATAAGATAAAAGCTATGGATTAAATCTGATAATATAGATATGATGAATCAATCTCTCCATATCTCATGAATATGCATTAAATTACCTTCCAATTATACATTTATTGTCCTAACTACATGAGTATGAAGTAATTTACGTGATAAATACCTTCATGTCCAAAATTCTTCAAGTTTGAGTCATGTCTCTAATTCACCATCAGAAACTTTTTTAGACATTCCATCAAACACGTTAAAACCATTTCATAGTCACCACCAAAAAGTTAAATCAATCATATAAATTCTAAATTATATTTATTGATTCATGAAACTAATCTATATTTACTATAATCTAGAGTTGTCGTTTTAATTACGTGTAAGATATTACAAATAGTGGAATGGTATGCATTTGAAACTCCTGACTCTTTGGTTGCCCTGTGTTTTAATTACCATAATGAGAGGTATAATGATATTTACTGTTCAGTTACCCTAAATTAATAACACATTTGAAACTTCTGACTCTTTGATTGCCTTGTGTTTTAATTACCATAATGTGATATATAATGATATTTAAACTGTTCAGTTACCCTAAGTTAATAACACGAAACTCCTGACTCTTTGGTTGCCCTGTGTTTTAATTACCATAATGTGAGGTATAATGATATGTAAATTGTTCAGTTACCCTAAGTTAATAACACATTTGAAACTTCTGACTCTTTGGTTGCCCTGTGTTTTAATTACCATAATGTGAGATATAATGATATTTAAACTGTTCAGTTACCCTAAGTTAATAACACAAACGTTTTTAGGTACTCCAAAAGTTGGTGGTATTAATGGCATACTAATTATTGTGTTTTAATTACCATAATGTGATTAACAAACGTTTTTAGGTACTCCAAAGGTTGGTGGTTTTGTGTTTTTCTATATAAGTTAGTTACTTTTGCATCAACAAACCCCATAACTACGTACAATTATGTCTCTTTCGAAAAACATGTCTCACTCCAAGATTGGCGCCCTTGACCCAACTAGAGAAGATTGGGTTGTTCATGTAAGGGTTTGTAGAATGTGGGAGGCAGTAAATACGAAACTCGGTGATGTCTTACTTGGGTTGGAGATGGTTATGGCTCATGATGAGGTAATTTCTAATTTGTTTGAAAATTTTAAAAGCCGGAAAAAGGGTACGCCACGAAAATGTGGAAAATGTGGGGGGTTAAATTAGTTTCTTACATGTTTTTTTTTAACCAAAAAGGGCGGTTCGATACAAGGTTTCATCACTAGAAATCATATACGAAAGTTTAAGGCTCTTCTCGAAGAGGGCCAGGTATATCAAATCTCGAGGTTCAGAGTGATTGAAGGTCAAATGGGATATAAAGTTGTCCCGAATCAATACCGCATCCGTTTCAATATTGCAACATCGGTTCGTAAACTTGAAGTATCCTATGATAAGGTTATTGTTTTGAGTTGTTTTATGTAGGGACTATGGTATTAACCTACCCAATTCATGCTTTTTGTAATGTTTGTTTTCGTTGTTGCAGGTATAGGGTCCATGTGCATGTTGTTGATGAGGCAAGCGATACATTATTTACCATTTTCAATTCCGTGGCGGAGAAGGTGTTTGAGTAAATAAATGTGTTATTGTTGGAAGTTAAAGACACAAAATTCCCTATTCTGATCATTGTTCGTGACAAATCTCTTTAGAAATTGTCACCGCGCAACGCGCGGGAATACGTCTAGTTCCATAGTAATGAAACGCTTCAAATATTTCACTTTTACATAACCTAATAAATATTTGATACCAGAATATTTAGAGCATTTTAAAAGATCCCAACCTGAAGAATCAATTCAAATCTGTTCACCTGAGGTCGGCAAGAGATGGAAAGAGAACATATCACCGTTTACATGAATTAAATCACTGATATCGCTCATTTATATGAATATTTACTCGCGATATTTGTTATGTTTTTAGTCCAAACGTAATAGATAGGCCTTTTTGTACTTATGTTTCGTGTAAAAGTATGTATTTAGGTGTTTGATCACGTTTGGAGTACAACCGGGCTTTTTGGACAAAAGAACACATGGAAGAAGAAAAAAAAAAAGTAAAATATGGCGAGTCTGGAGCCTGGTTGCGCCGCAGTGGGCATGACTACAACGCAGTCATGGGCTTTTTGGGCTGTTACGTTTTTGCATTAAAAACCATCAAGTTCTGCATATGATGGGTCATTGGGAGCCATTATTATTACCTCTCAACCATAAAATCGACCATGATCATTTCCATACATCATTTTCCATCACTAGCAAAGGAGAAATCGTAATATGGAGAGCTTTGGAAGTCAATTTCGAAGCTAGTTTAATCATTCCGTTCACAAGTGTTAATTACTTTCAGTTGCAAGTTTACTTTTGGGTTTTGTTATATTTCAATTGAGCTTTTAGACTCAATCATCATCATCTTATTCGGTACAATTATGACTTTTCAATCTATTATATGTTTTACGTTTAATATGAGTAGCTAATTTCAATATACGTTTGCTTAGATATGTGATCGTTTGTGTGGTTGATTTTGAGTATGGAATTGTTTGATAGGTGTGTGTTTGGTTAATTGGGGATCCATTTGGGTTTAAACTTTAATTGTATTATTAGATTGTTTATGTTCTTATTTGGTAAACAAAATCGGGTATTTGAAAAGAACTCGTGAATTTACTGTCACACCCCGCCAGTGGCGGAAACGCAGGGTGCAACTGATTAACGATCGTCATAACACATTAGTAAATAAAGAAATAATCTATATGAAATTAAATAAAATTCGTATGTCATGACGTCGTCATGTCTAAGGTAAAACCCCTTGGTACACAATTACGTCAATCACTACAATGAAATAACATCCAAAATAAATCCAAAAATAAAATAATGTACTTAGGCATGCAAGCCCGAAATAAAGTCAAGTAAATATGAATACAAGCCACCATGCATAAAATAACTCTAAGTCTCTAGGAGTCCAGTCCAGCTAGATCCTATGTCTGATCATTACATGAAAGTAAAACTAAAAAGTCAGCACAAAGTTTGAGCGAGTTCATCGAGTATGTAACAAAATAGTTTAGTAAACATTTCAAAGTAAGTTTCTAAATTTAGTAAGTTTTCGAAAATAAAAATGTTTCTAAAAATAGAAAGTTCTATATTTAGTAAGTTTCCCGAAATACTAAGTTTCTAAAAATGGTAATTTATAAGCATTTGTATCTCAATCAACAGTAAATGTAAGTAAAAGAAAACATGTATCATATGCATGTATGTAAGAAATGTAATCGCAAACCCACAAGTATCCGTAGTAGTAGCAATGCTACTATATGAAGACACCATTAGTACTAATGTGCACGTTTGAAGACTCCGTTAGTAGATCATCTCTACTAACGAGCACGTTTAGAAGACTCCACTAGTAGAACCCATCTACTAGTGAGCACGTTTATAAGACTCCATTAGTAGAACATATCTACTAATGAGCACGTTTGAAGTAACTCACAATAGTAATATCGTAGTAATTTGAAAACATGCATAAGTTTGTAAACGTTTTATGAAATCCAATTCGTAATAAGTTTCTACAAAACAGGTATATAATCTGTCCAAAACCGTTAACTTTAATAGATTGTTTTATAAAACGTTTATAAAATTATTAAACGAACAATTATACATGATTGATCATTTTATATATATGTTTAAGGTCTGATTAAGCAATAATAATCCATTTTAAAATATAATTTAGTTTGCTAAGTGGTTACACAAATTCACGATTTTTAATCCTAACATAAACGTTAAAACTCAGATTCGACCAAAGTTCACTAATTTGCAGATTTAGAGAGTTTGACAAACAGTTAGACAACGAGACTAATATTTACAGAAAATAAACTCCGAGACCTACAACTTTGGTTTAGACTTCAGTTCCAAATTCGAAATTTCCCACGAGTTATTAATTAATCAAATCATACTTAAACAGCAGCTAAAAATAAATACTCAGTTTCAAACACGTTTACAAAGTTTCAGTTTCTGGGAGTTTGAGAAACATTTAGACGACCTATCTTATATTAACGAAAACTAGATTTCAAGGGCTACAAGATATATTTAGAGTTCAGATTCTAATTCAAGACCAATGTTAAGATATAGCACAAACAACACAGACTAACAATATATTTCCGAATCTGTCCAAATTCAATACGTATATAATTAATGTTTAAAGTGAATTTGAAACACTTAACGAATACTCAAATGACCCCGATATGTAATTATCATATTTTATACCAGTAGTGAAACATCCAATATATATTAATTCACATTCTCGTTTACTAAATTATTACACAAATTCCAATTATGAATCCTAAATAATATCGTTTTAGTAAATTTCAGTTTTGACCTATGTCCACTATATTACAGATTTTGGGATCTTGGAAAACAATTAGACAACGTATCTTATATATTTGAAAACTAGAAAGGATGGGCTACAATTTACGTTTAGATTGCAGAAGCCAATTCAAAAAGATCTGAGAGATATGAATAGATTAAGACAGCTCAACATAGCAGCAAATTTTACAAAACGAATTTGAAAACCCTAGATTAGGGTTTCGGATTTTGACAAAATAAACCATGAATTTAACCAAACAAACCTTGATGATGATGAACCCGATTAATTTGATGAACAAGCCAGACTCGATTGTGTGATGATGACAAAGTAACGGCAGCTCGGAATGGAGAGGGGCGGCGGTTGTTGGGAGATTATATTAGGATTAAACGTTTGTTTTAGGTTTAGGTTTTACAAATAACGATTACTAGAAATATGGACTTGAAATCATAATAGGGCTGTTTGTAAGCCCGACCAAGGCAGCCCAATGAACAAGGCCTCGAGCCTAAGTCCCTTTTCCAGCCCATGAGTTCGAATAAGACCCACAACGATTGTTTTTGAAACTGACCGGTGCCACGGAGCGTCGCACCCACACTTTGGTGCGGCGCACTAGATGTAGAGTTTTCACATCTTGTTGTTTAACTTGTTTTCGAGCACGAATGATATTCCGAAAGCACGACACACGAATTACTCGATACACCGAGCATAGAATGAGTACAAAGTCGTTTAAATATTGGAAACCGGAAGTTCTCGAAAGGTTTATATAAAGTATACGAATACCATAGTATGAATATGAAATCTAGAAAGTTTCTCGTTAAATATCTAGGAGCTCGTTTAGTGGGTTCTACCTACTTGTACACTTAAACTAATACGAAATCAACACATACAGAGGTATACACGTATATCAAAAGTAATATCTCATATAAGTACAGTGGAAATAAACAACATATGTAAAGTTTTAAATTTTCAGTGAATTTCGGTAATGATCAACATGCATATTAGCTAACTAAGGACGGAGAGAGTGACGATTGTCACATTTACTAAAATTGGAATGAATTATTCAACCGGTCTATAGTTGATAAAGGTTATCGGTATTCGAAACGAATCGATAATAGTAATCGAAATAATTAAGTTTAAACACGAGTGCTAGTTTATAAAATAAGAGAAATCGGTTTATTAACTACTAAACTATTTGAAAGGAAGTTTAAAGATTAATTCTCACACATCGGCTTGCTTCTTTATGCATAATTATTTGGGGTGTTAACCATACTTGAAAGGAGTGGTTGCACGGTTGGGTAATTGTAGAAATCTGGTATTCGAAAGGGACTTGGTTTTACATAAGAAGTAAATCAACATTTTGCACTTAGAAAAGATCATACATAAAACGGTCAAAGCAAGCGTCTTTCTCAATCTTGAATTACAAACAATCATTAAATCGTTACTTTTAGTTAATTTATAAAAACCGCCACTTTGTTACTTGTTATTTGTTGGTCTAAATACTCAATTTAATATAGTCCCTGTGTACGAATCCGAGTTTTCCAACACTATACTACTCTCGATAAGGGTACATTGTCCGGTGTCGTAGTCTAGAGTAAACATTTTTTGGGAAAACTAGATTTTGCACATCAATCACACGTTAACGATAAAAGTATTTCAAGAGAACACTAATATGAAACAAAATGTCAGGATCGAATAAGCTAATATAACTTATTAAGTTTCCCTTCGTTAAGATCTTGATCTATTGAAGAAGTTCAGCAGCGGATGAACACTTCAATATTTACGAGTTATCGAACAATAGAATATCGTAAGAACACGAATAAGAACAAACAATAATATTGTCGAATGTTAAGCCTCAATTGTATTAAATCAGGATATCAATACAACGTGTTTCTTCTATTCTACAAGGATCTATATTTATAGACCTTGAGGCTAGTTCTAGATAAACTAGAAATCTACATCTATTGTTATCTAGAAGAAGGAAACTTTATCTAATTACAAAAGGAAACATAATCTAATTCTAACTCTATCTAGTAAAATAAGACTTGCATGACAAGGTGGTCTTCCGTATAAACTTGATCTATCCGTAGTAACTTGATCCATCCATAGTAATGACATTGTCAGTAGTAACATAGTTGAACAGCCACATTAACTTGTCTTCCGTAGTAACTTCTTAATAGCTTCCGTGTTAATCTTGTAAGTTACTTTTCCCGTTGTTAGAAGTATTGTTTAGGAGTTAAACTATTTTGTCTAAGTTATAACCCAACAATCTCCCACTAACCTTGAACTTTTATATCCAATCAAAAGTACAAGTTTCAATGCTTCAACCGTATTAACTACTTCATTACAAAACAAGTTTAACTACTTCAAGTTAATTACATATTTCTTCCTTCATCCTTGTCTTGCCACTCAGCTTCCTTTCCTTTTGTACTTTCTTCTGTGATTTGTACCAGAATGCTCCAAACCAGTTCATGTGCTATTCTTGAATCAAGAAGTCCAAATAGCTTGACTTGTATCATTTCTTCCAAACTCTTCGAGCCATGTGGATATCTTTTATCCACCAAGTAAAACTCCATGGCTCCCTCCTTTCTTACTAGTGAGTAGACACCACTTCGTTCATAGACAAACCACTTGACGACTGGATTCGATGGACCTCCCTGTTTGAATACTGAACTTTTCTTCTTGTATCCTGGTTCAAACAAACCACATAAACAATCCATTGCATGATCCGTACCTGAGCATTCTCCTCTTCGATGAGAATATTTAGCTTTGCCTATTTGGTACATTCTCTCTAAGTCATCTCTGGTAAAATCTCTAATCACTCGGTGAAAAGGTGGAACAATTATCTTTGATTTATCTTGTCTTATGACCTCATATTCTGTTCCCAGTTGCCCAGCAATGAATTTCCAGTCAATGATCATAGGAGGCTTCACAGCTAAAGGAGTAAACCTGAGTCCTTCTAGATGATTAATGAAGGATGAACAATCTTCTTGAGTAGCTTTAGAATCTTGTTCTCCCACACTAACTTGTTCTTGCTTGACATCCATAAAAGGAATGTTAGGATCTTCTTGAGAAGTACTTGGAGCAGTAGTAGTTTCTACTCTTCTTTTCTTAGCAAGAGGAATTCTTTTGGATGCTAGCTTCTTCCTCTTTGGCTTCTCAGTAGGTTTATCCGTAGCTGGAGCAGTACTAACAGGTTCTTGCTCATGGATAATTTTCCTTCCAGTTTCAAGAGCTATCTTCATGGCTTTCTCCATTTCTTGCTTCTTCTTCTCTTGGATTTTTGCAAGTGCAGCTTTTCTTTGCACTTCTTTCTTCCTTTCCTTCTCCACCAGCTCCAATAAGCTAGCTATCTTCATAGGTCCTAAAGACCTACCACTATGACCTTTTGTCTTGAGATAGGAGACAAATTTCCGCCTATCTTCAGCTAGTTTGGCTTTGGTGGACTCCTTCTTCTCAAACACTTTCTTCTTCTCAGGCTTGGCTTTGACTTTCTTCTGCAGGATGGAGTGCATCTTCTTCAAGCATCTTCTTGGCAAGCTCTGCATCAGCTTTCTCTTGAGCTTTAATTTGAAGTACTTCTTGAATCTGCTCATCAGCCATCTGTTGAGCATGAAGTGCATCCTCCTCAGCAATCTTCCTTAGCTCTTCTCTTTCAGCCTGAGTAGGTGATTGATTCAGTTTAGCATGAATTTCATCTTCCTCAGCTATCTTCCTTAGCCTTTCTCTATCAGCCTGAGAGGGTTCTTGATTCAATTCTTCTTCAGCAGCAAGATTCTTCAAGAATTCAGCAGAGGCTCTTTCTTGTTCAAGCCTTTCTCTCTCCAACTCTGCTAGCAGATTTTTAGCATCCCTTTCTGTTGCAGCCTTCTCTCTTTTAAGTCTTTCTTCCTCCTTTTTCTCTTCTTTGGTTTTCTCCACAACCTTCACTTTGCCTTTAGCATGGTGTTCTGGATCATCAAGGTTGACTCTTTGAAGTTTTCCCTTCACAGTTATATATCCAGATCTACCTGCAGACACAGAAACATTAACTTGACCTTCAGGTAGAGCAAGTTGACCTTCTTTGGGTATTGTGTCTGCTGCTGCTCTTTGCCTAGCAACTGCTTCAGCTATGACCTTCTTTCTTTCAGCTTCTGCTCTCTCCTTTTCTTGTTTCTTCTTGTCTTCTTTGATCTTGTCAAGCTGTGAAGCTAATGTGGACTCATCTGACATGAAAAATGTTCTTGCCATTTCTTGTTGAATTAGCTCATCCGCAGCAACTTGTTGATCAAAAGTAGGAGCAGGAGCTTCAGATGTTGTGGTAGTGATTGTTGTGGCTTCAGATGGAATAGCTTGAAAAGTGTGAGAAGCTTGGTAAAACGTTGGAGGAGTTGTTGTAAACAATGCTGATTGATCATCTACGGGGCTCTCCGTAGCAACTGACATACTGGCAGTAGTAACTATCTCCGTAGTAACCATTTTAGCTTCCGTAGTAACTTGCTCCGTAGAAACTATCTCCGTATCAATTACAGCTGTCTAGGAAGCCGTAGTAACCATTGGGTTCGTAGTAATCATGGATTCAGTAGGGTTGGTAGAAATTGATGTGTCTTCCATTTCAATTTCCCTTGTATGCTCCCCCTCTACTGTTTCTTCAACCATTTGCTCCCCCTTAAGTAAATGTTCCTTCTCAGTGGTTTCATCTACCACCATTCTTTCTCCTTCTTCATCCACCATCATATCTTCTCTTTCTGTCTCCCCCTTAGGAGTACTATCAATCTCCATATCTTCAGTTTGTTGGGAGGTTGCAGTAATGACAGTTTCATCACTCTTTCTTTCTTCTCCCCTGCTCTCCTCGGATGATAAAATATGAGTCTCATGTTCTTTCTCCCCCTTTTTTTCAGCTAGAGGAGTATCATCAGATGATGAAGAGCTTGATGGCCTGGGGGATGTTCCAATGTTGTGTGTGGTGGTTCTTTTGGGCAATAGTTGAGCAGATAGAAGAGCCTGCTGAGCCAGCAACTGTTGCACCAAACCTGTGAGAGTGGCAAGAGTTTCCTCTTGTTTATCCACCCTAGCTATGATTGTTTTGTACATGTCCATCAATTCATTGGTTAAAGTAAAGCTACCCCCACCCCTTTCCTGTTGGGTACCAACAGGTGGTTGATCATAGGGTGTAGAGACACTCTCCTGCCTAGCAAGAACAGGTATCTCTCCCATGGTTTCTTGGCGCCAGGGACCACTTTCCAATGATGAGAACCAGTCATCATCAAAGGTTAGTGTTGCCTTGGTTTGGGTCTTAAAAATGTTAATATTGTCCTGAGCTTCACTATGAGAAGTGAGTGTTGCAGTAGTATTAGCCCTCCCCAAATGGTCACCCCCCTCCTGATGGACCACCTCAGTGAGCAAGGGGGTATGCTCAATGTTTTCCCCTAATGGTGTCATTCCTGAAGATGTTTCAGGTAATGATGTTTGAGTGTGAGTAAGTGGGGTAGTTTGAGACACAAGAGGCTGAGGAACCCTCTTTGGTCTTCTTGAGAAAGCAGCTGTGGATGGTGTGTGAGGTGTAGAAACTGTGGGTGAAGTCACAAAAGTGGTGACTGTTTCAGTAGCAACTGGAGTAGAACTCACAGTAGCAACTGGAGGTACACTTGCAGTAGAAACTGTAGTTGTAACCTCATGGGTTCTAACCTCAGCACTTGCATCAGAAATTGCAGTGGTGCTTCTGGTTGATGCAAGAGAAGATGGTGGTTGGGACAGAGGTGCAGTCACTTGTCCTTCATCTTGAGAAACTGTGACCACCATCATTGTAGAGAACAATTGTGTCACATTGGAAGAACTACCTTTATTAACTTTTCTCATGTTTGTAAAAACTTTCTTTGTATGTGAATGAGAAAAGAAAACATTTTCAGATCTAGAAAGATTTTGTAGTTCACAGTTAAAAATTTGTTGTGGGAATCTTGGATACATTAGAAATTTGTCATACCCCATTCTTTCAAAGTTTTCAAGAAGAATTTCATTGGAAAGATGTGTTATACCTGCCGCATCACGGAGTTGTAGGTGTGTGCGCAATGTTGCCTCTGAAATACTTATAGCTTTGCCATCCACCGTGGCATTGATGACAGGTACCTCCCCCTCAAGATTGAGTTCTGCGGAGGTCCAAAAATCCCTTATGTGTGCTTCATTGATTTCGGGATTGATTGTTAGCGCCAGTTTAATGTTGTTAGAAGTATTGTTTAGGAGTTAAATTATTTTGTCTAAGTTATAACCCAACACAAAAGACATGGATTAGCATACTCATGCTAACCTTAAGTTAACCGAGATCAAATCTTCCAAACCACATGGGTGGTGTCCTAGTGGTAAAAAGCTTGGTCTCCAAAGGTGAAACTCCTGGAGGTCCCAAGTTCGAATCCCGGGAGCAAAAAATAAACCCCCTTGTGGCTACGGAGGTTCACCTGCAATGACTCCGGGCTACCCGCAAATCGGGTGGTCGCCCTAGGATTAGTCGGCTCGCAAAGCGAGTTGGATATCTAGGTTACCAAAAAAAAAAAAAAAATCTTCCACTTCTCTTGCCGACTCAAGAAGCCTTTCTACTTGATTATGACAAGATTCACAACTGCAACCATAGGTATTGTTAGAGCAAGGATTGACAGGCTCAGTAACTTGGGTGTTTGGGGTTCCACCTCTTGACCTCCTGCTAAGCAGTGCAAACCTATCAAGCTCTTGGCGAGCCTAAGGTGGTCAAGTGGTTGTTGAAGAAGGTAATCGGAATGTGGTTACTGCGGTGAGTAAGTATTCCGATAAGTATGTAAGTGATGAAGATATCTGTGTAAGAGATGTATGGAGTGTTGGCCACTGCTTGAACTGTATCAGGGTAGGGTATTTATACCCAACAATCCCAAACATGGGAAACGGTTGGCCATAAAGGCTTATCATGGCTCTTGAATGCTATTCATGGAGTTCCAATGTTCGTGACATTATTGTTATCATTATGGGAGAACAAAGGGTAACGCCTTTGTTCATAATGATGCTAACGGTCTGAATCCTAGGGCAGGAGCTTAGACCGTCTGGCACAGTGCTTAGAGGGAACACCAATGAAGTCAAGGACCAGGAACCCTGAGTGTCAGGAGATCGGGAGGCCGGACGGAGGTCGGAGCCGGGAGCCGAGAGTCAGGAGACCGGGAGGCCGGAGGTCGGTAGCCGGAATGCGGTAGGCCGGAGCCGGGAGCCGGGAGGCCGGAGCCGGGGAGCCCGGAGCCGGGAGCCGGAAGCCGGAAGGCCGGAGCCGGCAGCCGGAAGGCGGAGGCCGGAGCCGGGAGCCGGGAGCCGGAAGCCGGAAGGCCGGAGCCGGCAGCCGCCGGAAGGCGGAGGCGGAGCCGGCAGCCGGCAGCCGGAAGGCCGGAGCCGGCAGGCGGAAGCCGGAAGGCGGAGGCTGGAGCCGGCAGCCGGAAGCCGGAAGCCGGAGCCGGAGCCGGGAGCCGGGAGCCGGAAGGCCGGAGCCGGAAGGCGGGAGGCCGGAGCCGGGAGCCGGAAGGCGGGAGCCGGAGGGCCGGGATCCGGAAGGCCGGAGCCGGAGCCGGGAGGCCGGGAGCCGGCCAGTTGGATCCTGGAGCCGGGAGCTGAGGCCTGAGTGCCGGCGCCGGAGCACGAGTGTCGGGTACCAGGGCCTAAGTGTCGGATGTTCGGGAAAGGACTGAGAGCCTGCATAATGTGGAAGGGACTAAGAGCCTTTCCTTGATGTAGAAGGACTTAGCCTTTATCCTGTGTTGTGTTAGCTTTTTAGGGCTTATAGGTTATATGTATCGAGCCTATTCCCTACTAACACTATCATGCCCCCCAGTTAGGCTTTAAAAAATAAAGTTTTGAA
>CAJVGC010000065.1:51600206-51656001 GCA_910822075.1 Senecio squalidus | reverse complement strand
TTGTCTTGAGATATGAGACAAATTTCCGCCTATCTTCAGCTAGTTTGGCTTTGGTGGACTCCTTCTTCTCAAACACTTTCTTCTTCTCAGGCTTGGCTTTGACTTTCTTCTGCAGGATGGAGTGCATCTTCTTCAAGCATCTTCTTGGCAAGCTCTGCATCAGCTTTCTCTTGAGCTTTAATTTGAAGTACTTCTTGAATCTGCTCATCAGCCATCTGTTGAGCATGAAGTGCATCCTCCTCAGCAATCTTCCTTAGCTCTTCTCTTTCAGCCTGAGTAGTTTAGCATGAATTTCATCTTCCTCAGCTATCTTCCTTAGCCTTTCTCTATCAGCCTGAGAGGGTTCTTGATTCAATTCTTCTTCAGCAGCAAGATTCTTCAAGAATTCAGCAGAGGCTCTTTCTTGTTCAAGCCTTTCTCTCTCCAACTCTGCTAGCAGATTTTTAGCATCCCTTTCTGTTGCAGCCTTCTCTCTTTTAAGTCTTTCTTCTCCTTTTCTCTTCTTTGGTTTTCTCCACAACCTTCACTTTGCCTTTAGCATGGTGTTCTGGATCATCAAGGTTGACTCTTTGAAGTTTTCCCTTCACAGTTATATATCCAGATCTACCTGCAGACACAGAAACATTAACTTGACCTTCAGGTAGAGCAAGTTGACCCTTCTTTGGGTATTGTGTCTGCTGCTGCTCTTTGCCTAGCAACTGCTTCAGCTATGACCTTCTTTCTTTCAGCTTCTGCTCTCTCCTTTTCTTGTTTCTTCTTGTCTTCTTTGATCTTGTCAAGGTGGACTCATCTGACATGAAAAATGTTCTTGCCATTTCTTGTTGAATTAGCTCATCCGCAGCAACTTGTTGATCAAAAGTAGGAGCAGGAGCTTCAGATGTTGTGGTAGTGATTGTTGTGGCTTCAGATGGAATAGCTTGAAAAGTGTGAGAAGCTTGGTAAAACGTTGGAGGAGTTGTTGTAAACAATGCTGATTGATCATCTACGGGGCTCTCCGTAGCAACTGAAATACTGGCAGTAGTAACTATCTCCGTAGTAACCATTTCAGCTTCCGTAGTAACTTGCTCCGTAGAAACTATCTCCGTATCAATTACAGCTGTCTAGGAATCCGTAGTAACCATGGGGTCCGTAGCAATCATGGATTCAGTAGGGTTGGTAGAAATTGCTGTGTCTTCCATTTCAATTTCCCTTGTATGCTCCCCCTCTACTGTTTCTTCAACCATTTGCTCCCCCTCAAGCACTTGTTCCTTCTCAGTGGTTTCATCTACCACCATCTTTCCCACCATCATATCTTCTCTTTCTGTCTCCCCCTTAGGAGTACTATCAATCTCCATATCTTCAGTTTGTTGGGAGGTTGCAGTAATGACAGTTTCATCACTCTTTCTTTCTTCTCCCTGCTCTCCTCGGATGATAAAATATGAGTCTCATGTTCTTTCTCCCCCTTTTTTTCAGCTAGAGGAGTATCATCAGATGATGAAGAGCTTGATGGCCTGGGGGATGTTCCAATGTGTGTGTGGTGGTTCTTTTGGGCAATAGTTGAGCAGATAGAAGAGCCTGCTGAGCCAGCAACTGTTGCACCAACCTGTGAGAGTGGCAAGAGTTTCCTCTTGTTTATCCACCCTAGCTATGATTGTTTTGTACATGTCCATCAATTCATTGGTTAAAGTAAAGCTACCCCCACCCCTTTCCTGTTGGGTACCAACAGGTGGTTGATCATAGGGTGTAGAGACACTCTCCTGCCTAGCAAGAACAGGTATCTCTCCCATGGTTTCTTGGAGCCAGGGACCACTTTCCAATGATGAGAACCAGTCATCATCAAAGGTTAGTGTTGCCTTGGTTTGGGTCTTAAAAATGTTAATACTGTCCTGAGCTTCACTATGAGAAGTGAGTGTTGCAGTAGTATTAGCCCTCCCCAAATGGTCACCCCCCTCCTGATGGACCACCTCAGTGAGCAAGGGGGTATGCTCAATGTTTTCCCCTAATGGTGTCATTCCTGAAGATGTTTCAGGTAATGATGTTTGAGTGTGAGTAAGTGGGGTAGTTTGAGACACAAGAGGCTGAGGAACCCTCTTTGGTCTTCTTGAGAAAGCAGCTGTGGATGGTGTGTGAGGTGTAGAAACTGTGGGTGAAGTCACAAAAGTGGTGACTGGTGCAGTAGCAACTGGAGTAGAACTCACAGTAGCAACTGGAGGTACACTTGCAGTAGAAACTGTAGTTGTAACCTCATGGGTTCTAACCTCAGCACTTGCAACTGAAATTGCAGTGGTGCTTCTGGTTGATGCAAGAAGATGGTGGTTGGGACAGAGGTGCAGTCACTTGTCCTTCATCTTGAGACACTGTGTCAACCATCATTGTAGAGAACAATGGTGTCACATTGGAAGAACTACCTTTATTAACTTTTCTCATGTTTGTAAAAACTTTCTTTGTATGTGAATGAGAAAAGAAAACATTTTCAGATCTAGAAAGATTTTGTAGTTCACAGTTAAAAATTTGTTGTTGGAATCTTGGATACATTAGAAATTTGTCATACCCCATTCTTTCAAAGTTTTCAAGAAGAATTTCATTGGAAAGATGTGTTATACCTGCCGCATCACGGAGTTGTAGGTGTGTGCGCAATGTTGCCTCTGAAATACTTATAGCTTTGCCATCCACCGTGGCATTGATGACAGGTACCTCCCCCTCAAGATTGAGTTCTGCGGAGGTCCAAAAATCCCTTATGTGTGCTTCATTGATTTCGGGATTGATTGTTAGCGCCAGTTTAATGTTGTTAGAAGTATTGTTTAGAAATTATTTTGTCTAAGTTATAACCCAACACAAAAGACATGGATTAGCATACTCATGCTAACCTTAAGTTAACCGAGATCAAATCTTCCAAACCACATGGGTGGTGTCCTAGTGGTAAAAAGCTTGGTCTCCAAAGGTGAAACTCCTGGAGGTCCCAAGTTCGAATCCCGGGAGCAAAAAATAAACCCCCTTGTGGCTACGGAGGTTCACCTGCAATGACTCCGGGCTACCCGCAAATCGGGTGGTCGCCCTAGGATTAGTCGGCTCGCAAAGCGAGTTGGATATCTAGGTTACCAAAAAAAAAAAAAAAATCTTCCACTTCTCTTGCCGACTCAAGAAGCCTTTCTACTTGATTATGACAAGATTCACAACTGCAACCATAGGTATTGTTAGAGCAAGGATTGACAGGCTCAGTAACTTGGGTGTTTGGGGTTCCACCTCTTGACCTCCTGCTAAGCAGTGCAAACCTATCAAGCTCTTGGCGAGCCTAAGGTGGTCAAGTGGTTGGTTGAAGAAGGTAATCGGAATGTGGTTACTGCGGTGAGTAAGTATTCCGATAAGTATGTAAGTGATGAAGATATCTGTGTAAGAGATGTATGGAGTGTTGGCCACTGCTTGAACTGTATCAGGGTAGGGTATTTATACCCAACAATCCCAAACATGGGAAACGGTTGGCCATAAAGGCTTATCATGGCTCTTGAATGCTATTCATGGAGTTCCAATGTTCGTGACATTATTGTTATCATTATGGGAGAACAAAGGGTAACGCCTTTGTTCATAATGATGCTAACGGTCTGAATCCTAGGGCAGGAGCTTAAGACCGTCTGGCACAGTGCTTAGAGGGAACACCAATGAAGTCAAGGACCAGGAACCCGAGTGTCAGGAGATCGGGAGGCCGGACGGAGGTCGGAGCCGGGAGCCGAGAGTCAGGAGACCGGGAGGCCGGAGGTCGGTAGCCGGAAGGCGGAGGCCGGAGCCGGGAGCCGGGAGGCCGGAGCCGGGAGCCGGGAGGCCGGAGCCGGGAGCCGGAAGCCGGAAGGCCGGAGCCGGCAGCCGGAAGGCGGAGGCCGGAGCCGGGAGCCGGGAGCCGGAAGCCGGAAGGCCGGAGCCGGCAGCCTGAAGCCGGAAGGCGGAGGCTGGAGCCGGCAGCCGGCAGCCGGAAGGCCGGAGCCGGCAGGCGGAAGCCGGAAGGCGGAGGCTGGAGCCGGCAGCCGGAAGCCGGAAGCCGGAGCCGGAGCCGGGAGCCGGGAGCCGGAAGGCCGGAGCCGGAAGGCGGGAGGCCGGAGCCGGGAGCCGGAAGGCGGGAGCCGGAGGGCCGGGATCCGGAAGGCCGGAGCCGGGAGCCGGGAGGCCGGGAGCCGGCCAGTTGGATCCTGGAGCCGGGAGCTGAGGCCTGAGTGCCGGCGCCGGAGCACGAGTGTCGGGTACCAGGGCCTAAGTGTCGGATGTTCGGGAAAGGACTGAGAGCCTGCATAATGTGGAAGGGACTAAGAGCCTTTCCTTGATGTAGAAGGGACTTAGCCTTTATCCTGTGTTGTGTTAGCTTTTTAGGGCTTATAGGTTATATGTATCGAGCCTATTCCCTACTAACACTATCATGCCCCCCAGTTAGGCTTTAAAAAATAAAGTTTTGAAGCCTAACTTCATGCATTTAATGGCTTTGCTTTGGGTTTGACCTTGCCTTTTCCACGCTTGGCATGTCTTCGCCTAGTTATTGTCTATGATATTTTTTAGTATCTGCACAAGTAGCTCTTTCATGAAGTGGATGAAGGAGGATGGTGCCAGATTGCTAAGTGCATACATATGGACTTCAAACTGATTGGGATTTGAACCTTCAGAGTGTGTCCATCACAAGTATTCTTTCCATTGTACTACGACATTTGGATAAGTAATGTGTCTATGACACTTTTGACTATCTATTGTGCCCATGACATATTTAGATTTGTATTGTGTGCATCACACTTGGATGGTCAAAGGTAGATTGACTAAGAAGAATGCCCATCTCACTCGATGTAAGGAAGACAAAATGTGGTTGGCATGTATGGATTCTGCCATTCCTTCTAAAAGGGATTTATTAGATGTCTTCGCGATTGTGCTTAATCACGTACTTAATCACCCTAACGTGATATATGTGCCTTGGGATGCCAATAGTCATTTCTTATGCATGAGAGACATCTTGCAGACTCTTTACCCTGGTGTTGGGATTGCAGTGCTGCCTTATTCCGATCCATTGGGTCACGGGGATATGTTGTGTGACAATGGTATGTTGAAGACTCGAGCTTTTCCAATCAGGAGCTGACTCGTGGAAGGTTTTGATATGTCTGTGCCAGACATCCTTACTCTCATTTCACGAAAGCCTTAGTATTTTCTTTTTGTGTTTGTAACATAATTTCATTTGTATGACTTAGCCTTTTTCTATCATATGATATGTTTGGACTACCATTTGTAGTTTTTTCTATTTGTGTATGTTGCTATAAATTTTGTATGTGATGGTTTTACATTATATAACCTTGAAATGAAAGAATAATGTATTATTGGATGATCAGACCAATAACATTTATGTGGCTTCATAGCTTTGTCAGATGTCTATGTTACATATAGATGTCCGAGACATTTTTAAATTTTATGTTGGTGTCTATGACATCTTTTGAATATTACAATATCATTGTGCTTATGACTCTTTCTTGTGTGCCCGTTGCATGTGTTATGCCCATGGCTTATTACATACAGTGACTATGACAACTGGATGGCAGTGACAAGTTCTTATATACCTATGACATTTTTCAGATGCATGTAGCATCTATTAAAGTTTATATTTTGCTCGTGGCACTGTGCCTATGACACTTTTTGTTGGTTAACCTTTATTTATTTGTTACTCGCGAGGATTGTCGCTTCCCAATGAGAAGTGCTTGCCTTTCCCCAAGTAGGTGAAAAGACGAAAATGATGATGTGCATGTTTGGCCTAGACAAAAATGTCCATCTTAGGCTAGGCACTTGGTCTGAACGTTGTTCAGAGTTATGTATATGATGATGTGCATGTGTGGCTTGGATTTAAATATCCATCTTGCCCCAATGCACTTGGTCTGAACGTTGTTCAGAATTATGTGATTGTGCACGCACGTGTGTGCAATGTCCTAACCTTGTAATAAAAGGTATTGCTTCATTTGGTATTATTGGGATACATGATCAGACCAATATTATTTTATTTAGGCTCATGGCCTTCCAAGACTTTGCGGGATACATAGATCGGACCACGTGTTATTCTTGAACATGACATTCCATGATTTTGACAAAAAAGTATTTATTAATTGAAATAAAATATGAGAGTAATTACCTTGAAGAATGTTTTCCCATGTTGATACCAAGTCCATCATGGGTGGTGAATATGTGGCCGTCTAAGGTAATCTATGTCGTCCTCCTTCTTCCACAAGCCTTGTTAGTTGGGGATTTGTTCACCTATGGTCTAGCTCCTGGGATAAGGTGTTCGATCTTTCCTGCTGGTAGGAGCTGAAAGCTTTTTCTCTTGGGAGGAGGTGAAAGCATTCTCTGCTGGTAGGGGTGAGATCCTTCCCTCTTGGGGGAGATGGAATCATTCCCTGGAGGATGTGAAATCCCTCTCTCTTGGGAGAGGAGGTGAAATTCTTCCTGTTGGGAGGAGGTGAAATCCTTCCTGGTGGATGTGAAATCCTTTCATCTTAGGGAAGTTGAAATCCTTCCTGAGCACTTGTGGGCAGACATACGTGGTATGGCACTCGTGCCTTGGCAAGACGGCACTCGTGCCTTGGTCCAACACTTGTGCCTTGGTCCGGCAGTAGTGTCTTGGTCCGGCACTCTTGCCTTGCCTTGGTCCAGCACTTGTGCCTTGGTCCGGCACTCTTGCCTTGGTCTGGCACTCGTATCCCGTGTCGGTGAAACCCTTCCCCCTTGGGACTTGGGAGGGGTGAGAGTTGGTAAAACCTTTCATTTTTGTGAGGAGCTGAAATCCTTCCCCCACTTGGAACCCTTCCCCCTCTTGGGAGGGTGGGATGTGATGAAACCCTTCCCCCTTGGGAGAGGTGGGAGGTGATGGTAACCCTTTTGCCCGTGGGAGGGATGAGAGGTGATACCCCACCGTGGCCGGCACTCGTGCCTTGGCCGACGCCTTACCTGGCTGGCACTCATGCCTTGGCCAGTACTCGTTCCCCTTGGCCGGCACATTGCCTAGGCCGGCACATTGCCTAGGCCGGCACTCAGCCTTGGCCCCTTTGGAGGGGTGAGAGGTGATGAAATCCTTCTTCTTTTGGGAAAGGTAGGATTTTTCCTTGAAATCTTTATGTATTGGAAGGAGGTGAAACCCTTCTCTGCTGGGAGAGGGTGAAATCATTCCCTGGAAGAAGTGAAACCCTTCTCTCTTATGGGAAGTGAAATCCTTCCCACTTGGGATAAGGTGAAATCGTTTCATATTGGGAGGGGATTCTTCCCTCTTAGGGAGATGGAATCATTCGCTCTTGGGAGAAATGAAATCCTTCCCTCACTTTTTTTTTTTTTTTTTTTTTTTTTTTTTCCATGAATATATGGCCATCTGGGGCCATGATGATCTACGTCTTCCCCTTCTTCTGCTAAGCATATGTTTTTTTTTTGTAGGGATTTTATTTGCTTGTTGTCTATCCGAAGACAAGGTGTTTTCTTCCTTCAATGTTTTTAGATCTACAACAATCTCTGTGTTTGATATTGTAGTGGAGGTTTAAGTGAAGGTGGAGGCACACTCTGTTACCTTAAATGTTTTAGAAACTGTTCAACAAGAGATCTCCATTGGCAAGAATTACTGGTTGGGATCCGTTCTTAACGTTGAGACAAGTTGAAACGAAAGATTGATTGGTGTTGGTTGTGTGGCTTCACACCAACAATACTTGTAAAACTGGCCTATAGTCGGGATGACTATTGTGGCAGAGTGGCTATCATACCAGGATGGTTATTGTGGCTGGATGGCCAAAATGGTTAGTATGCCAGGAAGGATATTATGCATGGATGGCTATTATCTCCAGATGGCTATCATGCCAAGATGGTTAGTACGCCAAGATAATGAATATGACAAGATGACTAGTATTCTAGGATAGATAGTAAGGTCTTTGCCAGCCGACAACTTCTGGTCAAAATCCATCTCCAAGGCTGTTAAGATCTTGTCACGCTGGATATCAAAATATTGCCAAATCTGACTATCAAAATGTTGCCAAAGTTGGACGACTATCAAGGCCGTTCCAACTGGCCGAATATAAAGGTCTGCTTAACTAGCCGACTGTCCGGATTTGGCCGAGCTGGTCGGGTGTCAGTACCTGGCCGAAATGGCTGGCCGTCCGGATCTGGCTAAAATGGCTGGGTGTCCGGATTTGGCCTAACTGGCCGGCTCTCAGGATCTGGCCGAATTTATTTATTTATTTATTTATTGTTGTCCGGATCAATGATCCTGGTTTGTGGAAATGAGATGCAAGCTTTGTTTGCAGAGGTCGAATATATCATCCTTATGACATTTAGTAGGCATTTGATATCGTGGTGGGCATTTCTGGTGTTGGTGAAATGACTCAAGATAAGTTACTTCCTTCATCGGAAAGATGTACTACTAGTAACTAGATTAATGGAAATGAAATGACTACCATTCAGGACGGTTATCATGCCAGGATGGCTATTAGGCCATGATGGCTATCTTTCCAAGAAAACTATCAATGCCGGGATAACTATCATGTAAGGATGGATAGTATTCCAGCAAAGCTTCTTCCATCCGGATTAGTAATGTGTAAATCAAGTTTGTTCCTCTTTATTGTGCCCATGGCGCTTTTAGGTTTTTATTGTTCCCCTGACACTTTCAGATCAGCCTTGTGTCCATGACATTATTTAGATGCGTACTGTATCCATGACACTTTCTCATCCGGATTATTTCCATGACCCATTTAGATCCATATTGTGTTCATGACACTTTTAGATCTATATCTTGGCCAATGCATCCTTGCGACTATGCCAACTAGGGTATGACACAGTGCCACGTCATGGATGGTAGATGGAATTGATCCAAATTTTTGAGAGCCTACCCAGTAGGACTTTGTAGGCCGAAAGTCTCATGGCATCCAACGCCTTTATGGGATACAAAGATCTGACTAAGTTAAAACTTTTTTCCTGTCTGGCCAACATGAATGGTTGCCTATGACATTTTTTAGACGGATTAGTATTTTGGACATGACATCCTGTCCCTAAGTGTGGCTATGCCAACTAGGATAGGGAATTCGACCATGTCATGGATGGTAGATGAAAT
Organism: Senecio squalidus; assembly: GCA_910822075.1. Taxonomy (NCBI): domain Eukaryota; kingdom Viridiplantae; phylum Streptophyta; class Magnoliopsida; order Asterales; family Asteraceae; genus Senecio; species Senecio squalidus. Next base: position 51,646,934 of record CAJVGC010000065.1, on the reverse strand, counting down.
TGGTCCAAACTGTTGAGGGCCTGCCCAGTAGGACATTGTAGGCCGATGATGAACTAATTCTTGCTAATTTTATCATTTTGCCCCAGTAGTAAGGGTATTCTCCCAACATTAACTACATGCTTATTTTGCCTATTGATCGATGTGTCTCACCTGAGAAGCTGACCAAAGGAGATTGTGTTGTATCGTTTTGAGTGTTTTTCCTTCTAGGATAGCAGCCATAGAATAGGCAGATGTACCTCTTCATTCGCCACTTCATAGTTGGCTAACCGGATTTGTATTACTACAAGGTTGATGGAAGGAGTTTCAATTGGTGGGAAGCAAATAGGTTCCATCACCCAATCCTGAAGGACTGACGCCTTCCTTTTGCGAGATGTAGTTTCTTCCTGCGCCATGTATATGTAATTAGGTGGGGTGGTGGATGGGGTTTTGGTGGTTGTCTTTGGCTTAAGTGAACCGATTTGTGATGGGGAATTGCCTTCCATGGAGAAGAAAAAATGGTGGTGAAACTAAGAAATGAAATGCAAAAAGATAGAAATGAAATGAGACACCGTTGCTAAAACGTGTCCCACGGATGGCGCCAATGTTAGAGCAAGGATTGACAGGCTCAGTAACTTGGGTGTTTGGGGTTCCACCTCTTGACCTCCTGCTAAGCAGTGCAAACCTATCAAGCTCTTGGCGAGCCTAAGGTGGTCAAGTGGTTGGTTGAAGAAGGTAATCGGAATGTGGTTACTGCGGTGAGTAAGTATTCCGATAAGTATGTAAGTGATGAAGATATCTGTGTAAGAGATGTATGGAGTGTTGGCCACTGCTTGAACTGTATCAGGGTAGGGTATTTATACCCAACAATCCCAAACATGGGAAACGGTTGGCCATAAAGGCTTATCATGGCTCTTGAATGCTATTCATGGGGTTCCAACGTTCGTGACATTATTGTTATCATTATGGGAGAACAAAGGGTAACGCCTTTGTTCATAATGATGCTAACGGTCTGAATCCTAGGGCAGGAGCTTAAGACCGTCTGGCACAGTGCTTAGAGGGAACACCAATGAAGTCAAGGACCAGGAACCCGAGAGTCAGGAGATCGGGAGGCCGGACGGAGGTCGGAGCCGGGAGCCGAGAGTCAGGAGACCGGGAGGCCGGAGGTCGGTAGCCGGAAGGCGGAGGCCGGAGCCGGGAGCCGGGAGGCCGGATCCGGGAGCCGGAAGCCGGAAGGCGGAGGCCGGAGCCGGGAGCCGGAAGCCGGAAGGCCGGAGCCGGCAGCCGGAAGCCGGAGGCTGGAGCCGGCAGCCGGAAGCCGGAAGGCGGAGGCCGGAGCCGGAAGTCGGAAGCCGGAAGGCGGAGGCGGAGCCTGGAGCCGGAAGGCCGGAGCCGGCAGCCGGAAGCCGGAAGGCCGGAGCCGGCAGCCGGAAGCCGGAAGGCGGAGGCTGGAGCCGGCAGCCGGAAGCCGGAGCCGGAGCCGGGAGCCGGGAGCCGGGAGCCGGAAGGCCGGAGCCGGAAGGCGGGAGGCCGGAGCCGGGAGCCGGAAGGCGGGAGCCGGAGGGCCGGGATCCGGAAGGCCGGAGCCGGGAGCCGGGAGGCCGGGAGCCGGCCAGTTGGATCCTGGAGCCGGGAGCTGAGGCCTGAGTGCCGGCGCCGGAGCACGAGTGTCGGGTACCAGGGCCTAAGTGTCGGATGTTCGGGAAAGGACTGAGAGCCTGCATAATGTGGAAGGGACTAAGAGCCTTTCCTTGATGTAGAAGGGACTTAGCCTTTATCCTGTGTTGTGTTAGCTTTTTAGGGCTTATAGGTTATATGTATCGAGCCTATTCCCTACTAACACTATCAGGTATACACAAATCAGAAATGGAAAACGTTTCGATCTTTAAGTGGTTCAGACCAACCATAAAATTACCTTTGAGGATAATTTGGCATTTCAATTTCTTCCCCTAACTGTATTTGTTATCTGAAAAACCGGATGGGTCAGGTGGATTGGGTAATGGGTCAAACCGGTGAGGGTTGAAAAATGCATACATTTTTAGTACAGGTCAAAATTGGGTAACGGATGAAACACGTATTGCCATCTTTTTTATTCTTACTAATATGTAAAATAAAAAATAAGCATGTTAAATAATATGTTCATGTGACTTGGGTGTCTCGTGCACGAATATGAACGACATATTTGGAAAGACATTCATATATCTCTTTAAAAACATGATCTGGTCTACACATGATGACACATGTGTTTCTTTAAGCGATAAAAACATGATCCGGTCTAAACTAAAATATAAACATGAATGACTGGACATGCCAAATGGAATCAACTGATCGCCTAGTCCATATATTTTTCTTACGCCAGTCAAATTTAAAAGGTTTTCCTATGAATATACTAATGAAAAAATAAGCTGATGACGTAAAATAGTACGAAATAAGATTTCTTGTTGATACTTTAGTGAGATCCATCCGTTCATGTGATTTGGATCATTATCATAGTCCTGAACATAAAATGAAAACACCATGAAAATAAGCATCATGAACGTTTGTCAATAAAAGCTTTTAGTAATGCCAATTAGCCTAATGTTTAACAAAAACCAAATAAAAACTAAGCATCTACACATAATCTCAAAATCAATCACCTATAATGACTAAAATTTTGACATTTCATCAAACGTGTTGTGTGTGATAGGGGTGGATTTCACGTGATTAAACCAAATTACATAAAAAGAGGCTTGCTAAAATATTCGACATGCTAACACTTAAAAGTTAAAATTGATATTTAAAAATAGATTTTCATTACCTCTGTAAATTAATCTTTTATTGAATCAGTTCACGAATGTTACTTTTTTTTCCTTACTTTTCGATATCTAGACTGAAGTCTACTAAAATTTTCCGATCAACCATTGAATACTCTAGTGTAATTGAGACGAAATCAGGTTTAGCTTATAAACCTGGTTGAATGTCTTTAATATACAATATCCCCAAATTTTATAAACTCTAATGACATAATTTCTTACATCAATTGAATGACGATTTTGAATTGAAATACCTAGCAGGTTTTTCGCTTTTTGAAGAATTTCTTTTTTATTTTTCTCGGAGAAGGGAAGAAAAAACGAAGAAAGCAAAAACTAACGGAAAGAGTAATGACGTAAGGTGATGTCACGAAAATGATCGATGAAAGTTATCAAAAGGCTCAACCTTTTACATGTGAAATATCATGCATGAGTTTTATGTATATATAAAGATATGTTTCTGTTTATGAAAGCAAAACATAAAGATTGTTAAGATTTCGATTTTGATTTTATTATCTTACGAGTCTACGATCTTATTTGTTAAAACAACCTGTTCTACATAAGACTCATAAATATATTTGAAACTTAATAAGATATCGATCTTGATCTTAGGACCTTTATACGATTCAATCTTATTTTTTGAAATTGAAGAACAACTTTGATAAAATAAACTACAATACAAATTAACTAGCCGGCTAAAACACTTTAAAAAGTAATTTTTATATAATATTTTACTTTAAACAACAATGATATGTAAAATTAAAATCAATTTTAACTCAATTATGTAATCTACACTATATGAATTTTATTGCACATATTTTAGCACGTTCAAATATTAAGCAGTCCATGATTTTGACATATTATTAGTATTATATGTATCATAGGCTATATTAATATGATAAAACCTATTTTAATAGGTTTTTAAGATATCGATATTATCCAATCTTACAATTGTGATACTGCAAACATAAAAATGTATTAATATATAACATCTCGATTTTAACATCCTTGCAGAAAACATAGTTTAGGTATTTGGATGGAAAGTTTTTTCTGGCTTATACCGGTGAAAAATACACTTTAAAAAAAGTTAGTCACTCAAGATATCGAAAAATTTGATGATTAGAAAATTGACCAAGAAAGACACAAGTTGGCGAAGAGAAATCAAACTTTTGACAAGCGGTTGAGGAAAAAGAAATAATTAATAATTACTTTTAATAAAATAATATTTAAAATATATATTAATTTAATAAAAAATTATTTAAAATATTCGGTATATTTAATTGGCGACGGCATGTCATTTCTAAAAGGTCATTGTAATAAATTATTATTTAAAATATAAAATTTATTTTTAAAAATATAAATAATTTAATTTAAAATTTAAATATGATTTAAAAAAGTAATATATTTATAATATTATACTCTAATTTAAATTTTGTTGCTCTCTTGAGATTCGTGAGGTTTTTTGGGCTTATTTATGTATCTTGGGCTATTAATTGGGTCTCCGGTTTGGGTCTTCGTCTGGGCCTTTAGCTCCGCTGTTTGTTGGTGACGTTTGTTGGTTTTCTTATTCACTTACACGTGTAATTCTTCTTCCTCTCCATTCTACCTGCCTTTTGAGGCGCTGCTGCTTACCTCGGTTTCGTTAAGGTTTTTTCTGCTGGCTTCGGTCATTTTTTTCCTTTTGCATGCGTCGTAGGTGTCTGTTGAAGTCCCTGTGTCGTTTCGTTTCTTTATTTTAATTGTGGTGTTTTATTGTTGAATTTGTTAAAAAGTTTTGATTTTGATTAAATTTAAATATTGTTACAAAAAGTAATATAAAATTTAAATATTCTTTAAAAAAGTAATATATTTATATATTATTATAATATAAAATTTAAATATTATTTAAAAGGTAATATATTAATACATAGTTATATTGTTTAATAAATAACTATAAATAAATTTTAAATATCATTTAAAAATCTATATATTATAAATAAATTGATATATTAATAATTGTAATTAATGACATTTAGAAATAAATATATTTAATAATAAACTATGTAATTTAATTAATATATGTAGTTTTAAAGTTAAATATTATTTTACAATAAATATAATAAATTATAAATTCGTAATTAAAATCAAATAGTATTTCACTATGTCATCGTGAAAAACTTAAAACGATTTCTATTAAAAATGAGTTATCGATTATTTATTTCTTCACTGTGTGAAGTTTTATTAAAAGTTTGTGTTACATGCAATTAACAACATTATGAATCATTGCATCTCGAGTGTGTGAAAATTGACGATGATATTAATTAATCGATTAAGTAGTTCTATTGACACAAATATGTTAATAAATCAATCGATCATTACATTTCGGCGATAATGACGTACTGCTGATCATTATATCCCTTTACATCATGGACGATTCGATTATACCATAAATCATATCGATCATTACATTTCAATCAAAAATGTGTAATCAATCATTATCTCATGACAACCGACCATTCCATTGAAAGTGGGTGTCACATATAATCAAAAACCAGATAAATTGTTGTAACTTGTAAATATCCCGACTATATAGTGTGTTAAACTGATCATGTGCTACTAGCTAATTAAGTCGTATAACATCGTCGACAAATTTTGAAGTATATACTATTTGAGTATCATATTCAAGTCGTGCACGAGTTTCGCGACAACGGATTTTGACAAATGAGTTTGCATCGACGAAAAGTTTAGGGTTTATTTTAAATATATTATTTTCATTTTAATTAATATATATATTAGTTTATAATTCTTTATTTAAATAATAACAAAAAATGGGAAAAAAAAAGGTTAATAAAATGTCGACGCCATAGAGTTTAGGCGAGGACATGTTGTAGCCAAAGGGCCTGGTCAACACGGTCATCACTTTTCACCATTTTCCTTCCACATAATTGGTTTCCCGCCGTTAGGGTATTAGCGACGACATGTCCTCGCTAATGCCGTTGCCGTAGGCCCTGTGCAGAATATTTGGGGGCTTGGATCTCATTTATACCCAAACACAAACACCATTCACATCATGAAACACCACCGGCGATTTACTTGATTTTGAGTCATCCACCATCATCAAACCATCCAAACACCACATAAACTTCACCAAATCATCACCTACCACCACTACACCACCAAACCACATAAACTCCCCCAAATCATCACTTACCACCACCATATCTAGGTTTGTTTATTTTCTTTTATCTACTAGTTTAGTTAATGTTATTTGTTAAGTTATTGATTTGGGTATTTATGATTTTGTAGGTTTGTGATTTATTCGGTATTATCTTCGACCTCCTCCTCTAAAGGTTAGACTTTCATAAATTGGAATTGTATGTATAAGAATTGTATGAATAAATTAAGTTGTATAAATAGTGTTGTATGTACAGGAATTATATGTATAAATTAAGTTGTATAAATTGTATGTATAAATAGTGTTGTATGTATAGGAATTGTATGTATAAATTAAGTTGTATAAATTGTACGTATAAAAAGTGTTGTATGTATAGGAATTGTATGTAGAGAATTGAATAAATTGTATGTATACACGAATATTGTATATATAGGATTATATGTTTTATTGGGAATATTGAATATATAGAATTATATGTTTAATTAGAAATTATATGTATATGAATTGTAGGCTTAGGAATTGTGCAAATTGTATGTTTAGGAATTGAAAAAAACAAGGACTTTATTAACCCGCGTGTTGCGATGGAGTTTAAAATTGTATAATTTTGACTTGACATAAACTTTCTAACAAAATCGTATTTTTCTGTTTTTAGTTTTAGATCTAAATCTTTTCATTTAAGAACGAAAATATTATAACCACATTTGTTAGTTTTCACAATAATAATAATAATAATAATAATAATAATAATAAGAATTTGTGACATATAATATCAGTAGATAATAATGTTATTAAAAAAGATTAATCATTAAATATATATATATAATAAATTAAAGTTAAAGCAATAATAATATTTATTAAAAGTATAAATAATATTACTTATGGGTTAAATATAGAAAATAGTAATACTTAAAAAAAATTGAAAAAATTAGAGGGATGTGGAGGAGGTTGGAACTCATGACCTCTCAAACACATGCATCTGGTCTTAACCATCTTGACAAAGTTACAATCTTTAAAATATTCCTCTATATATTGTTTATATATTAATATAAAAATGGTACTGTTCACTAGCCACTTAATTTGTAAATTGAGTATATTGATAATGATAATGATAATATATGTATATGAATTGAATTTAAATAATTGTATGTATATAAACAGTTAATGTTTATTCAAGATTTGTTAATTAAGTTAGTCGTATGTAAATAAACTAGATTATTGTCCCGCGATAACGCGGAAAAAAATAAAAATTAAATCGTAAATTTTACGTATATGTAGATTTTAAGCTATTATGAGAAAATAATGTTATACTGATGTTTATAGTTATAATAACATATACACTTCATGTTTTGATGTTTTGTATCAGGAGATTTTAGAATAATAATAACGTAAATCACAGTCCAAATTGAACGATTCTATAAGTATATTAGAATTATGTTTTTATTTTAGTAGATATGGAATGAAAAGAGATAATGTAATTATGTATTGTAAGAGGGTGTAAAATGAAAATAATCTTTGATGACATCATCAATCTGATCTAACGGCTAACATCAAATAAGTGAACATATCCAATGGACCTTACTTCGCCATGTGGCATAGCCCCTCTTTTATTATATATTAAAGATTTAGGTTTAGTGATTAATTTCGGATTAATGATACCCTAGGTTCGAAATTAATCAATCTCGTACCCATCCAAAATTAATTTATTAGAAATTAATTTTGGAAAATCCCCATTTTGGGACTACTCTTTGAATGTTTTTTCTCATTTAAGATATGAATGCTTATAACTAATTTACTAGTTAAGAAAAATTTGGTAAACTGTGACAACCGCGATTTTTCCATTTTCAATTCGGTTGTCATTATCGTTATTTACTGCGCGTTATTTATTTTTGATGTTATTGCATGTTGGTATCACGTTTATTTAGTTTTGTCGGGTTTTATTTATTGATTTGACATTCGTGACGGAAGCGTTTTAGATACCTAAGTGCCTTGTAGAGAGTATGCTCTTAAGATAAGTTAGGGTGTTTATGCCTACGATTATTTAAATAAAATTAACGTTAAAAAAATATTACAAAGTTTTCTCGAGAACTAAAGTTAAATAAATTATGAAGTTAGTCCTTTAACTAGAACTAACGTTAAGTTTATTACAAATTCAGTCCTTTTAGCGAAAAGTTAACGGAACGTTAACCGGTTGGCTACGACGCAGTCAGAGCTTCGGCCACAAAAAGCCAAAAATGTCTTTTTCCAATGTTTTGAGATCCACACCTTCCATACCCGTAATTCTAAGTTGGAGTTTTCCTAGTATGGCTCATTTGGTCAAATTCTAGATCCATCTAACCATCTCATCTCTCTCTCATTCCATATTCTTCACTTAACATCTCAGACCTTCATTTCTCTTTCATTCAACTCACTTTCCATCACTTTTCCCTCATATTTCCATAAAGTTATGGGTAAATAAACCATCATACAAGTGAGTTTTACATTGGAAGAAAATTCATCATCATAATCTACATCATCTCCTTGAATCTTCTTCCTTTGGTAAGCATTTTTCAACACAAATCTCCATCTTGTAATCTTTTCTTTCTTTGTTTATGTTAGAGATTTCTAACATAAACCCTTGTGTGTTTTGCAAGAGTTATCTTCCACCATTATTATACGTAAAATAATACATATTGACAAATAAACGTCTTGAACTCAAGAGGTAATCACAATCATAAACCTAATAGTTATTATTATGATATTCGCTAAACGTATATATATTCGACAAATATACTTTTTCTCAAAAATGCGACCGTAGTCTCAAATTCTAATAATAAATTTTAACCTTCATAAAACTTATATAAAACTGTTTTTCAACCTATTTTACTCAAAATATCTAAATTCTGCAAATGTCGAATGTTGATTTTTTATTTAACTTTGACTCCCCTTCGTAATCGTCGACTTCGACTAAAATCAACTATCCCATAACGTTGATTTTCGTAAACTTCGACTAAACTTTGGTATCAGTATTCAATCTTCTATTCGTCATTATTGACTCGAATTATCGATATCTTCTAGTAGTTATTATTGACTCGAAATATCTCTATCATTTATTCGTCATTATTGACTTGAACTATCGATATCTTCTAGTAGTTATTATTGACTCGAAATATCGTTATCTTCTACTCTTCACTTTGACTCGAAATATTATTCCTTCGGACACTTTTGAATATACTATTTAATATAACGTTAATTGGAAGGCTAAACCGTACTAGACTTGATCTTAGAGGTACATAGATTTACTTGATGTTTTTGATCTTGGTCACTTAGGCGGCGGAGTGATTTCTGCTGATTGTCACCCCGACACCTGCTTTGCTGATTGTTGTGAGTATTCGTATCCCTACTTTCGTTTTACTTTTGGGGTTGGAAAGCGTGATACATCAATATATATTATTATTTTGTCTTGTGTAACTTTGTGAGTTAAGACTTGCCTTTAGATAGTTGTCACTTTCTTGTATTGCCTCAGGCTTGCAAGACGCTCGGTTTACACATCAGTTAGCTTTTTGAGCCACCGGTATATATATATATATATATATATATATATATATATATATATATATATATATATATATATATATATATATATATATATATATATATATATATATATATATTGGTTTGACCAACCCTCATCACTGATATGGGACGGCGAGGGTACTCTGTCCCTACGAGTCGATGTTATGACCGTTACTTATTCGTGATATACTTGGTTTAACACGCCAAGGTGGGGGTTAGTCGGTTTACTTGTCAGGTTCAGATGTATTGATATCTAGGGCAATGTTCTCACACTTATTTTATAAATCAAGACAACTACTTATAAACTCTTATTACTTATGATTTAAAAACGTTCTTATTACAAAATTGCATGCATGGTTGTGTCTAAAACTATGAGAATTATTCACCAACTTTATGTTAACGTCGTGTTTTAACGCTATTCAGGGGATTGAGATTTGCATCGATTTTGGAGTTACACTTCTTTGCCTGAGTTTTGTGTGGAGTTTTGAAGAGACATAGCTAGACGTAGTTTAGTTTCTATTTAAGTCACAAACTGATTTATTATGTTGTTTTATTATATATTGTGTAACTCTTGAACTTTGTTATTGTAAACTTAATGTTGTAGTTTTATTCGATGTAATCTTGGTCTTTTGATACCTATGATATTGTATACCTCGGGTTTTCGCATGAGCGGGGTGTGACAATTTCCCCTTTACTCCTACGAATATGTGTTTAGTACACATATTAGAGGAGTTAAGGGGAAATGTTGTCGAACTTTTCTTACGTAGTAAATTAATCATACGCATCCATATATTTGGACTACCATAGTTGGACTACCCAACCTCGTATGATAAAAAAAAATTACATGAATCTTGCTACCAATTGAACAAATTGTAAATCAAAAGTTATGACGATTGAAAAGAGTTGGATTTATATCAAATATCGTATTTCCCCTACCTTTAGAACTGGTCTTGACGCGTTTATTGAGAGGTGTAAGAACCATTTGAATCATGGAAACGAATGTCGATGCCCATGTAGAAAGTGTGGTAATAGGAGATGTGGTACACTCCAGAAAGCTAACGGTCATATAGCACAAAACGGGTTTGACGAATGTTATGAGACGTAGACGTATCATGGTAAATCGTGTGATCCGTCGGTAGATGTCCCAGACGATGTTCTTTGAGCGAGTATTCCCGAAACAGATACACATGAGACAAGTACCATGAGACAAACGGTTCAACACCGGTAAAACATGTATCATGGGTCAAACAACTAAAAACGGGTCAAATGGGCTATATGTTATCAACCAAGACTAATAATTAATATTTTTTAATTTTTTAGCGGCGAATGTTGGAGTTGAGGACTCAATCCACGGCAACAAGTGAGGAGGGCATAATGGATTCGGTTTTAGGGAGTGCGTCGTGGCCACCACCGTGGACGGGAGAGAAAGCTGCCTATGTCGGTAACTTGTGCTTTACCAACTTTATCAAGACAACCAAGTTCATCAAGCATGCAAACGAATGACAATGTGATAGAAAACCGAGTACAACAGATGGCACGATTTATGCAAGCATTTCAAGCATCAAACCGGGTTTTGTTATGCCCATTTATCCCGTAGTTAATGATGATCAAAACGAAGAGGTGGAAGACGGTATGGAGGAAGACGGTGATGATTGAGTCGTGGAGGTTAGTTGTTGTTTGCTTATTATGCCTTGTTATCGAGGACGAGGGTGAACAATTTCGGATAATTTAAGACATTTGTATCGGGTTTTTTTTTATTATGCTTTGTTATCGAAAATCGGATAATTTATATGTTGAGGAATGTTGTTTGCTTTTAATGATTATGACTTTTGATTATTCGTTTGTTGTGTTTGAAATTTTTTGGGAATAAACTGTTTGAATAAGCAGTTCAGGTCGTAGTAAATGAAAAGCTGAAATAAGCAGTTTCAAACAAACTGATGTTAAAGAAAAAGCATCAGGTCATGTCGTCGTCGAAGAAGTGGACCCAACACTCTTTTTTATTAAATAATAATTATTTTTAAATAATTATTATTTCAATAAAAAAAATTAATAAACTTAATTAATTAAAATAATTTATTAAATAATAAATAGAAAATGTTATAGCGATGACAAATCATCGCTAAGTGAAAACTCCCGTTGAAAGTCAAAGTTGGTCCCGCCATAGTCGTCGCCAAATGTTGTCGCTAAAACCTTTCCTCGACGAAAATCATCGTCAACTCGTCACAGACGACATGTCGTCGCCAAAACCCTATACCGATAGTTTTTTGTGCTTTAGCGCTTATGGGTCTACGCTAAAAGCGTCTTCTGTTGTAGTGAGAAGCATTCAAACTGAAAACACGAAGGTTGAAAGAACGTGAGAAGAAACCGAAGAAGACTTAACATGACGCTCGATACGAAATAGTAATGTTGGGTAAGAGATCGAGTGTATGGACCATAATATGCTATCAAAAGTATAAATGATACTAAACAAGATAGAGTGATAATAGAAATACAACCGGAAAAATGTTGACTCTTTAACTCTTTTTTGATTTATGAAAAATGAATTTCATGTACATATTTTTCTAAATGTTAAATTTTATACATACTTCTCTATACTAACGTATCTATCATTACCATTCAAAACATATATGAAATATTTTATAATATACATGTTGTTTCAAGGGTCTAAACTCACAGATCATGTAAAATCAAGAATCTAGTAAAAAATCCTCACAAAAACAAGCTCGGTTTAGTAATGGATTTTCAAGAAAGTCCTGTGTCGATGGCACTGGTGGTGTCGTGTCAGTGATCCATGAAGGGGCTTTGATTACTCGGTCACGGTGGTGGTAGCGACAATCAATAATATCATATACCATTCAACGAACACCAAAAACAATCAAAACTCTAAAATGACATATCTTTATTTCCCATTTCCAAAAAATTATCCCAGATTGTTCCACATGTATCAAGATTCATGTAATCTATAGTAATTAGAGGGACAATGTAACGTGTGAGATTTCCTTTGCTCTATATTTGAAGATTATTGCGTGATTTCTTAAGGAATTTTTGGGAACTATGATTAATTAATTACTTACCGTTTAGGTAACGTTAAGCTGTCCTCATAATAAGTAAACATAATAAGTGTAAACTTATGTTATATTCTTCACATATCATCTTTTGTTTCATCAAATAAACTTTAATAATATTGATGATTTGTTTTTATAACTCTTTCATTCATTAATGTTAACCTAACATAAAGCGATAATGCGTTTCCCGGTATTGAAATCCAACGCTTTGACGTATAACATATCCGTGCATCTAGCAACACCCAATCTTGATGCATCCAACAGTAAATGAGAAAATAATAGTATGTATGTAAGAAATGTCATGTTTGAAAAATGTAAATAGCTTTTAAATTTATATCCTAACGGCATATAAGTTATGGAATGTTAGTTGCATATATATTATCCCTTTTATGTTAAGGAAAATAACTCGTGGTGCTAACCGATGCAAAAAGGTTATGAGCTTCCAACCGTAAATGAGGGGGCATATTAGGTCTTCCATGTACATGTTACTCAACAAGTTAGTCTTTTTGATTTAGATGTATACGGTTTGACCGAGTTATTTTCGTGATTATTTCTAAACAGTTTTTGTAGCCACTTTCAATATATTTACTTAAAACGCTCGAATTTGAAACCTCTTATGAGAAAGACACCTTGGTGGTTGTTGTGATATGAGGTATAGTACGTATGTAAGAAAAGTTGAGATCGGATTTTAAATATAAATAATTTTAGTGTAAATTTTGTTTAATTGTATATTAATAAATAATTGTCTTAAATATTTGTTTGTCATTACTATAGGTATACAACTAGAGTCATATTGTCAAACAATACATGACAGCGGAATTTAGGATCACATAGTAAATAATAAATCGGATAAAGAATTACCTTGAATTAGAAGCAAGCGAAAATCGTAGATCTAAGTGTAAGATCTAATCTACGGTTACGTACACGACACCTTCTTTTAGCGACAGACTAGTATGCTAGTACACGTTTAATTGCTTTGTACAACAATTGTCTTAGCAGCAACTCTTTATTACAAAAACCAAAATAAAAAAAAAAACTCTTTATTACAAAAACCAAAATAAAAACAAAAGAACCCTTTTTTTCACAAAAGCCGATCGGCTAAGGTTTCTTTTAAACCTTAGTCGACATTTGTTATTTTGTAATGAATTAGGGTTTAGGGTTTATCTTCTATTTATAGGTTTTCAAATCTAAGAGTTTGAGTTATATTACAATAAGGAAACCTCCTTATTTACATAATAAACCCTCTATTTAATAAATATTTACACTTAACCATTAAGTAATATTTAATAAATAAATTAAACTTGTAGTCGTGTCTAAATGTCGATGTGTGCGCTCCCGTAGTCTCACACATTTACGGACACACATTTGTTAAAACTATTCAAATTCCAACAGCTCCCACTTTTGAATAATTTTCAAACAAACGTGATAACATTGATGAATGTCTAGCAACATATCAATGCTCCCATAAATGCACGAGTAAGTTTCTCCAAAACTCACTGTGAGTCTATATTCGGTTCATATCCTTTTGTTACAGATACTTAGTTAAAATCTTTTGATGGATCAAAATCATTCCATTTTAACTACTGTTTCTCATTTCGCGAATCACTTAAAGATTACCAAATACTATCGAGACACATCTGGATTTATTTGGGTTCGGCCGAACATACATCTTAAATATTCATGAGTGGCCCAGTTAGTATCTAACTTCAGTTTTCACTGAAGGAACAAATCCTATCTTGACTACAATTGGTAGTCATCGTATTTCGCAACATTACCAAAAATAGTCTTTATAACACCCTTATTCAGGAGTGCGTTTGACTAGAATCGAATAATGCACTACGTACATGTTTCCCAACTTGTATCTCAAGTCAAAGGACATTAGACCTTATGAATTATACTTAATGACAAGGATCCATAAGTACTAATTCATGTGGGATAATCTCGTGTTCATCTCAATGTACACTATCCGGGTTAGTGAGCCAAGCTGACTACTCAGACATTGTCTTAATTTAATCATATTCCCATATGATTAATCGACAATGGATATTTAGAATTAACATTTAAAAATTATATTTAAATATAAATCAAGGATTAAAACATGAAAAATTGGATAACAATTATATAAGAAATGAAATCACATATCCTCAATATTATTCATTCTTAATAAAAAAATTTATTACATCCATATGTCCAAATACTATATCAATCACATATTACATGAAACAACTAGATAAACGAAGTCTTATACCCTCAACCAAGTGAGTTAGGTTCGTCTTTACCAGAGCCTTGGTGAAAGAATTAGCTAAGTTGTCATCTGTGTGAACTTTGAGTACTTGAATTTCACCATGTTCGACTCTTTCATGAATATAGTGAATTTTCTTCTGAAAGTGTTTAGTTCCCTTTTGAACCCTCGAGTTCATTGGCTATGATCATTGCACCAGTTTTGTTGCAATATCTATCCAAAGGAGTCTTGGCTGTGGGAACAATACCAAGTCCAGAAATAAATTTCCAGATCCAAACAACTTCCATTTGCATCTCTGGAAGATGCAATATACTCAGATTCTGTTGTAGAGATGGTTATATCTGAAATCCAGCATCACAATTTCCAATATTAGCCTCAGGATTTCCACCATACATGACAAGAACCATATCTTTAGTATCCCTAAGGTACTTTAGTATGTTCTTTACAGCAATCCAGTGTCTTTCGCCTGGATTATGTTAAATCTTGTTAACAATGTTCTGTGCAAAAGCCACACCAGGCCTTGTGCATCTCATCACATACAAAATATATCCTTTTGCCTAAGCATAAGGTATCCTTTGCATGCGCTCCACTTCTTGAGGTGTAAGAGCACTATTCTTGATGTTGAGATTAAGACTATCTTTCATTGATAAATTTCCATGTTTGGAATTTTCTATACTAACTGCTTAAGTATATCATCAATGTAAGCCTTTTGACTTAACTCAATTAACCGCTTAGATCTATCTCTCAAGATCTTGATTCCCAAATCAATACTGCTTCTCCTAAGTCTTTCATGGCAAAACATTTTTCAATATGAGATTTAACATCTTCAAGCATCGGAACACTGTTTCCCATTAGCTATATGTCATCTACATATAAGACTAAGAAAGTAACATTACTCCCACTGAATTTTGATACACACATGGCTTATCGAAATTCTGAACAAAATCAACCTTTTGATTTCTTCATCAAATCTTTTATTCCAACTTCTTGATGCTTGCTTAAGTCCATAAATAAACTTCTTTAGCTTGCATACTTGTTGTGTAACATCCCGGTTCTCGGAAATTAGAATATTTCGTAAGTATTTATTTGTTTATAATATAAATGTTTTATAATTATGTTATTTGAGAAGTTTTATAAGTAAAGGACTAGAATTGTAAGAAAGATAGTTAATTTTAGTTAGAAAGGACTTAATTAGTTAATAATTCTAGTAATTTTTGTAAATTAGAAAGATTTGAGAAGTTGAGGGACTAAAGATGTAAATCCGAAAATTGGTATGAGTAAGATAGCTAGGTGTCAATTTCTGGATTTCTTGTAGGTGTTTTGAGTGTGTGTAAGTGAATTTAAGCTAAGATTATTTGCAATTCCTTCAAATTAGTGTTAAATTGATGAAGCTTATGAAGAATTAAGACTTGAAGATAAAGGAATCTAGCTAATTTGGCATTGGAGTGGAGAAGGTAAATTTATGTGTATGTTTGGTATTAATTGATGAATTGAGCTTGTTATATGAGATGTAGTTTAATTAGAATGCTTAATTGATAGTAGAAATGTTTAATTTGGTAAAATTAGGTTTTCTTAATAATTGGGGGTAATCATGAGAATTATTAATTTAAGCATTTTTGTATGTTAATTTGATGTTAAAATTATGTGTTTTAGTTTTAATAGATGAAATAGAATGTGATGTTATGATGTCTTTAATCGGTATTTGCCAAATGGGTAAAAAGACCCAAGGTGTGGCAAATGGGTAAGAATTTGTTAAAGAGAAAGAATGACCATTTTATATATGTATTGTTGATGTGTGTATAAGATAGATGGTAACTTGAAATGCTTCCATGTATATGTAAAAGTTTAACGGGTCAAAGACCCCAAAAAGTGGCGTAATGGGTAGAAAGTGGATAAACAAGTAATGTTAAGATTTTAGAAAAGAATATGTAATAAAGTGGTTAGTTATGTTGTTATGAGTATTGAAAGTTTTAGTATTTTTGGTCTTGTAAACTCAGATTTAAAAGACAAAGGCAAAGGGAAAGCAACGAAAGAGTAGTGAAAGTAATTCGACGTCAAGGTGAGTATACGAAGCCATTTTTCATAATGTAATATGTTTAAGTATGTATATCAACTCTTTGAAGTTCATAAGTTTGTTATTTGTTCATATCTTTAAGTTGTTAGCGGAAATGGGGGTTAGGAACATCATAAACTAAAGTGTAAGTGCAGGAAATGTTGGAAAAACGAATTCAGCCAGGAAATGCCTTGAATGCGCCGCATTCTTCTTGAATGTGCCGCATTCGGCACTCAGTGGCTGATGTTGATTTTTGTTGTGTTGAATGCGTCGCTTAGGGGTCCGAATGCGTCGCATTCGACACCTAGACCAGTTTTTAGTGTATTTTAAGGTAGTTTAAGTAGGGAAATGATACTCTAACTTATTATTATGATAGAGAAGAATGGAGAAGACATTTATATGTCGAATAGAAGTAGAATCGACTTTCATTAGTCGTAAAAGAGTAGAGTTAACTATATTCATATACCGCGAGGGTATATAGTGACACTTTATATAGTCTTGGAGATATATCAATACGTCATTAAGTATACTCACTAGCTTCGTGCTAATGTATATTGTTAATTGTTATGTTTGTAGGTAAAAAGGATCTCTAACTTTGCAAGGCAAGCATATGAAGAAAAGATGGGGACCTAAATAGAATATCAAATCTTTTGTAATGAGCTTCCGCTCAAAAATTTTGTGAATGTTAATTTAGAAGAAGTAAAACAATAACTCTTATTTTGGATAAGTTATGTAAATGTTGTAGAATGTTTTAAAAGAAAAAAAAAAATCCTAGTGTTACAAGTTGGAATGTAATGGATCAATAAAACCTTCTGTTGATTCATATAGACGTCATCGTCTATATAACCATTTAGAAAGGTTGTCTTGACATCCATTTGCCATATCTCATAGTCATAGAACGCCGCTATGGGTAAGAGAATTCTAATAGCTCTTATGTCTGCCATTGGGGAAAAGGTTTCCTCATAATTTATACCATAGACTTGAGTAAATCCCTTTGCCACGAGACGAGCTTTATAGATGTGTATTTTCCCATCCATGTATATTCTTTATCTTTAAAAAAGAAACATCTGCAATCGATAATCTTGGCATTTGGAGTTTTATCTACCAAATTCCAAACTTCGTTGTCATTCATGGATTGAATCTCCAAATTCGCAGCTTGAAGTCATTTCTCAGCGTCTGGACCTGATAATAACTTTCAAGTTTCGAGGTTCATTAAGATCCCCTTATACGTCACCATCCTCTAGAATAACGTTTAAGTTCAACCTAAAAGGTGTACGTATAGTCCTTTCGGACCTACGAATTGGAGCATCAACAATTTGTTGTTGAGACTGAACTTGTGGCTCAATCACAAATTGTTGATCACCAGTGTGAGTAGAAGGTGATGTATCTCCCTCTTGAACCTTGTCAAGTTCTACAACCCTCCCGCTGTTTCCTTGTCCGATAAGCCGTGTTTCGAAAAACTCGGAATATCGTGCAACTTGAACAGTTTGTTGGAATCATATTGAGAATGCATAAAGCAGACTCTAGAGCATAATCCCAAAAGACAATGGCATAATATTAAGGTTCATCATTGATCATACCCTGCCAAGCAAGGTTCGATTTCTCCTCTCCGATACACCATTGTGTTGTCGAGTATAGGAAGGAGTAAGCAATTGGATAATTCCACATGCTTTGAGATGATCCTTAATCTTTAGGCTTAAGTACTCACCACCACAATCCGATCAAAGGATCTTGATGGTTTTGCCGAGTTGATTTTCTACTTTCGATTTGAAACACTTTGAATGTTTCAACCACCTTATGTTTATGTTTAAGCAAGTTAAACATAACCATAACTGTTGAAATTATCCGTAAATGTAACGAAATAGTTAGCACCTTTCTTTGACACATGTCTAAAGGGATCACATACATCAGTATGTATGATTCCTAAAAGATCAGTTGCCCTTTTCGTCTCATACGGAAAAGGTTTCCTTGTCATTTTGCCCGACACACACAAGATTCGCATTTATCAAATAAATTATCATTTGACTTTAAAAGCTGTGAAGCCTTTTAATGCAATACTTGTATGTGTGCTCAATACAACAATGTCATAGATAGGTTGAGTCCAAGTTGGACTTAACGCATTTAGTGCTAATAATAAATATAGAATTATAATTTAAAGAAGAATGAGCATGCATATCTATTTCATATATGTCATTAATATCAATCATATTAATATAATAACATTATGTTCGAAACAGAAATACCAGATTCATTATTCTATAAAACATAAACTGAAACATTCCCCCTAACATAAGTAAGTGCATAATAACAATTGTCTAATACAATTATTATGCCCTAGGGTAAATGTAAGTCTTAACTTCTAATGGCTTTCATAACTACACGTTTGACATAGCCTACGTATAGTTATAGAGATCCATTCTTCAGTTTCTTCTTTGCTCTAAATCCTTGTAAGGAATCACAAATATGAGTACCACAGCCAGTGTCAGATACTCAGGTATTTGTTTTTAGAGAAAAAACATAATTCTATAAGTGAAGATACCCGAAGATCCGGCGTTGCCGACTCTCTTCTTATCTTGCACATCGGCTAGAGTAGGACAATTCCTCTTTCAATGCCTAATCACTTAACAGTGATTTCAACCATCATCCTTAGTAAGATGTTCTCTTTTCGCTAGAGGGGTTAGCTTAGGCTTGTGAATATAAACAATTGCTTGTTTATTCGTTCCATCTTGTTTAGCTTTGCCCTTAGCTTGCGGTTGTCTTTTCTTATCTGAACCATACCACCACTGACCGCTAGGATCTGGTCGGTAACCGATTAGAAAGGAATTTCTCAAACTCTGCGAGCATCATATGAAGTTCTTGAGAATTTTAGCCATACCATGCATATTGTTGTTAGGTGTAAATTCACCAATACCTTGTGAAAGGTAATTTAGAACAACAATAGTTTGATGATAGGGTAATTCATCCTTTCCAAATGATTAACTTAGCTTGTTATGTTGTCAACGTGAGTCCATACTGACGTTCCAGCAACATGTTTTCACTAATGTAATTCTTGAATCAAGTCGTTCAATTCAAGACCGACTTGTTTCTCATACATAATGTGAAGCTTAACAATCATTATATCCGGCTACTTATCGCTGCTTGATAAGTTGCCCGAGTTATCTCATCATAAGCATTCTTCGGCTCAAGAGATATCGGTTTATTAATGACTGGTAATTACTTCATCGCTTATAGAACGATTCTCAGCTGATGAAACCAACCATTAAAACTTGGTTCAGTAAGTATTTCACCTTTGAACATTGTTTTGATTTCTGACATAATCCCGCTTAAATCGGGATTTTGTGCCATTTCTACAAAACAGAAGAAAGTTCTCATTAGTACTTTCGACATAAGATTTCTTAACAAAACGTAAAACCCATGGTTTACTTTCCGTTAAGACTAGGACCCAATTGACATATTACCGTTCCATCAGTTGATCTGCTAGGAACTAAATAATACTCAAAAGGTAAGTGACGATCCGTAATTGCATTTACCGGTGCAACTCCTACAAAAATGGGACTTAATGTCATAATTCGATCCGAGCATCAAAATGGTGATCGTGACATTAATCATGTTTCGTCGCATCTTATCGCTATCGGCGTTTACAGTCTCACTGCATAACCCGATTTAAGTCATCCGACTGAAGACTGCAGATAGTCCACCACAGTCTCACTATGAGTGGTAATCCGCCTTGGATACACTTCACCTACGTCTCACGTAGAGTGACGAGCAAGTACAAGTTGTCTAGGCAATACGGATAGCAATTGACTTAAATTCCATGGGTGTTAAAAATCTACGTACGCAATTGCCATGCAACAATTTCGTAACGTAATTTAATTAAAAACAAATGTTTTTATTTTACTGGTTATTAACGTGTTTCTATGATTACCTAATTTATAGAACTAATCGTAACATGGTCATCATTAAAACCCTTTCGGTAGCTCTACGAGAGTACGACCAGGAAAGCATGTGAGGTGTAGCGAATGGTTCAACATTTCTTAATAGCATTGCCTCATTAGGAGTGTACCCCACTCCGCATAACTTTCCTAGACATCGTCCCCTGTTGTAGGTGAGCCTAGTTGGGTAATAATACACTAAGCATGTACAATCTAATTATAAATTACCAATCACACGCTTATTAAATCGATGGTTTTTAAGATATTTTGTAAATTTTTACGTTCCGTCGCTGGACCAAATTACGGTATATAAACCCAACCAAATGGGTTTTAGAACGTATAAAAGTGCCAAAATAAATTAATAACTCGTCATAATAATTCTTTAGTCTTATTATTAAATTTTGTTTCTTTCAAAAGACATTTGACAAACAATATTTATAATAAACAATTTAGAATTATTCTACGCAACTAATCGGGTAATGCCTAAAAAGTCTCTATGGTCATTGTTTACATATTGAATCACTCCCGTTTCAAAGGAAACGGACCACATACATCCGTCCAAATAAACAAGTTTGGATTGCGTAAGCTATCAATATGTAAACAATTCGTATATCAAATAAACCACACATAACTTTTTATCATACAAATCCTTTTGTGTCCCACATATTCAATTAACAATTAATAATATGTCACTAATTCAATTTACTTTTTAACAATATCAATATATCTAATTATGCTTACAAAGTTATGCATGTAACTTTATAAACATAATTTTGCATAAAAGTAAATAAGGTAATTAAACATCAAATTGTAAGGTAGATTGATTTCAAATTAACTTTTTAATTTTGTAAAATCATACAATAAACCAACCCTAGATCCCCTCAATTTTGATGTTTTAGATCCAAAATAATATTTACCTATGTTTTGGCTGATACCACTATAGGTATACAACTAGAGTCATATTGTCAAACAATACATGGCAGCGGAATTTAGGATCACATAGTAAATAATAAATCGGATAAAGAATTACCTTGAATTAGAAGCAAGCGAAAATCGTAGATCTAAGTGTAAGATCTAATCTACGGTTACGTACGCGACACCTTCTTTTAGCGACAGACTTAGGGTTTAGGGTTTATCTTCTATTTATAGGTTTTCAAATCTAAGAGTTTGAGTTATATTACAATAAGGAAACCTCCTTATTTACATAATAAACCCTCTATTTAATAAATATTTACACTTAACCATTAAGTAATATGTAATTGGATCGGGTAAGAACGGTCCAAAGTATAGGAACGCTAAGAATCAATGTTGGCCGTCCGTTTAAGGTGATGATCAGTAGTAACCACTTACTACTGATCAGCACTGCGAGTTTTGATATAAAATTCTTAATCGGACGGCCAGAATTTGTTGCTGATCAGTAGTAAGTGGTTTCTGCTGATCAGTAGTAAGTGGTTACTACTGATCATCACCTTAATCGGACGGCCAGCATTGGTTCTTAGCGTTCCTATACTTCGGGTCGTTCTTACCCGAACCTCACCCAAGTAATATTTAATAAATAAATTAAACTTGTAGTCGTGTCTAAATGTCGATGTGTGCGCTCCCGTAGTCTCACACATTTACGGACACACATTTGTTAAAACTATTCAAATTCCAACAATTACTATTTTAACGGAGTATAATTTTCTGTTGCATGTATTTGTGATTTCGCCACAAAAGCGTCTTAAATCGTACATTGATCGCACATAACTAACATGATTAATGATATATATTTAACATAGTCACTGTTAATAAAATATCTTTTAAATTCTTGTCGACATAAGTTTAAAATGAGTAAATTTACGTTATCATAATAAATATAAAAATGATTAGTTTTTTTGTTTATTTAAAATCATGTTGTGTAATCATGTAGATTCCTATGCATGAGAATGTGATCCATTCATTTGTGTCTCTTTTTTAGCTTCATTCTCAATATACCTACAATGTGTTGTTATTATTGCTAAACCAATTTATACTACAAGTCTACAATACTCCTGATTTTTTTGAACTTATTATTATTATGTTACCAAAAATGGCATTATTGCTTTTCCTATTATGCACATTGGCCAAGTTTGAGGGAACACAAACTTATTGGAGAAGAGCTTTTATTTAAACAGCTTATACCAATCGAAAGCGAGATGTTGAATATGTTGTTCAGTCGTTTAGTTGGCGGTGGTGATAAGAGGGAAAGTGTTAAGAGAATAGAGATGAAAAACGCGCTATCTTGTGGGAAATCACATATCGTTCCTGAAAACTATGATTTACGACTAGTAGCCACTTTGATGGAAGATAGCAAGTGGGATTATTTGCCTAGTGAGATACTTGTTGATATAGTTCAGCGAGTGGAAGGTGGTGAGACCTCATGGCCTGCTAGAAGAGATATGGTTTCTTGTGCTGCGGTTTGCAGGTCGTGGAGGGATACTGTTAAAGATATTGTTCAAACTCCCGAGCAATGTGGATTACTTACATTCCCCGCGTCTTTAAAACAGGTAATTCAAGTTGATCCCTTTCGCAATCTCCAAAAAATGTAACTTTTTATTTGTATTTGTTGACGAAATTTTCAACTTTCATTTGTTTTAGCTGGGACCAAGAAAGGAACCCATTCGATGCTTTATAAGGCGGGATAGAGCTACTTCAACATTTCGGTTATATTTAGGTCTGAGTCCAGGTAAAAGATACTACTTTCTACATTTTTATCGTTCGGTGAGAAGGAAGGTTGGATGATTCATTGTATTCTTTAATAAAACATGAATATCATGGGTTTTAATCATTATAGCGCTATCCGGGGATGCAACTAAGTTATTGTTGGCAGCCAAGAAGGTGAGAAAGACCATGAGAACAGAGTTTGCGATGTCCTTGACTTCCGACGGGTTTTCTCAAGCTAGCAATACTTACGTGGGGAAAATAAGGTTATCATTCGCACATTTTCTTCTTTCTTTCTTTTACCATACATATTTGTCTACTTAACTTTATATACATATTTTAGATCTGCAATTTCGATCTATTTACTTATGAATAAGTTGATTTGGGTTGTGTTTTAGATCTTAAACGGGTCAAAGATGTCAAATCGATAAATTAGCTTGAAACAGAATGCGTTGTGTTTTATTAATTTTTAAGAAAATGGACACCAATTGTTTTTGCCAATCAACCTTGCCCGACCCATTTTGACCCATGCCCATCTGCCAACTCTAACGAATTTATATAAACTATGGACAGTTCAAATTTTTTGGGCACCAAATTTTCAGTTTACGACGCTCAGCCTTCTTACTACCCAGAAATAAATCCGATACCAAAGTTTTGTATGAAGAAGGTATCTCCTGGGGTACCATCTGTGGTTAAATCAAAAGTGGCCACCATATCATACGAGCTTAACGTTTTACGCACCAAAGGACCAAGAAGAATGCATTGCATCGTAAACTCAATTCCTTCTCCAACTTTTCCAGATCAAGAACCGCCACCAAAATCATCATCAGAAAAAAATCGAGTCGTTCTGAGAAACAAAGTTCCACGGTGGCACGAGCAGCTGCAGTGTTGGTGTCTAAACTTTAAAGGGCGTGTTACAGTTGCCTCTGTTAAGAACTTTCAGTTGGCTCTTGATCAAATTACACAAGATGATGGTGATGGTGATGATGATGACGTGATATTACAGTTTGGGAAAATTGGGAAAGATATTTTCACAATGGATTATCGGTACCCGTTATCTGCATTCCAAGCATTTGCAATATGTTTAAGCAGTTTCGACACTAAACCAGCATGTGAATGAACATCCTACCCATCTGAGCGATTTTCTGGTGCATTAAGCTAGATGTATATAATTGGAAAGAAAATGTATAAATGAACTCGTTCTGGATATGGTTATTTAGATATCGTTGCTTAAAACTTGTGAGGTCACATTGATTTCCTATAAACCATCCATAATTGTTTGATACAAATAAAAAAAGTGAACCAACCACATTGGTGAGATCCAACTCGATCAAGTCCTAGGCGACTAAACTAAACCCAACTAATACGAATCAAACCAACCAAATCGTTGGTGCTGTAAATATTTTCTATGTTTTAAACGTTTCAGAGATGATAACCTCGTCAAATTCTCATAATTTCATATTCCAATTTGGTATTGTCAGGGACATTGTATAATAACCAGCCATTATACGGGGCCAAATGAGCGGTTAGATGGGTAACGGGTCAAAAAATCATTCGATTAACCACGGTTAACTGTTTTGGTTTGAGTCAAATAAGGTTGAAAATGTTGTCAACCAAATTGCCAATCATTTACGTAAATTAGAAGTGGCCTTATCAGTGAATGTGGTTACAACGGGTTAAGGTCAAAAACTTACATATGCCATACGATAAATCAAGCATAGGTTATTATCTACAAAGACAGCAATTAGCACAACAGATTCAGATGGTGGAGATGGTCTTATCATTTGAATTCTCCAACAGCACGGCTGCATAATTATGGAAATAAATAGGACGCAAATCACAGTAACCCGACATTTCAGTAGTACAGAAGAACCACAATACAGATGACCAAATACAACCCAGTGATGCATCAACCAGACTAAACATTTAAATGCACAACCAAGTAATTAAATGAAAGCAGGGCCAATGGTGGACCAAGATTCAGTACTGAATTGTTTTCTTTTAGTATCCTATTTTTGAAAATAATGTCATTTAACTTAAGTTCACTTTCCCCAATTTGACCCGTTAAGGTAATACGTTTGATCCGTCAAAATTAAGATATAACCAACATAAACAGAAAAGAACAAAAAGGGGAGAACTAATGGCGTTTTCTCGATCATTTAAGGATTCTATAAATCTAATTTTCATTGCTTTGAGCTCCTGAATCTTTAGAATTAAAAAGGTCGCAATTTCAATCCATGAACTTATAAACGGGTCGATTTCAGTTGTGTTTCATCTCAAACGAGTCAAATATAAAATAACTAAATACCAGATGGTCGAAAGCAAGGGTATTTTAACTGCATACAACTCTCAGAAAAGCTTTCTTTGAAAATAAAGATTACTATCGTTTACATAGAGTTTTTGTAATCCTACTTGTAAAAATAATAATGAAATAAAAAATAAATAAATAAAAACTAAGAAATAGACAAAAAGAAAGTGGTTGCATGTCAACCCAACTTCTCTCGACGACCCGCACTAAAATACTACACGTCTTGACCCACTCATCTTGCCATCTCTAGAACTAAAATACTAGTAGGCTGTAACTAATAAATTGTTTCCGAACAGGCTTGGAAAGATTAATGCAGATAAGACATAAAACTGGACGTAACCTAATTCAAGTGATCAACCCGAGAAAACCATAGTCGTAATAATGATACACCGTTAAATCTAGAATCTAACATAGTAATTAAAGCAAGTCCATGTAACAGGCTTTAAACAGAAAGAAACACCAATTATCCTTGATCCTTATTAATTTCAATGTAAAAACAGAACAAAATAGTGTATGATCTAACAAAGACCAAAGACGCAACAAACTGAAGCACGGATGATGTACTAAAGGTTATGCAAGCATTTTCGCATACAAAACTTTTAACTGATTCTAATAAATAACAACAAATTACGTTTGTCTATAAAGATGATTACCGATGATGACAAAATCAGCC
This sequence comes from Senecio squalidus, assembly GCA_910822075.1. Lineage (NCBI taxonomy): Eukaryota > Viridiplantae > Streptophyta > Magnoliopsida > Asterales > Asteraceae > Senecio > Senecio squalidus. The sequence continues at coordinate 51,620,511 of CAJVGC010000065.1, read as the reverse complement.
ATTTAAATGATGAAAAAACTATCTCCTCAAGGGTGTCTTGAGTTTAAATGTTTGAGAAACTTGTAAGGTCATACTCAACTGCTTTGAAGCTGTAAAGCCTCGGGCTGTCATCAAGTTAACAAGTCTCTCAGCATCGTGCCTAAATCCACCGACTGTAAGAGCAGTTATAACTTTCTCAAACTGATAAGGACCCAATTTCTCCTTATTAGCCTCGATAACCCCTAGTGCTTGAAGAGCTTTCTTTTCTTCCCGAGCTCTGGAGTACATATCACAAAGACTTATATGAACATCAAGTGAAGGAGAAACACCTTTTTCGCTAAGCTTTCCCAATAAGCCCTCGACTTCATCGACTAATTGCAGCTTTCCCAACCAATCAACAAGCACAGAGTACGTGGCAACACCATGTTCAATTCCGTCTTTTTCAAGCTGCAATAACAGCTGTAAACCTATATCTAATAAATTCTTACTAGCATAAGCAGAAATCATTCTCGCAATACAATTATCATCAGGTTTGTATCCAAGTTTAATTATATCATCAAAATGCGTTCTTGTTTGATCAGTATTGCCTTTCCGACTATTAGCCTCAACAAGATAAGTTAATGACAAAAGACTCTGTTTATAACCTGCAAACCCCATTCGGTTCGCTATTCTGCCTGCCGCAATTGGGTCACCGTTTTCAGCATATGACTTAAGAAATGCTAAATATGTGTCTTCTGATGGTTTAAATTTCTTTAACTCTAAATCTCCCATTAATTGTTCGCCAGATTTCGGATCACCGGCATTAATATAAGCCATTATCATGGAGTTGTACGCTTTAAGGTCTGGTTGAAACCCTTGGCTTTTTAAGCTTTCGAAAGCCTCTTTTGCAAGTTCAAGGTTGCCAGCCTTGCTATACATATGAACCAGAGTAGTTTTCGTTAAGATGTCGGGAACTACCCCCTTGTCGTTCATCTTTTTAATAATTCTTTCAGCATTATCAAATTGTTCATGTCTGGCATGGGCATCCACTAGTCGTGAATAATCGCTTACATCAGTTTGGAACGATTCTTCATCAAGTAGAAGTTCTGCAACCTACACAAATAAAAGTACCATCAGTCGTGCTATTATATTAGCAAAGATCGTTTAACATTCAACATTTTCATTACGCCTTATAAATGCAAGGAGGAACGAAAAATAGCGTAAAAAATAGCAATAAATATTAAAATGAGAAATAAAGTTACGTACCCTGAAGTACACTTGATCATTATGTTCCTTCAATCTATCAAGCAATGCAAACCAGTCAACCCTGCTAGGTTGAAGCAGATCTATCCATTCGGCAATCAACGGTGAAGGATCATCATCCACTTTCAAAGAAAGTATTTTCTCCGTAACAATCTTACATTTCCCAGTAATAGGTTTCGGTTCCTGAGGCCATATAGACCCCCCTGTCTCATGAATCTGTTCCGCCACTTCTGCCCACTTTGGTTTCGAAAGATCAAGACCATATATTTTGTATTTCATCTTTCCACTCCTTTTCGGTAACGAAACCCCCTGATCCTCACCACTTTCTTCCCCTTCCATATCACTTTCCGGACGTTCACGATCTTGAGTTTCTACTTCTGGTTCCATAGCCTCTTTTCGCATAAGCTCTAACGACTCATAAAACTCACTATCTTCCAATTTCTCACGAGCCCATTGAAACCGAAGCTCTCTCAACAAATCTCCACGAATCCCAATCTCACCAGCAAATCTCGTCATATCTTTAACTTCTTCCGACTGAAGAAAACTCTTCATTTTCTCCTTCTTTTTCGCCTTCTTCATATCTTCAATCACAACATCGCTAACTTCCCACACCGTCTTCCACAAATCCTCACTAAACTCATGCGAATCCACACCCGATCCAGATTCCACATCATGCTCAAGCCTACCCTGTCCCATTTCCGACAAAACCTTCTCAACAATAATCCTAAGCATCGCATCAATCTCTTTCTTATCCGCGTCAACATAAACCTCATTAAGCTTCCCTCGCATAATCCAAACATATCGAGACAAATACTCATTCATAACCTCGTCACCATCCTCCTCTACATCTACCGAAACACTCTCTTTCCCAGAGTGAATAAATCTATAAAACACATAATGTGTCGTCCCTACATTACGGTTGCCGATTCCGGACTCATTTTTACGAGCATTTTGCAGGTTAAACAGAGGCGAAATGTTACGAGTAGTGGATAATTCTCGGTAATTCCATGAAGGAATTCGTTTACCGTATACTTTATTAATTGGTAATTTCGATAAGAAATGCTTCAGATTCATTGTTGGAATAAACCCTAATTTATTCAATTTGACATGAAAAAGGGGGAAATATTAACAACTAATTTGGTTAACAACAGATATAGATATATACATATATGTATGTATATTGTATAAAAATGTATAAATTGTTACCTCAATAATTAAAGAGTTCCGATTTCCGTTAAGTCCAGAGATCACTGCATCATGACTGAGTTAGTGAAGGCTTTTGCTAGGGTTTTTCATTTTCCTCATGTTATAGCAACTTTACAGATTTTCACCCTATGGTTTAGAAGAGGCCATGGAACACCTTATACTTTAGTATTTTTTATTTAGATTTTAAACCGTTAAATTTTCTTCAATAAATATCGATAAAGTACATTAACAGTGGAGTATATAAGTTGTAGCGTTGTGTAATCGTTAAACATTAGTTCGGTGAGCTTCACTTTTACTTTGGAGCTTACACCGAAGACAACTAGAAGTCAAAAACCTAAGTGAGGATAAATTATTGGTCACTTAGGTGGTTTAGCGACTTTTAATAGTTATCTCAAGCAAGTAAGTAGAAGACAATGTGGTAGTTAGAAATTGACAAACATTCTTACTTACACATATTTTACTATTCCGAATACTTTGATTCTTTTCAAAATACTATGAATTAGGAGCGGGAATATAAGTGACATAGAGTATGGGTATACTTTCTAAAGGGACCTTGTCATTCATCAGTTTTTCTTGTTGTGTTAGAAATATGTCAGCTAACTTAAGCTAAAAAAGCATGTTCACATTAAATTCATGATATAGATTTGTGTTAAACTACAACACGTGGATCTACGAATTTAATACACTCTTGAATCAATAAGAATTTAATCTTTGTATTTATCTTTATATGCAAAATGTTTTTTTACGCTCTATATTTTTCATTAAAGGTTAAGAGTTTAAGAATTATCCTTATTTCATTCTATTTATTTCATTCTATGAATTTAATAAAGGTTAAGAGTTTTATTCTTATTTTACTCTAGATTTTTCAATTTTTCATGTTTTCTTTAATTATTAATATTTGTATTCGTTATTTTTTTGTTATTTATCCATTATAATTAGAGAAAATCACAAAAATAATCACTTAAGAATTAAAAAAATACCAAAATAATCATCTGATTCGCGCCATTTTTCTCGCGCCATTTTTTTCGTCGCGAGATTGAAAATAATTTAAATTAGTGGTCATAAATTGGCGCGAGAAAAATGTCGCGAGGACCAAAAAAGTCGCGAGGACGTGGTCAATTTATGACCAGTCATTTATATTATTTTCAATCTCGCGACGAAAAAAATGGCGCGAGAAAAATGGCGCGAATCAAATGATTATTTTGGTATTTTTGAATTCTCAAGTGATTATTTTTGTGATTTTCTCTTATAATTATACTTCTAACATTAAATTTCTATTAGTATTTCTTTTTATTATTTCAGCCCTTATATTTTATGATTAATAAATTTAACTCTCAATCTTTTTTTAAAATATTATTATCTATTAAAAATTTAATAAATTATTATTATTTAAAGTTTTTTTTAGAAAAAGAGATTGTTACATATAATCAATATATAATTGCATAGTTCTTCAACGAAACTCAAACTTTTGTTTTTAACATTATCCAATTATAATAATGTAACCAAATTAAACTTGAGGTAAAAGCTATTTTAACCTGGAGTGAAGCCCAAGCATGTTAGACCTTGTTCTATTCATATATGCACAATTGTTGCATATAGGAGAGGAGTGAGAATTTTTTTTATATCTATTAAGTTGATAATTTTTCATAGTTTACATGGGGCAACGTTTAAATTTTCTGCTTTTATGAGGGCAATTGAAGTCAGTATTCGAATTAACTTCTAAATCGATCAATTGAAGTCAGTGTTCGAATTTAAACTTCTAAATCGATCAATTGAAGTCAGGGTTGCTAACTAAGCAGTCTTTTTTACATTCGATCATTATATTGAACTTATCATTAGCTAAACACTTCCTATATCTGTACTTGTAAAGTTGTAATAACTTGATGGTCATTTGGTGGTTATTTTCGGTTGGGCCCAAATTGTGTCTTTGGAAAAGTGTTAGATTGCAAAAGAATTTAGAAAGTACTTAAACGAAAGGATATGGTAAATGAAAGCCCAAATTACAAAATTAGAGTAAAGCCCAAATTACATATATCAATACATCGCTAACATTTATAGAGAGAGATAAAAAAAAAAAAAAAAATTAATTTTCTATGGATCAAAATACTCAATATATACTATTTATTTATTTTCGGTTCAATGGTTAAAATTAAATCAAAATTCATTTTTAAATTATTTTTTTAAATTAATTTATCTCGTAAACCGTTAATCGTTAGACAAAATAAATTACTGTTGCGACCGTCGTGTTCTCCTCTTTATTTAGAGCAATGTTCATATATACTTTCGACGACTTTTATTTTTTCGATTTTCGGATGGGTATTGAAATTGTAACGTTAATATCACATGTGCTTTTAACATAAATGAGTAAACTTCAAAAACAAAAAATGTTATATAAAGTATGATTTATCTAAACCTAGAAAAAATCAAATTTTGACAACTTTTATTTTTTCGATTTTGGACAAATGTCTAAACTCATAAGATTATATCACATGTGATTTTAACATAAAATGTGGATTTAAAAATCTATAATCGTTATATGATATATAATTAAATTAAAACTATAAAAAAAATTCAACGAAATCACATGTGATAGTACTAAAATCACATGTGATATTAACGTAAATCATATGTGATATTATAATATACGTAGAACTTTAAAACAACTAAGCCAATAACAAACACAGTTTGAACTTTAAATGTGAAATTTTAAACACAATAATATTATATGAGGTATAATCTATATAGACTTGAAAAAAATCGAATTTTTGACAAAAAAAAATTTCTTCGTTTTTTGTTAAATGTTGATATTCGTAAAGTAAAATCACATATGATATGAACACTAAATATATTATATTGTGACTGATTCATTTTATCTCAAGTTTTATAATAGTTTTAAATGAACTCAACCTATATTAATTAAAAGGTTTTTGTTAATCAAAAGATTCTCTTTGTTAATGACATTTTTTTCCCGGCCCTTTAGCAAAAAAAAAAAATAATAATAATAAATAATTATAATTATTATTATTATTATTATTTTGATAAAAAGATGTTCCTTTTCGAATTATGAACAAATAAGTTAAAACTTAACATTAATTGTTTAGTTTTAACAATGAACAAATTGTTTGATTGTGTATATGATGTTTTCCATACAATATATGCTTGAGTCTTGTCATTATTTAAGTTATAATGTTATAAATTTAAAGAGCGTATAATATTTAGTTAGTTCGTATTACTAATGACAAGGATTTGGTAGGATTTTTATGGAATGAAATTTGATGGGAACTAAAACTCAATTTAATTGTATTCGTTAAATATAGTGTTTTCTATTTATCTAACCCGTCTTATGCATCTATTTTATTGTATTAGACTCTAAAGGATCCTCTATAATTCACATACACTCTAAATATAGAGTACCAAGTTCAAAAAATCATTCCAACCACACTCTAAATTTAAAGTAATATTTAGAATATTGAATACTGATACTTCAAATATAGAGTATCGATCACTATTCACTAATTTATAACTTACTTATATGTTCTTTTATATAATTTGAATGTATCTATGAAAATAAGTTTAAAAATATTAGAGTTTATATACTTTTAGACTATATGGTTGGAGATGACTTATTTTTTAGAAAATCAATATTTTAAAATTCACTTTATAATACTTTAAAAATAGAGTAAAAGGTTAGAGATGGTTAGTAAAATTGGACACACATTGTTTTTGAATTATATATTTGCCACAATGTACATTTCATATTAATCCACGACTTTATATAAAATTACCAAAAAGTTTAAATAATTAGCAAATTACCAAAATAATCACCTATCAATTACAATTTACAAAAATAATCACCTAATTCGCGACGGATTTCTCGCGATATTTTTTTCATCGCGAAAGTACATATATTCTAATCAGACCAATAAAAATTCGACACGTTGTCGCGACACTATGTATTTCTCGCGTCAATATTCATTTTCGCGACGACGTGTCTGATTTTTATTGGTCTGATTTTGTTTTATGTACTTCTCGCGACGATAAAGTGTCGCAAGAAATTCGTCGTGAATTAAGTGATTATTTTTATAAAGTGTAAATGATAGGTGATTATTCTGATGATTAATTCTTAAATAATGATACATATGTCAAAAATATAGGTATAAAAAATATATCTGATCCATAATGTATAAAATCGTAGCTCTCTTTCCATCTATTAATCAATCATTTTTTCAAATGTTTCAGATAAAGACTATTTGACGTTTGTATAATTTTTGTATTTATCATTTTTTCTTTCTACATATTTTACCTTTTGTAGTATAAGCTAAACTGTTATTAACCTAACGAACTTCATTAATTAGGATTAAAACCGTAATTAATTAACCGTTGAAATAAAGAGTTAAAAAAACAAGAAAAAAAAAGATGAGATGGCTTGTAAACCTGGTTTATGGTTTTCCTAGTGGTCAGTTTTTTCTGCATGCAGTACAACGGACACACACACACATACATATATACATATACGTATATATATATATATATACAGTATAGACAGAAGTAGCAGTAGCAGCTAGGCAGAGGAGTTAATAAGCAAGTACCAATGCACAGACATGGAGGAAGGTGAAATGTGCAGAGTGTGTGTGTTTTATGAAGGTGTAAATAGTATGTGAAAGAGAAAAAGAAGAAGACATATTAAGTTAGGGGGGAAAGCATGGGAAAAATGGCAGAGATTTTGCAGAAGGGCACACTAGAGACCACAGTTTTTGTGTGATTGAGAAAGAGAAAGTAAATAGTAAGTGGTCTCTATTTCTTCTGCAGTGGACCAATCCTTCATTAACTTCTTTCCAAATTATCATTTCCTTCTTTCCCATCAATATATATGTATTATATATATATATATATATATATATCTATATATATATATATATATATATATACATGTATTTTTATATATTATTAACACAACCAAGCAAGAAAATTGCACTAGATATATCTGGTGTATGTAGGGATGTTAATCGGGTTAATCCAATTCGAATAAGCTTAATCGGGTCGGGTTTAATCGTGTTTTTAAAACTTAAAACATGACCTGTAACCCGACTCTAATAAGGTTCGAGTTTTCGGGTTCGGATTTATTCGGGTTCGGGTTTACTCGGATCGGGTCTATTCGGGTTCGGGTTGGATGAAAATAAAATACATAATAAACTTTGCCAAAATTAGTAGATAGCTATTGGTTATTAGATTAATGAGCAAAACAGTTTCTAATACGCAATTTCTTTAGAAGCACAACAATAGCGCCAAATAAATTTTATAATGTTGCAAAAGTTATAATGAACATTAAATAGAAAAATATATAATGTTGCAATGATATTATATACAGAATGCTAAAAATGATAACCTAAAAAGAAATAATTTGTAACATATTTTGGTCACTATCAAATGTATACATTAGTTTTGTAAATATTTATCTTACTACTAACATTTATAAAAAAAGTTACAACCATTTAATATATAAAATAACGTTTAATGCGAAGTTGTGTTTTGTAAAAAAAAAAAGGTGTATGTTTTCGAAAAGTAGGAATTAAGAAGCAACATATATAAGGTTTTTATTTCAAGAAAGGATCGGCGTCTTACTTATCAATTCATTAATAAGTTGTATAAAATGTTGTTAACCTTATTAGTAAACGGAGTAAAACAAAGAAAAAAAAATTATTCGGGCTATTCGGGTTGACCCGAACCCGAATAATAATGCTTAAAAAGACACACAACCTGACCCTAATTAAGTTTCGGGTTAATCGGGTTGACCCGAATAACCCGATCGTAGATTCTAGACCCGACTAACCTGACTCTAATAAGCTTATTCGGGTTTGGGTCGAATCGAGTCAATCGGATTCAGGTTCTTTTGACATGTACCTACACTCTAAACTATACAAGATTTATATTATTATACACTAAACACTTTCCATATGATCCACATGAAAGTTGGCCTAATTAGCATATTACTATGATTGTAATGTATTATGTTAGACTAGATCGTCACGCCATACTTGTTAAACGGTAAAAGGAACCATATTTTGAGAATCGTTGGTTAGTTGGTTATGACTTACATCCCCTAATCAAGTACCTATGATTCATTTTAAACGAATGAATAGAGAGATTTTCGTTATTTGGTTTATTTAGAAAGGTCGGTAATTTGACTTAGATGTAAACGATAAACGAATAAACAGAAAGATTCTCGTTGTTTCAGATATCTTCATATGACCATTATCGAATCATTTTTCTTGGCACAACGTCTTACCATTGGGCAATTTTTTCTATGCTTTCTTTATATATACATTTTTTCTAAATTATAAATTTGAGATGCGGATTTTTATATAAAAGCAAAACAAAAATAAGATTTAAACCATTAAGCCCTTTTTTTTAATCGATTTATCATTAGCAATCATTAATATTAATATTAATATTACACACATTTATAAGTTACGGTGACCAATACAAAAAGTTACATTTTTTCATTACTAGTGTTTAATTTTTAATGGATTTTGATGTCCTAAGTGGTTTTACCATAAAATAATTGTGTATATAATTTGATTGTATTATTATTAACAGAAAAGAAATCACGCTAATGAATAAATGAGTTTTAGTAATGTAAAACAAAATAAACATGTAATATATTTTTAGAAACAATTTATAGAATTGTCATTATCTATTCTCAAATTTTATTGATTCGGAAGAATATAGCATATATAAAAAGACTTAATATTTAAGTCATTTACAAGTTGTTGCGACACCGGAATGCCACCAACACAAGGGGTAGAAGGTTCGGATCCGGAAGAGCTGATCCGATGAAGACCTTCAGCCTGTTCCTTATCTCCGATCTATGGATTAGCTGCACAAACAAACAACACACGAGTGAACCGGGCGGGGATGATCCCCTGGTTTACCTCGGACGTGAGAGTAAGATATCGAAGAGTAAGGGATAAAGAGTAAATTAAAGTGAAGAGTATATGTAAACGTTACCCTCAAAATGAAGTGTGAGCTTGGTATTTATAGGCCTTGAGATTCGGATAATAGCGTGTTCTTAATACCACATCTCGTTTATCCTAAAGATATTTCGAAGTGTTGTACTCTTTGTCGAGAAATCATCCTTCGGCCTTCCGGTCCTTAGGATGTTCTTCGGATATTAGATGTTACTTAGATTCCTTTTCTCGAAGATTGGGCCAGGTTTGTTACATCATTCGGCGTACTATCTGGTTTAGCCGATAGACTTCTATCGGCATAACCGATGGTACGTCATCAGCCCCCCTAGTCTAGTATTACGTAGTTAAGACTATGTAATGCTTGACTAAAAGAAAAAATAGAGTATTTGGTTCTTTCCTGTGTTCTTTCGGAAAAAATGCTAAGTGTTTAGTTGTTTAGGCGGGATAATTATATTTTAGTTTGGGCGAGAAGTTTTTTAACCGTGGTAATTAATGCTCGTGCCACTTGTCGCCGCGCGATTGGCTGAGAGAGGCGGTGGGATTAGACGCGCGTCCCATCGTCTGCCCTACACTTCCCTATAAATACCCCCTTTTACCTCATTTGTAAGTTTTTTCCACCGCTTCTTGATTTTCACCTTTAACTGTGTGTTTTTCTTTCTTCAACTTTTCTTTCGTCTTTCGTCTTTCCTTGTTTCTTGCTCTGTCATTATGTCGAAAAAAGATAAGGAGAACCTCCGGAGAAGTTTCAATACTTTAACCCAGGGGGACCTCGATGCCCTTTGCGTAAAGTATGCCATCGGTGTCGGGTACGGCGCCATTCTTCCGGGTCCGAATGACACCATCCTGGATGCTCCCCCCGGTAAAATAGGTGTGTATGCCGAGTGGTTCGAGTTTTCTAATCTCAGACTTCCGTTTTCTAGACTTTTTCTGGAGGTTTGTGAGTACTTTAAGTTCATGCCTTCTTAGATGAATCCTCTCGGGGCTTTGAGACTTACTTGTTTTGAAGTTCAAAGCTGGGCTCTTGGCTATGAACCTTCATTAGATCTTTTCCGGACATTCTTCAAGCTTGGGAAGGCCGGTGACTGGTTCACCGTTGATAAGAGGAGAAAGCCAAACCCTGCGTGTTTTTCCGGGGCTCCCTCCGGCCGAAAGAATTGGAAGACAAAGTTTTTCTTTGTTGATGCTGGTGTGGCTCCCATCCGGATGAGGTTGAAGCACAAAGATGAGTCCGTTTCTGATGAGCCGGTTGCGAGAGGAGTTGTTCCGGATTCTGCTATCGAGGCTTTCACGACTCATAAGATAGACTGCCGGACGTTACCGGAACATGTCTTGGTTATGGCTGGTGTGAGTCGGGTGTGGACATCCAACGCTACTAGGCCTTGTTTGCAGATGAATGATCGAGGTGAGTCAAGTATTTTTGTTTCTGTTACCGATAACTCCTTGCCGGTCATTATTTTGACTTTTTTCCCGTTTTTGTAGACTTGGCTCTGATCGATTTTCTGGAACTGACTCATTGGGATGGAGTTCAGTACATCTCTCGCCCAATTCAGGATGGTGAATCAACCTGGCTTGTTCGGATGAATTCCAGGGTGGTGCACATGTCCAAAGACGATCTTCCTCCCCCCTACACTGATGCTGATGCAGTTTTCCCGGCGGGCTATACTTTGAGGGACCCTTCGGATGAAGATTTTGTCCAGCCAGCCCCTGGGACAATTCTGGGTAGCAGTAGTCAGCCGATGAAGAGTGGTAATAATACTATCCCTTTGCTTTTCAATGCTTTGTTTGCAAAGACGTCACCTTCTGTGGGGAATGCAGTTGTTAGGAAGAGGAAAGCCAGTGACTGGTTCTCCCTTGATGAGGGTGCTGTTGATGTTGAAGGTGAGGCTTCCGAAGAAGAGATCGTACCGAGGGTTGAGGTACCGAAGAAGAAGAAGAAGACTTTCGGGCCTGCTAAGGGTGTTGTTATTAGGGAAAAGCGAGGGGACCAGGGGTCCGGAGCTTCTAGGGCTGATACTTCTCAACCTGGGGAGAAGAACAAAGAGATTTTTCACCAAGTCTCTCGTCCTAAAAGTAAGTTTATCGTCCTTGATAGTTCGGAGGAGGAAAGTGTTTCTCTAGATGGTACGGAACTCTATTGTGATCCCTCCTCTTGTGAGACTTCTTCCGAAACGTCTATTGCTCTTGGATTGATAGTTGATGACGTTTTGTCGACAGGTCCTTCTGTTGATCCGGAGATGGCTATACCTCTTTCGGAGAAGATTGTCGAGAGGCCAAGTACCGAAGCTAGTGATGCAGGCAAGAAACCTTCGGAAGGTACTTCTTCGGCTGGGCCGATGGAAAAGGAGAATGAGGAGCCTACAGCTCCTAAGTTGGTTGATGAACCTCTTCTACTAGTCAGTTCGGAAAATGTAGTGACTATGGAAGAGGAGGTTGTAGCTATGGAGGAGGAGGTTGTAACTATGGAGGAGGAGGTTGTGACTATGGAAGAGGAGGTTGCAGTTACGGGATCTTCACTGCCGGAGGATTTGATCCTTCAGACTATACCCCTGATTGGATCTCAACCTGAAGGGTCCAAGAACCTTATAGATGAGACTTCCAGTCAAGCTTTGGGAGACAATGTAGGATGTACTTCTTCTTTCCTGGACATTGTTCAACCTTCTCCTGCTTCGGAGTTGGCGGGGTCTTCTGCCCGTACTCGGATTTGGGTGAAAGGTAAAAACGTGATATCTCCCTATGTTCTTTGTTAACTTTCCTTCCTTCATTTACTAATTTTATTTATCTTCTTCCAGATATGCGAAAGAAAGTTGAACATTTGGAGGATGTTAACATTTACTCCGAAGGCAATCAGTCAGAATCCGAATCCGAGGGTCTAGACGATGAGGTGGCCGAGAGATTGTTTGTGCCGGGAGTGAGCAAGGTAAAATGTGGGGATTTGATCGAAGCCGAATCCTACGAGGTAAATCGGGATCTTGTTGAGAATTTTGCTACTCCGGCGGAGACCCTTCGTCTGGGAAAACTTGGTAATGTCCAAGCGGGCCGGGAATTTGACTTTGCTCTTGCCTCATTATGCTTTATTGGTCCTGACCTCCGCCGCCGAATGGAATCATCGGCGCGGGAAACGGAAGAGCAAAGATTCCGAGCCCTGGAACTTCAAGGTCAACTTACTTCAGCGAAGAAAGATCTTTCCGAGGCTCTTGACGGGAAAAAACATTATCGCGAGAAGAGTCGTCGTTTGTCAAAGGAGATTGGGACGATGAAAGCTTCTTCTTCTCAGTTTAACGAGGCTACTGCCAGGGAGCTTACTGAAAAACTGAAGAGTGATCATAGGTCTGAACTGGAGAAGTTGAAGGTTGAGCAGGCCGAAGCTTTGGAGAAATTGAAGGCCGACCATGAGACTGCCATAGCCAATATGAAGATGGAGCATGAGGCTGCTATGGCCGAATCTCGGGCTCGTCATGATGTTGAAAGTAAAAAACTCATGAGTGATAACGACGCCCAAGGCAATGTGCTTAAGTCTTTGGAGGAGAGGTTGAGAATTCAAGACTCGGAAATGGCTGTGCTTCGTTCGGACAGAAGTTGGTTGGTAACAATGGGTCCGAAGCATGTTGTTAAGAAGCTACATTCCAGTCACGAACACTCCCGCCCTCAAGACAACATTCGGATGCTGAACTATAGGCTTGGGTGCCACGATGGTTTGATTGCCGGTGTCAACCTTGGCCGTTTGAAGCAGAAACCTTCGTCTTCTCCGTTTTATAATTCCGCGGCTGCTTCAGAGTTAGAGAAGGCCCTTGCTGATGCTTCAGACCTGAATTACCCTTACCTTGAAGCATTATCTGCCACTGATGGTTCCCCCCTTGGGGACTTCCAGGCTGTTGAGCCCGCCCCTGGTCCTCCTTCGGATGAGGAGTGAAACTTTGTACTATTCTATCTTTTGTATTGTAATGATTAAACGTGTCTTTGACCTGTGAAGACATGTTTCAAAAATAATAAAAAATGCAATGTTCAGTTTTTATTTGATTTCCGGATATATTTGTATTGTCCTATTTATTTGTTGTGATTTGGTTTGTCGGTTAAATGCTTTGTATGAATCTTATTCAACTTATCGTTCGGAGTTAGGTCCGATACTTATTGAGGTTAGGCTCAATTTATCATTCGGAGTTAGGTCCGATACTTATTGAGGTTAGGCTCAATTTATCATTCGGAGTTAGGTCCGATACTTATTGAGGTTAGGCTCAATCCATCATTCGGAGTTAGGTCCGATACTTATTGAGGTTAGGCTCAATGGTTGCAAAATCTCATCCTTATTTTTTCTTAGACTATCTGAATTGTTTATATGTTCATACATTTCGTCAAATGCCATGAACATTCATTCGAATAGTACTAGTAGTAAAATGAAGGGAAAATTGGCCATGAAGGCCTTTCATTCATAATAAGAAATTACATTACATCCTATCAACTAATGATGGTATTTTCGGAGGTTCATTGCGTTCCATGTTCTTGGAATTGGAGTGCCGGCCATGTCTTCCAGCTCATAGGTCCCGTTACCCTTATCTTTGGTGACCTGGTAAGGACCTTCCCACTTTGGTCCCATTTTTCCTTCATTCTCCTGTCGGCTTGCTTCGTTCTTTCGGAGAACCAAATCGCCTTTTTCCAATGCCAGTTTCCTTACCTTCTTGTTATAAGTCCCTTCAAGTTTTTCCTTGTACTTAGCTTCTCGGACTGCTGTTGCGTTTCTCCGTTCCTCCAATAGTATCAGATTAAGCCGAATCTCTTCCTGATTTGTTTGTTCATTTTCGGACGTCATACGATGGCTTGGCATTCCTACTTCGGCTGGGATGACGGCTTTGGATCCGTAGGTCAGACTAAAAGGTGTTTCTCCAGTGCTTGTTTTCTTGGTGGTTCGGTGTGCCCATAAGACATGAGATATCTGATCCACCCAGTCTGTTCCCTCTCTTCCCAATCTTGCTTTTATTCCGTCACCTATGCTCCGGTTGATTCTTTCGACTTGCCCATTACTTTGTGGATGTGCTACCGAAGTAAAGGTCTGCTTGATCTTCATTTCACCGCACCAATGTCGTAGCGGATTGTCCGAAAATTGTTTGCCATTGTCCGAGACTAATTCATTCGGTAAACCGAACCTGCATACGATGTTTTCCCATAAAACTTTTGTACTTGTTTTCCAGTGATTCGGACAACAGGTTTTGCTTCGACCCATTTCGTGAAATAGTCTACCGCCACGATCAGGAATTTCATTCCGCCTGTTCCAGTTGGAAATTTGCCAACAATATCAATGCCCCACTTTTGGAAAGGCCATGACGATAGTACTGAAACTAAGTTGTGCTTGGGAAGTCTGGGTATGGGTGCGTGGATTTGGCAAGAATCACATTTGCGAATCACCTCGATGGTATCAAAATGCATTGTAGGCCAGAAATATCCCAACCCAGTGATCTTTGAGACGATGCTGCGTGGCCCGGCGTGCATACCACATGCGCCTTCGTGCATCTCTCGGATAACATAGTTAGCCTGCAACGGTCCCAAACAACGAAGTAGTGGTGAAAGTGGGTTTTTTCGATAGAGCGTGGTACCTTTCATCACGTAGTTCGGTGCTTTCATCCTGATCTTTCGTGCCTCATTCGGATCCTGTGGTAAGCTTCCTTCTTGCAGAAACTTTATGATCGGTGTCATCCAAGTTGTTCCTTCATCTTCTACAACCATCAACGTTTCTTTCGGGTTTGTTATCGACCGTTGGTCTTGCGTTTCCACCATCACTTCCATCGTGGTGTGTACGAATGCTATTGATGCTAGTTTGCTCAGGGTGTCAGCAACCTTGTTCTTTGTTCTCGAAACTTGTTCGATTGTACATGATTGAAAAGTGGCCATCAGACTCTTTGCCCTGTCTTTGTATCGGTTCATTCGGTCTTCCTTAGCTTCATATGTTTCATTAATCTGGTTGGCGACCAACTTGGAGTCCACTTTGATCTTCAAATGTTCCACTCCCTTTTCTTTAGCTTTTTGTAACCCTGCCAACAGAGCCTCATATTCGGACTCAATGTTTGTGTTATCAAAGCCAAAACGAATGGAGAATGAAAACTCTCTTCCTTCCGCGCTAACGAGGAGAATTCCAGCTCCCGAGCCTTCTGAGCTGGAAGATCCATCAGTGAAGAGATGCCAGGTGTGATCTTGCTTCTTGCTTTTTCCTTCAAGACAGGAATCTGCCGGTCTTTTTCTCTTTCTATTCTTTGTGGGTTGTTCCGTACCCGTTTCTTCCAGACTAGTCTCTCTAGGAACAATCTCATCAGGGACTTCGGCTATGAAATCTGCCAGAACTTGCCCTTTGATGGATGTCCTGGGGACATATTCTAGATCGTAGCTTCCTAACTCGATGGCCCACTTGGTAAGTCTTCCGGCTGTTTCAACATTCTTTAAGATTTGTTTCAGTGGTTGGTTAGTGATCACTCGGATACTATGGGCTTGAAAGTATCTCTTCAACCTTCGAGAGGTATAAACCAAGGCTAACGCTATCTTCTCTATATGAGTATAGTTGTTTTCGGGGCCTTGTAGCACCTTACTAACAAAGTAGATAGGCATTTGCTCTCCCTTTCTTTCAGCCAGCAGTGCCGAACTAATGACTTCGGCCGTTGCTGATAGATATAAGATCAAAGCTTCTCCTTCCTTCGGCGCGGTTAAAGTGGGAAGCGCCATCACGTATCTCTTTATTTCTTGCAAAGCTTCCTCGGCTTCGGGTGTCCACCGAAAATCGACCTTTTTCACACAATTCTTTAGCGTGCGAAAGATCGGCAGTGATCTTTCGGCGGACTTCGAGAGGTAACGTGCCAAGGCTATGACCTTGCCATTTAGGCTTTGAACTTCCTTCATAGTCCTAGGAGACGATATTCCTTCAATATCCCGAACCTTCTCTGGATTTGCTTTTATACCATCTGGAGTAACGATATGACCCAGGAACTTGCCTTCTTCCATCCCAAAAGAACATTTCTTTGGATTGAGCTTCATGTTTATTCTCCGGAGGTTAGCGAATGTTTCTCGGATATCTTGGATCATCTCTTCTTCTGATATAGATTTTATTACTAAATCATCGACGTAGGCCTCCAAATTTCTCCCTATCTGTTCTGAAAAAGCCTTATCTATCAACCTTTGATAGGTAGCTCCGGCGTTCTTCAGACCGAAAGGCATTTTTTTGTAGCAGAAAATTCCCATATCAGTGTGGAAGGCCGTCTTGTCTTCGTCTTCCCTTGCCATTTGTATCTGATGATATCCTTTGTATGCATCCAGGAAACATTTGAACCTGAAACCAACGAGTGCTTCCACTTTTAGGTCCACTTCCGGTAATGGATATGCGTCCTTCGGACAAGCATCATTGAGATCCTTGAAGTCAACGCACATTCTCCAGGTGTTATCACCTTTCAAAATCATGACCGGATTTTCCACCCAGGTACGATACCGAACTTAACGAAGGATTCCAGCTTCGGTCAACTGCTTAACCTCTTCACAGGCGGCTCTACTTAGGTCAGGTGCTAAACCTCGCTTCTTTTGCACTATCGGATTTTTTCCTTTTTGGATAGCAAGTTTATGTTCAGCTAGTCCCCTTGGTACTCCGGTCATATCCGAAGGTTTCCAGGCAAAGACGTCCCTGCTTTGCTGAAGGAGTATGATGAGTTTCTCTTTGCCTTCTTCAGTGAGTGCCTCTCCGATAGTAACGGTCTGTTCTGGGTAATCCGGATGAATGATGACCCCTCCTGGTTTTGTTTCTCCCTCATCCTTCTGTAATATTCTCTCAATCCTTTGACATTCCAACACTTTGTGGGCCTCCGGACGTATTTCCGCGATTCCTAGGGGAGTAGGAAATTTCATGAGAGAATGAGCTGTCGACCCGATGGCTCGGAGCTTGGCTATTCCGGGCCTCCCGATAATAACGTTATATGGGGAGTGGGCCCGGACTACCAGGAAGTTGATTTCCACGGTCCGAAACTTGTCTTCATTCCCGATGGTGAAGGGCAGTCGGATCTGACCTATTGGCTTTACTGACTCTCTGGAAAACCCAACTAAATATTGGGAGCATCTCTCCATCCTACGTTGTACCACGGCATCCAATTCTAGAAAACAATGTTCAAAGAGTATTTCCGAAGCACTCCCATTATCAACGTATATTCTATGGACCGTTTGGTTTCCGATGTCTCCTACCACAATCATTGGATCCATGACTCCTTCAAGGGTATTGAACGGGGGAAAATACATGCCTTGCATCATCCAGGACTTCGTTTCTTCGTCACAGAGCTTACTACTTTCCCCTTCGAAGAAAACCATCTGTATCTCTTTCCCTTTTCCTTTCCCGGGGTGCACCATGCCTTGCTTCTTTTGGCCACCCTGTTTGATTCCCTCTAGTAAGTGATCTAGCTGTCCGGTTCTCACAGCCTCCTCAATTTGCTTCTTTAACTGAAAACAATCGTTTGTATAGTGCCCCTTATCCCGATGGAATTCGCACCATCGGTCTAAGAATCTTTTATCCGGGGTACCTACTAAGGGGGCCGGAGCAGTGAAGTGAATTCTTCCTTTTTCGGTGGCATAGATCTCACTGGGTGTTTTGTTGAGTTATGTGAAGTTTGCGTGTCGCCGAGATTCTCCGGATGCGGGGAAAGGAGAGGCGCGGACAAGTCCCCGTCCGAACCTTCTTTCATGACTACCGGGGGAGAAGCTTTTCCGGCTTGGGGAAGATCTCCAAGGAGGGCTTGCAGTAGGGGACACCACCTTCAACCCCTTTCGGGATGCAGCCGTGTTCGACTCGATGTATTGTCTCGAGGCCTCTTTCCCATTAAGGAATCTCTTAACATGGTCCATCATTTCGTCCACTGTAACTGGCACTCGAGCGTTGAGCTTTGCAATGAGGGGCGGTACCCGGATCCCTTCCATGAACCCCGAGACCTTAAGTGTATCATCCCCTCCCTTAATCTGCAGGAGTTCCCGCTTCCACCTTTCCACAAAGTCCTGAAGACTTTCGTTCTCCCTCTACTAGATCTTAGCAATGTCCGTTGGACCTCGAGTATACATACGCTGTTGCATGAAATAAGTTTCGAACTTCTTTTTCATGTCCTTGAAGCTGTCTATGCTTTCTTCCGGCAATTCCCCGAACCACACTCTCGCTGGTCCGACGAAGGTTTGGGCAAACATTCGGCACCAGATCGGCATAGGCCAACCTTCGGTATCAGCTGCGCCGGAAAAAATAGCTAAGTGGTCGTCCGGGTCACCACTTCCGTCGTAGGTACGTACGATGCTAGGCATCTTCACTTTTCGAGGTATGGCAAACGTTGAAATTCTTCTGGTAAACTTGGAGGCAAACTCTGACTGATAAGGAAGGTTCAAATCACCTTCTTTATCGCTATCGTCCTGCTCCGAGCTGCTCGAATAGATAATCTTGCGAACTAGTGTAGGACTCTTTCGGGGGCGATCTTTTTTCTTTTTTCGGTCATGTTCCTCCAACATAGCCTTGAGCGCGTCATAATTCTTTTCCAGGAATTCCTCCGAGATCCCAGTGGCTCTCTCCTTATTGTGCTGGTCGTTTCTCGGAGTTTCATCTTCGATGACTACTTCCTTATTACTTCCTGAAGTATTACCTGTAGAAGCCATGTATGGTCCTGTAGAAGCCATAAATGGTCCCACGGATGGCGCCAAATGTTGCGACACCGGAATGCCACCAACACAAGGGGGTAGAAGGTTCGGATCCGGAAGAGCTGATCCGATGAAGACCTTCAGCCTGTTCCTTATCTCCGATCTATGGATTAGCTGCACAAACAAACAACACACGAGTGAACCGGGCGGGGATGATCCCCTGGTTTACCTCGGGCGTGAGAGTAAGATATCGAAGAGTAAGGGATAAAGAGTAAATTAAAGTGAAGAGTATATGTAAACGTAACCCTCAAAATGAAGTGTGAGCTTGGTATTTATAGCCCTTGAGATTCGGATAATAGCGTGTTCTTAATACCACATCTCGTTTATCCTAAAGATATTTCGAAGTGTTGTACTCTTTGTCGAGAAATCATCCTTCGGCCTTCCGGTCCTTAGGATGTTCTTCGGTTATTAGATGTTACTTAGATTCCTTTTCTCGAAGATTGGGCCAGGTTTGTTACATCATTCGGCGTACTATCTGGTTTAGCCGATAGACTTCTATCGGCATAACCGATGGTACGTCATCAGTTAGTAATCCCTACCACTTCGGTTTATGTTCACACATTCAATAGTGTTTTCTCATTTTCATTGTGATTATTGCAAAAATATTAGTTTTATATGGTATCATGTCAATGAAATGTCTCGGAGATTTAGTGTGGCTTTTAAGAATTCAAGAAAAATGTAAGAAGTAATCATACAAAATTATGATGATTTTGCCTTATTAAAGTCTTGATAACCACATTACTTAAAACTTAAAGATATGTAAAAGAAACTTGTATTTCGTAAATGTACGGATGCTTCCGAAAATACGTAGACGTTTATTTTTTACCGTTCAATTAAATGAAGCGTATATGAATGTTTTATAAATAATTTATAGGATTATTGTTATCATTATATATATATATATATATATATATATATATATATATATATATATATATATATATATATATATATATATATGGAAAAAGTGAATATAAGGCTGTTACACATGTAAGCTTACATGCGAAACTCATCAAAAAATATGTCGTTTTGTTAAAAATTCTTCAAATCTGTATAATTTTAATCATATTTATTAAACAAACTTTACTAATTTTTATCTATTTACATCTTTTTAATCATGAATCATGTCTTTCAAGAATATAAGTTTTTTTCTTATCACTGGACATCTATCGAATTAACTTTTTATAACTTATTCATAATAAACAATCACCCTCTGCATTTTGGGGATC
>CAJVGC010000065.1:51243065-51600106 GCA_910822075.1 Senecio squalidus | reverse complement strand
GCTGAGCAAACTTTGTCTTTGGTATAGGTGAGTTCTGGCAACCCTCTTACTAGCTTGTTTTGGATAGAGCATTAATGTTCTTGAAGTTTAAGTGAGATAACCTTCTATGCCATAGCCAATTCAGTTCCTCCTTTGTTTCAGTGAATAAACATGTCTCAGCTTCATCATTTGCTGTACTCAGATCCAGGCAGAACACATCTCTTTCTCTCTTGGCTAGCAGCAATGGTTTGCCCTTGGCACTATAGATTATGCCAGCTTGTTTCCTGAATCTGACTTCATGATCTTCATCAGTTATCTGACTCACACTGAGTAGATTATGTTGCAATCCTTCCACATAAGCAACTCTCTTGAATGTGACAGCTCCAGCATGAATCTTGTCATATCCCCTAGTCATTGATACTCCGTTGTCTCCATATCTTACTTGAGGTCCATCTTCTTCCTTGTAGTCCTGTAGAAAGGACTTCATCCCTGTCATGTGCCTTGATGCTCCACTGTCTAGATACCATTTTGTAGAATCCTGCACATGAAAGAGGAAGAAATTAGTTCCTTTTGGGCACCCACTTTAGAGTGGATCCATGAACTGAGACAGGTTTAGGTGCTGATTCAATCTTGCATTCAGTTTTGTGACTTGTATAATTCCATTTGTTTATTTCATTCATGCAATTTACAGAATAGTGACCTATGACACCACAGTATTTACAAGGAGCATTTTTGAGATTGATTCTAGATGGGGCTGATTTAGATTTAGAGGGTTGTACATATTTAGCTTTTGCTGGAGAAGTGTTTCTTGAAGATGAATTTGAGTTTGATGAGACTGATCTGGATTTTGATGATCCTTGCTGATATGAAGCTGAACACTGTTTTGATGAAATTGACTTATGAACATAAGGATTTTTAGATCTAGACCTGGTCAATAATTTACAAAACACAGCTTCATGTCCTTTTTCACCACAGTTATAGCAGGTTCTCTTTGGAGGAGATTTGGACCTTGCTTGATTAGGTGATTTATCCCTGACTAAAGTTTTTACAATGTTGGTCAGTTCCAGTAATTGATTTCCTAATTTATCAATTGTTTTTGATTCTGGGCTTTTGTTATGACTTTTGGAACTGACAGGAGTTTGACTCTTGGGTTTTCTCATAACCTGGGGAGTAACTTTGGTCAAGGATGTAGAATCCTTTTCAATCTGCATATCAGTCTCAGACAAGGTAACACATTCAGGTTTAGAAGAAGATGAAGACAAAAGATTATTTTTATTCAAAACTTGAGAAATTACAGGTTTGACAAATGCATTTGACATCATTGTTTTATTTCCTTTCAAATAAGTAAAAGTATTTGGAAGAATTTCTGGTTTAAAAATGATTTTTTCTCTTTCTGCCTTCAGAGCTTCTTCTTCCTCTTCTGTCATGTGTTTCTTCAAACTGAACCCTTCACCCAACACAGCTTGAACTTGATTGGGTACCTGTCTGTTTAAGCAATCCTCATTTTTTAAAGATGATATACACCATGATTTACAAATTCTTTTATAGTGCTCAGTTTCTTCTCTAAGTTTGTGATTTTCTTTTGCAAGATCACTATAGGCTTCAGTCTGAGCATTTAAAAGAACTTTGTAACTTTCTAATTCAGTTATTTTATCATCTTTACTTTTTAGAAAGTTTTCAAGGTCTTTGAATTTTTGTTTGAGGTCAGTTTGTTCTTCTAAAGTAGTGGTCAAGTCAACAAAAATATACTCAAACATTTGAAGTTTTTGTTCATTTGTGTAAGTTTCAAAATTGTGTACCTTATAGAGTTTTGACTTGTTCCAGTCTGAATTGCAACTCATTCTTTCAGCTTCCTTTAGATCCTTTTCGAACTGAGAAGCGGATTTCTCAGCTTCAGTAGCTTCCTCCACCACTGCCATCAAACATTGATCTACCACTTCTTCTTCATCAGAGGATAGCTCCTCATCCAACCATTCTTCAGCAAAAAATGCTTTTTGTTCAGTTTGAGGCTTTTGAGTGTTGGAACTGTTGCCTTTCTTGTATTTTAGATACTTGTTTCGGTATCTTTGGGCCCTTTCAGCAACTTCATCCATGTGCTCAGTCTGTGCATTCTTCACTTTGCAGTCAGCAGCCATGTGTCCATGTTCATTACATTTGAAACATTTTACCTTTTTCAGATCAAAAGGTTTCTTTCCTTTGTAGCTTGTCTTTTGTTCAAGCTTCATAGTTAACAGAGCAAGTTGACTCTTGAGTTTCTTGACTTCAGATTCATTTTCAGATTCTGAGTCTGAGTGTGACTCAGACTCAGATGAGTCAGCTTGAGAATAAATTTCTTTATTCCTTCTGCTGGTTGCAACTAATGCAGCTTCTGGATCCTTTGCAGTTCGCCTATTATTGATCTTCTTTCTTTCTTGAGATTCTTCAAAGTTTAATAATAGACCAAAAAGTCCTGGCAGCTTGTAGGTAGACAGTTTCTCACTTACTACAAGTGATGTGATAACAGATTCAAATTTGTTAGGTAATATATCAACAAATTTCTTACATATATCATCATCATCTTTTGTCACTCCCAGAGCTGACATATCATTCAGTAGAATTTGAAATCTTGTATGAACATCAGCCAAAGTTTCCTTTTCTTTCATATAGAAATTCTCATAATTTCTAATGAGACTATTCAGTCTTTGTTCTTTCACTACTGGGACACCTTCATATGATACAATTAATGTATCCCATAGTTCTTTTGCTGTTTTACAGCCTGCAATTTTTGAAAAGATTTGTTCTGACACTGCATTTCCTAAAATGCTTCTGGCTCTGGGATCAAGATTGAATAAGAGCTTGTCTTGATCTGTCCATTGAGATTTGGCAGTTTGAACCCATCTGGCACGTTGGACAACTTTATCACCTTCTTTTACTTCATCAATGTTTTTACCTGGAATTATGGGGCCTTCAGTTATGATTCTTATCATTTCTTCATGAATTCCTGATAAATGCCACTCAGCCTTGAGCTTCCAATGTGCAAAATTATGACCAGTGAACACAGGAATTCCTTTTCCAGCCATTGTTGTTACGTTTGAAGATGATGACATTGTTTTGAGATTTTAGGTATTGATCGTTTAAGATTTATAAATTTATTAAAATTTAAATCTTATTTGCTCTGATACCAGTTGATAGGTCTCACTAAGATCCCAAACAATGGCAAATCAATAACAAATAAGTATTTAGACGTTAATTGTTATATATCGATTTATTACTTAGTTTCAGTATATATTATAGCGGAATTATAATATAGAAACAGTGAAAATAACACACAGTTATATTTCAGTAAAAGTGGTGACGATTACAAAACTCAAACTCACTATTTATACACAATTATAGTGAGTTTGATAAGGATCAATCTAAGAAGATCTTTTAAACATATAAAAGATATCAACTAACTAGACTCCCTTAAATCACGCCTGACTTCTCTCATGAGTCTGAGTTAGTCAGACTGAGTCACTTAGACTCATGTCACTCAGACTGAGTCACTCAGACTCATGTCACTCAGACTCAGACTTTGATTAACAGATTTATTAATCTTGGGATAGATCGTTGTTTTTCCCAACAAGCGGAAATGGGAACAAATCACAATGGACTTCGTCACAAAGTTACCTCGAACATCAAAGGGTAACGACATGATCTGGGTTATAGTAGATCGACTAACGAAGTCAGCACACTTCATTCCCATTAAGGAAAGTTTTAACGTAGAAAAACTTGTCCAAATATACATCAACGAGGTAGTGACACGTCACGGAATACCCACGTCAATCATCTCGGATAGAGATACTCGCTTCACTTCCAGATTTTGGAAGGCATTCCAAGAGTCGTTTGGCACGCGATTGGACTTAAGCACGGCTTACCATCCGCAGACCGATGGTCAAAGCGAGCGCACTATACAAACACTAGAGGACATGCTGAGAGCATGCGTTATCGACTTCGGAGGAAGTTGGGATAACCACTTACCACTAGTAGAGTTCTCTTACAATAACAGCTACCATGCTAGCATCAAATGTGCGCCTTTTGAAGCTCTCTACGGAAGGAAATGCAGATCTCCACTGTGTTGGTTGGAACCGGGAGATCGACAACTAATTAGCATGGACGTAGTGCAAGAAACGATTGATAAGATCACAACGATTAAAGAAAGACTTAAGACTGCGAGAAGTCGTCAAAAGAGCTATGCTGATATGCGCAGAAAGGATCTAGAATTTCAAGTCGGCGACAAGGTACTTCTAAAGGTGTCACCTTGGAAAGGTGCAATACGCCACGGAAAACATGGAAAGCTTAGTCCGAGATACGTAGGACCATTAGAGATACTCGAAAGGGTAGGTCCAGTTGCGTATCGCTTAGAGCTACCTCTAGAACTCGGTAACATACATAACACTTTTCATGTTTCGAGATTGAAAAAGTGCCTATCGGACGAAACACTTATCACACCTTTAGGGGAAGTACAACTAGACGAGAAACTCCAATTTGTCGAGGAACCGATTGAAATCATAGATCGCGAAACTAAGAAACTGAGACACAGTAAAATCCCCATAATGAGGGTGCGATGGAATGCTAAACGAGGCCCCGAATATACCTGGGAACGAGAGAATCAGATGATGCTTAAGTATCCTCATCTCTTCACTTCTCCCACAACGAATATCACAAGTTGAAATTTCGGGACGAAATTCTTTCAACGTGGGGAGAATGTGACAACCGTCTAAACTCAGGTCGAGAATGCTAACTTATGACCTCGATACGTATGTTTGATACTTGCTATAACTAACTTTATGTGTTACGTGGTTACGTAGACATAACTCTTTAAGCTAAGCTCGTTGTAACTCACACAAAACTTTTAACGTAGGTTTACGTTACTTAAACTTTTAACGTGTGTGTCTCGGAACCGGAATCGGAATCGGAATCAAACCAACAATTGAACTCTAAAATACTATGAATACATACAAAGAACTTTCCTAAGTTCACTTGAAATCAATCGGGAACCTCAACGAACAAAAATACCTAACGAGAACGAAAAACGGGATTTTTGCCGAACCAGCCATTCAGCCAACGGCAGGATGGACTCAGCCAACGGCTGGGCTTCAGCCGGCGGCAATTCAGCTGCCGGTTGAAATATTTCAGCCGCTGGCTGAATGAGTCTGTGCACAAAATCGTATTTTTAACGTTTTAACGAAGAAATCGAGACACGTATACTTTTCACAGTTTATAAACATAATATAACAGATTACATATTTGTATTTTGAATGATAAGATGAGGTATTTAAATAACTAATTCATCATAACGATATATAATGATATTTTATGAATCGTATTAAGCGGGAAAGTGGATAGGAAATTTTGGACATAAATTTTATAGCGCGGAAGCGCTGCCCAAATTTCATTGGACATACTTATAACACTTAAACAATAAACTATTCGTTGACTAACGAGTTTGAAAGCTAACAAGTGATATACTTACACGAAAACTTGGTTTATACTAGGATTCCGGTGATTCCGAGCACCTTCGAGCAATTCCGAGCACGCAAGTAATCTTCGCAAACTGTGAGTTACAAACCCCTACTTTTAAATGCTTTTAAACATACTTTTGGGGTGAAATGCGAGTCTTAGGCTTAAACACTATTTAATTTAATAAACGCTTTGATACTTGAATGCAAAACGAAAACTATTTGATACTCGAATGCTTTTATGAAAACACTTGAATACTCTGAATGCTATAACGAGATGACTGCTATTCTGAATACTAAAACGAATAACTATTTTGCCGGCATTGTTGAGGGTTTTGCCAACAATGCCGAGGACACGAAAGCTATATTTGCCAATGACTAAAACAATCGATCGTCATGTTGCGGACTTTGTACAACATGGACGTGAGAACCCATTGAAAACTCCCGACACTACCAAGGACATTAGTTGCTATTAATCCCTTTGGAAAGGACCGTTAGTAGATATGGATAGCGCTATTAGGGTAGATTGACCCTCACCACAACGACTTATAACGATGGTGCATAATACTAAATGGGTAAGCTTTAGGCTTAGCAACGATCATTGGGCAAAACTTAGGATTGTCACATAGTCGCGCTATGTGGTCAATGCCTATAAACACAAATGCTATACTCTATACATTTTTATGTGACAACTATTTTGAATGCGATACTCTATGCATGGCTATGCAACTACAATTTGAAAACTATGCTTTTACTTAAACTTGTCGCTCACTAACTACGTCTCCCGTAGTTAACACTTGACTCGTATTTTCAGGTAACGAGTAAGCTAGCTGATGACTTATGCTTTTGGGGCGAATGACTTCAAGAACGGGATGGGTTTGGGTGGTTTGGTTGAACACCCCATTTTGTAATTCGGATATGTAACTTTGTTTTAAACTTTGTAAACCTTGAATATTATGTTTTCCTTAATGACATTGGCGTTTATCTATATCTTGTGTATCGAATGCTATTGCTCTTCACATTCCGTGTTTCCGCTTTAGCGGGGTGTGACACATAAACGCACTCTCTCATTTCGGTTTCCGGTCATTGGTAATTTATTATTGCGTTTGTATTGATTCAAATGATAAATTCGTTAGATAGATCCGTGATGGGGAAAACAATGATTTGTCCCAAGTTATAAATCTGTTAGTTAAGTGTAGGACTAAGTAATTTTGAGTCTTTGCTTTAAGTAAACTTTGAGTCTGAGTGACTTGAGTCTGACCACCGAAATTTTAGATAGTTTATTATACATATCTTCTATTTGTTTAAGAAGATTTGCATCTATCTCTTTAGTTTCGTACTTATCAAGATCTCTATATTGTGTATAAATAGAGATCTTGAGGTAGTGTAATTGGTTCACCTTTTGGTGTTAATCGAATCAACTAAGTGTTGTTATCATTTCTTGTGTTCTTATAATTCCGCTATAAAACTCTTAACAAGAAACTGATTAAGTATTGTATTCGATATTAACATTTGAATACTTGTTTTGCTTAATTGATTCAATCTTGATTGATTAAATTAATAAATTGGTTATCACGTTATCGGGATCTTACCGAGACGTAACAATTTGACTAGGGATCTTGTTAAGCTAGGGCTTTATGTATTGATTACGCCTCGATTGTATAGTGATTGAGGATTGTTGAGTGACTAGTTTGATCCATAATATGCTACTTTTCATTTTTATGGTGAGTACATTAGTATTCAAAAAATGACCACGAGGGTTTGCCCACGTGGTTATAGCATGCTGCCTATCTGTGGGAGGTCTCGGGTTTGAGGCTCTCTCAGGGTGGATAATTTACCGGCACAAGTTCCTTATATGATGTGATTTGTGGGTATACAAATGTATATCATTGCTAAGAGGCACCTTCCAATAAAGTCATTAGTATTTAAAACCGAATACATGACAAAATGGGGTTTAGGGTTACAAGGATCGATTTAGTTATTGATGTAAATATTACTTGTAATTGCTTGGATAAATGGTTTGGGATGTATACATTTGTGATAGAAAATACGATGTCTTCACAATTTCACACGTGAGCATAATTTTATATTGATCGTAAAAAGGTAATAGCATGCATACGAAGTAAACAATGTAGGCTAGTCAACATCAATCATTGCATGATAGAGCAATCTGTCGATGTACGATGATATCATGAAGATTGGCCAAGCTAGTATTAGATGATCACTACCCTCACATTTGTGAAAAAGAAACACTAACTATTTGCAATCTAGACATTACTTGTAGAATGGTTGTTTAGTTATCTATGGGTGTTTGTATACTCGGTGACATGTGAGATTCGACATGTGCCATAAGTGCATAATGTTATTATAAGTGTTGGAGGAGATTTAGGATGCTAGTTAGCCTCCATTAATACCTTTACTGTAACGATGTTGTGGTGTACTTGTACATTGCATAGCCAGAGTAACAAAGACTCATTTGAATGACATATATTATGGATGAACAATGCATGATAATAATTGACAATCTATCAATTTGACGATACAATCATTTGAGTATTTAGAAAGATCATTGGAGAAGGATGCATGATAGATAAAGATGCAACGATGGGTATTATTGAGAAGTTAATCAGTTTAATATTAATGAATGGCGACCTTCATAACTCGTCAACTACAAACGTTGAAACATGTTTGGGATTAAATGGAAAGTAACTATGATTAATACTACTTTGCTACTATTACTAATATGTCTCAGTTGACTTATAGCTAACCCTTTTCCGTTTATGTGTACTACGTTCGGATAGGTCAAACAAGAAGATGGCCGGTTCCAACTTTAGATCATTACTGGTTCCAACTTTAGATCATTACTAGTGAGAGCCATAAAATGGATAGTTAGATGTTATAAAAGACCAAACCTAGCTTTGCATGTTTTAATGTTTTGAAATATGTTGGTTTTTGAAATAATAAAGTAACATTCGTTTATTTGATTTTCACATGCTTTGTGTTAAAGACGCCCGCTATATGTTTTAAAAGACTTTCCCTACTACTTTGATTGATAAAATGATTGGTAAGACCGCTCTCAACGGAGCATTTTAGAGACGTTTTAACACCCCCCCCCCCCCCCCCCTAACACCGTTATGGGGGGGTGGGGGGGTGGGGGGGCGTTATCCTGCGTTGTTGATGCCGGTGTTAATGCAGCAACGCTGCATTTGGGTTTTTTTTTTTTTTTTTTCGACCTTTTGAGGAGATTTAAAAAAAAAAAAAAATTTAGCCAACGACTATTTTTTATTTATAATTTTTTTTATAATTTTTCCTATAAATACTCAACCAATACACAAATTATCTACATCAAATCATCTTCTTTCTCTCAAAAAACCACAATGTATTATCCTATTTTTTCTTAAAATGGCTTTCAAAATGAATTTGTCCGATTCCGACTCTTCTGACGATGAAACAATTTTCATGATGGCGGCGATGGCCGGAAAAGCTTATTACGATCACGAGGAAGCTGTCGAAGCTATCGAAACCTCAAACACTCGGGCTAAAAGAAGAGTTATAAAAAGAGAATCGAGTTGGGGCAAACGAACGCCTAATGACAGACTATTTCAACGAATGTTGCATTTTCACACCGGAGCAATTCAGACGAAGATACCGAATGAGCAAGCCACTATTTCTTCGAATAGTCGACGGTATTCTTAACTATTCTCAAGTTCCTCTTCCTAGTCATTTTAACTATTTTACATCCCGACTTGATGCTACGGGCAAACCTAGTTTACCGCTATACAAAAATGTTCATCCGCCATGCGTATTTTAGCATACGGAATCACTTCCGATGCATTTGATGAATATCTACACATGGCGGAAACTACATCAAACGAGGATTTAGATAATTTTTGTAAATGTGTTATGGATTTATATAAAAACGTTTACTTAAGAAAGCCAACACAGGAGGATATTCAACGTATTTATGCAAAACATGAAGAAAAACATGGGTTCCCTGGGATGCTTGGGAGTATTGATTGTATGCATTGGGCATGGGAGAACTGTCCAACCGCATGGAAGGGCCAATACACACGAGGTGATCATGGATACCCAACCGTAATGCTTGAAGCGGTTGCCTCGTATGATTTGTGGATTTGACATTCTTATTTTGGTGTCGCGGGCTCTAACAACGACATCAATGTTTTGAATGCCTCGCCTCTATTTAGGGAACTCCTCCATGACAACGCGTCACCTTCTAATTTCGTGGTAAACAACAATGCCTATGAAAAAAGCTATTACCTCGCGGATGGAATCTATCCAGAGTGGGCGACATTTGTGAAATCATTTTCTCATCCACCAGACGAAAAGCGAAAGAAGTTAATAAAATTTGAAGAAGCTGCAAGAAAGGATGTTGAAAGAGCATTCGGCGTGCTACAAGGGCGTTTTTGGGTGTTAAAAACTGCCGCAAGATACTACGAGGTAAACAAGTTAAAGCGAGTCATGTATACTTGCATCATATTGCATAATATGATTATCGAAGACAATTAATTTAATATCAAAGACTGCGAGGAATACTATACTCCAATACCACGAGAACAAGGAACTTCACACGAAATGTGGCAACAACAAATCCGGGTAATGAAAGAGATACGAGATCGTGATATACACCATTGTCTTCGACGCGATCTCGTTGAACACATTGCTACGCTTCCTGATGACTATCGTTTTAGAGATTGATTTCTATTTATCTATATAATTATGTATGTTTTAATTTCGGTTTTTAAAATTTTAATGTAATCTTGTTAACTTTATTAATATATTTTTGTTTTAATGCAATTAGTTTTTTTTTTATTATTGAATGTATTAAAAATAATATGAGAAAAGCAAAGAAAATGAAAAATAATAAAATTGGTGGGTCCCAGATTTTGGTGTTATGGTTGAGGGGTTTTGTGGTGTTATGCTGACGTGACACTCCATAACACCAAAACTAGTATTATGGTTGAGAGCGGTCTAGCAAGTTTTTTTTGTTATCCGCGTTTGTGGCGGAGTTTAAAATTATACAATTTTGATAGTCGGTTTAAAATTATACATTTTTATTTTCATTTTATACATAATAAAAATAATTTCTAAGAAAATATTATAAACATGATACTAATATAAATTTTATAATTTATTATAATATATATTGAAAATTTATAATAATAATAAATAGTAATAACAATAATGATATGAGAAAAATTTAAGATTTGAATAAGTTAGTGGTAAAATTCAAGAGTTAAAAATTAATAATTTATAATATTAATAGATAATAATTTTATAAAAAATACTAAGGTTTGAATATATTCATAATAAAATTTAATAGTTAAAAATAAAATTGTGACCACCACAATTTTTATCGTTATTTATTGCCCGTTATTGATTATTGATGTTATTACATGTTGATATCACATTTATTTAGTTTTATCAGACTTTATTTATTAATGATATCGCATATTTATATAGTTATTTATATGCGATATTCGGTCACATTTCATAGTAAACATGATGGATAGGATAGGATTTTTGCATTTAATTGTGTGGAAAAGTGTTTTTGTCCATTTTACAGGTTTACATGTTCGGGAAGTGGAAATGGTGGAAGAAACGAGTTTAAACGAGAAGAAATGGTGAAAAAGCTGACCAGGACGTCGCACATAAGCATCACAACGCCGTAGTCACGGGAAACAGGGAGGAGGACGACGCACATACTAGAGACAACGACGCACTCACCAGTTTTTGGCAGATTTCGAGTTGGAGTCCAATACGATTTTTATCTAATTTTTGCCTATAAATACCGAGCCATTCCAGCCAGAAAAATCATCAATCAATATCATTCGAGTTTTAGAGCTGGAATTCGAGTTTCAAGGTAAGGAGAAGAGCTAGGAGTCGGTTTTCGTTCAACGTCGGTCACGACAAGTTTGCGGTTTCTTAGTTTGTTTTTCTTTCTCTTTTAAGACTGTTATTTCCAGTATGTTTTCTATTATTATTTGGTTTGTTTTGAACTCAATAATGAGTAGCTAAACTCTTTTTACATTTGTTTAATTATGGATCTTATTTGAAGTTTAGGTTTACGTTATTGATTGTTCAGGTTTTTGTGTTTAATCGCTAATCCTTATTTGCTTAAGTTTTAACATATTATTATAAATTTGTTTATATATAAGTTAATTAATCAACATTCTAGGTATTCGAGAGGAATCTAGATAGGTTAAATAATTTATACGAAATAATCAATCGGTCTTTAATTGGTTTAAAATTGTTAGGATTCGAGAGGACCTAATAATATCAACTTAAATAATTAAACTTAATTGAGTAAGTCTATTTGTTAAGATTCGAGAGGACTTAATATTTAGAGGAGTTATTCGAGAGGAAACTCTATAAGATTAAATCACTAAAAATCGGCTTGTTACTTACTGCTTAATTATTAATAATTATAACTGTATTCAAGAGGAACATTATAATTAGAGATAGTTAAAGTTAATAAAATATTCGAGAGGAATTTTGTTATATCTTAGAAGTTTATTATTCAATCAATTTCGTAAACTTAAATGGAAAATAAGTGAAGTGTTAAACAAGTGTATTTTCTCTAATATTTGATAAATTTTGATTACTTTTTCTCACTTGATTTTTATAATCACCTTTTTACAAATCACTTTTAAAAGCAATCTTTTGTTACAATAAAACCCCCAAAAACAAATAGTATTATTAATTCGAAATTCAAAACAAATTAGTCCCTGCGAATGAACCTTTACTTGCTTTTAAACTATATTACATACGAATAGGTCCACTGCCTATAAGTCTATAATTACGTGAAATAGTAGGTTAAAAATTAAGACTAGATTTTACACATCAATTACTTTGTCTTTCGTGACAGAAGAGTTTTAGATACCTAAGTGCCTTGTAGATAGTATGTTCTTAAGATAAGTTAGGGTGTTTATGCCTTCGATAATTTAAATAAATTAACGTTAAAAAAAATCACAAAGTTAGTCCTTTAACGAGGTTAACGTTAAGTGTATTACAAATTCAGTCATTTTAACGGAAAGTTAACGAAAGTTAAATTTTGGTCATTGACGGACTGAGATGCAGTGACCTAGTCAGTGCGACACAGTTAGTGTTTCAGACACAAAATGTTAAAAAAAGTAATTTTCACTTTTGGAGATCCACAACACATGCCATCACGTGATATTGAGCTGTATTTTTCCTATTATGAGTGGGTTTGACCACAATCTAGATCTAACACCATTTCCTAACCATCTCTCATCCCATTTTTCACTTTTACATCTTTTCCATTCATTTTCCTTTTCATTTCACTCTCATTTTACAACCAAACTCTCTCAATTCCCTTCAATTCTAGAGGTTTTGTGAGTTTATAATGAGTGAGTTTCATATTATAAGAAGATTATATATCATATCCATCTTCATATCCTTGATTCTTCTTTATTTCGGTAAGAGATTCTAACCCGAATTCTTCATCTTCTAATTCCATTTTTCTCTTATGTTTATGTTAGCGATTCTAACATAAATCTTTATGTTGTTACAAGGTTCATCTTTCACCTTCATCCTTCACTTTCATATTTTAGCTTACCACTTGAAGATTTCTTCATATTAAGCTTGGTAAGTAAAAAACTTCACTAAATCTTACTCTTACTTTTCTCTCTAAAGCTCTATATTAATAAGTGTATGTTTTTGTGTGTTTGGAGTCGGATGCTCACCACTACCACTTTTGGAGCTCTTTTTCCGGGAGATTTCGAGACCTTTTCCTACGATTTGAAGATATTTGCGGAGGTCTTCGGTACTTTCTAAAGTTTCTCCCAATTTCTCAATCGTTTTCTTGTTTATCTTTAAATTCATCCAAGTAACATACTTATAATGGTTAAAGAAGAAAACTTAATTTATTAACTAATTATACATAATATATTCATATTATAAGTTATTAGAAAATATTAACGTAAAATGTTTTAAATATGAAAATAAGTTGATAAAATGGTAAATTATAAGTAAACTATGTAATAATAGTAAAATTATATCGTATTTGGACTTATTAGACTCTTTGTACAAATTTGGGAAATAAGTATATATATAATTAGTATTTGGAATCGAAGGGTAGTATGACTAACTATTATGTCAAAGAAATTACATATTTACTATATATATGCAAACTTACATATATATATATATATATATATATATATATATATATATATATATATATATATAGTATAAGTATGGACTTGTATACATATTTACATAATATAACATTCTGACATATTACTTATTAGTATTACGACTTATTATAAACATTTACAACACTTCAAACCTTTAAAAGAACAAGTCTAAAAAACTGGTTTTGGCACCACTGCGTCGCAGTACTCGCAGTGGGTTGCAAAATAAGCTTACAGAGCCGCAGTGGTGATTCACTGCCCCGCAGTAATGCTTCAGTATGGTGTCCAGTTTCATGCATTACACCAACTGCGTCCCAGTGATGGGTAGATGCGTCGCAGTAGCTGCTGAAGCAAAACATTATATGTTTTTAAACAAACATAAACCTATATATATACTTATATCATTATACGTAAAATAATATAGGGCAAAATGCCAAAAAGGTAATATAAAATATACATTTTGACATTTGAGGGTACGTAAAAAATTTTGAAACAAAAAAGGATTAGAAAATCGAATTTGGCATAATAAAGGATTATTTGCGAAAGTTAAGTGTTTAACTTGTTTTCAACATGTAAAACATTAAATAACATGTCTCGTTTTTTTTTTCTTTCTAAAAGTCAAGAGTAATTAAAGAAAATCACATCTTCAAAAAGAGTTTTAATCATATCTTAAAATTTTGATTTGAAACTTCATTTTAACGATTAATAATTTTAGAAAATCCTCTTTTAAAACAAAGCAGATTTTATAATCCCTATTTAAAATAAATTAGATTTTATAATCCTTTTTTAAAACAAATTAAATTTTATAAACCTTTTTAGTTCTAAATGTTTTTACGTACCGCCAATTGTCAAAATATGTAATTTATGTTACCTTTTTGGCATTTTCCCCAATAATATATATTGATAAATAAACGTTTTGGACTCAAAACGTAATCGCAATCATAAACATAATAGTTATTATTATGATATTGGCTAAACATATATTTTCGATAAATATATTTTTCTCAAAATTGCGAGCGTAACCATAAACTTCTAATGATAAATTACAACCTTTGTAAAACTTATATAAAATTGTTTTCAAACTATTTTTACTCAAAATATTTAGATTCTTCAAATGTCGAATGCTGACTTTTTAGTTGACTTTGACTCTTTATCGTAATCGTTGACTTTGACTCTTTATCGTAATCGTTGACTTTGACTAAAGTCAACCCTCTTTAAATGTTGAACTCGATGGACGTTGACGACACTTTGTTTGTCAACATTCAATCTTCAAACGATATTTATGTTAGTCATTTTCGGCTCGATATATCATTCCCTTCTAATCGTCGTTATTGACACAACTTATCGATATCTTCTAGTAATTATTGACTTGAAATATCGTTATCTTCCATTCGTCATTATTGACTCAAATTATCGATATCTTCTAGTAGTCATTATTGACTCGAAATATCGTTTTCTCCTACTCGTCACTTTGACTCGAAATATTAATCTTTCGGACACTTTTGAATATACTATATAATATAAAGTTAATTGGAAGGCCAAACCGGACTAGACTTGATCTTAGAGGTACATAGATTTACTTGATGTTTTTTATCTAAGGCACTTAGGCGACGAAGTGTTTTCTGCTGATTGTCACCAACACCTGCTTTGCTGATTGTTGTGAGTATTCATCTCCCCACTTTCGTTTTACTTTTGGGGTTGAAAAGCGTGATACATCAATATATATTATTATTTTGTCATGTATACTTTTGCCTTTAGATAGTTTTCACTTTCTTGTATTGCCTCTGGCTTGCAAGACCGTCGGTTTACACATCTGTTTGCTTTATGAGCCTCCGATACATATATATAGATCTATATGGGTTTGACAAACCCTCATCGCTGATATGGGATTATGACGGTGTGTTGTCCCTATGAGTCGATGTTATGATCGTTAGTTATTCGTGATATACTTAGTATGACACGCCAAGGTGGAGGTTAGTTATTCGCATAGTTTTATTACTTATGATTTAAAGATGTTCTTATTACTAACTTGCATGCATGATTGTGTCTAAAACTATGCGAATCATTCACCAACTTTATGTTGATGTCGTATTTTAACGTTTTTCAGGAGATTGAGATTTGCATCGATTGTCGAGTTACATTATTTGCTTTGGATTTTGTGTGGATTTTTGAAGAGACATAACTAGGCGTAACTTAGTTTCTATTTAAGCCACAAACTGATTTTTATGTTGTTTTTATTTTGAATTGTTGTAACACTTGAACTTCATTAATGTAAACTTAATATTGTAGCTTTATTCGATGTAATCTTGGTCTTCTGTTACATATGGTACTGTACACCCCGAGTTTTCAAAATAAAATAAATTGATAAGTTACTATTCACTAGAGTTTGTTTGTAAATTAAGCAGTACGAGGTTGTACATTTTGCGTCGGAAAAATCTAACATTATCTAATCTATATTGGTTATCACATATGATCGCTAAAAATATGTTATTTGTTTAAAGTCATATGTATTTAATTTATGTAAATTATTTGTATATTGGGACCCTTATCAAATTAATTAATAATTTGACGTTTACATAATAATAATAATATTATAAATAATAATAATAATAATAATAATATAATAATAATAATAATAATAAACTTTAAGTGAAATATAAAATATTTATGTATTTATCTTCAACTAAACGATTAATTTTCTTATTTAGATAATTGTATAAAATAATTTTATGACAAATTAAAAAGTTAATTTCAAATTCTTTGGAGTCCAACTCCAAACCTTGAAAAACAAGCTAAAGATAGAAACAAACCACTACAACAACAAAGTCTTTGCTTTATAGTTACTACGACTAAATATGTATTATAATATTATAAAACTACTATTCACTATGATTAATTTGGTATTTAAGTATAAGTGATACTGTGATAATAAAAAGAATTTTTTGTCGGTTCTTATTTAAATTCTTTCTAAAGTAAGTTTACTTAAATCTTACTACGGTGTTTTACAAGGTAAGATATTTCTCTATCTATTTTTTAGTGTTGTATTTTGAATAAGTAAACTTCTAAGTTAATCACTGTCATTAGTTTAAATACTAATAACAAATTTGTAGTTTAATCATCTATCACTTACAATTTACAAAAATAATCACATGATTCGTGACGAATTTCTCTCGACACTTTATCGTCGCGAGAAGTAAATAAAACAAAATCTAATCAATTAAAATCAAACACGTCGTCGCGAAAATGAATATTGACGCTGAAAATGAATAGTGTCGCGACAACTAGTCGAATTTTTATTGGTTGGTTAAAATATATATACTTTCGCGACGAAAAAAATGTCGCGAGAAATTCGTCACAAATTAAGTGATTATTTTTATAAAGTGTAAGTGATAGGTGATTATTTTAACAATTTGCTCTAAAAAAACAATAATGAATACTTTCTTATAGGACATGGCATATAGGCTACAACCATCAAAATCTATTTTCCGGCCCTCTCTATATTCCGTGAATATTTAATTAACTTCCGAAATAGTATACATACATTTTGCTACATCCATTTATTTGATGAAACATAAGTTTACACTCTACATTTACGTATATATATTGATTGTTTATGCCATTCAACATAGTCAATTTTCTTGCATGATATACATTAGTTTTATGTTACCAACTAATAGATACATATTCGTGGTATACCTTTTAGTATTTAGCTAACATATATCCTAAAGGTTCATGTTAATCATTATTGATTACATAAATATTTTTTTTTAAAATTGTATTATTTATATTATATATATTAAATAATTCAAATTTTCAGTTTCATAAGAATTTTGAGTTTACTTTTTGATACATCAATTCATATTACACATTTTAAGAAGTTAGAAAATTTCTACGTTATAATACGTATACAGATGGTCTACAGAGGTCACATTATTTCAATCAAATCTATATACGTGTAAGATATACATTAATATATCATGTCTTTGCCACCTAATCAATACACACGTAGTTGGTCTACAAAAAACCTCTTTTGCGACCCAATCATTGTATGAGTAAATGGTATACAATTCACATATGGTCTACAAATGAGATGTTCTCATACTAGATCATATATAAGATTATGGTCTCAATCACATTATTTTAATAGACTTGACCCCAAAGGCACGAACGGAGTTTTTTCTTGGCTAAAAGCTTTATAAACTGGTAAATGTCTCTAATATGATTCGAATTTGATACCTGTTATCTTTGGTGTGAGTTTTATCTAACTTTAATTTTTCACTTTAACAACTCCTGAAGGACAGGCACGAACGGAGTTAGGGGGCTAGGAGGTGCATTTTTCCTTTGAAAGCAAGTTATGTTTATTTTCTTAGTAAATTTGCAATAATCATAAAATAATATAATATGAGTTTATCTATGACTCGTGCCCGGCCCCTCCAATGTGATAAAATCTGACTACGATCCTCTAACGTGAAATCATGATTCCGTTTTTGGTAACACACAAATGTGATTGGTCGTTCAAGGTTTTTTGGGTGACTTGCACTTAAAAAAAAAAGTAAATTATTTCAAGGGTTGAGAACATGTTTTCATACATCGTAAACAAGAAAATCTAATAACAAGACCACTAAGATGAACTTTAAAACATGACATTCTCATAGCAACTCATGAACTTTTAACTTTTTGTCCCAAAGGAGTTTTACAGTCGACAACAATCCCACAAAAAGATTATAATAAAGCTAAAAACGTGAGACAAAGTTGTATGGTTTGGTCGAGTTGTGAGACCCAAACATGTAGATTTGATTTCAAATTTTCTTTTATATTTATGAAAAAATAAATGATTAATATAAGGAAAAATTCTCAAAATAGCATAAATTTTGGGATGTATTTTACAAATTGTCAGTTTTTCAAAGTATTTTCAAAATGTCACATAGTTAGCATAATACGAACCCCCAATTATGCTACTTATGCGAACCTATTTTTTTTTCTTCTTTTTTTCTTCTTCTTTTTTTGGACATTTATGCAAGTTATATATTTATATAAGAGAAATCAAATGTATGTTTGAAAAGTAATGAAATGTGAACATATCTTGTCCCTATTACTTTGAAGATGTATGTGTTTGTATTTTATCCAACATTGGAGGTGGAGTAAAATGAAATGTGGTTTATAAGGGTTAATTGAATATACTGAAAAATGTTTGAAATTTTTGAAAAGAAAACCTATTACTTAATCTTTTGTTTAAATCTTTTTGATATATTTGATATTTAATACAAGTACTATAGCATTTTTTTTCTTTCCAAAATAATACATTAAGTAACAAATTAAATCAAAAGTAATAAATTCATAAATTCATTGTGTCTTTGTCAAAAAAAAATCTTAAAAATTCAAAAGCGAACAGTGAGGTCATTTATGCGAACAGTAATGTCATTTATGCGAACAGTGACGTCATTTATGCGAACAGTGATGTCATAGTTCGCATATGATGACGTCAGTTCGCATAATTTTGAATTTTCTTTTTCTTTTTTTTTCTTTTAATTTTGGGTGCGAACTCCATGATATTTTGTAAATGTTTTTGCATATTTTGATATTTTGTAATATTCCCTTCTCCCCTTTTGCTAGTTTGGTAATTTTCCCTTAATATAATAAAAAAGAAAATGCATTTTAATAAGACAACTATTAAGCGCATTTCGTTTATAATTACGACTATTACGTAGTTCTATGTACTTTTATTTTCTAAGTAATTTAGAATTTTTCCATGTCATCGGTGTTCTTAAAATCGGACTGGACTGGCGATAAGACTGGAGCTAGCCGGGAATTTGGGCTACATCGGTTTGATTACAAGGGTTCAATAAGCGGAATCGGTGGGTCAAACCGGTTGGATCATACCGGTTGGACGTACGTTCTAACCATGAAATGAAAACTAATTAATAAAACCAAGTTGTCAATGGTCGAACCTAGGACGGTAAGTAAAATGTTAATGACTTAGGCTATCAACCAGATGTTAGAATGTTTAATGTAATTTTCATTGTTTAATGTTCAGTAATTAACAAACAATAGTTGGTGATATATATATATATATATATGGGGGAAGTGAATATGGGGCTGTTACACATGTAAGCTTACATGCGAAACTCATTAAAAACTATGTCGTTGTGTGGTTTAAATCCTTTTCAACTATTGATTTGTCCTATATTTATCAAGGGAGAGGTGATTCCCAAAATACAGGGGGTCATTGTTTATTATGAAGAAGTTATAAAAAGTGACTTCGATAGATGCCCAGTGATGACAAAAAAACTTATATTTTTGAAAGACACGATTAATGAAGAAAAAGATGTGAATAGATAAAAATTTGTAAAGTTAGTTTAATAAATATGATTAAAATTATATAGATTTGAAAAATATTTAACAAAACGACATATTTTTTGATAAGTTTTGCATGTAAGCTTACATGTGTAACAGCCTCATATTCACTTTTCCATATATATATATATATATATATATATATATATATATATATATATATATATATATATATATATATATATATATATATATATATAGACCACTAGGGCTTGCCCAAGTGGTTATCACCTGCCACCTTTGTGTGGGAGGTCACGAGTTCGAAACTTAGTACTGGGGTGGGTGACCTCCCAAGAAGATTTTCTACCAATGCTTGTGGCTTTTCAGCAGGGGTGTTTTAACGGGACCAACACTTCGTGCAGGCTGGGTCGGTCGGTCACAAAAGTGACACGGGCTTGAGAGGGTCCGCCAATAAACCTCTTTTTATATATATATATATATATATATATATATATATATATATAAACATAGAATTGATAAATGAGATGATAAATGATACAATGATTGTGTGTGCACCAAATTCATGGATTAGATGTTATATACATAATGGAAGATCATAAAAGTTGATGATGGGTCACCTCAAACTGTAAAAAAGAATCAAATTTATAGGTGGAGTGACAAGGTAGAAAAACACTTTAACTTAAATAAAAATAGTAGTAATAATTAAATGTAAAAAGTAAAAATAAAAAATAAAAAATATTAAAGAGAAGGGGAAAAAGGCAATAATGAACAAGGGTTTTGTGGGATGGGACCAAGTTTTGCAGGGCGTGGG
Source organism: Senecio squalidus (assembly GCA_910822075.1). Taxonomy (NCBI): domain Eukaryota; kingdom Viridiplantae; phylum Streptophyta; class Magnoliopsida; order Asterales; family Asteraceae; genus Senecio; species Senecio squalidus. The sequence continues at coordinate 51,579,347 of CAJVGC010000065.1, read as the reverse complement.
TGAGAACCCCCAACGTGACACTGTCGGTTTTTTGTCCATTTTTTCACCATTTCCTTAACATTTTATAATTTTTATTGTTATCTTTTAAATTTAAGTTTTAATATTTAACCAGATTATTGCCCCGTGATATCGCGGGTAAATATAAATAAAAATTGAATCGTAAACTTTATGTTTATGAACACGTTCTTTTAAATTATTATGAGAATACAATATTACAGGTATAATAACAAATATACATTAATGTTTATACACATGTTGTTTATAGTTATAATAACATATATACATTTATTTTTATACACATATATTAATATTTTGTATTAAAGGATTTTAGAATAATAATAATAATAATGTAAATCATAGTCCAATACGAGACATATGTTTTTTATTTCCCGCGCAACATTTAATAAAAACATTGTAATAAAAACATTTTTATAAAATAAAAACATTTAATATACGAGACATATGTTTTTTATTTCATAAAAAACATAGTTTATATGTTTTTTATTGTAATAATGGTGAAATTGAAGAGAGAATGCAATTATGTATTGTAAGAGGGTGTAAAATGAAAAAAATATTTGATGACATCATCAGTTTCATCTAACGGTTGAAATAAAAGTATCCAACTAATCCAAGGGACCTTACTTCGCCATGTGGCATTTAAGGCCCATCTTTTATCATATATTAAAGATACATGCATACAAACGGAGTAATAAATAAATAATGTTGTACATAAATTAACATTGACAATATTATGAATTTAATCATAAAATATATTAAAATTTCAAAAATAATCATAAGTTCGTTAAATTTTTCTCACGTCACTTTTTTTACCCCACGTATGTTAGACCACTCCCAACCGTTGTTTCAACTGACACGGTCAGTTTTTGCCAACTCAGCGCCACGTCAACTAACATCAAACTGTCAATAAACTGACTAAATCACTACCAACAGTAACCCGTCAGTCAGTTTTTCTGGACCCACATATTTTATTATTTTTCTGGACCCCACCCATTATTTATTTTATATACGATATACACTAAAACAACATTTTTAAAATAAAACATTTTATTATTTATTTTTTTACATAAATTATAAACAAATCTTAACAACAAATATTTATATTTTTGAAATTTTGTTATATAATGATAAATTATTTAAAAAAAAAAAAAAAAACATACTAATTAGGTTTAAAAAACCCATATAAACAACCCTTTAACCTTAGTTCTCTTTTTCCATCGGCCTCCCTCAAACACCCTCAAACACAGCCTCCCTCAAACACCACATAACTTTTCCGACGTCTTTTTCCGGTCGCATTTCCATTGATTCCGGTGAAGTAAACATTTCCATTGACCGTTAAAGAGTTGGTCTTTAACGGTAAAAAACAACCGATGACGGCAACCGACGAGGTCAGTGCCATCGGTTTGGTTACTGACGAAGAAACCGACGAGGGCCGCTGGAAGTGGTCTTAGAAGCAAAATTATTTTACTTTAAATAAAATAAAGCACGAATTACTAATATAATAATATAAAATATGTATTAAATAAATTGTGATAACAAAATAGAGTAATAGGTTATACAATTATTTGGTGAAGTTAAAAGTCAAAGTAATAGTGATTATAAAATATGAGCTTTAGCATTAAATGACTTTAGACTATTAGATAAAAGTATATTGAAACAGTGGATTTGTGACCGTAGAGATGACACATTTATGTTAAGATAATACTATCTTATTTTTTAAATTTATAGCACAGTTTTGCCTAATTTTAACCGGTTAGAATAGTAGATTTTTGAAAGGTCATGAAAGATCAATTATTCGCGTTGTCATATCGTTATCCAACAATACGGATACCATATTTGTTTTTGTTTAATTATTATTTTGTTATCAAATATCGTATTAAAATAAATTAGTTCGGTATTTTTATGTACAGTTCGATATAAAATATCTAAAAATCTGTATAATAGTAGAACCGATGGTATTGAATATGAACTACGGTACGTTTATATTCGATTGGTACCAATACGGTACCAATACGGAAATGGTTCAGTGTTTCTATGATGTCGTTATTTCAAAACTTTTGTTTATCCCTATATCTCCTTAATACGAAAATAGAGAGGATAATTTAATTCTATATCATTTATTCTTTTTTATTTTTTATTTGTATCTATACTATTTATAAAGAATTTGGTCTATTAATCTTAAAATTGAATTTAAGAAAACAATTACTAAATTACCCATAATTTGTTATTTAAATATAATTATAAATTTGCTAATTTATTTGAAATATCATTAATTGTGAAATATATATATATATCCTTAATAAATATGACTTTTCAAAAAATACATTAATTAAAAATTATATTGAAAACTGATTTAAACCATAAAACACTTATTGTCAAGTTGCTATCTTTCTTTTTAAACTTCATTTTGTTACGTATACCGTTAATATCATACCTAAAGAATATGATAAACTTTAATATAATTATATGGAATATAAAAATATACACAACTGCATTGCACGGTTTCCGCTAGTTTATTATAATTTCAGAGATACCAACAACATGAAAAACAAGGGTTTTTAATATTTTTGTTTTCACCCACGGACTTCCTACATTTACTAACTAAACCCTATCTCTTCAATGTATTACCATTTTAGCCTCTAGATTGCTTAAATTTTAAGGTCTGGCTTTATCATTTTAACTTTTTAAACTTTCCCAATTTAATACTCAACCTTTCATAAATGTTTATTATAACCTTAATGTTATGTTTTGTATTTTACTATCGGTTATCGCCGTTGCGAAACATGGATAAAAGCACTGGTTAAAATCATACACAAACATGATACTATTAGACAAGCATATTTCTGGTGTGATGGATGTAATTTGCTTAATTTTTTATGAAACAAATTTATAGTGTTATGGATGTAATTTTTATTTTCCAGTTATTTATTTATTTATTTTAAAAAACAAATATGAAGAATAAAATGAACCATATTCTGGTGTGATGGATGTAATTTGCTCAATTTAAAATATTTTTAAGAGTAAATTACAACGTTCGTCCCTAAGGTTTATATGCAATTATGGATTTCGTCCTTAACTTTGAAAAGTTACATGGATCGTCCCGTTTTTCAAACTAATTACTCATTTCGTCCCTAATTTGACGTCCGTTTATTTCTGCCGTTAGCCTCCCCTCACGTGTAAAACACGTGAGGGTATTTTAGTCATTTCACTCTCTTCAATTATGTCACACCCCGCTAAAGCGGAAACACAGGATGTGAAGAGCAATAGCATTCGATACAACAGTTTATAATTCCACACCAAGTTATATTAAAAGAAACATAACTTCAAAGGTTTACAAGTGTTTAAAACATCGTTTACATATCCAAAATACAAGATAAGTGTTCATAGCCAAGCCACCCGAACCCTTTCCCATTCTTGAAGTCATCAGCCCAAAGCATAAGTATCGTCTCCAAAGCTTACTCATTTCCTGAAAATACGAGTCAAGTGTTAACTACGGGAGACGTAGTTAGTGAGCTACAAGTTTAGATAAAAGCATTAGAGTTTCGACGCACATAACAATGGCGTAAAGTATAGCATTAAAATAGTTGTCGCACAACCAAGCGTAAAATATAGCGTTCAAATAGTTGTCGCATAACCATGAGTAAAGTATGAGTTTTCAATAGTTGTCGCATAACCATGCGTAAAGTATAGTGTTCAAATAGTTGACGCATAGCAATGCGTAAAGTATAGTATTAATGTTGTGTTTTGTCATTACCTCAGCGGTAGAACCATCCACATGTGTAAGACGATAAGTATTCGTGTTCGTGTTCGTAGGCATTGACCACATAGCGCGACTATGTGATAATCCTATGTATTGCCCAATGATCGTTGCTAAGCCTAAAGCCTACCCATTTAGTATTATGCACCATCGTTATAGGTCGTTGTGGTGAGGGTCAATTTACCCTAATAGCGCTATCCATATCTACTAACGGTCCTTTCCAAAGGGATTAATAGCAACTAATGTCCTTGGTAGTGTCGGGAATTTTAGTGGTTTCTCACGTCCATGTTGTACAAAGTCCGCAACATGACGATCGATTGTTTTAGTCATTGGCAAATATAGCTTTCGTATCCTCGGCATTGTTGGCAAAACCCTCAACAATGCCGGCAAAATAGTCATTCGTTTTAGTATTCAAAATATCAAGACATTTCATAAGCATTCAAAGTATACAAGTGTTTTTCGTAATAGCATTCGAGTATCAAATCGTTTTCGTAATAGTATTCGAGTATCAAAGCGTTTCACAATAGTTTTCGAGTATCAAAGCGTTTCATAAAAGTATTCGAGTGTCAAAGCGTTGCATAAAAGTATTCGAGTATCAAAGCGTTTCAAAGTTTGCTTCAGCTTAAATGTAGTGTCTAAGCCTAAGACTCGCATTTCACCCCAAAATGTATTAAAAGCGTTTAAAAAGTAGGGGTTTGTAACTCACTGTTTGCGAAGATCGTAGCGTGCTCGGAAAAGCTCGAAAGGTGCTCGGAATCACAGAATCCTATTTTTATAGCAAGTTTTCGAGTGAGTATGATTGTTTATGAGTTTATAACATCGTTAGTCAACGAGAAATACTTAAGTTTTAAGATTACATTAAGGTCTAGTGAAAATCGGGCAGCGCTTCGGCGCTATAGTTTTCAAATCCAATTTTTAACACTTTCCCGCTTACAAACGTCATAACAATAATCTTTAACTTATAAAAACAAGATAGGGATTATATGTTGAATAAGTTACCCTATTACAGGTTATAGTTCATGAACTTCAGTTTTATATATAATCTTAAATCGACAAGTTTAAAGTTACGCTCAATAATGGTTTAAACAAGGTTTTGTAACAAGTCTGCACCACGACCGCCTCGCGGTGGAGGCACTGCGCCGCGGTCACAAGTTCACCAAGACCGCCTCGCGGTGGGGGCACCGTGGCGCGGTCATATGTTCACCACGACTGCCTCGCGGTGGAGGCACCGTGGCGCGGTCGCGAGACAGTTCGTTTACCAAAATTCGTTTTTGATGAAATTCGTTATTTTTAAGTTAGATTTCGACATGCAATGGCTAAAAATAGTAAAACCTTTTATAATATAAGTTTAGTTTGGATTTTCATCCATAGTAACAAGGATTTAATGTAGCTTTTATCAAAACCCGTTTTTGTTCATAAATGGTTATAAATCTTCATAAAAACTTGTTTTTAGTTGATCGATTATACATGCAATGAGTTAAACTTGTATAAACAGAAGATTGAAAAGAGTTATACCGAATGGATGATGATTTAGAGTAGCTAGGATGTGTTTTCGGCTTCAATTCCGTAGAAAACGCTTATGCACCCATATGAATGAACCCTTCTTGCTTTCCTTTGATTATTAGGACGACTTGTTAAGGTGTTTAGATGGATTATTGCTGCAATGTTTCTGAAAAAAGAGAGTGAGGTTGAGAGAGAAATGGGGTAAAGTGTTTGTGTGTATGTGTGTTTGAGTTTCTTTGAAATGAGATGTGTGTGTGTGTTGTAAATGTTTGAATGAGATAAAGTCTTGCAAGGGATGTTAGGTGTGAAATACTGGATCAAAAAGTGTTTTAAGTATGAAAAATACAGGTGTCAAAGATTGTGACACGTTTGAAGGTGAGTCACAACATTTAAAAAAACTAGGCTGTCTGTACCCTCCACCGCGGCGCACTGGGCTCACCGCGGCGCGCTGGAGGCCAGAACTTGCCTTTTTCGTTTTTCGTTTGATTTATCGTTAAGCATTTTCGTTCGTTGTAAGTTTACGGTTTGTTATGAAATGAACTTAGGCAAGTTCACTATATGTTTTTCTTGGTATTAGGATTCATATAATGATTTGATTCCGATTTCGATTCCGAGACACACACGTTTTATGTTTATGTAACGAAAACCTACGTTAAAAGTTTTGTGTGAGTTACATCGAGCTTAGCTTAAAGAGTTATGTTTACGTAACCACGTAACACATAAAGTTAGTTATAGCAAGTATCAAATATACGTATCAAGGTTATAAGTTAGCGTTCTCGACTTTAGTTTTGACGGTTGTCACAAATTATATTACCCCCTTTTCTAATGAATTTCATTTTACATCCCTAATATTTAACCTAATTTCTTACACTTAGATCTATCGCTTATTTGCTATTAATTCAAGACATAAAGATATGACTTTAATCCGATTTAATTATTCCTATGTGATCCTGTTTTCCGCTGCCATGTATTGTTTGACAATATGACTCAGGTTGTATACCTATAGTGGTATCAGCCATAACATAGGTTAATTTTTATTTTGGATTCGAAACATCAAAAATTGTGGGGGATCAAAGGTTGGTTAAAATTTGTTTTGTTGTTAATTAATTTTTTTTACAACTTAAAAAGTTAATTTGAAATCAATCTACCTTGCAATATTTGATATTTAGTTACCTTTTTGTCATGTTTACCTTTTAAGCAAATTATGTTTATAAAGTTACATGCATAACTTTGTGGACATAATTAGATATAATAATATTGTTAAAAAGTAAATTGAATTATTGACATATTATTAATTGTTAATTGAATATGTGCGACACCAAATAGATTTTGGATTAATAAAAAGTTGTGGGTGGTTTATTTGATATACGGATTGTTCACAAATTGAAAGCTTACGCTATCCAAACTTATTTATTTGAACGGATGTATGTGGTTCGTTTTCTTTGAAACTGCAGTGAATCAAATTTTGAACAATGGCCATAGAGACTTTTTATTTTAGGGCTCACCCAATTTGTTGCGTAGATTAATTTTTTTTCATGTTGTTATTTTTGTCAAATGGTTTTTTGAAAAAAATAAATTTTAATATGACTAAAGAATTATGTAACGAATTTTTTGATTTATTTTGGCTATTTTATACGTTCTTAAATCATGTGTTGAGTTGTACCGTAATTTGCTCCAGTGACGGAACGTATTAAATTGATAAAAACTTTAAAAAATCAAAACTTTAAAAAACGTTTGATTGGTAATTCATAATTAAATGCACATCCTCAATGTATAATTCCCAACTAGAATCACCTACATAAAGGGCGATGTCTTGGAAAGGTTGCGGATTTATTCTACTCATAATGAGGTCAGATTTTAAGAGATGTTTGTCATCCTCTACCCTTACTTGCTTTCCTGGTCGTACTTTTTGTAGAGCTAACGAAAGGGTTTTTTGATGACGATGGTACGTTTAATTGTTATATACACTTGGTGTATAGGAATTAGGTAATCATATAAACACATTTAAGACCAGTAATAAAAACGTTTTGTTTTTAAACACCAAAATTATGTGACGAAGTTGTGTGCATGCCTCTTCGTAAATAGATTTTTTGTCACCCATGAAATTAAGTCATATTTCTATCCATATTGCTTAGAAAACTTGTACTTGCTCGTCACTCTACGTGAGACGTAGGTGAAGGGTATCCAAGGTGGATTACCACTCATCGTGAGACGGTGGTGGACTATCTGCAGTCTTCAGTTGGACGACTTAAATCGGGTTATGCAGTGAGACTGTAAACGCCGATGACAATAAGATGCGACAAAACATGATTAATGTCACGATCACCATTTTGATGCTTGATCGAGCCATGACATTAAGTCCCATAATCTAGGAATTGCATCGGTAAATGCAATTACTGAACGTCACTTACCTTTTGAGTATCATTTAGTTCCTAGCAGATCAACTGATGGAACGGTGATATGTCTCTTGGGTCCTAGACTTAACGGAAAGTAAACCATGGGTTTTACATTTCTGTTAAGAAATTTATGTCGAAAGTACTAATGAGAACTTTCCTTCTATTTTGTAGAAATGACACAAAAATCTACTACTTATGAGATTTTGGGAGAAACCTAAACAGGGTTAAGAAGCAATAAGCTTTCTGGACCAAACTTTAACGATTGGTATCGATCACTGAGGATTGTCCTAAGAGTGATGGAAAGACTTGAAATCGTTACCACACCTATGATCGTTGAGCCAAATGCCACTTCTCCTCAAGAAGAGAAGGATCATTATAAGGCAACTTATAAGATTCACAATGAAGTTGGTTGTCTAATGCTCAACAATATGACTCCTGAGTTATATAAGCAATTCGAGAGAAAATGGCCCGATCAGATGATCACTGAGGTGCGTGCATTGTATGAGAAACAAGCTGGCCTTGAGCTAAATGACTTGATTTGAGATGTACATGCATGTAAACATGTTTTTGGAACACCACTGGGGACTCATGTTCTAGTCATGAAAAGCTTGTTTGATCGCTTGGATAGAATGCAATACTCATATCATGAACCGGTAGTTGTAAGCATTGTCCTCAATTCTCTTTAACCGGAGTTTGAGGAGTTTACACGCAACTATAACATGCAGAGTATGAAAAAGAGCATTAACGAACTCCATACCATGCTGGTGGAATTCGAAAAGAGCATTTCCAAGAAAAAGGTGAATGACAACCAAATCCTTGCGATTGGTGGTGGTCAGGCCCAGAAAAGGAAGAAAAAGCAACCGCTACAAGATAAGGGCAAAATTGCGAAGACTGGTAAAAATAAACAAGTTGTTGTTTATTATTTCAAGCCTAAGAAAACCCCTCCAGCTAAAAAGGCACAGGTCACTAAAGATGATGGGTGTCACCATTGTGGTCAGATAGGACACTGGAGAGGAATTGTCCTAAGTATTTATCCGAGATGCAAGATAAGAAGAGAGTCGGTAATGTCGGATCTTCGGGTAGCTTGACTATCGAATTATTTTCTTTCTCTAAAAAAATACTTGGGTATATGACACTGGTTGTGGTACTCATATTTGTAACTCCTTACAGGGCTTTAGAGCAAAGAAGAAGCTGAAGAATGGATCCTTGTATGTGTATGTCGGCAACAACATACGTGTAGCAGTGGAAGCCATCGGAAGTTATAACTTACAATTACCCTCGGGCATAATTATTGTATTAGACAATTGTCATTATGTTCCTTCAATAGTTAGGGGAATTGTTTCAGTTTCAGTATTGAAAGATAATGGTTTTAATAATGCATTTACAGATTTTGGTATTTCAGTTTCAAAGAATAATATTCATTTTAATTGTATTACTATTAATGGAATATTTGAAATTGATTTGCATGATCGTCTTTCATATACTAATAATTCAATGTTTAATATAAGCACTATACGAGCCAAGTATAACTTGGACTCATCATACCTATGGCATTGTTGTCTTGCACACATAGGAAAACACCGTATCGAAAGGCTTCAACGTGAAGGGCTTTTGAAATCAAGTGATGATTAGGTGTGAGTCTTTTGTATCGGGGAAAATGGCAAGGAAACCCTTATCGCATGAGAATCAAAGGGCAACCGACCTACTAGGAATCATACATAGTGATGTATGTGGTCCCTTTAGCCATATGTCTAGGAAAGGAGCTTACTACTTTGTAACATTTACGGATGATTTCAGCCGTTATGGTTATGTTTATTTACTTAAACATAAACAGGAGGTGTTTGAAACATTCAAAGTGTTTCAAAACGAGGTAGAAAACCAACTCGGAAAAACCATCAAGATTATCCTATCTGATCGAGGTGGTGAATACTTAACCCTAGAGTTTAAGGATCATCTACAAGCGAGTGGAATTGTCCAACAACTTACTCCTCCCTATACACCACAACATAATGGTGTATCGGAAAGGAGAAATCGAACCTTGCTTGATATGGTACGATCTATGATGAACCTTACAACTTTACCATTATCTTTTTGGGATTATGCCTTAGAGTCTACTGTACGCATTCTCAACATAGTTCCAACTAAGAAGGTTGATAAGACACCATATGAAATATGGTATGGGAGAACCCCTAATCTGTCTTACTTAGAGGTCTGGGGATGTGAGACACTCGTTAAACGCGATACGCATGACAAACTCGAGCAAAGATCTGTTTAATGCATCTTCGTAGGATACCCAAAGGAAAAAATGGGTTACTACTTCTATAGTCCTTCCGAGAATACTGTGAAAGTTGCTTTGTATGCTGAGTTTTTCGAAACAAGGCTTATCGCTCAAGGGAACAGTGGTTGTAGAACTTGACGAGGTTCAAGAGGAAGATACATCACCTTCTACTCACACTGGTGATCAACAATTGGGAGGGGGGAGGGGAGAATTGAGACTCAAGTCATGCCTCAATCTGATGCTCAAGTTGCGATTGAGATGCCTTAGTGTCAAACTCAAATTGCTGATGCTCCAATTCGTAGGTCCGAAAGGAAAATACGTGTACCTAATAGATTGAACTTAAACATTTATCTAGAGGAGGATGGCATATCAGGGGATCTTAATGAACCTAGAACCTTGAAAGCTGCATTATTAGGGCCTGACTCCGACAAATGGCTTAAGGATGCGAATGTTTAGATGCAGTCCATGAAAGACAACGACGTGTGGGATTTGGTTGATTGTTGGGTTATAACTTAACTAAAATATAGTTTAACCATAAACAAATACCTAACATACAAGAAAAGTAACTTAAGTTGTTAATACGGAATGTATTATAAGTTACTACGGAAGAACACAAGAACAAGTTGGTGCGGCTGTTCAACATATTACTAATGTTACTACGGTAGATGGAGTTACTACGGACAAAGTCAGAATCAGTATAAGGAGAAAGTCAAGATACGGAAGAAGTCAAAGACACGGAAGACACGGAAGACTTACCATATCTTGTAAATATAATCTAAGAGTTATAATTAGATTATATTTCCTTTTGTTAATTAAGTAAAGTTTCCTTATTCAATGTTTAGATAAGGATAGATGTAGATTTCTAGTTTATCTAGAACGAGCCTCAAGGTCTATAAATATAGATCCTTGTAGAGAGAACATAACACGTTGTATTGATATAATTTTGATTAATGCAATTGAGGCTTACAATTCGACAATAATTTGTTTATTCATTATTCATTATTAGTTGTTCGATAACTCGTAATATTGAAGTGTTCATCCGCTGCTGAACTTCTTCAATAGATCTCGATCTTAATCGTTAGTAAACTTATTAGTTTATCCAGACTAATACGATCCTGACAAGTGGTATCAGAGCACAGGAGGTGCTTTAGATCCATTGATCAACGAGTTCAGAATCCTCTCAAGCAAGAATCATTACAACCATCATGACAGAAGTTGCACTTGGAAAAGTTCCCATCCTAAACAGCAACGAATTCGACTTATGGAAGCTACGAATCAAGCAACACATCCTACTGGCCGACTACACAGTATGGGATGTAATCATCAATGGTAACAAACGACCTGCTGCCCAAGGAGCTGATGGAGAACCAGGAGTGAATGCTCGCGCACTGGTAAGTGATCTTGAACGCAGGGAGAAACAAACTGAGATCAAGGCTCTCAGTATTCTTATGATTGCAATCCCCAACGAATATCAATCGCAATTCGAAGAATATGAAGATGCCAAATCGCTGTGGGAAGCATTGGAGAAAAGATTCAGCGGAACTAAGAATACCAAAAAGAACAAGAAGGCGCTTCTCAAACAAGAGTATGAAAACTTTAATGGCTTACCTGGCGAACGAATGACTCAGACTTTTGATCGATACAAAAAGCTCACTGGAGAGATGATAAGCGCAGGAATCAAGTATGAGAAGGATGATCTAAACAGAAAGTTTATCCGAGCTCTAGGGAAGGAATGGATTGTGTATACGGTTATCTACAGACAAGGAGACGCTCTGGAAGCACTAGAACTAGACGATCTCTACAACGACCTCAGAGTCTTTGAATCTGAAGTCGAAGCTGAAAAGATTTCCACCAACAATCCCAGTATTACCAATGTTAATACTGCCCTTGCTACAACATCTGGAGGATCCAAACATGAAGTCAGCTAAGAGATCTCATTCGAATCTTTCATATGTAAGTGTGCTAATCTCACAGTTGAAGAGGTTAAACAGATGAATCAAGATGATTCTGAAGAAATCGATCTCAAGTGGCAATCTGCTATGTTGGCCCTACGCGCAAGAAGATTCTTTAATAGAACAGGAAGGCGATTCAATCCACGAAACAACGAACGAATCACTTTCGACAAGAGCAAAGTGAAGTGCTATGAATGTAGTGAACTAGGTCACTTCGCTAGAGATTGTCCAAACAAGTCTAACACCAACAATCCACGAACAACTCAAGAGACAAATCAAAGTGCACTCATGTCACAGGACATCTTTGGATTCGATTGGAGCGACTTGGCTGAAGAAACAAGTCAGAATAGAGCACTAATCTCTGAGGAACAAAATCACGTAGAAAATACTGCGGCTACTGTTCACCATGCATGCATAGCCGTAGTAACAGATGATACGGACATTCTTGGAGAATTAGTTGCTGCGGACGATGCTTTTTCTACTGAGCTGGATTATATTGACGTTGGAATTCCTGCACTCAACAACAACATATTGGGATATGACTGGACTGATGATGATCAAGGAGCACCACACGAGGATGCTCTCATGGCTATTGACTCACCCACTCCAGATTCAGCATCTCTTAAGGCAGAGGTAATTAACAAACTTTGTACTCCTGAATGTAAAAATATAATCACTAAGTACAAAGATCATAATCAATTAATGAGTGACTCCATTAAAGACTTAGAAGAACAAAGAAGGTCAGCTCTTAGAGTAATTGATAATTTAGAAAAACAGATTAAGTCCCACAAAGTAAATGAACAAAGCTATCAAGAAAAGATCAATCTACTTGAATGGCAACAAGAGGACTTACTTCTTAAACTCAAAGCGGCTAGGGATAAGGTTAAACTGTTAGAACAAGAACACACTAAAATTGAGTTAGATGTAGGGAAGTTAGAATTTGCTTCTAAATCTGTAAACGATCTTTGTCAAAAACAAATTCATAGTAAGATTAAAGCTGGCTTAGGATACAAAGAAGTTGCCCCTCCATTTAACCAAAACTATATCCCACCATCTTTAGATGAGCCTAGAATCCCAATCTCTCAGACACCTCCAAAAGAATCATTCAATGTTGATCCAATCAACTATGATGAAGTTCTAATAGAGGACTTAGTGGAAGAAAGTAAAGTTCATGTTGTAAAGAACAAGGATATTCCATTGGAAAATCATCTACTCACAATAGAAGGAATAACTTTACCTTCTACACAAAGTCTAGTGTCTCTGCCCTCCACTAACCCCATTAAGACTGCAAAAACACCCTCAGAAAGCAAAAATAAGCAAACACCTAAGGACAACAACAAGACTTGGAAACACATAGGCAAACGAGGAAATCAAAGAAACATGAACCAGGTCAAAACCCAAAAGGGTCAAGTTGTAAACAACACTAGGAAGGGATGTTTTATCTGTGGAAAAATAAATCACTATGCAAAAATCTGTTATCATAATCCACAAAATCAAGTGCAAGTGACTCATAAACCACATCATGGGGTGGGATACAAGGGAAGGGTTGTCTCTAAAACCAACTTTGTTAAACAAATATCTTCAGAAAAGCAAAGTGGTAAAAACAGGAACAACAATAGAGTTAGTACTGCTAGACAAACCATAGTTTCTACGGCTAAGGTTAATACGGACAAACGTAAAGGTGTTAATACTGCTCGTGTTAATACTGTAAAAGCTAACCGTATGAACTCTACTCGTGTTAATACTGCCAAAGGTAACTTTGTCACTAAGGCTCCTATTAACAATAAGAAACAACGACATGTCAAACCAGTACCTACTCAAATTGTTAAAACAAAAGTGATTAACCCCAAAATTGTTCATAAAGATAAATCTTTCAAGAAAGTGTGGCAACCAAAGGTTCAAGTAACTCAACCACCTATCCCCACTGATTTTTCAAAACTTGTACAAAGGAAGGTGAGTTACTTCGATGAAATGGGCAAACCCAAGTCAACTTTGGCTTGGGTTCCCACCAGAAACTAATCTCTTATGTTAATGTGCAGGTTCAGCCAACAAAAGAAGATGAGAACAGTTGGCATGTAGATAGTGGCTGCTCCAGGCACATGACAGGCAACATGTCCTGCCTACAGGACTTTGAAAAGTTCAACGGAGGATACGTTGCTTTTGGAGGCAATCCAAAGGGAGGAAAGATTACTGGAAAGGGAACAATCAGCAATGGTACACTACACTTCAAGGATGTGTACTATGTGCAACAGCTTCAATATAATTTGCTGAGTGTTTCTCAAGTTTGTGATGAGAAACACACACCGATCTTCACTGCTACTGAATGCATTATAATGAAGCCTGGGTATGTAATCGATGAAAGCATGATACTACTCAGAACACCAAGGAAGGATAATGTTTATTGTCTAGACATGTCCAAGGTTCAAGTCAATTCACCTGAAGCCTGCTTTCTCTCAAAAGCAACGTTGGATGAATCAACTCTATGGCATAGGAGGATGTGCCACATGAACCTGAAAAACATCAACAAACTAGTCAAGTCTAGTTTGGTTAGAGGACTCCCAAACAAGCAATTCAAATTTGAAGACAATTGCTTAGCCTGCTTGAAGGGGAAGCAACACAAGTCTTCCCACAAAATCAAGGAAGTCAACTCTAACACCACTCCTTTACATCTATTACACATGGATCTCTTTGGTCCTACGCATGTAAGGAGTATTGCAAAGAAGTCATACTGCTTGGTTATCACCGATGATTACACAAGATATACATGGGTTTATTTTCTTGGTACCAAAGATGAAACAAGCCAGCTCCTCATCTCCTTTATCACTAAGATTGAACTTCAACTCAACCAGAAGATCAAGAAAATCCGTTGTGATAATGGTACAGAATTCAAGAATAGTGTGATGAATGACTTCTGTGAGAAGAAAGGAATAGAACGACAATTCAGTGCTGCCAGGACTCCTCAACAAAACGGAGTTGCTGAAAGACGTAATAGGACACTGATTGAGGCAGCCAGAAGCATGCTAGCTGACTCAAACCTTCCTATCTTCTTCTGGGCAGAAGCAGTTAACACTGCCTGCTATGTCCAGAATAGGGTGTTGCTAGTTAAGGCACACAACAAGACACCATATGAGCTACTACACAAGAAGCAACCCTTGATCAGCTTTCTTCGTGCTTTTGGATGCCCATGCACAGTTCTTAACTCAAAAGACTATCTTGGAAAATTCGAAAGCAAAGCTGATGAAGGAACATTCGTTGGATACTCATCTCAAAGCAAAGCATATCGGGTCTACAATCACAAATCAAAGATCATTGAAGAAAGCTCAAATGTCACATTCAATGAATACACACCCAACAAGAAGGGACATGGACCAGATTGGATATTTGATTTGGATGCCTTAACAAGATCACTAAACTCTAACTTTGAGTTTCATCCAAAGCAAGTTGATACGGACCAAGTTGCTACTGAGCAAGTTAATACGGCAACAAAATCCACAACTACGGCACCTGTTGCTACGGCTTCTATTACAGGTACTGCCCACTTGGATGTGATGGAATACATAAATCTTCCAATCATTTTAGAAGATCCAGCTGTTGAATCAAAAGCCACAAAGGACGACTCTACCAAGGAAGATGAAGTTGTCACTCCTCCATCACCAACTACTACGGATAATGCAACACGTCCTAATGGTGTTCCATTCCTAATTGAAGAGGATGAGGATGGAGTTGAACATATTGTAACTGAAGAATTTGAGCACTACTCAACTGATATCCCTAAATCAGTCACCTCTCCTTCATTTACTACTCCTCCAACCACTCCTTCTCCATTCACTACCAACTATACAAGCAATGTCATGCCAGATATGAATGAGACAAACCTAGGTGGTGAACTACGTATTGAGAAGATCCCATCTTCTCGTATTACTAAGAACCATCCTCCTGATCAAATCATTGGCTCACTTGACTTCTCCATGAAAACTAGAAGTCAAATCAAATCCAAAAAGGATTCTCAAAGTGCCCTCATAAACACATGTCTTTTTGCATGCTTCCTCTCTCAAATGGAGCCAAAGAAAATTCAAGAGGCTCTACTAGATCCACACTGGATAGAAGCATGTCAGGCAGAACTTCTCCAGTTCAAGATTCAAGGGGTTTGGGTACTTGTTGAGGTCCCATATGGCAAAAAGGTAATTGGTACACGCTGGATTTTCAGGAACAAGAAAGATGAGCGTGGAATTGTAGTAAAAAATAAGGCAAGACTGGTTGCCCAGGGCTACACTCAAGAAGAAGGCATTGACTATGAAGAAGTATTTGCTCCCGTAGCTAGGATAGAAGCCATACGCTTATTCCTAGCCTTTGCATCATTTATGGGATTCAAGGTATATCAAATGGACGTCAAGAGCGCCTTCCTATACGGAGTCATTGAAGAAGAGGTGTATGTCAAACAACCTCCTGGATTTGAAGACCCTCAACATCCCCACAAGGTGTACAAACTGATCAAAGCTCTCTATGGACTTCATCAAGCACCACGTGCATGGTATGACACACTATCAGAGTATCTTCTTCAAAACAATTTTCAACGCGGCACAATTGACAAGACCCTATTCTACAAGAAATCCCAGTCCGATATTCTTCTTGTACAAATCTACGTGGATGATATCATCTTTGGCTCCACAAAAGATTCATTATGCAAGGACTTTGAAGATCTCATGCACACTAAATTTCAGATGAGCTCAATGGGAGAACTCACTTTCTTTTTGGGCCTTCAAGTCAAACAAAAACCGGATGGCATGCTTATAAGCCAAACCAAATATGTCAAAGACATCCTTACCAAATTTGGATTATCAGATGCAAAGGTGGCGAGTACTCCGGTGGAAACTCACAAACAAATGACTACTGATCTTGAGGGGGAGGATGTGGATGTACACAACTATAGATCCATGATAGGGTCTCTCATGTATCTCACAGCATCAAGACCAGACATCATGTTTGGAGTATGTGTATGCGCAAGATACCAAACAAGACCAAAGATGTCACACCTCATAGCTGTTAAGAGAATCTTTAGATATCTAAAGGGCAAACCTAATCTAGGTTTATGGTATCCTAAAGACTCTCCATTTGACTTAATAGCCTATACTGATAGCGACTATGGAGGTGAGAATTTAGACAGAAAGTCAACAACTGGAGGATGCCAATTCATTGGCTCAAGACTGGTGTCATGGCAGTGCAAGAAACAAACAACGGTATCAACATCTTCAACAGAAGCTGAGTACATTGCTGCTGCTAGTTGTTGTGCTCAAGTACTTTGGATTCAAAATCAGATGATGGACTATGGATACTCATTTATGAACACACCAATATTCATTGACAACCAAAGCACAATAAGCATCCTCAACAACCCAGTCAAACACTCCAAGACAAAACACATAGAGATACGCTACCACTTTATAAGGGACTGCAACGAGAAGAAACTAATCCATGTTGAGAAGATCCATACTGACAATCAACTCGCTGACCTCCTCACAAAGGCATTTGATGTTGGAAGATTCACGTTTTTGGTCACAAGCATTGGAATGCTTAATACGGAAGAATAACTCAACTACCCTTCTCTCAGTATTTCTATTACGTTTAACATCTTAAGTCCCTTCGAAGAAGCAGTAGTAACCTTATGATGAAAATCAAGTACCTTACTCTCTAGTATTGTACTATGTTACTACTGCAATATTAATAGTAAAGACAAAAAGTATCCAAAGTATGATTAGTACGACCAAATTTTAAGGCTAAGGGAAGGTTTAACTACTACTGCCCTACGCAAATAAAATTTTGGACGGAATGGTTAATACGGACAAGTAAGGAGTTGCTACGGCCCTCTGGCTTAATACTGCCAGTAACTCAAGTTACTACGGCCAGTCCAGTTAATACGGCCCATAAACAATTACTACGAACCATTAACCTACTTACTACGGATCTTTATGTTAATAATGCAGATTATTTTATTAATAAAGGTTTCTTAATCAATAAGAATGCCCTAATTAATGATGATTTGACAAGTCAAAACACAACTTGTAACCCCACTTTACACGTGTCAGTCACAGAGCACATAACCATAACACGTGTTAAAACCTGATTGGAACTAATTTTTAAAATTCAGGCGCGAGGTTCAAATACTAGCTACACGTGGCGATTTTTAATTAGACCGTCATTTTTGAATGATTACCCGCGTCTAATCAAGGGAGTCAAGTTGCTAAAAAAAAATTTTCTCGGTATACAAGGGGGTTAATTGCATAATTTTAAAATTACCGTTGTAAAAACCCCTAAGTCTTCCAAAAAGTTACCGTTAGAGTTTATAAACCATTTTTCCTTGCCGTTGTAACTAAACACTCACATTCTTGATTATCTCTGGTTCTAATCATTTCACAAAATCAACAATGGCGGATCAATTGCAATTTTACAAGACTCATAATATGGTCGCTTGCCTGGAAAAGAATACCGATAACGCCGATTTCCACGAAATCATTGATTTCTTTAATCAATCAAAAATCAAGAGGGCGTTAACTATTAATCCGGAGATTAATGAATCCCACATTAGGGATTTTTGGGCATCTGCCACGCTGGACCAAGATGACATTGCCATCAATGCGGTGATAAGGGGCAAAGCATTCCAAGTGACAGAGTCCTCGCTTAGAACCCATCTTAACCTACAAGATGAGGAAGGTATTGAACATGTTCCTGATGACACCCTAGTTACTACTTTTCAAAACATGGGATATGAGGGGAACTTAAATATCTCCACATTTTTAAAAGCTAAACTTTCCCCTCAATGGAAATACATGTTACACAATTTGCAACAATGTATGTCCCCCAAGAGAACAGGGTGGCATGAAGGAAGTTCATCATTAGCCAATGCAATGGTATGCTTGGCTACGGGGGGTACTTATAATTTCTCGTACATGATTTTTGATGCAATGAGAAGAAATATTGATAGTACAAATAAATTTCTAATGTATCCAAGATTTCTTCAACATTGTATAAACTGTGTTCATAAAGATCTCCCCAGATCAGAAAAATGTTTTGTCTCACATGCTCATACAAGAAAAGTTTTTACAAATATGAGACAAGCAAACAAGGGTGGACCATCTCGTGTGACACCATTATTCTCAAAAATGTTGGTGGTCACGATTCCCACAGCTGCAGGACAAGAAACTCTTCCTCTGTCCCAACCCACAGCTGCCACCCTCAGTACTACGGCAATATCTGTTGGCACTAGTGCCATATTTGTAGCCAGTACTGCAGGTGGAAACCCAGAGGTTGCTACAGTGGTTACTACTGCCAAAGTACCTCCAGTTGCTACTGTGAGTTCTACTCCAGTTGCTACTGCTCCAGTCACTACTGCCAAAGTGACTAAACCCAAAGTTTCTGCGCCTCACAAATCCCCCACAGCTGCTTCTAAAAGACTCAAGAGGGTTACTCAGCCTCTTGTGGCTAAAACCATCCCTCATTCTACTACTGCAAAAGCAATCCCTGAAACATCTTCAGGATTGCCACACAAATTAGGGGAAAACCTTGAACATACCCCCTTGTTCACTGAGTTGGTCACTAAGGAGAGGGAAGACCATGTGGGGAGGGCTGACACTACTGCAGCCTCTACTTCTAATAGTAGAGCTCAGGCCAGTGTCAACATCACTAAGACCCAAACTACGGCAACACCATCCTTTGCTGAGAACTTGTTCTCAAATTGGGAAGGTGGTCCCTGGCGCCAAGAGACCATGGGGGAGATTCATGCTTCTGCTAGGCAGGAGAGTTTCTCTTTTCCCGAGGATCTTCCACCTGTTGGTACCCAACAGGAAATGGGTGAGGGTAGCGGTGGTAACTACAAGGAATTGATGGGTATGTACCAGAAACTATTGGTGAGGATTGAAAAGCAAGAAGATATGTTGTCTTCTTTAACATCTTTGGTGCAGCAGGTTCTGGCACAACAATCGTTATTATCAGTCCAGCTACTGCCCAAAAGAATCACCACACAAGATGCTGGCAACTCACCAAGGCCCTCTAGTTCATCTTCTTCAGATGACTCTCCCTCAGATGACAACAAGGGGGAGAAAGAAATAGATGTGTTATCATCTGGTGAAAGCAGGGGAGAAGTCAAATCAAGCACACACACTGTCATCACTGCCACCTCCAATCAAGATGAAGAGATGGAGACAGACAGTGTAATTGAAGGGGAGACAGACTTTGATGTCAACATGGTGATAGATACAGAGGGTGAAAATATGGAAGTGGATACTCCACTTAAGGGGGAGCAGCAGCAGCAAGAAACAATAGACGAAATGGAAGATGAAACTTCACCAAAAGTTGTTGCGGATCAAGATGCTGAAATGTTTACTGCGGATCAAGTTGCTACGGATCAAGTTGATACGGTGGATCCTATGGTAACAAGCCCAGTTACTACTGAACCAGTTGCTGCGGACCCCATGACAACTAGTCCAGTTGCTACGGACTTAGTTAGTACGGCTGAAATAGAGCAAGTTGCTACGGACCCAATGATCATTAGTCCAGCTCCAGAAACAGAGGAGGAAGATCATTCCTATGTATTCACAACCATTCCTCCCATGATCAATCAAGCTTCCTCACAGTTTCAAGCAATTCAATCTGAAGCCACAACTCCTTCCACCACTGTCACAGATGCTACTTCCACCATTGATCAAGAAGAAGCTGCAAATGTTCTTATAAGAACAGAATTGTCAAGAACTAATGTGATGGCTGATGAAGACACCATAGCATCACAGTTGCAGAAGATCAAAGAGGAAAAAGCAGAAGAAGAGAGAAAGAAGCTACTAGCTGAAACAGTTGCAAGACAGAGAGCAACTGCTGCTCTAGGAGAAAAGTCTAAACAAACCTCTCTCAAGCTACCTGAACAGTCTGAAGGTACTTCTGCTCCTACAGGTAAAGTGGGATACATTACAGTGGACAAGAAGAAGAATAAGATACAATTGGTTGACCTTGATGCTGAAAAAGAAAAAGGCAAATCCATTGCTGTTGCAAAGTCAAAGACTGAGAGCAAGGAGGAAGCCATTAATTTTCAAGGTATGACAAATGAAGAAATTGAACTGCTTAGAAAAGAACAGGAACAAGCAGAACTATTGTTTAAGATGGCTGTTGAGAAGAAGGTGGAGGAAGAAAGAGAAAGACTGAGGCAAATAGCTGAAGCTGATGAACTTTATGCTAGGCTAAACAAAGAACCAACTCCAGAAGACAGGGAGAAACTAGCCAAAATTGCAGAAGATGATGCAATAAAAGCTCAGGAGATGGTTAATGATGATATTTTGGACAGACTAGCTAAAAAGGGTTTGGTAAGATCAATTGAAAGGTCAGATGAACTTCTAGCACAGAAGATGCATGAAGAGGAGCTTAAACTTGCTAAAACCAAAGCCAAAGCCAAGCCTGAGAAGAAGAAAGTGTCCAAGCCTACTCCTATACAAGTCAAGATAGCTGAAGATAGAAAGAAGTACACAAACTATCTCAAAAGCAAAGGTCATAGTGGCAGATCCTTAGGCCCTATGAAGCTAGCTTCTATCCTAGAGCTTGTGAAGGAAGAAAGACAAAAGGAATCCAAAAGGGAAGCAGCACTTGCAAAGCTTGAAGAGAAAAGGAAGCTAAATGCACAAAAAGTGTTGGATGCAGCCCTTAGAACAGGAAGAAAGGTATTTCAACCTGAATCTATTTCTAAAGTCAAACAATCAGAAGAGAAGCAGAAAAGAAAGAAGTTGTCATCAAGAAGGATTCCAGTTCCTCCATCTAAAAGACAAAGGATGGGTGATGATGCTACTGCCTCTCAAGAAAATCCAGAAATTCCATTTGCTGATGTTAAAATTGAGCCTGAACATATGGAACAAAATCCTCCAAGTACTGCTCAAGGGGGAGATTATTCAGCATATATCAACCATGTTGATGGTTTGAAGTATACTCCATTGAAGGTGAAACCTCCAGAGATCATTGATTGGAAATACATTGGTGGAAATCTGAAAACTGAATATGAAGTTACAAGAGCTGATAAGTCAAAGAAAACTCTTATAGCTTTTCATGCAGTTTTCATGGATTTTGATAGGGATGATCTGGAGAAAATGTATGAGATTGGCATAAGGAAATACTCACATCAAAGAAAAGGAGTATGTCCTGGTACTGATCTAGCAATGGATGTTCTGTGTGGGTTGTTTGAACCTGGATACAAGCCAACAAGTTCAGTCTTTAAGAAAGAAGGACCTAATAATCCTGTACTTAATTGGTATGTGTATGAGAAATGTGAAGCATACTCAATTATAAGAAGACACGGAGCAAGGGAATTCTACTTGATAAGTCACCAGTATCCACACTCATTGAAGACATTGGATGAGCTGATTGAATTGAAGTTGAATGGACCAGGAGATTCAATGATTGCTCAAGAACTTATTTGGAAAATCTTGTGTCAAAGAATAGTAGAAAAGAACAAGATGGAAACTGACTTGTAAAACTCTTAGTTGTAATAGTTAATACTGCTTTATGAATGAAGTAGTTAATACTGTTGGAGCATGAAACTTGTCCTTTTGATGTGTCATAAAAGTTCAAGGTTAGGGGGAGATTGTTGGGTTATAACTTAACTAAAATATAGTTTAACCATAAACAAATACCTAACATACAAGAAAAGTAACTTAAGTTGTTAATACGGAATGTATTATAAGTTACTACGGAAGAACACAAGAACAAGTTGGTGCGGCTGTTCAACATATTACTAATGTTACTACGGTAGATGGAGTTACTACGGACAAAGTCAGAATCAGTATAAGGAGAAAGTCAAGATACGGAAGAAGTCAAAGACACGGAAGACACGGAAGACTTACCATATCTTGTAAATATAATCTAAGAGTTATAATTAGATTATATTTCCTTTTGTTAATTAAGTAAAGTTTCCTTATTCAATGTTTAGATAAGGATAGATGTAGATTTCTAGTTTATCTAGAACGAGCCTCAAGGTCTATAAATATAGATCCTTGTAGAGAGAACATAACACGTTGTATTGATATAATTTTGATTAATGCAATTGAGGCTTACAATTCGACAATAATTTGTTTATTCATTATTCATTATTAGTTGTTCGATAACTCGTAATATTGAAGTGTTCATCCGCTGCTGAACTTCTTCAATAGATCTCGATCTTAATCGTTAGTAAACTTATTAGTTTATCCAGACTAATACGATCCTGACATTGATCGTCCACCAAATACCAAAACGGTGGATTGTAGATGGCTCTTTAAGATAAAGACCGAAATGGATGGCAATATACAGATCTATAAAGCTTGTCTCGTGGCAAAAGGATTTACTCAAGTTTATGGAATAGACTATGAGGAAATTTTTTCCATGTGGCAGACATTAGGGCTATTAGAATTCTCTTAGCCATAAAGGCCTTCTATAAATATGAGATATGGAAAATGGATGACAAGACAACCTTTCTGAATGGTTATCTAGACGAAGACGTCTATATGAATCTGCCAGAAGGTTTTACTGATCCATTACATCCAACAATGTGTGCAAGCTTAAAAAAAAATCCATTTATGGACTTAAGCAAGCATCACGGAGTTGGAATAAAAGATTTGATGAAGAAATCAAAAAGTTTGGTTTCATTCAGAATTTCAATGAGCCATGTGTGTATCAAAAAGCTAGTGGGAGTAATGTTACTTTTCTAGTCTTATATGTAGATGACATATTGCTAATGGGAAACAACATTCTAATGCTTGAAGATGTTAAATCTCATCTTGGAAAGTGTTTTGCCATGAAAGACTTAGGAGAGGCGACATTTATTTTGGGAATCAAGATCTCGAGAGATAGATCTAAGCGGTTGATAGAGTTAAGTCAGAATGCTCTCATGATATTTACCAATGCAAGATGGACTTAAACTTAGAATTAAGGATTGTGCCTCTACACCTTAAGAGATGGAGCGTGTGCAAAGGATACCTTATGCTTCCGCAATAGGGTCTATTATGTATGCGGTAAGATGCACAAGACCTGATATTGCTTTTGCTCAAAACGTTGTTAGCAAGTTTCAACAGAATCCAGGTGAAAGACACTGGATTGCTGTAAAGAACATACTGAAGTACCTTAGGGCTACTAAATATACGGTTCCGGTGTATGGTGGAAATCCTGAGGCTGAACTAAAAGTTATTGGTTATTATGACGCCGAATTTCAAACTGACCATGATGACACCAAATCTCAAACTGGATACGTGTTCACCATGAATGGAGGAGTTGTAGTTTGGAAAAGCAAGAAGCAATCCACTACAGCCATGTCTGCAGTAGAATCAGAGTGCATAGCAGCTGCTGAAGCTGCAATGGAAGGTGTTTGGATCCGAAAATTTATTTCTGGACTTGGTGTTGTTCCCACAACCAAGTCTCCTATGGATATGTATTGCGACAAAACTGGTGCAATTATCATAGTAAATGAACCCGGTGTTCAGAAAAGAGCTAGACACTTTCAGAGGAAATTTCACTATGTTCGTGAGCAAGTCAATCAAGGTGAAATTCGAGTACTCAAAGTTCACACGGATGATAACTTAGCAGACCCCTTTACGAAGGCTCTGTCAAAGACGAAGTTAGCTCACTTAGTTGAGGGCATCGGACTTCGTTTATCTAGTAATCACATGTAAATCCGTATTTTAGTATTTGGATATATGGATGTAATAAACAATTTTACTTATGAATGAAATAATATTTATGATATTTTGTTTTCATTTATTATAATAATTGTTATCCTATTTTTTCATGTTTTATCCTTGAATAATGTTGTGTAATATAATTCCAAATATCCGTTGTCAGTTAATCATATGGAAATATGATTGAATTAAGATAATATTTGAGTGTTTAGTCAGCTTGGATCAATAACTCACATGGTATACATTATGATGCATACTGGATTATCCCATATGAATGATTACTTATGGATCTTTGTCATTAAGTATAATTCATAAGGTTTATTATCCTTAGACTTGAGATGCAAGTTGCTACTCATGTACTTAGTGCATTATTTGATCATAGTCAATACTACTCTTGGATAAGGGTGGCCTAACGACTATTTTTGGTAATGTTGCGAAATACGATGACTACCAGTTGTATTCAATAAAGGATTTGTTCCTTCAGTGAAAACTGAAGTTAGATACTTACCGGGCCACTCATGAATACTTAAGATGTTTGTCTGGCCAGAATCAAATAAGTCCAGAACTGTCTCGACTGTATTCGGTAATCGTAAGTGATTCGCGAAATGAAAAACAGAAGTTAAAATGGAATGACTTTGATCCATCTCCAAAGTTTAACTAGAGTATCTGTAACAAAAGGATATAAACCCCACATAGACTCGTAGTGACTTTGGCGAAACTTCACTCATGCATTTATGGGAACATTGATATGTTGGTAGACGTTAATCAATGTTGTCATATTTGTTTGAACTTATTCAAAAGTGGGAGTTGTTGGTATTCGAACAAAGTTAAATAAATATGTGTCCGTAAATGTGTGAGCCTACGGGAACGCACACATCGCCATTTAGACACGACTATACGTTTATTATTTGTTCATTATTAATTAAGCGTTAATTGTAATAATTAAGAAATATGAGGATGTATTATGTAATTATGGAGGTTTCCTAATTGTAATACAACTTGTATACCAAGTAATTGTTTACCTATATATATTAACAATAACCTCACTCACTATACACAATAATCGACTAAGGATTAATCCCTAATCGATTTTCATCTTTTCTAGTCGGCCGAAACCCTTCATAGGGGTATTCGACTTTCGGTTCTCGAGAAAAGAAGTAAAGGGAAAAATTCTCATCTTTATGCCGTAAAGGAGTTTCGATCAGACTTGTTCAATCATATACGAAATAGTAATTTGTATTTTGTATTTGAAGAGAGAAGGACAACCTCTCGGCGGCTCGGCTCCATCACCATTACGAACCATCTCAATTTTCCAAGATTTTTATTTATTCAACATATGTTACTTTTAAAAAAATGTTCTGAAAACAGTCATAAAAAATATTAGTTTATATAACCTTTTAGTATGTTTTAGTACAAATGATACCTTAAATAAGTTTGAAACACAAATCTCAAATGCTAGGCAAGTAAAGCAGTAATATAGTTCTGATAATATAAAATTTGTTTTACGAGTAAGGATCTATTAGCTTTTTAACATCAACTACCATTGTAAAATATTTAAAGAAAATAGAGCACAAGTTTTTGTTGTAAATTAACAAATTAATTTAACCAAATATGAAGAAAATATATTAATAGTTTGAAAATGTTTTTTTTTTATAAATATTTTCTTTAAGATAAATATGATAAAAATCTAAGTTTATTGAATTAATTTGTATGAAAAGTTTAATATATAAAAGGTATTAATAAGATTTGAAACGAAACGGATAAACTAATTTTATTTTAATAAACTTTTAAGTAAAAAGATTCCACGTATTTAAGGAGAAAATAATATAACGAAATTAATAAGCGTTTTGTTGGTGTCTGCTATACTGCGATCCGGATGATATGAAATTGGAGAAATCGTTTATGGGTTGCTACAAATAATGTTTAATGCATTATTAACAAGGACGTTTTCTTTTCCATACAAAAGTAATCCCTAATTTAGCTTAAGCATGGGGGCAAAGAGGAAGACGTCTAATGGAATAACTTGTTCTGACTTTGGAATATGTATTTCGCGTTTTAGAAAAAAAGAATTTAGAATCATGAATAAATATGACCATTCGATGACCAACACACCCCAAAACCTATGTTTTCTAGATTCTCTTTTTTTGACTTTCATTGATCGAATATACATATGGACACGATTTATACCCATCTAATTCATACTATGTATAGTTATCAAAATTTTGGATTTTCGATCCTTGAATATTAACTACATTTTATTTTATTTATTATAACATATTACATAAATGACTTGTAACTTTATTTGATCAAATATAATTTTAATGTTCTATTTATTACTTGTCCGTCTATTCATTGCATTCATATATTTTTTTTTAATAATATCAAATATTAATCTCATTTATATATTATACTATTTGTTCTGTTTGTGCTCACTTGTGTGAGCATACGGTGTTCTAGTGAATCCGGTTGTAACGTTGGCGTATTTTGGATGTGTTTCTGCGTTTGACAACGACCATTGCCGTTGACCAAAGGTTTAGTTGAGAACTGGAAAACATGGGAAATGGGCAAAGGTCTCACTGAATTGGTATTTAACAAAAAAAAGTGATACATGGCAAGTGCTGTTTGAATGGCAGTGTCGTTAAAGGAATCGTCGAGTTCGATTTCGGGTTCGTTCGTCGATGTCTATGTAGACCTTTCCCATCCACCCATTATCTTACTTTTATATAACGTGACAAATTATCATTTCGAGTTTTGTTAACTATTTTATTGCTATGGTTCCAAGTATATTAATACTATGATAATTTTCCAATTTGAATAATGCGCAATACATCTTTGATTGATATTCCAACTGATCGTACAATAATTTGAACAAATAATGACCTATCAACGATGATTAACGGTATAAAGGTGTTGGTGAGATTTCCCGAGCTGATTATAACATGAGAATAAAAATATAAGACATCTGGTTGAGAGACCACAAGGTTGACCCCACCCACGAACCGCCTCGTGTTAGAATGAGTGAGAGTGGTTGATAATATGTAAAAATGGAGTCGAGATGATGATATACCTAAATTCGCTTTTGTTACCTTCATAGTGGTAGAATGTAACCTCTACAAGGCTACGTCGACGGTTTTGGAATATTTCCTAAATTAGGGGAGACTTGCATAATTACGATGTCGTTGAGGTTAATATGTATAATCGGAGGTTAGGGTCCGAAATATATAGTCGAATGCTAGTGTTTTAGCATGATTTATGTGTAGGTTTGTTTTTTGAAAGAGAGATTATTTATGTGTAAGCTTCTCACATGGAGTAGGATTAAGTCATCTTTCCTTTTGGGTGGAGTTGTTTCCCACTCTCTCTCTCTCTCTTTCTCTCTCTTATCTCTCTCTCTCTCTCTCTTAACTTCATCTTAGGCAACCAAGCTGTCTCTTGTATCCTTCATACTTGTCTTGTTGGAACCTCTGCAACACCACCTAACCCTCTTTCTCTCTCTAAAACCTCCATAACCAAAACCCTAATTATTCCTTCTTCTGCTTCTCATTTAGCTAATCCCTTTCTGGGTTTTCATGATTTAACTTACATCTCTAATGGGTATTTTTTATTTTCAAATCTTGTTGACAATGGAGTATGTTTTTAATTAGGGTTTGAATTTTTTTTTATTTTTAAAAAAAAAAGTCATGAGTGGCAGTGAGAAAGATATAGGAATGCAAACTTCATCTCCTTATAACAACAACAACAACAACCATCACAATAATCACTTGATAAGAGAATCTTCTTCTGAAACTGTGGATCATCCGGATCGGTTCCCGGGCACCGCCGCTTCCGTTACACCGATTTCAGTCGGATCTAAGCTCTTGAAGTCGCCGGTGCATCCAAGGTACCGAGAATGTCTCAAGAACCATGCTGCTAACATGGGTGGAAATATTACTGATGGGTGCGGTGAATTTATGCCATCAGGTCCACATTTCTATTTATATTTCGGTTAATATATCTAAAATTAGTTACTATTTTTAATGCCTAAACCTTATAATTCATAATTTCTAGCTTAATTTTCTTTAATAAAAAGTACACACATATATTAAATTTTATGCCATTTTTTGTAACTTAAAACTGCATTAAATGTTGATATATCTCAAATTATTATGTTTTTTGTTTGTAAATAACTTCAAAATAAGTATGAATTATATAGGGTTTGAGTATACTAATTATCTAATTATGGTGAATACATCTAGTCTAAATGTGGTTTAATATAATCAGGTGAAGAAGGAACCCTAGAAGCATTGAAATGTGCTGCGTGCAACTGCCACCGTAACTTTCACCGAAAAGAATACCCGACTACTAGTCCGTCCGCAGGACCTTTCCTTCAACTCCCACCGCCATTACCATCTCCCTCGCCTTCACCGTCATTCCACCATCACCATCACCACCACCGTACCCCACCCGCAATCTCCTTGCACCACCACCACCCAAACTGGGCTTCCTCCATAAACGCGCCACCCGTCAAAATGGCGTTTGGAGGAGCAATGGGAAGCGGTGGTGCAGCGACCGAGTCATCCAGCGAGGAGCTGAATTTCACGACGGGGGCAGGTATGCCCCCGTCGTACGGGATGTCTAAAAAAAGATTTAGAACAAAATTCACACAAGATCAAAAAGAGAAAATGCTTGAATTTGCTGAAAAAGTAGGGTGGAGAATCCCAAGAGAAGATGATCCTGAAGTTCAAAGGTTTTGTGGTGAAGTTGGAGTTAAAAGACAAGTACTCAAAGTTTGGATGCATAATAATAAAGCCACTTCTGGGAAAAAGCAAGTTCAAGATTCCAATGAAAGCATCAATTAGTACTATTATTATGCATCAATTCAATTAGTGTGTATATGAAGGCTTTAAGGCTAGATAGAGATGCAATCTCTATAGTTTGCATCTACTTAATTTATTATGTTCTATTTTTATTTTTGGTTGGGTTGAAGAATATTAATCTTTGTCATTTTTATTTTAGTTTTAATCAAAATTGTACCATTAGCTACCTATTTAATTATTGGGTGGAAAACATGGTAGATTTCATTGGGATTTTCCAAATTATGTGTTTTCTAGGTTTCCAAGACCTTATTATGAAGGTACTAAAAAATATAAGTGGTTTAGAATATGGAATGGTGAGTGGCCTGGTTAACATTTCATTTCATTGCAAGTACATAAACCTTTTCCCAATCTAAAAGGTAGTATTTTAGTTCTTGTACATTGTGTCTTTTATGTTGTACATTATGCATATTTTATTGTACTCTATGTTGTTTTGGTTGTACAATGTTAGATGGAGAGATAAACAAGATGAAACAAATGAGAGAGAGAGAGAGAGAGAGAGAGAGAGAGAGAGAGAGAGAGAGAGAGAGAGAGAGAGAGATGGTTTGAACCCCTGATAAACTCTCCTCGAACTCCTCGAAAGATAAGAGATATAAAATCTGATTTTGATCGACTACATTCATGTTATTAAGGTGTAATGGCATAGTTTTTACCGTTATCATGGTTTTAACTATCGGGATAAATTTATCTATCTATATAACTATAAGAGGATAATTTAAGACTTATGTGGCATTAACGTTTATTTGACATGTTACCTTTTAGCGTAGGTGTCGGGTTATCCCCTTCCTTCGTCTTTTGTGATGCCATGTGACGTCAGTTTTATGTTGGAATATTAACTATGGCATCGGTTTTATTGCAAAATTTATTATGGCGTTGGTTTTTATTGTAAAACATTAATTTACTGGTTGAAAACATTCTAATTTTTTTTTTAAATTTGTTATTATCAATGCTTTATTTTATTAAATAAGGCAATATTATATTTTTATTTTATTTTTATTTAACTTAATCTTTATGCGTGTCTATGGTTATTGGTTAGTGTTATATACTATTATAGTTATTTTTAACTAATTAAATGGTTTGTTGTATTTTGAGTTAAAAAGTTATATCTATATTTTTCTAGTGTCATATTAGACCACTCACAACCGTTGTTCCAACTGACACGGTCAGTTTTTGCCAACTCAGCGCCACGTCAACTGACACCAAACTGACAATAAACTGACTAAATCACTACCAACAGTAACCCTTCAGTCAGTTTTCTAGCCCCACATATTTTATTATTTTTCTGGATCCCACCCATTATTAATTTTATATACAATATACACTAAAACAACATTTTTAAAATAAAAAGATTTTATTATTTATTTTTTTACATCAATTATAAACAAACCTTAACAACAAATATTTATATTTTTGAAACTTTTTTATATAATGATGGATTGAAAAAAAAAAAAAAAAAAAAAAAAACTAATTGGGCCTTAAAAACCCATATAAACAACCTTTTAACCTTAATTTTTTTTTTCCATCAGCCTCCCTCAAACACCGCAGAACTTTTTCGACGTCTTTTTCCGGTCGCATTTCCATTGATTCTGGTGAGGTAAACATTTCCATTGACTATAAAATAATAATAATAATAATAAATTAATGAGTGGGGCCCATCTTCTTCGTCCCTTTTCCAACCCAAAACCGACGAAAAGTAAAAAAAAAAAAACTGACGATGACAACCGACGAGGTCGGTGCCATCGATTTGATTACTGGCGAAGAAACGGACGAGGACCGTTGGGAGTGGTTTTATTATAGGTTTTTAAATAAGAAAATGGTTTGTTGTATTTTAAGTTAAAAGGTTATATCTATACTTTTTTAAACTCATATTAAATTTTGTTTATAATAGTTTGGAAATGAAATACTTGATTTTTCATTGTTCATGCAACGCACAAGACTAATCTAGTATTGTATATAATGATATCTTAACGGCAACCTTTAAATATGATTCGTGTTGCAACAAGTGGCAAAATAAGAGGACATAGATATTAAAAAGATGAATGTCATAACGACACGATAAAGATACCTAAGAAAGTAAAGGCACTACTTTATCTTAGTCTTCTTCATTGACATCATTTTTTTCTCAATATTTAGAACTATCACCAACTATTGTAATATTAAAATTGATATTCCGTATATATTTAGTTATTTTGCGGATGGATTTGTTTTTTAATTAATAAAAATAGCCCTAGTTTTAATTTTTCTTAAATATCCCTCTGCATACACAATGTAATATAGGTAGTGTACTATTGTAACATAATTGTTTGGATAATCTTCTACCAGTTGACGTTCTTATAAGCATTCTATTTCTCTTTTCCCAATTTAGTGCGCGAGTGTTTTATAGATATCATGATTATTTAAAGCGTTTCGATAACTATAATCAAAAGTTTACTACAAAAGACTTGTTATTTATATGTATTTTATTGTACGTAATTTTTTAAAAATTCATATATTTTGTCAATTATTTCGCACTTATAAATGTGTACAAATTGTATACGTCAATAAGTGCGAACAAATTGAAAAGCTTCGTACTAAAAGTTTGGTAAAAAAATATTCACACTAAAAAGTGTATAGAATACTTATTTTGTACGCTTTTTTAAGTGTAGAGATCAATTCTAAGCATGTAATTTTTTCGTACTTTCCTTATTGGGAAAATAAATGAAAGTGCGAAGATATCACGTGCGTAGAATTGATTTCTTAACTTAAAAGTCCGTACAAAATAGGAGTTATACACACTTTTTAGTGCGAACATTATTTTTCCACATTTTTTAGTGTGAAACTTTTAAATTTCTTCGTATTTATTAATGTTTAAAATTTGTACATATTTATAAGTGTGAAGAAATTGACAAATTCTACCAATTTTTAAGAAAGTGTGTAGAATAAAATACGAGCAAATAAACATTTTTTGTAGTGGTTGTGGGTGAAAAGTTTAAACATCTATCGTTTCATTGTACATGATCAATAATTTTTCATGTATATAGGGATTTCATTCTACTACATTCACGAAATACAACTTATTCAATATCTTCGGATTTTAATCACAAAGACTTGTATAAAAAACTAATTGATAAATATGATAAAGAATGTCTTTTACATTATCAAAGTATGCAAGTCCTTCTTTGAGAAAACCGGGCAGTTCCCTTCATGTGGCATCTTAAAGCTCAGATGATAACAGCGAGCCAAAAGAAATTCAATTTCAAAGAGACATAGAGAAATCAAAGGAATGTGAAACCTTCGTAAAAGGTTTGCTAGATTCTCTTGTCGCTTAAAATCAAGTATTAGTTCTAGGTGTCTAAGGCATCGTTGCAAATGATATCACGGATGTCAATATATCAAGAAAAGTGATCAAAATTTTTTATGACCAAAGGAAAAAATAAACTTTATAAATCAAGTGATCAATAGCAACAGAACAATGTGTCGCAATTCTTGGTTTATGGTCTTCTGGAACTATGCTCCTCATTGTAATTCGATTTCAAGGGATTGGATTTGGAATTGTTGACAGTTTATTATTACATTTCGTTGAGGCTTCTTGGCACTGAAGCTCTCCAAAGGTCTTCCGCGTTTTCATGCAAACTCCTTTGTACTTCATTTATATTTTCTCTTGGTGCATTTTCAAAGTAGCCTATTGTATACGTATCCATACAATGTTTTGCATTCGTGTATTATTATTCATGTATTATTCGGTATAGCTCTTATGTACCTTTCTCAAAGCATACAACATTACCGTCCAAAAAAATCCAAAAGTATTTATACAAATTATGAGTTAACAACTTTAATTAGCTCTTATCTGTAATTCATAAATTTTTTGAAATAAACTGTAAAAAATGGAACCAAAATATACAAAAGGTACAATATGTACCACTAAACTATAAATATCCAAACAGTAATGTAGGATTGTGAGTTTAGTGGGTCAAATAAAGATAAGAACCCGGGTTTGCTAACAATAGTCTTAAAACTATCTTTAGAATGTTTTTTTTTTTTTTTTGGAACGGAATGTATAAACGACTTAAATCCCGAAAATGATCTGTAGCTGTAACTAAACAAGGTCCGTGATATATTTAGCAATGTGGAAGACTGGATTAATAGAAATTAGTTAATCATCCATTATAATATATAATCTTTTTTTCCCCCCTTAAATTATCAAGAATGTATATCCACTTTGTACCGCATTTGAAAACCTGTTTCATTATATGGGCCATAGCCCAATTAAATATATGTTACATTGTATGGGCCACCAAATTCAGATAGTACTATAGATATACAGTATGAGATACATATACAGTAAAACATTTTTTATAGGGGGCATGGCCCGTGTTATTTTTTAAGAAAATGTTTGGTTCAAAGCGATCAATGAGACAGTCTAATAAATGGGAGTAGGGAAGGGACTAATGTCATTCAGATGATTTGACATTTTTTTAAACAACGCACATAGAAAAAGATGTCATTTGTTAATGTGTAATTTTGTCGGTTTATCAATTTTATTTGAGTTAATTACATGGTTCGTTCTATGGTTTGCACCATTTTCACCACTCGTCCCTATAACTTTTTTATTACACCACTCGTCCCTAAGTTTAAATTTTGTTGCTTCGCAAGTCCCTATTTTGGATGTGCCGTTAAGTCAACTCACGTGGATAACACGTGAGGTTATTTTCGTCTTTTTACCTATCTTCTTCCCCATTTTTAATATCCACATCCAACAATCCCAAAACCCCAAAATCAAAACCCATATTCAATTAATTTCCCTATTAAAACCCAAATTCAATCCTAAACTAAATAAAAAAACACAATCAAAATCCAAATCTCAAATCACAATTAAAACACAGAAACTCTATCTTCAATGATTTAACGAAATTTGGAAAAATGAAAGTAATGTACACCTTCTTCGTCGTCTCGGAAACTCTATACAGATCAGCATGTATCTCAGTCAACCACAAACCAGGAAACAAAGTCTGCAATAACGATACATTAATACAATATCAATACGATATTCGATTAAACGAAACGAATACTTACATCGAGTCGATTCCGTATGATCTTAGGTCGTTTCTTGGGCTTCCGCGGCAACCTTCGTTCTCCCATATCTTCAAAATCCCTCCCCGTTTCACGTCTCGATAACGGAACACAAAACTTAGGTCTACCTTTCTCTCTCCTCTAAATTCCGCCGCCATTGTTGTTTTCCGGTTTCAGCTTTTTTTCTTCATCTGCAAGCTCTTTTATGAAATTGACCATGATTTTCTCCCAATTAGCTTCTGTATCGCCATCTTTAGCCTTCAATTTCAGTACCAGGCTATCTAGCGCCGCCGTAGACGGTGGCCAGAGGCTTAATTGCTCATCCACGGCGGTGAATTCGAGTGATTTTGTGGTGCATTTTGATAGATTTAGCTGAGTAATTGTGGATTTATCAAGCATTATTGGGGATTTGAATCGAAATTGGGTTTGATTTTGATATTCTTTTGTGTTTGTTAGTGAATGCGTGATGGGATTTTTGGAAGGTTTTTGGGATCTGGGGATGGAGACATTAAAATAGGAGATAATGTTAAAAAGACGAAAGTACCCTCACGTGTCATCCACGTGTTACTGACTTAACGGCTCACTTAACGGCGCATCCAAAATAGGGACTCTCTAGGCAACAAAAATTAAACTTAGGGACGAGTGGTGTAATAAAAAAGTTATAGGGACGACCGGTGAAAATGGTGCAAACCATAGGGACGACCCATGTAATTAACTCATTTTATTTTAAAGTTCAGATTTTTTGATAGGAATTAGAAAAGCTTTGACGTATCTTGGGTTGTGTCTGATTTTGGAAGACTAAATTATGAGCACAGATTGACTGCTGTTTTCTTGGAAAAAGAAGCTTACATTAAAAGTAAGCTTACTGCTCTGCCTTCATCGGGGATTAGGACACCTATTTTGGACCACTGGTGTTAATCTTTTTCTGAATGTTTTACGTTTTCAAGATAAGATTTAAATTTATGCTCCATATTTTCTTCTCTCTCCAAATTTCAAGTTATATTGAAAGATTTTCTTATCTGAAGCATCTTCACCAAATAAATTTAGGGTTTCAGATGATTTCTTATTAATTATAAGAGCACACGGAATGGATGATTGTGGCCACCGTTCTCGCGTCGTTAACGGGCCACAACGGGCATGGCCACACTGTCACTCCTCGTTGCGGCGTGTCGTTCTCGTTGCCCGGTTAACGGGTTGTTGTTTTATTTATTTTTTTTTCCAACGGTATTATATCAAAAAAAAAATAAAAAAAAATTAAATGTTACCGTTATATACCAACGGCTAGATTTTTTTTTATATTTTATTTTCACATGTAATCTATAATATAATATACAAATTTAACCAAAAACCTCAATATTTGTCAATCTTTTTATAAAAAATAGAGTTAATTACATGAGTCGTCCCTATGGTTTGCACCATTTTCACCGCTCATCCCTATAACTTTTTTATTACACCACTAGTACCTAAGTTTGAATTTTGTTGCGTGCAGGGTCCCTATTTTGGACGTGACGTTAAATATGCCGTTAAGTGACCTCACGTGGGTAACACGTGAGGGTATTTTTGTCTTTTTACCTTTCTCTCTCCCAATCCCCACAAAATCCCCTAAAATCACTGTGAGAGACCTTATTTCCCCAAAATCATGCTTTTAACTTCTCTCCCCCAAAATCACAACAAGATCAATAGCTTTTGTATTTGTTAGTGGAATAAATATTAAAAGACAGAAACTTCTTAGATCCTAGATTGAAGCTTCTTGGTAATTTCCCCAACCCAAATTATACATAAACCATTTTAACAAAAATTCTTAAAAGTTTGATTTAATTTTCCCGCTTTCTTTAAATCTTTTTATTTTTAAGTTTTTGTAAATTAATTTTGAGTTTGGAGTGAAATTAGATCAGATCTGAAGTAATGCAAAGAAAAATAATGGAGAAAAAGGGATTAGATCCTAGTAATAGTCAAGAAGGTCAACCTGAAAGGAAAAGACCAACTCTTGCTAGGTATTATTATTATGCTGATGGTTTTACCTTTTAGTATAATTTATGTTTTCTGAAGGGAAGACAGATAAAGATAGTGATATTTCAATTGTTTCGAGTCAACCTTCACCTGAGGAAGACGGGTGAGATGAGATTGAAAATGTTGGCAGTGGTGATTGAGTGTTGCTGAGGAAGAAGAAGCAGATGATATTGAAGACGATGATGATGAGACTGCTAAAACATGAAAAACAAAATGTGTTTCTGACAGTGATTTTGGGTTTTTATTGTGCTTTATTTAGTTTATAGTTTAGGATTGAATTTGGTTTTAATTGTGATTTGAGATTTGGATTTTGATTGTGTGTTTTTATTTAGTTTAGGATTAAATCTAGGTTTTAATTGTGATTTGAGATTTTGATTTTGATTGTGATTTTTTATTTAGTTTAGGATTGAATCTGGGTTTTAATGGGATAGAGAAAGGTAAAAGGACGAAAACCCTCATGTGCATAGCACATGAGTCCCACTAACGGCACATTTAACGGCACATCCAAAATAGGGACCCTGCACGTAACAAAATTTAAACTTAGGTACTAGTGGTGTAATAAAAAAGTTATGGGGACGACCAATGAAAATGGTGCAAACCATAGGGACGACTCATGTAATTAACTCTAAAAAATATATGCAACAAAAAATGAGTTCACAATCTTCAAACGATCCCGTTGTTACGGATTCGTCATCGTCTGAATCCAATTTGGCCGAAATTCTAGTCTTGACGGTACAAGCAGTTGAAGAAATGGAGGAAGATGAAAATAAAGCGGAAAGTTCATGTCGTAGTGAAAGAAGGAAAAGACGCTATATTAACCGAGATCGAACCGCAACAAACGAAAATGTGCTACGACATTACTTCTCCGGTGATAGCACATACCCAGATGAATATTTTCGTAGACAATTTCGTGTGAGAAGACCTATTTTCCTCAAAATAGTCGAAGGTATATATAATTATTCCGTAGAACCTTTGCCCGACTATTTTAAATATTTCCAGCAACGACCAGATTGTACGGATAAAATGGGTTTTAATTGTTTACATAAATGCACGTTCGCTATGCGTACGATGGCGTATGAGATTACTCCGGACGCCTTCGACGGATATTTACAAATGTCATAAAGAACATCACCTGAAGCCCTAGATAATTTTTTAAAATGTGTTATCCATCTTTATACAAACGTTTATTTGAGAACCTAACACAAGATGATGTTAATCGTTTATATCAAAAACATGACGAGGTTCACGGGTTTAAGGGTATGCTTGGGAGCATCGACTGTATGCATTGGAAATGGGATCAATGCCCAGTGGCATACAAAGGGCAATACACCCGAGGTGACCATGGTTATCCAACGGTTATGCTTGAAGCCGTTGCGTCGTACGCTCTTTGGATATGGCATCCATACTTCGGTGTCGTGGGGTCGAACAATGATATCAACGTGCTTAAACAATCGCCGTTGTTTCATGACATGCTCAACGACTCGTACCCGGATTACAGATTTAACGTCAACGACCACGAGTACGATAAAGGATATTACCTTGCAGACGGTATATATAATATCCGGAGTGGTCTACATTTGTTAAAGCTTTTTCATACCCACCGAACGAACCGCGTAAAATATTTTGTAAATGAAAAATTCCTTAGCATTTTCTTTTTATAGTTGTACATGTCGATGACATGAACATGTGTAAATTATATTGATGATGTTTTGTGCGTGTTGACACTATATTTGGATGTCGTGGCATAGTTGGGTACCCGTGACCCCTTTTTTAATTTTTATGTTGTGTCTATGACACTGTGCATGTTTCACTTCTTGTTGGTTAACCATAAATTAATTTTTTACCCGTGAGATTGTCGCTCCCCAATAGGGAGTGCTTATCTTTCCTCCAACAGGTAAGAAAGACGAAAAGTTGTGTTCAGCCCAGCCTTGTATGCCTTATGTGGCTTGTTACACTTAGAAAAAACTTCAAGTTAAGAATTTTTAAGTAGCTATGAGTAGCTTGTTACCAAGTTGGTAATGAGGTAGAGCACCACATGTGCTCCGTGTGTTGCGAGGTAGAGCACTACATGTGCTCCGTGTGTTACGGGATAGAGCACTACTTGTGCTCAGTGTGTTACGAGGTAGAGCACTACCTATGCTCCATGTAGAATAAGTTGATGAAGTGAGAGTTTAGAGTATAGAGTAAGTTGGCGAAGTTGTCAAATGACTTTACTCAACCTCTTCACTCCTATACTAACCTAATAAACGTGTGACTCTCATAAAATCCCCAACATACAAATTCTCTAAGTGACGATCCTAATGATTGTTCGCAAAAATTTTCCAAAAAAAAATTCAGCTTCAAAATTTGATCAAACACAATAGACATTTCAAATATCATCTTAAAGTAAAAGAGTTTCATATATGTTGATATAATATTTATTTATGATTTTAAGTTTATTTAATTAAATAAAAAGAAGAAAATATAGAGACCGATTTTAAGTAAGATTAAACCACAAAAATACTATTTATAGCAAGATAATAATTAAGCTATACAAAGCAAATGGATACAAAAGTGGCACCAAGACTTGCGGTTTGAAAGATTTAAAAAATTCATTGAACTACTATTTATAGTAAAGCTAAAACCTCGTAAAATGTGACACTATGCCTTAAGAATCTTGAGATTTAGAAAACCATTAAAATATTTTTTAAAATAAGATAAACCATCAATATAAAACAAGAGTTGGCCCGTAAAATAATTGGTTTAATGAATTAAAAATGTGATTAGTTAAAAAAAAACAAATGTTATAATGTCTTAATATGAGTTGTCATTTTTGACGTGTAACTTTAAAAGTTGTATTTTATTGCTGCACTAAAATATTTAAATTGTCTATCCCTTTTATAATTAAAAGTACATAAATATTTGTAAATGTTAACGTATATTTATTTATTTTCCTTTTCTTAAGTTTCTTTTTTCCTAAGTTTATTTCAAGCATAAAGCAACTCGCAACTAGTTTGGTTGTAAGACACACATGTTTTATGAGCCGTAAACATGCAAACACAAACACATGATTCGAGTTGTCAATTTCCTAATTTAGTAATCTAATTTGCACTTAGTGAGGGAGGGCAAGGCGGAGGGAGGGGGTCATTACTCGTGACTCATAGATATGAAAGAAAATAGTTAAATGATAGCAATACTAACAAAACTAGTAATAAACTGCATTCGCTTCAAATTTTATAACATAAAGAAGTCATACGACAAAAATATTCGGTCACCAATCTTATTACTACCGTCGTCCATATATATTGTAGTTCTGATAGGATTTGGTGTTTTAATGCTGATATGGTTACTATTATTTATAATCGAAAATTTAATGAGAAAAAAGAGTAGATTAGATGCTAAATTATAACCGAAAACACATGTTGTGTTATGACAATAAGGGTGTGTTTGGCATATTGGCTTACAGGGGCTTAAGTTTATCATTTTCTATAAGCTTTTTTATAAGTCACGTTTGGTTCGACGGACTTATTAAAAATATAAGTTCCGATAAACCTAAAACTATAACTTAGTTGTAGTAATTTATGAAAAGGGTTTGGGATTATGATAAACAAAATAATATAAATACCGTTCATTTTAATTGAAACATAGATTCCTATATATATTTTTTATGTTTTTTTACATTTATAAACTCAAACTTAAGTTAATTTAACAAACATGTTTTTTGTTTTCATATATAAACACCGCCCGACCATAAATTTAAACTTCAATTCAAACACAAACTCAAGATAAAACTCCATCATCAGTTACTTACGTCAAAAATATCCTAAGTAGACAGATTTAAGGTGATAAAATGTATACAGGCAAAACAATGAATTAAAAATTCAAAACATTATGATAAACTAAATAAAAAGAAACATAATAATGGAGTTAACAATATGTTCTGTCCATTTTCCTTAAAAACCACCAATCATATTAAATTATTTCTTTATTTAACATAGTCAATATCACGTAGAAACATCCATCCATCCATGTTAGTTACACACCAAACACAAACATCCTCGTCATCAAAAACCATGACTCACCAACCAATCAAATCAACCCAAAGTCCACCTGTACTCGCTTTCCATTTTCCTTATATATCATTCTTTCGTTCACGCAATTCATCGACTGCTAAAAAAGATGAGTTTCCGAGATGAAAATGAAGATGATGGTCGGGGGGATCTTAGAAAACCGTTTCTGCATACGGGTAGTTGGTATCGTATGGGCTCACGACAATCTAGTATGATGACGTCGTCTCAGATGATTACGGATCGTTCTGTTTCTGTTCTTGCTTGTGTTCTTATTGTTGCTTTAGGTCCTATTCAGTTTGGTTTCACTGTAAGTTGATTATGTTTTTGCTAATCTCACAATATGTTTTTTTTTTCTAAAAAGGTGGCATGTGCGGAACGATAAATTTTTTCACCTGGAGACGAAGTAAAAAGTATTTTTACAACCGGATATGTTTTCTAGAAAATCACCAAAATAGTTATCTGACATATTTCGAAAATACTGAGAATTTAAATTTACGTTGGAAACTTTCTTGCGACACATTAAAAAAAGACACAAATACATTACGCTATTTTGGTATGAATACATGGCACCAGAACGTACCACATGACGCGGCATAATGCAGACCACTTATTTCAAAAATCAATTTTTGTAAAAGTAATAAAAAAGTGTTTGAACTTTTCGCGATGATTATTTTTGTAATATGTCTTGTCATATGACTAGTTTTGTAATTTTCTATGAATTTTAGAGGGACAAAATTTCAAAAATAAACGTAAATTTTACTATTGTGTACATTACTGAAAATTTATGGTGGGATCAACTGCGTCCTGGGCTCCACCCTAAAAGTGTTGATTTTTATGATATTGATTGTTGCAGGGTGGTTATTCTTCACCTACACAAACCGATATAAGTCGAGATCTTAAACTTACAGTATCTGAGGTTTGTTTATTTGATTTTAAGTGTTGGTATCTTGTTATGAATGTGGAAGTGATTGTAATGTGTTGTTTGTTTTAGTTTTCGTTGTTTGGTTCTTTATCGAATGTGGGTGCTATG
Organism: Senecio squalidus; assembly: GCA_910822075.1. NCBI lineage: Eukaryota > Viridiplantae > Streptophyta > Magnoliopsida > Asterales > Asteraceae > Senecio > Senecio squalidus. The sequence goes on along the minus strand of CAJVGC010000065.1, from coordinate 51,537,781 downwards.
GTTGGTGCAATAGCTAGTGGTCAAATCGCAGAGCATATTGGTCGAAAAGGGGTATGATTCCATTTATGTCATGAATATATGAGCATGGTTTCCACATTCGAGATAAAACGATTGTAAATATAATTTCAAGTTTGAAAAATTCCGTTACTAATGACATTGTTGATTGCTTATGTTGTTGCAGTCTTTGATGATTGCAGCTATCCCTAATATAATTGGCTGGCTTGCTATATCGTTTGCCCAAGTTAGCTCCCGATACCCTGTTCTTTAACGGCTTATTGTGTTTTTCAGCTTAAAAGCTTTTATTGAATCCAATTGGTTATGTTTTTCTTAGGATTTGTCGTTTCTTTACATGGGAAGGTTGCTGGAAGGTTTTGGTGTTGGGGTTATATCTTATACGGTATCTTTATCTTCTAATCTTCATTTTACAAAGAAACTGTTTGCAAAAAGAGCTCTAATACGATATTTCCCTTGGTGTATTGCAAAGGTTCCTGTCTATATAGCCGAGATAGCGCCTCAACACATGAGAGGAGGGTTAGGTTCTGTCAACCAGGTAATTCTACTTAAAAATGTCAATTAATGAAAAGTTTTGAACGAATTCATCTCTTTATGTTTGTTTTTATAGCTTTCAGTCACAATCGGGATAATGCTGTCTTATTTGCTGGGACTTTTTGTTAATTGGAGACTACTCGCAGTTTTGGGTATTTGTCAAGAATACATAGAATAGACTATATAGTCAACCACATATCGAATAAGAAGCAGCATGAGAATTTTTATATTTTCTTTTGCAGGAACATTGCCTTGTTTAATTTTGATACCTGGCCTCTTTTTCATCCCGGAATCTCCTCGGTGGTTGGTAAGCTTACTTACTAAAGTGTTTTATACCGTAAGCTTTTGGTAATTGGACTATTTTTCGTTAGTAGCAACTAGTGATAAGGTTTTTATGTATTGCAGGCAAAAATGGGAAAGACGGAAGATTTTGAAGCTTCTTTGCAAGTTCTTCGGGGTTTTGATACTGATATTACCCAGGAAATAAATGAAATTAAGGTAATTTTGAAAAATCTGGAATATGTAAATTAATAATCCGTTCATATGATTTATCCATACACATACAGAGTTTACTTTTATTTATTTATTTCGTACCTTGCAATTTTTAGATGTCCGTGGCATCGTCAAACAGAAAGGCTGCTATGCGTTTTTCTGATCTCAAACAAAGAAGATATTGGTTTCCTCTGATGGTATGGAGCTTTTATGTTGCATACATGGTTTTTTTTCTTACACTCTCACTAATGGTTGTGACTACATGGCTAACTTTAATACTGATATCATGCAGATAGGAATCGGCTTACTTGTTCTTCAACAGTCAACCGGAACCAATGGTGTACTCTTTTATTCCAGTACCATTTTTCAATCTGCAGGTCAGTCTTCAACATTTTATAAAATTTGTGATTCGTAGTTATGGAACCATTATTAGTTGGTTATGCAATTAGAGTGATAAGGGATAAAAGCTTTGTTCCGCGTTTATTTGGAAGTGAACTAGTTAGCTGTTCTTGGTTTGTATGCAATTGACATGGAAGTAGAAGTGTTTAGAATAAGGCAATTTGAAAATAATTTGTATATAATCACAAATTTGTTGAAGCATCTTAGCTACTTTTTGTTATTTATGCATTCTGAAAATATAAAAATGCAGTCAAGAAGGATGGCGTAATTTATTTATTTTCTTTTAATAAAACAGGAATTTCTAATAGCAATGTTGCTACATTTGGACTTGGTGCTATCCAAGTAAGTGACTCATAATTCATATTGAAAACTGTTATAATATGTCGCAATTTCGATCCATTTACTTAGGGACGGGTCATATCTCAAATGGGTTAAATAAAAAAATGTACCTAAAAGGGAAACAAGTCAAATGGGTCGATTGGGTCAAACGAGTTGAAAGTCTGCTTTTGATACATAGAACCTCTTAATAATTTAAAAATGATAAACCGTGTTTGCTAGTCATCCCAACCCTAAAAAATGTCGTGTTTCAACCCGAACTCGCATATCATGTTAATGGTTTTCTTATCCTAGTCAAGTCATAACCAAGATTATTGCATAATCCAGGTCATTGCAACTGCCGTTGCAACATGGTTGGTTGACAAAACAGGGCGAAGACTTCTGCTTATTGTAAGTATATAAATTTAAGCTGTACATATGTTTCTGTTTTAACTGATGACTTAAAAAGGATAACACAATCATCTATAGGTCTCTTCTTCTCTAATGACTATCAGTGTCATGCTTGTTGCGGCATCCTTTTTCATTAAGGTAATCTTATTTATCCTCTTTATAATTTGGATAAAACCTAATCATATTTTTCTGCAAAAAGAGTTCCATGAAGCGGTCAAAAAGTGCTCGCGGATTATGTCCAATCTGATCCTACCCGACCCATTATCCAACTCTCCCATTTCACTTTACTATATTGTTTACATAGTAATATCATTGTAACTAATAGTGAGAAACAACATTTCAGGGTTTTGTGGAGGACGATTCCTCTATGTATACTGCAATGGGCATCTTATCAGTGGTTGGAGTTGTGGTAAATCTTTATTTATAATCTAACGATACTTTTCTGCTGAAAGTTTCTTAGTCGGTTAAAATAACTTTTTTTGTTTTGTTTAGGGAATGATCATTGGTTTTTCTCTTGGATTGGGGCCAATTCCATGGGTTATTATGTCGGAGGTAATTACATTACAGTTAAATCTTCAAATACATTACCGTATGTTATGTACTTATTGTTTCTTGACGATATCACAGATTCTTCCGGTCAATATAAAATCACTTGCTGGTAGTGTAGCTACACTAGCCAATTGGTTTATTTGCTGGGTAGTTACGTTGACCGCACCCTTACTTTTATCATGGAGTAATGGAGGTTTGTGTCTCTTTCATGCCCTTTTGTGTATATACATAATTGCATGAATGTTATCGTAAACTAATTTTATCTGGCATTTTCGTTATTGACAGGAACATTTACTCTCTACATGGTTATGTGTGCTATAACCGTTGTCTTCTCGGCCCTTTGGGTACCAGAAACCAAGGGAAAAACGTTGGAGGAGATTCAGTTTTCATTCAGATGATTTGTGCAGTTTATACACCAAATTTTAAATGATGAAATTTACATTTATACAACCACTTGATGTGGTTTTTTAAGATTGATTCTTTTGATATAATACAGTAAAGAGTTGTGACATTTTTCTTTTATGAACAAGACTATGGAGCTTCAAATATGGAGCTTTTCGATTTGCATTAATCATCTATTTCTTATAAAACAACTATTTTAGGCTCTGAAATTATACATCTTTAGGGTGTAAATGGGTAAATCTGTATATCATGATCATCTTTAATATATAATAAATGAGGGGTCTTAAATGTCACATGACGAACTAAGGTCTATCGGATTAGTTAATTTCTTTAGTTTCAACCGTTAGATAGATTGATGATGTCATCAATAACTATTTTTTATTTTACACCATTTTACAATAGATAAACATTTTTTCTTTCATCTCATCTCCACTAAAATAAAATAAAAAACACAATTCTAATTTACTTATAAAATCTTTCAATTTAGACTATAGTTTATCTTATTGTTATCCTAAACTCTTCGAATACAAAATATCAAAACATGTGTATAAATGTAAAGATGTATATGTTATAATAACTATATTCAAAATGTGTATAAACGTAAAGGTATATATGTTATTATACGTGTAAAATTGTCTTCTCATAATAACTTATAATCTACATAAACATAAAGTTTACAATTCAGTTTTAATCTTTATTCGCGCTATCGCGGGACAATAATCTAGTTTATAAACATAGTTTGTTATGTTCACCTCATTATCTCAATGTTGTAAACGACGTGGAGTGATTCTAAAACGTACATATTTGTTGGTCACCCTCGTTGGACCCCGGTTTGGACCCAAATACTAGAAAATCGCGGAATTACTTTAAAGTGAATATGTAATGGTGAAAACACTCAAATAACCAAACTATTAATATTATTAAACCTTACGTAATGTAAACAATACTAAATAACATAAATACGTTCGATTACAAAGACTTTAGACCGTCGTAGCAAATGTTGCACAACTCTCTCTCTAGGGTAGTGTAACACTTGTTTCTCTCTCTAAAACGGCTACCTTTATGACTCGTAGTTGGGGTATTTATAGGTGACATAAAACTCTAACTTGTTACGCAACCGCAACACTTTAAACAAGTGTTGCGCTACGAAACAAAGTGTTGTGCAACAATCACTAAACGCTCGAAACACTTTACAACTCGATCTATATACATTCTAAACTTCACGGCATATTTCTAAACTAATTACATGTACAATCAATAGACGAATATGCTCCAACAAACTCCCCCTTTGATGTAGCTTGTACTTTCGACGAAAATTCTGATGTCGTGAGATCGAGAGTCGATTGTTTAACTTCATTCTTCGAGAAGTCTTGGTCTTCAAGTCTGTAATCGACGTGACTTGAATCTCTTGAACTCCGATTCTTCATCTTCAAGCTACACGGCTCCATGAAGGTCGTCTTCGAGTCTTTGACTTCCAAGAAGTGTTAAACTCTTCGAGATCTAGTTCTTTAAACTCCGGTTTCCTAACTTAGAGAGAAACACTTTCCAAACACATGTTTTGTTCTTTAAACTGATAAAATCTTTTAATTTTTCAGAAAACATGTGATAAAACCTTATAATCTTGTACATACGTGACGACGAAGAAAATAAACATAGAAGTAAAATCTTTTTGGATTTTTGTGTTTTTCTTAACCTAAAACGCAAAATCTTTTTGTGATTTTCATCTATAAGCTATATACACTACTTTAGCAACCTAAAAACGTCAAATCTTTTTTTGACAGAAAATCGTTTGCTTTTAGAATCATATCGCTAGAAGTGGAGTCATACGAATCAGCCGATTATAAGTATATTTGTCCTCTTAAATACAACATCGACATCATAGAAGCAATCTTCCGATTATTTATTTACATCTGTTTATATGGAGTCCCACTTATATTTACACTTTTCAAATTCCAAACTCTCCTCAAAGTGTCATCGAACTCTCAGGAACTGGCTGAAAAATGTCACCTTATTCCTAATTTTATTTACTAAACTATAAAACTGGATTGTGTCGAGTATTGAGGCTATGCACACTCTTTTAAGTACGTGTATAACCGTTTTAGGTATGTATATATATATAAGCTTTGCTTGCACCCGGTTACACATTGTGCCCCCAATATCACGACATTTCTCCGAAAACTACTATACATACGTAGATCCTCCCCGTGTCTTTGCCTTTTATCAAGTGAGCATCAAGGGTTAGAGTCTTTATTCGACTTTATTAAGAGTTGCAATGTTTTTATTATCACTTTTTCTTATTACTCTCTTATTTTTTTTCCTCATATATATATATATATATATATATATATATATATATATATATATATATATATATATATATATATATATATATATATATATATATATAATCCTATTGGTGACATATTCCATTGACCGCTCGACTTATCATAGAAATGAACAGAAAAAGCCATGTGACCCATTATAAATAGTTTCGAAAAATTGTTTAGATGATATTAGCCGTACCCACTAATACATCGAACAAAAACTTATGACCCTGATTTTTGGAGAAATCTTAAATCTAACGATCTACTATCATTTCCTAAGATTTTCACAAACTTTCTCCCCCTCTTTTTATGTTTTTCTGTTTTTTAGTGTTTTTCTGAAATGTTTAACGTGTTTACAAGTTAAAGTGGAGCACCAAAATCCCTACAGAAAGATGCAACCGTTAGAAATACTGGTTTGGAAATGGGAAAATATCACTATGGATTTAGTGACGAAGTTACCAAAGTCTAGGAGAAAGAATTACGCCATTTGGGTAATTGTAGATAGATTAACTAAGAGTGCTCATTTCTTACCAATTAAGGAAGCCATTTCTTCGGAGAAGATGGCGGAAATGTTTTTGAAAGAAATTGTAGTAAGACATGGAGTTCCGGTTTCAATAGTATCGGATAGAGATACTCGTTTTACATCTCATTTTTGGAGGGGTTTTTAAGAAGAGTTAGGGGGAAAAATCATTTTATGCAATGTGTTATTAAAATTTGCATTATGTATGTAAAAGATTAAAATGTTTATTTGTGCATTAAAATGTTGAACGGGTCAAAAGACCCAAAAAGTGGCAAGTTGGGTAGAAGTTGCCAAACAAGTTTAGATTAAGAGTTTATAATTTAGAAAGAGTTGTAATGAAGTTTATAAATGTGTTTTTGTGTTTATAAGATTTATTGAAAGATAAAATTGTGTTTGGTTGTAAAAACACAGATTTGAAGGATAAGGGTAAAGGGAATGAGACGAGGGTGTAGTAGAGGTATTTCGACTTCAAGGTGAGTATACGAAGTTTATTTTATTACGTTACATGTTTATATTTATGTGTTAAAATCTTTGAGGGGTGAGTAAAATTCCTAGTTTGTTATATGATTAAGTTGCTAACGGAAAGAGCGCTAGAAGTGTTATGCTCTAACATGTAAGTGCAGGATTTTACCAAACGAAAACCAAGCTCCTGTCTGAGCCACCACTGCGCCACAGTGGGGACTCAGATTAGGTGCTTTGGTTTCAGTTGTTGCTAATGTGTCGCGGTTGTGGTGGACTACTTCGCAGTGAATACCCATACCAGTTTTTAGTAGTTTTTACTGTAGTTTAGGTGTAAGACTCATATCCTAACTCATTGGTAAGTTAAAGAAGAGTTAGAAATTACATTTACTTTTCGAGAAGAAGTAAAGTCGACTTTCATTAGTCCGGAAGAATTAGTATCAACTTGGCATACCGTAAGGGTATGTATATGACTTTTAATAGTCGGAAAGAAGTAAGATCCAACTCAATATAGTTAGAAAAAGGAAGATAAGACTTTAATTAGTCTTGAAAGATTTAATTAACATACAATTAAGTATACTCACTAGCTTAACGCTAATATACACTGTTTGATGTTGGTTGTAGCATATACCTTTCTACATATGAATTATGCTCTCATTTAAATTAAATCACTTTATTTAAGTCAATCAAGTCGAGCGTCTTGCACTTGCATATATTCATATGTTTATAACCATATCATCTTTTTATGCATGTGTATTTGTTGCCTTCGAGTTTCTATTCATCATCACATACAAAGGCTCTTTTGCGAAGGAGAATCATCTCTCAGGTTTGACTGCAATTTAAAGAGGTATATCTAAAAGTACGTAATGCTCATCTTCATTTAAGTCACTTCATTTAAGGTTATTAGTTTCGAGATACCTCACCAAATATTTGTTTCACTATTAAACTAACTGTTTGCGGTGGCAAAATGGGTTGTGCAGACATGTTCAGGTCAAAAGGTGGAATTATTGGTTTATATTACATTGGGTATACCCGAGACATTTTTTGTGTAGAAAGTCGATTTTTTCAGTAACAATCTCATTTTTGAGTAAACTGATATAGAAAGGGTTTATGTGTTAAATATTCATTTTGGGGGACATTCAATCTGTTTGTCTCATTTGAGATGTAACATAACATGTAATGACCTATTCATAAGTAAATGGCTTGAAATGATTATCTAACCAATTAAGTCCGTTTCATTCTATTTACTAATTTTTTTAAATCTTTTTTTTTTTTGGACGTTGAATTCCATGTTGCTCTTATTTTAGGTAAGTTCTAAAGTTTTAGGATTTTAGATTTGGCTAAACTGAGTTTTACAACTTCTTATCATGATACAGCTTCAGGAAATAAAATCCTTTTAGTAGTATGTGATTAACTGATGTAGTTATATTGTTTGATGTACCCGGCTTCTTGCACGGATCTGGATTTTTATGTTGTGAGTTGTGACCATCGATCGTTACAACGGGCACGTACAATTTTCACTAACAATATTTTTTATAATCTTTTTATAGTTGTTACTTTTAAATAACTCCTTCAAGATATACGTTGTACTACTACGAGCAGTTAATACATCTTGTATCAAAATTTCAGGTCTGATGACAACGAACTCAATTACAAGCGTTATCCATTCTCTTATGTTTCAAATCCATTAGCGTTTATTTTCTTAGGCTATTTTCAGAGTCTCATGATATTGTATATGGAGGAAAAATAATTTGAACACAAATTACTGTTTTATTGTTTCATCATATCTTATTGATTTATTGCTCTAGGGTATTAACTATGTTGTTGGCTGTATTGCAGGTGATCAGAGTTGTAATTGAAGGTGTTTCAATTTCAAACAAATAGTAGAAGTTTCTTTGATCATCAACATGTGACAGATGAGGCATTTGAATGGCATTCCGCTGATCATCAAGACGCTGTTTGCCATGGTTGTATGGGTAACTCTTAGAGCTTGTTTGTTTATTTTTTTTTATTAAGTCATGTATGGGTAACTCTTAGAGCTTGTTTGTCTATTTAGATAAATGATGTCTGTATTATGAAATAAGAACTATCAGTGTTTGTTTTATGTTCTGAATAAATAAATTTAATGATAATAATTAGGAAATAACATTTTTTTATTACATTTTATATCAAATAAAAATATTTCTTTTTATAAACCTTTAAAACGAAAGTTCCACATTAATAATATGATAACATATAAATTAGTGTTTTAAAAGTATTATTAAGTTTATAAGGATTTAAATTTAATAGTACAAATAGCAAGTTTAAATCTCAAATATTAAACAAAAATCGATAAAATATAAAGAAAATTAAATAAAACCCATTTACGAAAGTCTAGATCAAATTATTTATCATACTACTATAAAATATGTAAAATTTAATATTTTCGTTATGATATAACTAATGAAATAGCTATTAAAATAATTTTTTTATAATTAAAAAAAAAGGAAAATAATTAGATATTATACATTAACAACTAATTACGTAAGTATTAAAAACTATTATATTTTAGTATCAAATAATATTTTGTGAAATAAAATTGAAAAACTTAGTGGCTTAATGGAGAGGACTAAACTTCTATGACTTTTTCTATTGAGTCATGTTTTTCATATTAGATTAAAAACAAACATGTCTTTCATGACTTATTAGATTAAAACAACTACGAGAAGCTAAACACTTTAACATTCGTTTGAAATTAGGAATCTTTTGGAATGATTTAGCTTTTGTTTATTGAATGTTTATTAGATGTTTTATGTTTAATTGAAGATCGGTTTTAGTTTACACCTTAAATATTGTTAAAGTTTCTTATACTCTTTGTTGATTTAAATTCTAGATATTTGAGAAGAATCTAGGGTTAGGTTAAACATTGAATGAATAAATCAATCAGTCTATAATTGATTAGAATTACCAATATTCGAGAGGAATTGGTAATAGAAACATAAATAATTAGGTTAAAACAAGAATGTTAGTTTATAATTCCAAGAGATTGGATTAGAAAACTAAATAAGTTATTCGAGAGGAAGCTTTATAAGATTAAATCAAAATCATCGACGTGGTTGATAAAGCTTAGTTATTTAAAACTTTTACTGTATTCGAGAGGAACGGTATAGTTTTTAGATAATTAAAGTTAAATAGGTATTCGAGATGAACTTAATTATAAGTTAGAAGTAAGTTAAAATTCAATTACTTAAGTGAAATCAAACCATTAGTAAACTATCCAAACGAGTGTTTTTCCTTTAATTGATAAACAAAACAAACAAATCTTTTCGAAACAACGTTTCACGGGACAAATTATTTTCATAATTCGTTTAAACAACGTGACAATTCGGTCACAACCAGCCAAATTTCTAGTATTATAAATTCTATACTCAAAACTTAACTCAGTCCCTACGAACGAATCTGATTTACGTGAACTATATTATACATGATTAGGTCCACTGCCTAAATATGTGTAGTCGAGTGTTAGCCTATTTCAAGTTTTTAAATAGACTAGATATTACACATCAAGTTTTTGGAGCCGCTTCGGGGGACTGATTTTTAAGTTTTATTTTAGAATTTGTGAATCGATCCTTTTAGGTACTCACGTACTTGAAAGTTATTTTATTTATTTGTTTAATTGTGCGTTTGACGGTTTTTTTGTTTGTGTTTTTGTAGGTATTCAGGGTAGTTGATGAATCGGGTTTGTTTTTATTTTTCTAAGTTTAGTTTTTTATTTTCGTTTTTAGTTAATATTTTTAGTTTAGGATGTTTTAATGTTTTATTTTGGGTTTAAGTTTGTTAGGAACGAAAAAAAAAAAAAAAATAGAAAGAACAAAAAAAAGAAAAGAAAAAAGATGAAGAAAAAACATATCTGAATGACCACTGCGCCGCAACACTCCTTGTTGCGCCGCAGTGGGAGGTTAGCACAAACGAGTTTTCTCGCGGTATTGTTGATGCGCCGCATCACAAGTTCATTGTGCCGTAGTGCGTACAAAAATCTAGGTTATATCTTTCTTATTTGCTTTGCAATAAAACACAAAAACACAATCAAAAACACGCCGGCGACGAGATAAAACACATATACCGAAAACCTTCGATTTCTTGTGCAATTTCGATTTGCAATCACTTAATCATGGTTAGAATGGTATGATTTCTTGTTCTCACTCTTTCAATTCTTTCAATTTTGTTTAATTTGTTCTTAAATTGAATTAGGGGAAAATTAGGGTTTGCCAAATTAGACTTAGATTCATCAAATTAGGCATGTTAGAACCTTAATCTCGTTCAATAGAACTTGTTTACAGGTTTGATTGGTAGAATGGTTGGAGAAATTTAGTGTTTCATAATGTTTGATGTTCGTGGGGTTCACTTCGCCACAATGCTCACCACTGCGACGCAGTGGAGGGGCAGTTCACTGAAATTTTGTCGTTTTACTTGTTTAACTTGTTTCGTTTGTTGCGTTTGATGATTGTAGGGTAAAAGCCACGCAGTGGAAGGCCCCAGTGAGGTTGAAGGGCAAGGAAATTCGAGTAGACCGATTTTGAGACAACTTGTTCCTAGAATTAGTCAAGAGGCATTGTTTATGCAAGCGGAAATGCACCAACGACTTCAATGGCCTGTTTGTGATCAAAATAGGAAGATTGAATTGAATAATAACTTAGCGGTTTTGCAACATTGGAACTTTAATGCGCCAAGGTTGATAGATTGGAATGTGTGTCACGCCTTAGAGATAAGTGCAACTTTAGATGAATTTTTCCAGGCCGTAAGTGTTCAAGACGAGATTGCTTTTGGAATTCCAATTTGGAAATGTGCTTTTTATGTGAAGGAAGATGTTTACCTAGAGTGGTGTTTGGAGTTTTATTCCAGTGTAAAGGTGGAAAAGAAGTTTAAGGAGCATAGGATGCATTGTGATAAGTTGATTAAGTTTAGGTTGGGTGGAAAGGAACATGATACGACACTTCCACATTTTGGCTATTTGGCGGGGTTGTTTACCCCCGAAGAGGTAGAAAATACTCGTCTGATGTCGTATTACATAGCTCACGGGGAGACGTATTCGACGGGTTTTTACGAGTTTGGTTGATGACGCATGGCATGCGTTAACGGGGTTGCAAAGTCATCACAGCTTGAGCAAGATCAAAGAGGTAAAAATCCCAATTTTGCATGTCTTCTCAACAAGAAGGTGTATACCGATGATCTTTGGATGCTCAACATGTTTAGCAAACGGGACTCAACGCAATACATTAATGTTCCATGGACACTCGTTTGTCATATAGAGTCAAAGGCTATGGGACGGACAAAGGATAGCCAGATTTGTTGTGGTCATTTTGTTACGAGGATAGCTCGTAACCTGGGATTGTATAACACCAACAACACCCAAAGGTTTTCACCCGCTATAAAATGGAAGTATTTTACGAAGCATGATTTTGATGCATCCAAGTTACTTGATCCATCAGGTACTAGATTGATAGAGGCGGAGACGGTTCCGAGTCAACAACCTCAACAACAACCGCAACAGTAGCCGATAAATAGAAGGGGGTCGATGTGTGATGAGATTTTCCGCATAGGACTCCAAATGAATCATATGGGGCTGCAGATGGACGGGTTCACCAACTACATGGGATATCATGTGAACCAGTACCAGCCGAGCTTGGAGGCTATGGCACAGTAGCATGCATCTTCATCACGGGCTGCTTGGGATCCATATGCGCCACCCCCATTGTATTAACCACAGTCGGCACCGCAACAGGAGGACGAAGGTGAAGAAGAAAGAGATGGAGACGATAAGGAGTATGAGTACGACGAGTGATGTAGTTATAATGGTTTTGTTAGTATTTGGTATTTCGTTTGTATGATGTTGAGACACTTTAATTTTTTGTACCTTTTATTATTTGTATTTGTCGTTTAAAACTTATTATTCTTCTTATTATGTTTAATATGTTTGCTTATTTGTGTAGTGTTAAGTTTCAAAGACTCGCAGTAAGTTAAGCACCAGTATTTGCTATTTGAGAGTCGGTAACTCAAGTCAAATTCAAAGCATGCCAAACAAATCATTTTGGAAATCTTCAAGAGGGTTTTATCTTTTTACCTTTCTCTTTTGTACTTTTTATTAGTTTTTATATTATTACCCTTATATTTTTTTTTATTCTTTTTCTTAACTTTTACACATTAGAGATAATGTGTTATGTCAGGATCGGATTAGCTAATGTAATCTAATAATATCCCTTCGTTAAGATCTTGATCTATTGAAGAAGTTCAGCAGCGGATGAACACTTCAATATTTATTGAGTTGTCGAACAATAGAATATGAATAAGAATGAATCAAATATTATTGTCGAATTATAAGCCTCAATTGTATTAACTAAGAATATCAATACAACGTGTTTTTCTTAATACAAGGATCTATCTATTTATAGACCTTGAGGCCGACCTAGATAAACTAGGAAACATCATCTATCCTTATCTAAAACTATCATTATCTAGAATAAGGAAACTATATCTAATTACAAAAGGAAACATAAACATAATCTAATTATAACTCTATAACTTAGATTATTCTTGCACGGCAAGTTGGTCTTCCGTATTAACTTGATATGACCGCATCAACTTGTCTTCTTCCGTAGCAACTCTATGAGCAGTAGCAACTTGATTGAACAGCCGCACTAACTTGTCTTCCGTAGTAACTTCTTAATGTCTTCCGCATTAATCGTTTAAGTTACTATTCTTGTTGTTAAGCGTATTTTTAGGAGTTAAACTATTTTGTATAAGTTATAACCCAACAATCTCCCCCTAACTTTGAACTTTTATGATTAATCAAAAGTACAAGTTTCATGCTCCAACCATATTAACTACTTTCATTTACAAAACAGCTTTAACTATTAAAGTTAATTACAAATTTCTGCTTTGCCAATCAGAGTCTCCTTTTGTCTTCTCTTCTATGCGTTGTTCCAGAATTCTCCAAATAAGTTCATGAGCTATTCTTGAATCATGGAGTCCATTAAGCTTGACTTCTATCATTTCATCCAATGTCTTCAAATTATGTGGATACTTTTTATCCACCAAGTAAAATTCCATGGCTCCATGTCTTCTTACAAGTGAATAAACACCACTTCGTTCATAAATGAACCATTTGACTATTGGATTAGATGGACCTCCTTTCTTGAATACTGAACTTCTCTTCACATATTCTGGTTCGAACAATCCGCATAAGACGTCCATAGCAAGATCCGTACTTGAGCATTGACCTCTTTGATGGAAAAATTTGACTTTGCCAATTTTGTACATTCTTTCTAGATCATCTCTGTCAAAGTCTCTAATGGCTTGGTGGAAGGCTTGAAGTACTTTCTTTGATCTGTCTTGTCTAGTAACTTCATATGCAGTTCCCATTTGCCCACCAAGGAACTTCCAGTCTATGATCATCGGAGGCTTTACTGCTAATGGAGTAAACCTGAGTCCTTCTTCATGATTGATGTATGAAGAATAATATGCTTGAGGAGCTTGTTCTTCCATACTACCAATTTCTTGTTTAACATTCATGAAAGGAATGTTTGGACTTTCTTGAGATGCACTAGGAGTAGTAGAAGATTCTACTCTCTGTTTCTTGGCTAGACCATGTACCTTCTTGGATGCTAGCTTCTTTCTCTTGTGCTTCTCAACAGGTTCATCCGTAGTAGGAGCAGTACTAACTGGCTCTTGCTCATGTATGATCTTTCGGCCAGTTGCAATGGCAGCTTTTAGGACTTTCTCTGCATCTTGCTTCTTCTTCTCTTGAATCCTGGCAAGTGCAGCTTTCCTTTTGGCTTCATTCTTCTTCTCCGTTTCCACAAGATCCAAAATGTTAGCTAATTTCATAGGACCTAGAGACCTGCCACTGTAGCCTTTATCCTTGAGATAAGCTGTGTATTTCTTCCTATCTTCAGCTAGCTTGGCCTCTGTGGATTTGGATACTTTCTTCTTCTCAGGATTGGCTTTGGCTTTGACTTGTTTTTGCTGAATAAGTTTGTCTTCTTCAAGAAATTTCATTGCAAGCTCAGCATCAGCTCTCTCTTGACCTTGAATGCAAAGATCATTCAAAATGTCTTCATTGATCATTTCTTGAGCTCGAACTGCATCCTCCTCAGCAATTTGCCTTAGCTTCTCCTTTTCAGATGGAGTAGGAGATTGATTTAATCTAGCATGAAGTTCATCTTCTTCAGCTATCTTTATTTGTCTCTCCCTTTCAGCATGTTCTTCTTCAGCAGCCAATCCTTCCAAGAACTCAGCATTGACCTGCTCTTGTCTAATTCTTTCCCTTTCCTCCTCAGCTAGCAGATTTTTATAATCTCTTTCTTCTGCAACCTTCTCCTTTGCAAGCCTTTTTTCTTCCTTCCTTTCCTCTTTTGATTTCTCCACAACTACTTCTTTACCTTTGTCTTTGTGTTCTGGAGCATCAATGTTGACTCTTTGAAGCTTTCCATCCACATTGATATAACCCCATCTACCTGTAGACACAGAAACACTAGCAGGTTGTTCAGGTAAAGTTAAAGAACTTGCTGTGGATTGAGGATCAACAACAGCTGCTGCTCTTTGTCTAGCAACTAATGCAGCAATCATCTTCTTTCTTTCAGCTTCTGCTTTCTCCTTTTCTTGTTTCTGCTTGTCTTCTTTGATCTTGAGTAGTTGTGCTGCTATAGTAGACTCATCAGATATGAGATTTGTTCTTGTCATCTCTTGGTGAATTAATTCATCCGCAGCAACTCTTTGATCAAAGGTAGAAGTAGGAGCTTCAGATGTTGTAGTTGTGAGTGTTGTAGCTTCATGAGAAATAGCTTGAAAGGTATGTGAAGCTTGATAAAATATGGGAGGAGTAGTTGTGAACAGTTGTGGTTGGGTATCCGCAGCAACTGGATTGCTGACAGTAGTAATGGTATCCGTAGCAACCATTTCAGCATCCGTATCAACTGGGTCCGTAGTAACTTGATCCGCAGCAAATGTATCCTCCGTAGTAACCATGGGTTCAGTAGCAACTGTATCATCCGTAGTAACCATTTGATCAGTAGAAACTTCTGGGTTGGTAGAAACTGCCGTATCTTCAGCCTCTATTTCCATTTCTTGTTCTCTTTCTATTGTTTCTTCAACCATTTGCTTCACTTCTTTTGGATCTTCAATCATGTGCTCCCCCTCAACCAGTTGTTCCTTTTCAGGTGATGCATCTATCACCATTTTATCTCCTTGTTCATCAACCACCATATCTTCTGTTTCTAACTCTAACTCCCCCTCAAGTGCATTGTCAATCTCCATATCTTCATCATGTTTGGAGGTGGCAGTGATCACAGTGTCTTCACTTCTCTTGTCTTCACCCCTGCTCTCCTCAGATGAGAAAAGATGTATGTGTTCTTTCTCCCCCTTTTTATCAGCTGCAGGAGAGTCATCTGAGGATGAGGAGCTGGATGGCCTGGGAATTTCCAACACTTCGTGTGGTGATTCTTTTGGGCAGTAACTGGGCTGATAATAATGCTTGTTGGGCCAGTACCTGTTGCACCAAAGATGTTAGAGTAGAAAGCACTTCACCCTGTTTCTCCACCTTCACCAGTAAGTTTAGGTACAAATCCATCAATTCCATATTTTGAACATAACTACCCTCACCCCTTTCCTGTTGAGTACCAACAGGTGGTTGATCATAGGGAAAAGAGAAACTCTCCTGCCTAGCAGAAGCATGTATCTCTCCCAAGGTCTCTTGGCGCCTGGGACCACCTTCCAATAATGAGAACAAGTCCTCACCAATGGTTGGTGTTGCCGTGGTTTGGGTCTTAGATATGTTGATACTGTCCTGAGCTTCACTATAAGAAGTGAATGTTGCAGTAGTATCAGCCCTCTCCACATGGTCATCCCCCTCCTTATGGACCAACTCAGTGAGCAAGGGGGGTATGCTCAAGGTTTTCCCTTAAAGATTGTGTCTTTCCTGAAGATGTTTCAGGTAATGATTTTGCAGTGTGAGAATGAGGGATAGTTTGAGACACCAGAGGCTGAGTAACCCTCTTGGTTCTTTTGGAAACAGCGTTGGATGGTTTGTGAGGTGATGAAACCGTGGGTTTAGTTACAGAAGTAGTAACTGGAGGCACACTAGCAGTAGCAACTGCAGTTGTAACCTCAGGGATAACACCCTCAGTACCCGCTACAGATATGGCACTAGTGCCCACAGATATTGCAGTAGTACTGATGGTGGCAACTGGGGGTTGGGACAGAGGTGCAGTCACTTGTCCTTCAGCTGGAGGAACTGTGATCACCATCATTGTATAGAACAATGGTGTCACATTTGATGAACTTCCCTTATTAACTGCTCTCATATTAGTAAAAACCTTCTTTGTATGAGCATGAGAGAAAAAGAATTTTTCAGATCTAGTAAGATCTTTAAGTTCACCATTAAAAATTTGTTGAAGAAAGCGTGGATACATTTAAAATTTGTGCTTTGGGTTTAAAAGGTTCCACTGCATTCCTTCAAAGATTAAGTGAGAAAAATTATATGTTCGTTTTGTGGCCAAACATACCATGGCAGTAGCTAAAGAAGAGCTACCTTCATGCCATCCTGTCCGCTTTCGGGATAGGCATTGTTGCAAAGTATGCAACAGAAATTTCCATTGAGGGGAGAGTTTTGCCTTATGAAAGGTCGAAATATTTAAATCCCCCTCATATCCCAGTTTTGTAAAATTGTCAACCATGACATCATAATGGAGTTGTATTATACCTGCCGCATCCTGTAATTGTAAGTGTCTGCGCACAGTTTTCTCCGAAACTTTGATTGCTTTGCCGTCCACCACGACATTAATAACAGGGACCGCCTCTTCAGGGTCGAGTTCAGCTGTTGTCCAGAAATCCCTAATGTGAGCTTCATCGATTTCAGGATTAATAGTTAGTGCCGTCTTGATTTTTGATCGATTCAAGAAATCGATAATTGGGTGAAAGTCGGCGTTGTCATCGGTTTTATTCAAGAAAGCTACCATGTTATGAGTTTTGTGAATTTGTAGTTCCGCCATTGTTGTGATTTGATGAACGATTAAGAGTATAATGAACAATAAGGCAAACAATTAGTCACAAAAAAATAAAGAGTTTTTGATTCTAACGGTAACTTTTTGTAAGTTTTAGGGTTCTTTAAAGAAAGGTAATTCTTTAAACGGTTAAAAGAACCCCTATTTATACTACAATCTTGTAACAACTTGATGACTTCGATTAGACGCGGGTAATGATTTAAAAGTAACGGTCCAATTAAAAAATGCCACGTGTCAGTAGTAGCTGTGCCTCGCGCCTGAATTTTAAAAAATAGGTCCAATCGGACATTGCCACGTGTAAAAGTTGGTTACAAGTTGTATTTTGACTTGTCAAATCACCATTAATTAAGGTATACTTATTGTTTAAGAAACCTTTTAATATGGTAATTAGCAGTATTAACAAATATGGCCGTAGTAAGTTGATTAATTGTCCGTAGTAATGGTCTATGAGCCGTATTAACTGGACTGTTCGTAGTAATGTGGATTACTGGCAGTATTAAACCAGAGGTCCGTAGTAACACATTACTTGGCCGTATTAACCATTCCGTCCAAATTATTAGAATCAGGGCAGTAGTAGTTAAACCTTCCCTTAATACTGATACTTTTGGTCGTACTAATCATACTTTGGTCAAAATTTGTCTTTACTATTAATGTTGCAGTAGTAACATAGTACAATACTAGAAAGTAAGGTACTTGATTCTCATCATAAGGTTACTACTGCTTCTCTAAGGGACTTGTTTTGAAAATAGAAATGCTAAGAGATAAAGGATATTGATATCAATCCATATTGATCATTCCAATACTTGTAATCAAGAATGTGAATCTTCCCACATCAAATGCTTTTGTGAGAAGATCAGCAAGCTGATTGTCAGTGTGGATTTTCTCAACATGGATCAATTTCTTTTCGTTACAATCTCTTATGAAGTGGAAGCGTATCTCTATGTGCTTTGTCTTTGAGTGTTTGACTGGATTGTTGATGATGCTTATTGTGCTTTGGTTGTCAATGAAGATTGGTGTGTTCATGAATGAATAGCCATAATCCATCATTTGATTTTGTATCCATAGCACTTGAGCACAACAACTAGCAGCAGCAATGTATTCAGCTTCTGTGGAAGAGGTGGACACCGTTGTTTGCTTCTTGCATTGCCATGACACCAGTCTTGAGCCAATAAATTGGCAACCTCATGTTGTTGATTTCCTGTCTAAGTTTTCACCACCATAATCACTATCAGTGTAAGCAATTAAATCAAAAGGAGAGTCTTTAGGATACCATAAGCCTAATTTAGGCTTGCCCTTTAGGTAACGAAAGATTCTCTTGACTGCAATTAGGTGTGACATCTTGGGTCTTGTTTGATATCTTGCACAAACACAAACTCCAAACATGATGTCTGGTCTTGAAGCTGTGAGATACATTAAGGAGCCAATCATAGATCGATAGTTATGTATATCCACATCCTCCCCCTCAAGATCAGCCGTCAGTTGTTTGTGAGTTTCAACTGGAGTGCTTGCAACCTTGGCATCCAAGAATCCAAATTTTGTAAGGATGTCTTTGACGTATTTGGTTTGACTAATGAACATTCCATCGTCCTTCTGCTTGACTTGGAGACCCAAAAAGAACGTGAGTTCACCCATGGAACTCATTTGAAACTTAGTGTGCATTAGGTCTTCAAATTCTTTGCACAAAGAATCTTTGGTAGAGCCAAAGATGATATCATCAACATAGATTTGAACAAGTAGAATGTCGGAGTGAGATTTCTTGAAGAAGAGGGTTTTGTCAATAGTTCCTCTTTGAAAGTTGTTTTGAAGAAGGTAATCTGAAAGTGTGTCATACCAAGCTCTTGGGGCTTGATGAAGGCCATATAGAGCTTTAATCAGTTTATACACCTTGTGTGGGTGTTGAGGGTCTTCAAAACCAGGAGTTTGTTTGACATAGACTTCCTCCTCAATGACTGCATAAAGAAATGCACTCTTGACATCCATCTGGTAGACTTTGAATCCCATGAAGGAGGCAAAAGCTAGAAACAAGCGGATAGCTTCAATCCGAGCTACTAGAGCAAAGACCTCTTCATAATCAATTCCCTCCTCCTTGAATCTTGAATTGTAGTAGCTCAGCTTGACATGCCTCTATCCAATGTGGATCCAGTAATGCCTCTTGTATTTTCTTCGGTTCCATTTGAGAAAGAAAGCAGGCAAACAGACATGTGTTTAGAAGAGCTTCCATTGGTTTCTTCTTGGACTTAGTTTGACTTCTAGTCTCCATGGAGAAGTCAAGTTCACCAATTATTTGAGAAGGTGGATGGTTCCGGGCAACACGAGAAGATGGGATCTTCTCAAGTCTTAGTTCAACGCCCAAGTTTGTATCATTCATATCGGGCATCTCATTGCTAGGATAATAAGTAGTAGATGGAGGAATAGTAACTGAAGAAGGTATATTCGTAGTGTAAGGCTCATATTCTTCAGTGACAATTTGTTCAACTCCATTGTCATCCTATTGAACTAGATAAGGAATGCCATTGGGGCGTGTTGTATTATCCTTCGCAGTTGGTGAGGGTGGTGGTACTGCTTCATCATTATTGGTAGGTGCTGCCTCATGATGTGAAGGTTCTGGATCTTCTGGTGAGATAGGATCATACAGTTGAATGGGATCCTCCATAGAGACAGTTAGATTGATGTATTCCATGACATCTAATCGAGCAGTACCAATTATAGGAGCCGCAGCAACTGGCTCCATAGTAAGTGGATCAGTAGGAATAGTATTGGCAGTATTAACCTGATCCGTAGGAACTGAAGTAGGTTGAAACTCAAAGTTAGAGTTCAATGATTTGGTCAATGCATCCAAATCAAAAACCCAATCTGGTCCATGTCCCTTCTTGGTGTAAGTGTGTTCATTGAAGGTCACGTTGGAGCTTTCTTCTATAATCTTCGATTTGTGATTATAAACTCGATATGCCTTGCTTTGTGATGAGTATCCAACAAATGTGCCTTCATCAGCTTTGCTCTCAAACTTACCAAGGTAGTCTTTAGAATTTAAGACTGTGCATGGACATCCAAATGCGCGTAGGAAACTAATCAAAGGTTGTTTCTTGTGAAGTAGGTCATATGGAGTCTTGTTGTGAGACTTGACCAGAAGAATCCTATTCTGAACATAGCAGGCAGTGTTAACTGCTTCTGCCCAGAAGAAGATAGGTAGGTTGGAGTCAGCCAACATGCTCCTAGCTGCTTCAATCAATGTCCTATTTCTTCGTTCAGCAACTCCATTTTGTTGAGGAGTCCTGGCAGCACTGAATTGCCTCTCTATTCCTTTCTTGTCACAGAAGTCATTCATCACTTGGTTCTTGAATTCCGTGCCATTATCACATCGAATCTTCTTGACTTTGAGATTAATTTGATGTTCAATCTTGGTGATAAAGGTGATGAGAAGTTGACTTGTTCCATCCTTGGTACCAAGAAAGTACACCCAAGTGTATCTTGAAAAGTCATCAGTGATGACAAGGCAATAAGACTTCTTTGCAATGCTCTTTACATTGGTAGGACCAAAGAGATCCATGTGAAGTAAATGTAAAGGTTTGTGGTTAGTGTTGATCTCCTTTGTCTTGTGAGAAGACTTGTGTTGCTTGCCCTTCAAGCAAGCTAAGCAGTTGTCTTCAAGGTTGAACTGCTTGTTGGGGAGACCTCTAACCAAACTAGATTTAACTAGTTTATTGATGTTCTTCAGGTTCATGTGGCACATCCTCCTATGCCATAAGGTGGATTCATCTAAGGTAGCTTTTGAGAGAAAGCATGCCTCAGATGAGTTTAGTTGAACCTTTGACATGTCAAGACAATAGACATTGTCTCTCCTTGGTGTTCTGAGTAAGATCATACTCTCATCTATGACGTACCCAGGCTTCATGATGATGCATTCTGATGCAGTGAAAATCGTTGTGTGTTTCTCATCACAAACTTGAGAGACACTCAACAAATTGTATTGAAACTGTTGCACATAGTACACATCTTTGGAGTGTAGTGTACCATTGCTTATTGTTCCTTTCCCAGAAATTCTTCCTCCTTTTGGATTTCCTCCAAATGCAACATATCCTCCATTGAACTTTTCAAAGTCCTGAAGACATGACATGTTGCCCGTCATGTGCCTGGAACAGCCACTATCTACATGCCAACTACTCTCACTTTCTTTGGTTGGCTGAACCTGCACATAAACGATAGAGATTAGTTTCTGGTGGGAACCCAAGCCAAAGTTGACTTGGGTTTGCCCATTTCATCAAAGTAACTCACCTTCCTTTGAACTAGTTTTGAAAAATCAATGGGGATAGGTGGTTGAGTTACTTGGATCTTTGGTTGCCACACTGGTTTGAAAGTTTTAGCTTTTGAAACAAGTTTAGTGTTAACAATTTTTGTTTTAACAATAGGAACAGATACTGGGTTGACTTGCTTTTGTTTCTTAGTGTTGATGGAATTCGTAGTAATAAAGTTACCTTTGGCAGTATTAACCCTAGCAGTATTAACACGGTTATTTTTCACAGTATTAATACGGGCAGTATTAACACTATTATGTTTGGCCGTATTAATTTTTGCAGTAGAAACAAAATTTTGTCTGGCAGTAGGAACTCTATTCTTATTGTTAGAAAATGTGTTACGTTTGTTTACACTATTTCTTCCTGAATTCATAGTAACAAATTTAAGATTTGTTTGATTTGATTTGTTACTATTATTCATGAATTTGTTTTTATGTGCAACCCTTCCTGTATATCCCACCCCATGATGTGGTTTTTGAATCACTTGCAATTGATTTTGAGGATTATGATAACAGATTTTTGCATAGTGATTTGACTTACCACATATAAAACATCCCTTTCCTGAACTTTTGACACTTTGACCTTTTTGAGCCTTTACTTGGTTCATATTTCGTTGGTTTCCTCTTTTTCCTATGTGTTTCCAAGTCTTTTCGTTTTTCTTAGGGACTGTTTTGGTTGGGCTTTCATTGAGAGTTTTTACTTTCTCGATGGGGTCAGTGGATGGCTTAGACACTAGACTTTGTGAAGAATGTTGAGTAATGCCTTCTATTGTCAGTAAGTGATTTTCCAAAGGAATATCCTTGTTTTTCACAATATTAAGCTTACTCTCTTCAACTAAGTCCTCAATTAGAACTTCATCATAGTTGATTGGATCAACATTGAATGATTCCTTTGGTGGTGTCTGAGAGATAGGAATTCTAGGTTCATCTAAGGATGGAGGGATATAGTTTTGATTAAATGGAGGGGCAACTTCTTTGTAACCTAAACCAGCTTTTACCTTTCCATGTATTTGTTGTTGGCATAGGTCATTTACTGATTTTGAAGCAAATTCTAATTTCCCTACATCTAACTCAATTTTATCATGTTCTTGTTCTAATCTTTTGATTTCGTCCCTAGCTATCTTAAGCTTAAGTAGTAAGTCCTCTCTTTGCCATTCAATTAAGCTAATTTTCTCTTGATAACTTTGTTCATTAATTTTGTGTGACTTGATCTGATTTTCTAAGTTATCAATTACCCTAGCAGCTGACCGTCTTTGTTCTTCTAAGATTTTAATTGAATCACTCATTAGTTGATTGTGATTTTTATATTTAACAATTATATCTTTACATTCAGAAGTACAAAGTTTAGAATTTACCTCGGCCATAAGTGATGGAGTTTCAGATTCTGTTGGGGATGAGTTGATTGCCATGAGAGCATCTTCTTGAGTTGCTCCTTGGTCGTCATCATTCCAGTCATATCCAAGAACGTTGTTGCCAATTTCGGTAATTCCCAGATCAGTATAAACTAGCTCCGTAGAAACTGGATCCTCCGTAGAAACATTGTCCGTAGCATCCATTACTACTACTATGCATGCATGGTGAACAGTAGTAATTTCTTCCACGTAAACACTATTTTGTTCTTCAGAAATTAGCGCCCTGTTTTGACTTGTTTCTTCGGCTAAGTCACTCCAATCGTATCCAAATATGTCCTGTGACATGAGTGCACTCTGATTGTTGTCTTGATTGGTGCGTGGATTGTTGGTTTTTGACTTGTTTGGACATTCTCTAGCAAAGTGGCCTAGTTCATTACAATCATAGCACTTCACCTTGCTTTTGTCGAACGTAATTCGTTCATTATTTCTTGGATTGAACCTTCTTCCTGTTCTGTTAACAAATCTTCTTGCACGTAAAGCCAGCATGGCAGATTGCCACTTTAGGTCAATTTCATCACAGTCGTCTTGATGCATCTGTTTTACGTCTTCACTAGTAAGATTTGAACATTGTGAGATGAAAGCTTCGAATGAAATCTCTTCACCAATTTCATGTTTTGGTCCTCCAGAAGTTGTAACAAGGGCAGTATTAACATTGTTAATATTGTGGTTGTTATTGCCAGATTTTTCTGCTTCCACTTCTGCCTCAAAGACTCTTAAGTCGTTGTAAAGATCATCCAGTTCTAGTTCTTCTAACGTGTCTCCTTGTCTATAGGAAACTGTGTATATTTTCCATTCCTTGCTTAAAGCTCTTATGAACTTTCGATTGAGATCATCTTTCTCATACTTAATTCCTGCGCTGATCATCTCTCCTGTGAGCTTTTTGTATCGATCAAAGGTCTGAGTCATTCGTTCGCCATTCAGGGAATTGAAGTTTTCATATTCCTGTTTAAGAAGAGCTTTCTTGTTCTTCTTGGTATTCTTTGTTCCGCTGAATCTTTTCTCCAAAGCTTCCCATAGCGATTTGGCATCTTGATATTCTTCAAATTGCGATTGCTATTCGTTGGGGATGGCAATTAGAAGAATACTCAGGGCTTTGATTTCGGTTTGCTTTTCTCTTCTGTCCAAGTCAGACAATGTTGAACGAGTAAGAAGACTTGGTTGTCCATCAGCGCCTGGAGTGGCTGCAGGCTTGTTGCCATTGATGATCACATCCCAAACTGTATAGTCGGACAATAGGATGTGTTGCTTGATTCGTAGCTTCCATAAGTCGAATTCGTTGCTATTTAGAACGGGAACTTTTCCGATTGCAACTTCAGTCATGATGGTTATATTGATTCTTGCTTATGAGGATTATCAGCTCGTTGATCAATGGATCTAAAGCACCTCCTGTGCTCTGATACCACTTGTCAGGATCGGATTAGCTAATGTAATCTAATAATATCCCTTCGTTAAGATCTTGATCTATTGAAGAAGTTCAGCAGCGGATGAACACTTCAATATTTATTGAGTTGTCGAACAATAGAATATGAATAAGAATGAATCAAATATTATTGTCGAATTATAAGCCTCAATTGTATTAACTAAGAATATCAATACAACGTGTTTTTCTTAATACAAGGATCTATCTATTTATAGACCTTGAGGCCGACCTAGATAAACTAGGAAACATCATCTATCCTTATCTAAAACTATCATTATCTAGAATAAGGAAACTATATCTAATTACAAAAGGAAACATAAACATAATCTAATTATAACTCTATAACTTAGATTATTCTTGCACGGCAAGTTGGTCTTCCGTATTAACTTGATATGACCGCATCAACTTGTCTTCTTCCGTAGCAACTCTATGAGCAGTAGCAACTTGATTGAACAGCCGCACTAACTTGTGTTCCGTAGTAACTTCTTAATCTTCCGCATTAATCGTTTAAGTTACTATTCTTGTTGTTAAGCGTATTGTTTAGGAGTTAAACTATTTTGTATAAGTTATAACCCAACATGTTACTTAAGTATGGGTCTCATCAGAAATTTCATAGTTACTTTAATTTTAGGACCCCTAGTATCCATCATTTGTAAAAAAAATTGTAAATTTCTAATTAAAAAAAAAAAAAGCAAAAAGCAAAAATACAAAAAAATATGACATGTCTTGGAAAAAAAATATTAATCTTGTTGCATAACCTAGCACATCTATACAGAAAATAAAAATTTAGATTTTGTGCCATGAAATCTTTCATTTTTAATGCTACTTTTTCTTTTGTATGAGTGTGTCGATGGTTGATGACTTTAAAACTTGACATAGTCATACGCTTCGAAACCACATATGAGCATTGCATTAGGGAAACTTAGTGTAATTTAGTACAACGGTAGGGGAAAACTAGAAACAAACCATTTGATTTAGCCTATTCGTTTCTTGTTACATAATTATAGCTTAATCACATTGGTTAGCTAATTTTCCGTTTTAACCCTTTTGTAGCACTTATATTTAGTGTTAGATACTCTAGTTAACCATTTGCGCCTAACTTTTTCGTTACATAACTCCACTATATATTTTGTACACTCACCTTATTTTCGTTTCATATTAGAAAAATGTGAACTGAGTTATTAGTTGCTACTTGTTACTTAGTGTTTTGGTTAGAGTTTAGATGATTTTCTAAGTTGGAATTATCTCGCATTGAAGCCACATTTGTGACACTTGTATTATAAGAAAAATAGCAAATCGAAAAAAAATTAGAGGAAAAATTACTCTATACTAGGACTTTTGATCATACAACCTTAACAGTTAAAACTCGAAGGCATGCACTAGGTAAACTAGTATATACTTGCAAAAATGATCGTTGGTCAAAAATAAAAAGAAAAAAAAAATCGAAAAATCAGAAAAGAAGTAAAATGTAGTGTATTATGAGTCTTTGAAAGAATAGTAGCAATCCTATTCGTTAAAGTTTTTAAGAGTTCGGGTTTATTCTATTTTAGTTGTATACTACGTTTTATTTTTATACTTTTTACTTACTACCTATTTCCACCGTTACACCATTATATATTTTAACATGCCTTACATTTTAACCCAATAAAAGTCCATGTTAGTTGTACCTAGACTCTAGTGGTGGCTTTATCAAGCTTATGATAGAAAACTCATCATGACTGAAAAATTACGCGGATTTACTGATTATTTACACATTTAGATTAGCATTGAGAGATTTGTGTGAATTACTCCCTAAAATGTATGAGGTGTTTGGTTATGGGTTTTAAAACTGCTTGGTAAATGATTTGAAATTTGATTTTGCTTGAGGGCAAGCAAAGGTTAAGTATGTGAGGATTTGATATCGCATATTTTCATATATGTTTATATGTGATATTTGGTCATTTTTGTGTTAAAACCGTGATGGATAGGGTAGCTTTTTTGCATTTTAATTGTTTGAAAGTGTTATTCAAGTTACAGGTAGTAACATGGATCGGGAAGTGGTGAATTGGCCGAAGAAACACGAGAAAATGGCAAAGTACGCGAAAACGAAGTTTGGCATTTCACTGCACCGCTGTGCTCATCACTACGACGCAGTGAGAGATCAGATCGAAATCATTGTTTGAGAACAATTGGACTGCGGCGCAGTGGGAAGAGATGCGGCGCAACGGCTGATTTTTGGGATTCCGGATTTTTTCCTATTTAAAGGACCAATCAACCCCACAACAAACATCAGCTTTTGGAGATCGTTTTAGGGATACAAAGTCGAATTTGGAGTATCAAGAAGAGCAAAGAAGCCAATTTTGAAGAGAGATATTTTATTATTATCGATTCCCAAACTCTTTTACTGGTCCTATTCGATTCGGTATGTTTAATTACTCTTTCATGTCGTTTTGCTTGATAACTACGAGTAGCTAAACACTTTAACATTCGTTTGGAATAAGAATCTTTTGGAATGATTTAGCTTTTGTTTATTGAATGTTTATTAGATGTTTTATGTTTAATCGTAGATCCGTTTTAGGTTAAATCTTAAATATTGTTAAGGTTTCTTATACTCTTTGTTGATATAAAATCTAGATATTTGAGAAGAATCTAGGGTTAGATTAAACATTGAATGAATAAATCAATCGCTCTATAATTGATTAGAATTACCAATATTCGAGAGAAATTGGTAATAGAAACTGAAATAATTAGGTTAAAACAAGAACGTTAGTTTATAATTACAAGAGATTGGATTAGAAAACTTAATAAGCTATTCGAGAGAAAGCTTCATAAGATTAAATCATAATCATCGACTTGGTTCTTAAAGCTTAGTTATTTAGGACTTTGACTGTATTCTAGAGGAACGGTATAGTTTTTAGATAATTAAAGTTAATTAGGTATTCGAGAGGAACTTAATTATAAGTTAGAAGTAAGTTAACATTCAATTACTTAAATGAAATGAAACCATTAGTGAAACTATCCAAACGAGTGCTTTTCCGTTAATTGATAAACAAAACAAACAAATCTTTTCGAAACAACGTTTCACGTGACAAATTAATTTCATAATTAGTTTAAACAATGTGACAATTTGGTCAAAGCCACCCAAACTTCTAGTATATAAATTCTTTACTCAAAACTTAACTCGGTCCCTGCGTCTGAATCTAATTCACCTAAACTATTCTATACTTATTAGGTCTACTGCCTAAATGTGTGTAGTCGAGTGTTAACGTATTTCAAGTTTTTAAATAGACAATATACTACACATCAATATTCTAGATAAAAATAAAAATAACTATCTTCAATAAAAAATAAATAAATATAACTCTTTTAATATATAAGAATAGTAATTAATATAAAAGCTTTATTTCAAATCAAATTTTTAAATCAATTTACTTTATTTCTAGAGTAAATTACATAGATCGTCCCTAAGGTTTATATGGAATTACGGTTATCGTCCCTAAGTTTGAAAAGTTGCATTGATGGTCCCAAAGTTTAGAGTAATTACGGATTTCGTCCCTATTTTAGACGTCCGTCTATTTCATCGTTAGGGTTCCCTCACGTGTTAAACACGTGAGGGGTATTTTAGTCTTTTCGCCTTTATTCTGTATAGAGTTCATCTTTTCCAAAAATAATGCATTCCCAAAATCACACCATTATTAATTGCCAGCTACCCAAAATTAATACATTCCCAAAATTATACCACCACCACAAACACCTAAAAGAAATCAAAAACCCAAAATTAAATCACAAAATTTAAACCAAAATTTATCCAGCTTAAACCAAAATCAATTTAAACGAAATCAAACAACAATTCCTTCGACACCATGGAAAATCAAAACCCTTTTCACAACTAGATCGAAACTCAAAATATTCGAAACCCCCAATTAAACGTTAATTTTTTAATTGATTGTCGATTATGAAATGAAAAAATAAACACAAAAACCTTCTGTTTTGCCGGATCTGTGTGTGTGGTGATGATGATGGCGGCGAAGGTGGTGGTCAGAATCAGCTCCGGCGCTCAACGCCTCTAATCGGTCCTGAAGTGAATCGTCGGTCCTGGGTTTGGTCAGAATCAGTCCTTGGTTAATTTTAAAAACCCTAATCGGTGGTGGTGATGTGTCGACGGCGACGTTACGCGCTGCGGAGGCGACCGGGGTTTCGTCGCTGCGGACGGTGTTGAAGACGCCGATTCCGGCGGCGTTTGCTGCTGCTCTCATGGCTAATCCACCACCCATTTTTGGTTGATTGGTGACTGAATTGGAATTATGGGTTTTTTGTGAGAGACAGAGAGAGATTGAATAAATATGAAAACCCTAATTGATTTCTTTGATTTTTTTGTGAGAGACAGAGAGAGATTGAATTAATTAAGTGAGATTTTGATGGTGAGATTTTTGTAGGTTTTGAAATTGGGTAATGGAGATTTGGGTTGAAATTATTTTGGTGTTGGTGGTGGGATGAAAGAGAAAGAGATTCAGGCTGTAATTTAATTTCTTGAGAGTGTAAAATGACTAAAATACCCCTCACGTGTTTAACACGTGAGGGAACCCTAACGGTGAAATAGACGGACGTCTAAAATAGGGACGAAATCCGTAATTACTCTAAACTTTGGGACCATCCATGCAACTTTTTAAACTTAGGGACGATAACCGTAATTCCATATAAACCTTAGGGACGATCTATGTAATTTACTCTTATTTCTATAAAAAAAAATACATTCAATAAATTTAGATAATTTTAAAATAAATAAATTATTAAATCAATTAAATCAATTTAGTCATTTTCTTTAACAATTTTGAATGATTATCCATTTATGTTCAACAAATTTCTAATTAATCTTCAATTTTTCTTGTTAATAATTTCTTAACAAATTTAAACAATTTCTTATTTATTTTCAACCAACCTACTAAATAATGTTAATTTAGTTATTTATTTTTAACCAATTAAAGTAATAATTTGTTAAATCAATTTAATCACTTTTTGAAAACAAACCTAACCAGATTATTACCTTTTTCAGCCAATTACTTTTCTTTCTCACATATTAAACTAATTATTATTAAATTAATTTAATTCTTTATTATTAACAAATCTGAACAATTTTATTTCGTTCTTTAACTTGTTAAATAAACTCTAACTTTATATCCTTGCGATATCCCTCGACCTTAACCAAAAATTCATATCTCTTAACCTTAACAAGATTCACGACCACGTCTTAACAATAGTGATTAGTAAAACAATCATAAAAATGAAAAACTCTCATATTCATTATTTGTTAATTATAAATAACTAAAAAGTAAATTGTTGACATAATTAAACATGTAACTATCTATTAAATAAAAGTAGAGATCGCAACACTAAAAATTCATATAATAACACCACCAATAAAATAAAATAAAAAACATATAATGTCTTTCATACCTTTTATTTTGAACATTTTTCAAAAATGTATAAAATCTTTTATTCTATATATATACAAAGCTAAGAAATTTTGTCCTATATAATTGTACTATATAATTGTACTGTTTATAACGTCTTATATACACAAAAATAAAAGCGTATGATCTTTCCCCTCCACTCCTCCAAGTGCATATCAATTTGTGTCTTACATTTATTTAACTTTCACAAATATACCGAACAACCTTTAAACTTTTAAGCTTTCACAAAAATGTTACACACCAATATATCTTTATATGTATATATACATTATAAAGGTACAAAATATGTTTTAGAGTATAAACGTACAAAATATGTGTTACATTTTTAGTTCTTAGTCGTTCATAAATACTTGCCTAATATTCCCTTCCGCTGCAACCCGCGACACCATTACCTCGTTTTAAACAATTCTCAAAAATGTATAAAATTTATGTATCAAAATTTAAATGTTACATGTAACTTTATAGATCTAATAATACTTATAAAAGTATTTTAATTTATAATAACACAACACAAAAAAAATAACTTACAAATACATAATCTAAACTGACTATATGTGTCAATTCAGATATAGGAACTAGGATATTATAACAAAAACATAATATATGTATATATCAAATTTCCAATATATTAAAAATTGAATCCATCCAAACAGTATGCCAACACTTATTAGATGTAAATCATTCCCTCAAGAACTAAAAATGCTCACTAGACTTACAATATGGAATCAAAATATATCTAAACCTTTGTCGAATACCTAGAGAATGTGGATTTGGGTGCATTACTTGTGTTTGGCCCGACATGATCTTTGGTTACGATGTCATCTTTGTAATTTGGTTGTAATTTGGTAAGGGGACTTGGTCGGACTCGATTAGCTCAAGATCATCAACGATCAATTGGTAATGTGCCTTTACTTCCTCCATGGATTTTCCTGTAACCTTTGCAATGTTGTGCCATCGCTCAGGTGAGTTCTCGTCCTGGACAGCCAACTCGTTCTCAAATAATTTGTTTTCTCTTGCAGTCCATGTCGAACCTGAACTTGTGTCTTGAATCTAATAAACACATTGAAACCGTTTAATGTATATATAAACTAGTAACAAACACATAATAGATCTATTTTTCATTACGATGCACAATAATTTAACACAAAAAAAAACATAAATCACGTATGAAACTTTTCGTTTTCAAATGAGAACGATCAAGCTTACAACGTTGATTGATATCATAGGATCAAAAGAATAAGCAAAGAAAACATAAGTACCTTTTGCATTATGATCTTCTGAATATGTTTTAGTTGAGGAATTAGCAAAGTGATAAACGAATGTTAGAATGTATATATACTAGTTGGAGGATTAAGTGATAAAACACGTTTTAAGTACTTGTATTTATCAACACATTCATACAAATCCACCTATATGAAATTGAAGATACGATCATATCAAAAACACAAACAAACCATATAGACTCGTTCAAGATATCAAATTTCATACCAAAATAAATACATGTCTCAATATTTCAAAAATTATAATTGATTTTTTTCTTTTTTTTTCTTTAATTTACCATAATTTTTTGCCTTTATCCATTTAGAGATTTTTTTTTTTTTTATTATTTATTTTAAATAGATAGTTAATTAAAATTTGATGGTAAAGGTTAAAAAGATGAAATGTAGTTTTTCAAAAACACTATGCTATCTACTCCTAACAAATAAAAGTTGGAATGGTGGCTATTTAAAATTTGGATAAACTCGAAAAATTTATAAAATTATCCTGCTTTTGGAATTGATTATCAACAGTGTCGGGTTTCTGAACGAGGTCCAAAACTACCCCAATCGCATCTACTACATGCGACCCCTATAAGAAGAAAGAAAATATTTACATGGATCGCACGTACTAGGTGCCACCTATTTAAAAGTTACAAAAAGAAATCGTTGTGTTGATGGCAGGTGCGATCCATCAACTACTGACACCCACATTCAAACGGCTATTTTTTGAAATACAATTAATTACAAATAGTAGAGGGTCGCACCATCTACATACCCACTTGTCATGCATGCAACGTAAAATATGCTTATATATACGCATATTACAACACAAACACAAACACTTAAAACCATTACAACACTTACATCTTTATCAACTCAAACACTTACACACAACATATTTATCAACTCAAATATACACAAAAACATTTATAAAAACACAAACCACCATCTACAAATAATGAAATATGAGAATGGGAATATGGTCGAAGTTTCGATGAAGTATAATTTTGGTAACATATTTTGGCGTTGTGCTCGAATTGTTTCCGTTAATACCCGGACATACATCGTTAGTTACAACGTGTATCCGAATTTTAGTAACAAGCCGGATGAGGAACAAGTCGGGGCCGAATCTATTAGACCAATGCCTGATGTATTAGTAACTACAAAATCTCGGGAATTTGGTGATATTGTTGAAGTTTTTCATGATTTCGCTTGGAAGATGGCAATTGTTATGAAAGATTCGAATGCGAATTTTATCTAGTGAAATTACCTACATCCTTCGAAGAGTTTGAAGTAAACGAATTTCCACTTCGTGCTAGACAATCGTATGAAAACGATGAATGAATTATCGTTGACAACGATTGTAGTGATCACGAAGATGAAATGAATATCAATAATGATATGGATGCTACATGGAAATATTATGAAGACTCGAGTTCTAGTGGTAGTTGTAGCAGTAATAATAAGCATAAATCTTGTAATGTTAAAGTTTCTGAAAGTGATGCCGAGTCTGCTTGTCACTAGTCGTTATTGTAATTTTTATGTTATCAAGTTAAGTTTTGATAAAATGTGTTTTATTGTTGATTTTTGTTATATTTTACCTTAGAATTAGATTTTTATAAATTTTGTATTTTCCAAAAAAAAGTTATTTCTTTTCAATATGTTATATACAATAAAAAAAAGTTAGTAAAGTATTAGTGTGTCGGTAGAAATGTTATTTACATAATGTGTTTTTTCAAAAAAGTTATGTTTTTTGAATGGGTTGTAGAAAATTTATATACATTTATCTAGGAAAATATAACAAGATATGTGTGTTGGTGTGGTGGTAGAGTTAGTAAAGTGTTGAGTGAGAGGGTGGGGGTTTGAATCTTGCAACATTCATTTTTAAAACCTATACATGGGTCGCACCTGCTAGGTGCGATCTCTGAACACCCGGTTTAAAAGGCCATTTAATACACCATTCATGGATCGCACCTAGCAGGTGAGATCCCTCAACACCCGATTTAAAATGTGTTTTATTGTTGATTTTTTAGTTATAATTACAATTAATAATAATAATTCCGTAAAAAAAAACAATCAATATAATACTTCTTAATAAAACACAAACAATACAAGCATTTAAATATAAAAAAGTACGTTACATAAACATTACATAAATTAAAATACAACTAGCGATAATAATAATTGAATGACACACAACTATTAAATGAAAGACGGTTAGTAACTATTACAAGTTTGACTGTTATGACCGGGTTGATTTCATACGGTACATCTTCGAGGGGCATCTATAGGTTAAACGTCCATCTCGTTATGTATTCTATTTGAACGTCTGCGTCCTCTTGACCTTGAGATACGAGAGAGATTCGCTTGAATCTTCCAACCCGGATACCCAATAACTAACGTGAGGAAGCGGTTGAAAATTGGAACGATACTGTTTTTCGTACGTTTATGTTTTGTAAACCTTGTTTACATATGTAGCAACGTGTTCACCTCTATGTCGAATTGGTGCCATGGAATGTGAACATGGAAATCTATGTGTTTGCCATTTTCCACACGTACAAGTTTTCCTTCTCCCTCAAAACTTCACAGTATAGTCGTTTTCTCCGCTATCGTTTGGATTGAACCTTGTCTCGACTCTATAAACCTCCGTGGTGTAGTTAAACTCGGTAATAGTATGTTTTCGTGCATATATCTCACGTTGCGTGAAAAGTTTCCACATACGAGGGGGCAACGTGTTTCAAAGTTCCTAGCGATCTGAGAGTGTTTTCTAAAGTGTTCGACGCATTTGTTAAATGTAAAATCGATAAGAGCCTTTATCGGAAAAAGTCTAGCTCCCCGTAAGACATTGTTGAAACACTCCGCAATGTTCATTGTTAACCAACCCCACCTTCGATCTTTCTCATCATAAAGAAGGGTCCACTTGCTTCTGTCGATTTCGTCAAGATAACATGTGATGTAACTCCACCAAAACTTCTAACCGGATCATTAGAACCAAAGTTATGATCGACATTTAATAAAACTTATATTTAATAAAATAAATACTTGACAAACAGAATGTAAACTTAAATAGAACCAAATAACTCCGATTTTATTAACATAATATTTAAAAAAATTCTAAATAGAACTATCATATTATTAACATAATATTAAACTAACATAATCTATAATTAACGTAATGTAAATTTCAAATTAACTATTATATTTAATAAAATCTAAATAGAAAAATATATTATTAACATAATATTTAATTAACATAATGTAAATTAACATAATATTTAATAAACATAATGTAAATTTAAAATTAACTAAACATACCGTGCACCGTAAGGTTCTAGGAATCTATAATGAATACTATCGAAGGTGCCAAGATTTTAAATAGACTAGATATTACACATCAAGTTTTTAGCGCCACTTCCGGTGACTGATTTTTAAGTTTTATTTTAGAATTTGTGAGTCGATCCTTTTAGGTACTCACGTATTGAAAGTTATTTTATTTTTTTGTTGAATCACTAGTGCGTTTGACGGGTTTTTTGTTTGTGTGTTTGTAGGTATTCATAGTAGTTGATGAACACATCGGGAGGCAACCCGGGTTTGTTTTTATTTTTCATAGTTTAGTTTTTTATTTTTCGTTTTTAGTTAATATTTTTAGTTTAGGATGTTTTAATGTTTTATTTTGAGTTTAAGTTTGTTAGGAACGAAAAAAAGGAAAAAAAAAAAGAAAAAAAAAGAAGAAAAAACGGATTTGAATGACCACTGCGCCGCAACACTCCTTGTTGCGCCGCAATGGGAGGTTAGCACAAACGATTTTTCTCACGGTAGTGTTGATGTGCCGCATCAGATGTTCATTGTGCCGCAGTGCGTACAAAAATCCAGGTTATATCTTTCTTATTTGCTTTGCTATAAAACACAAAAACACAATCAAAAACACGTCGGTGACGAGACAAAACACACACATACCTAAAAACTTCGATTTCTCGTGCAATTTCTATTTACAATCACTTAATCATGGTTAGAACGGTATGATTTCTTGTTCTCATTCTTTAAATTATTTCAATTTTGTTTAATTTGTTCTTAAATTGATTTGGCGTAAAATTAGGGTTTTCCAAATTAGGCATGTTAGAACCTTAATCCCGTTCAATAGAACTTGTTTAAATGTTTGATTGGTAGAATGGTTGGAGAAATCTAGTGTTTCATAGTGTTTGATGTCCGTGGGGTTCACCGCACCACAGCGCTCACCACTGCGACGTAGTGGAGGGGCAGTTCACCGAAATTTTGTCGTTTTACTTGTTTAACTTGTTTCGTTTGTTGTGTTTGATGATTATACGGGTACAAGACAAGCATTGGAAGGCCCAGTGAGGTTGAAGGGCAAGGAATTTCGAGTAGATCGATTTTGAGACAACCAGTTCCTAGAATTACTCAAGAGGCATTGTTTATGCAAGCGAAAATAAACCTATGGCTTCAATGGCCGGTTTGTGATCAAGGTTGATAGATTGGAATGTGTGTCACGCCTTGGATATAAGTGCAACTTTAGATGAATTTTTCCAGGCCATAAGTGTTCAAGACGAGATTTCTTTTGGAATTCCCATTTGAAAACGTGCTTTTTATGTGAAGGAATATGTTTACCGAGAGTGGTGTTTGGAGTTTTATTCCAGTTTAATGGTGGAAAATAAGTTTTAGGAGCATAGGATGCATTGTGATAAGTTGATTAAGTTTAGGTTGGTTGGAAAGGAACATGAGATGACACTTCCACATTTTGGCTATTTGGCGGGGTTGTTTACCCCCGAAGAGGTAGAAAATACTCGTCCGATGTCGTATTACATAGCTTACAGGGAGACGGATTCAACGGGTTTTCTGAGTTCAGTCGATGACGCATGGCATGCGTTAACGGGGTTGCAAAGTCATCACAGTTTTAGCAAGATCAAAGAGGTAAAAATCCCAATTTTGACAATGCTTCACAAGCTTTTGACTTACTCCTTTGTACACCGGTCTTCTCAACAAGAAGGTGTATACGGATGATCTTTGGATGCTCAACATGTTTAGAAAAAGGGACCCAACGCAATACATAAATGTTCCGTGGACACTCGTTTGTTATATGGAGTCAAAGGCTATGGGACGGATAAAGGATAGCCAGATTTGTTGTGGTCATTTTATTACGAGGATAGCTCGTAACCTGGGATTGTATACGGCCAACAACACCCAAAGGTTTTCACCCGCTATAAAATGGAAGTATTTGACGAAGCATGATTTGGATGCATCCAAGTTACTTGATCCATCGGGTACTAGATTGATAGAGGCGGAGACGGTTCCGAGTCAACAACCTCAACAACAACCGCAACAGGAGCCGAAAAATAAGGGGGTCGATGCGTGATGAGATTTTCCGCATAGGACGCCAAATGGATCATATGGGGCTGCATATGGACGGGTTCACCAACTACATAGGATATCATGTGAACCGGTACCAGCCGATCTTGGAGGCTATGGCACAGCAACATGCATCTTCATTAGGGGTGGTCATCGGGAAATTTCATAGTTACTTTAATTTTAGGCCCCCTAGTATCCATCATTGTAAAAAAATTTGTAAACTTCTAATTTTTTTTTTTTTTAAAAAAACAGCAAAAAAAAAATACAAAAAAATATGACATATCTTGGAAAAAATTTAATCTTGTTGCATAACCTAGCACATTTATACCCTATTCTGAAAAAAAAAAATTGAGATTTTGTGCCATGAAAGCATTCATTTTTAATGCTACTTTTTCTTTTGTATGAGTGTATCGATGATTGATAACAGTAGAAATTGACATAGTCATACGCTTCGAGACCACATATGAGCATTGCATTAGGGAAACTTAGTGTAATTTGATACAACAGTAGAAAAAACTAGAAATAAACCATTTGATTTAGCCTATTCGTTTCTTGTTATATAATTATAGCTTAATCACAACCTTAGCTAATTTTCCGTTTAACCCTTTTGTAACACTTATTTTTAGTGTTAGATACTCTAGTTAACCATTTGCGCCTAACTTTTTCGTTTCATAACTCCACTATATATTTTGTACACTCACCTTATTTTCGCTTCATATTAGAAAATTGTGAAATTAGTTATTAGTTGCTACCTGTTACTTAGTGTTTTGGTTAGAGTTTAGATGATTTTCTAAGTTGGAATTATCTCGCATTGAAGCCATATTTGTGACACTTGTATTATAAGAAAAATAGCAAATCGAAAAAAGATTAGAGGAAAAATTAGTATATACTAGGCCTTTTGAGCATACAACCTTAACAGTTAAAACTCGAAGGCATGCCCTAGGTTACTAATATATACTTGCAAAAATGATTGTTGGATAAAAAGAAAAAAAAAATCGAAAAAATCATAAAAGAAGAAAAAAAGAAAGTCGTAGAAGTAAAAGGTAGTGTATTATGAGTCTTTGAAAAAATAGTAGCAATCCTATTCGTTAAAGTTTTTAAGAGTTCGGGTTTATTCTATTTTAGTTGTATACTACGTTTTATTTGTATACTTTTTACTTACTACCTATTTCTACCGTCACACCATTATATATATTAACATGCCTTACATTTTAACCCAATAAAAGTCCATGTGTAGTTGTACCTAGACTCTAGTGGTGGAGAAGCGATATTTTATCAAGCCTATGATAGAAAACTCGTCATGACTGACCAATTAAGCGGATTTATTGATTATTTACACATTTAGATTAGCATTGAGATATTTGTGTGAATTACTCCCTAAATTTTGTGAGGTGTTTGGTTATGCGTATTAAAACTGTCTGGTAAATGATTTGAAATTGGATTTTGCTTGAGGGCAAGCAAAGGTTAAGTATGGGAGTATTTGATATCGCATATTTTGGAGATCGGTTTTAGGGATACAAAGTCGAATTTGGAGCATCAGGAAGAGCAAAGAAGCCAATTTTAAAGAGAGATCTTTAATATTATATATTCCCAAACTCTTTTACTTGTCCTATTCAATTCGGTATGTTTAATTACTCTTTTATGTCGTTTTGCTTGATACCTTGACCCAGATGAACTTTTTTGGATAGTACGATAACTATACGGTTCATTTTCCCTTTAATATATAAGAATATTAATTAATATAAAACCTTTATTTCAAATCAAATTGTTAAATCAATTTACTCTATTTCTCTAAAAAAAAAAAAAAAAAACAAACAA
Source organism: Senecio squalidus (assembly GCA_910822075.1). Taxonomy (NCBI): domain Eukaryota; kingdom Viridiplantae; phylum Streptophyta; class Magnoliopsida; order Asterales; family Asteraceae; genus Senecio; species Senecio squalidus. Next base: position 51,499,317 of record CAJVGC010000065.1, on the reverse strand, counting down.
ATTTAGATATTCTTAAAATAAATTAAACTAAATAATTTATTAAATCAATTTAGTCATTCTCTTTTGACAATTTTGAATGATTATCCATTTATATTCAACAAAATTCTAATTAATCTTAATTTTTTTCTTGTTAATAATTTCTTAACAAATTTAAATAATTTATTATTTATTTTCAACCAACTTACTAAATAATGTTAATTTAGCTATTTATTTTTAACCAATTAAAGTAATAATTTTGTTTAATCAATTTAATCACTTCTTGAGAACAAACCTAACCAGATTATTACCTTTTTCAACCAATTACTTCTCTTTCTTACATATTAAATTAGTTTAATTCTTTACTATTAACAAATCTGAACAATTGTATTTGTTTTTAACTTGTTAAATAAACTCTATTTTTATATACTTGCGATATCCCTCGACCTTAACTGAAAATTCATATCTCTTAACCTCAACAAGATTCATGACCACGTATTAACAATAGTGATTGGTAAAACAATCATAAAAATGATAAACTCATATTCATTATTTGTTAATTATGAATAAATAAAGAGTAAATTGTTGACATAATTAAACATGTGACTATCTATTAAATAAAAGTAGGGATCGCGACACTAAAAATTCATATAATAACACCACCAATAAAATTAAATAAAAACATATAGTATGTCGTTCATTTCTTTTATTTTAAACATTTCTCAAAAATATATAAAACTTATGTATCAAAATTTAAATGTTACATGTCACTTTATAGATCTAATAATACTTATAAAAGTATTTTAATTTATAATAACAGAACATAAAAAATAACTTACAAATACATAATCTAAACTGACTATATGTCTCAATACAGATATAGGAACTAGGATATTATAACAAAAACATAATATATGTATATATCAAATTTCCAATATATTAAAAATTGAATCCATCCAAACAGTATGGCAACACTTATTAGATGTAAATCATTCCCTCAAGAACAAAAAATGCTCACTAGACTTGCAATATGGAATCGAAATATCTCTAAACCTTTGTCGAATACCTAGAGAATGTGGATTTGGGTGCATTACTTGTGTTTGGCCCGACATGATCTTTGGTTACGATGTCATCTTTGTAATTTGGTAAAGGGACTTGGTCGGACTCGATTAGCTCAAGATCATCAACGAGCAATTGGTAATGTGCCTTTACTTCCTCCACGGTTTTTCCTGTAACCTTTGCAATGTTGTGCCATCGTTCAGGTGAGTTCTCGTCCTGGACAGCCAACTCGTTTTCAAATAGTTTGTTTTCTCTTGCCGTCCATGTCGAACCTGAACTTGTGTCTTGAATCTAATAAACACATTGAAACCGTTTAATGTATATATAAACTAGTAACAAACACATAATAGATCTATTTTTCATTACGATGCACAAGTAATTTAATACAAAAAAAAAAAATACATCACGTATGAAACTTTTCGTTTTCAAATGAGAACGATCAAGCTTACAACGTTGATTGATATCATAGGATCAAAAAGAATAAGCAAAGAAAACATAAGTACCTTTAGCATTATGATCTTCTGAATATATTTTAGTTGAGGAATCAGCAAAGTGATTAACAAATGTTAGAATGTATATATACTAGTTGGAGGATTAAGTGATAAAACACGTTTAAAGTACTTGTATTTATCAACACATTCATACAAATCCACTTATATCAAAAACACAAACAAACCATATAGACTCGTTCAAGATATCAAATTTCATACCAAAATAAATACATGTCTCCATATTTCAAACATTTTAATTGATTTTTTTCTTTAATTTACCATAATTTTTTGTCTTCATCCATTTAGAGATTTTTATTTTTACTTTTTATTTTTTTTTCTTTTAAATAGATAGTTAATTAAAATTTGAGGATAAAGGATAAAAAGATGAAATGTATTTTCAAAAACACTATGCTATATACTCCTAATAAATAAAAGTTGGAATGGTGGCAATTTAAAATTTGGTTAAACTCGAAAAATTTATAGAAGTATCCTGCTTTTGGAATTGATTATCAACAATGTCGGGTTTCTGAACGAGGTCCAAAACTACCCCAATCGCATCTACTACGCGCGACCCCTGTAAGAAGAAAGAAAATATTTACATGGATCGCACGTACTAGGTGCGGCCCATGTAAAAGTTACAAAAAGAAACCGTTGTGTTGATAGATCGCACCTAGCCGGTGCGATCCATCAACTACTGACACCCATATTTCAACGGCTATTTTTTGAACTACAATTAATTAAAAATAGTAGAGGGATCGCACCATCTACATACCCACTTGCCATGCATGCAACGTAAAATCTGCTTATATATACACATATTACAACACAAACACAAACACTTAAAACCATTACAACACTTGCATCTTTATCAACTCAAACACTTACACACAACATACTTATCAACTCAAAAATACACAAAAACATTTATAAAAACACAAACAACCATCTACAAATAATGAAATATGAGAATGAGAATATGGTCGAAGTTTCGATGAAGGATAATTTTGGTAACATATTTTGGCGTTATGCTCGAATTGTTTCCGTTAATACCCGGACATACATCGTTAGTTACAACGTGTATCCCAATTTTAGTAACAAGCCGGATGTGGAACAAGTTGGGGCCGAATCTATTAGACCAATGTCTCCTGTATTAGAAACTACAAAATCTCGGGAACTTGGTGATATTGTTGAAGTTTTTCATGATTTCGCTTGGAAGATGGCAATTGTTTTGAAAGATTTCGAATGGGAATTTTATCTAGTGAAATTACCTACATCCGTGGAAGATTTAGAGGTAAACGAATTTCAACTTCGTGCTAGACAATCGTATGAAAACGATGAACGGATTATCGTTGACAACGATTGTAGCGATCACAAAGATGAAATCGATATCAATAACGATATAGATGCTACATGGAAATATTATGAAGACTCGAGTTCTAGTGGTAGTTGTAGCAGTAATAATAAGTTTAAATCTTGCTATGTTAAAGTTTCCGAAAGTGATGTAGAGTCTGCTTGTCACTAGTCGTTATTGTAATTTTTATGTTATCAAGTTAAGTTTTGAATAAAATGTGTTTTATTGTTGATTTTTGTTATATTTTACCTTAGAACTGGATTTTAATAAATTGTGTTTTTTCCAAAAAAAAAGTTATTTCTTCAATATGTTATATACAATAAAAAAAAAAGTTAGTAAAGTATTGGTGTGTCGGTAGAAATGTTATATACATAATGTGTTTTTTCAAAAAAGTTATGTTTTTTGAATGGGTTGTAGAAATGTTATATACATTTATCTAGGAAAATATAACAAGAAATGTGTGTTGGTAGAGTTAGTAAAGTGTTGAGTGAGAGGGTGGGGGTTCGAATCTTGCACCATTCATTTTTAAAACCTATACATGGGTCGTACCTGCTAGGTGCGATCTCTGAACACCGGTTTAAAATTCCATTTAATACACCATTCATGGATCGCACCTAGCATGTGAGATCCCTGAACACCCGATTTAAAATGTGTTTTATTGTTGATGAGGTTAGTAAGGAACCAAGACCAAGTTGTCTGCGGCTGTCAAGCTATGTCAGCGCCTGTCAAAGTCAAGCTATGTCAGCGCCTGTCAAAGTCAAGCTATGACAGCGCCTGTCAAAGTCAAGCTATGTCAGCGTCTGTCAATGTCAAGCTATGACAGCGCCTGTCAAAGTCAAGCTATGACAGCGCCTGTCAAAGTCAAGCTAGGCCTGTCAAAGTCAAGCTATGTCAGCGCCTGTCAAAGTCAAGCTATGTCAGCGCCTGTCAAAGTCAAGCTATGACAGCGCCTGTCAAAGTCAAGCTATGACAGCGCCTGTCAAAGTCAAGCTATGTCAGCGCCTGTCAAAGTCAAGCTATGACAGCGCCTGTCAAATCAAGCTATGTCAGCGCCTGTCAAGTCAGCACCGCCTGTCAAGCTGTCACCGCCTGTCCAAGGTGTCAGCGTCTGTGAGTGCTTTATTATCGTCAAAATAGTAAGGCGTTACATACACTGGTGATTAATGATTAAGACCGTTCAAGTATTCATGATCATCATTAATGGACAACGTTCCATATACTTGACACTGGCCATATAAATACATGGTCCAAATCATTATCGATCTCACTTTTTCATATCATCTGAACACACACTCACTAAACCTTAAACGCAGAGTTCATACACTCTCTTGCCTTCATCCTCAACCTTGATCACCCTAGGTTCGTCAAGAACTTGTTGGGTTTGCATTGTGATCATCACAGGAGATCCAAGGTTGATATCACTTAATCTTTGTGTTTGACAATCGTTGCTCGAACATTGGCGCCATTCGTGGGACTCGTTTTTTAAACGGCGTTTCACTTTTCCAAATTTTTTTTTTCTCCGTAACCAACCGTTTTCATGGAGGCAACATATCCATTGACTGGCAAAAGAAGAAGGAAGACACATAATACCCCGGACCACCTGATGGCCATGTCTTCATAATACATGAGGGAGCCAATATGAACTGATCTATCAAGGTGCGATAGTCTTTACTGTCATTTTTTCCTTTATATTTTCAATAAATGTTTCCAAGCACATGGAATGTTATGGTCATGTATGAAATTGGCAATAAATAGCATTTGGTCTGATCTTGTATCCCAACATTATCGCACAATATCATTTTTCTATGGCATTTGCATAAACAAATAAATATTGAAGTAAGGATTCAATACAAAAAGCATAAGGCCACAATAGACATCTCAGTCTAAAGCCAACCATGCACTTTCATTACGTACAATGTTACAAGAATATAGTTCAATAGAACATGTATGAAGCCAAGAAATACAACCTTGTTTGGCCAAATAACATACAATCATATTCGTCTTTTAATCTACTTGATAAAAGATAAGCACTTCTCACTGGGAAGCGACAATCCTCGCGAGTAAACAAAGTAAAGGTTAACCAACAAAAGTGCCATTGGCACAGTGTCACAGGCACAATATGAAGCATACATCAGAGATACCAAAATCTACCTATGTCATTGGCATGCAAAGGAACCATGGGCCCTCAAGAAAGTGTCATACGCACAACCAAATATACACACTGTCATGCACACCCAAGACGGTGTCATGGACACAACATTCATAATATAAAGATAAAAAACAAAAATGTGTTATTGGCTTGATCACCCAATAAAACATTATTTTTAAAAGTTAGACAATATCACAAAGCAAGGCTAAGCCTAGACAACGCCATGCCAAATCACAACGAACACTATCAAAACATTAGCATTGATGTAAAAATGGTACAAGTACATAGTTGAAAACCTCGACACATAAGTAACAATTTATCAAATAAGCCAATGAATCCTACTGCTCTACATATTCACCACGTGTCATTGGTCATATACCTTGTTATTTATTAGGCATGGCGTACAAAATAGTTTGATATCGCCCGTCCACGCGCCGCCGGTCACCGCCGCGTTTAAGGGCTTACAACCGGTTAAGGGCTGACAGCCGGTTCAAGGCTTACAGCCGGCTAAAGGTATTTTTTATATGCATTCACATTTTGCTAAACCAGTGACCAGCATATATGTTATATATATACTAGATTATTGTCCCGCGATAGCGCGGAAAAAAATAAAAATTGAATTGTAAACTTTATGTTTATGTAGATTTTAGGTTATTATAAAAAGACAATGTTATACGTATAATAACATATATATACCTTTACGTTTATACACATGTTAGTTATAATAACATAAACACTTTTACGTTTATACACATGTTTTAATATTTTTTATTAGGAGATTTTAAATAAAAATTATGTAAATCATAGTTCAAATTGAGTGAAATTTTTTTAAGTAAATTGGAATTTTGTTTTTATTTAAGTAGAGATTGGAATTAAAGAGATAATGTAATTATGTTTTGTAAAAGAGTGTAAAATGAAAATAGTGTTTGATGACATCATCAATTTGATCTAACGGTTGAAATCAAATAAGTTAACCCATCTAAGGGTCGTTACTTCGTCATGTGGCATTTAAGGCAACACCCGATTCATAAATAGGGTCGGGTTTCGGATAGAATAGTTCCAGTTTGTCGGGTTTCGGGTTTGACCCGATTGACCTGAAAATTACCGTCGAACTATATTTTAATCCAAAGGCATATGATATATATAAGCTAGAAGTCTGAAAGAGTTTCATACATGAAACGATGTGGGACAAAGTAGGAAAAACTAAAGGCATATGATATATATAGGCTAGAAGTATGAAAAAGTTTCATACCTGAAGCGATGTGGGACAACTAAAATGAAAATAGTGTTTGATGACATCATCAATTTGATCTAACGGTTGAAATCAAATAAGTTAACCCATCTAAGGGTCCTTACTTCGCCATGTGGCATTTAAGGCCTCTCTTTTATTATATATTAAAGATTTGAAAGGTATTTTGCGTTTGAACAAAAAAAGTCATATTTTCAATCTCAAAATTCAAAATATATATATAGTTTATAGATATAGGCATTATGTCTGCATTGTCACGTGATCCTACATATTCCAAGGTTGGAAGAAATTTTTTCTTTTTCATATTATGGACATTAATGGCAGCATAGTCATCCACTTTTTTTTTGTGGTGCACACTCCTCAACCTCTTTTTTTTTATTTCTACGTGTCTTATCTTTACCCACTGTCACCATATTATCAATATTCCAATTTGAAATACTGGTGACCGAGTTCTTTGGAAGATCTTCTTTTATGAGAAAATGGAACTCCAGAAGCTTTAACATTCCAAAAGGTGACGCAACTAAACGAGCAAATGCGTGTGTGAGTGTTTGTCATTAACGAGCAAATGCCGGTCAAGGGGTGCCGCCGGTCCAAGGGGTGCCGCGGACTACTCTCCCGCCGGTCCACTCTCACCGCCTATCACTCTCCCGCCTGTCACCCTCGCCGCGGCTCACCCTCGCCGCCGGTCATACTCTCAACACCGGTCCACAACCCGCTCACCACCGCAGGTATAGGGTGGCTCCACAACCGGCTCACCGACGCCGGTATATGGTGGCACCGCCGGTCCTAGGTGGCCGGTCCAAGGTGACTACCGCCGGTCCTAGGTGGCCGGTCCCAAATCGAGTGGGTATGGTTTTGACATTCTGATTCCTACTAATAGGCTTACATTCTGATTCCCAAATCGAGTGGGTATGGTAGAGGAGTGGCAAGTTTTTGCTTACTGTATGTATGTTCTTCAAAGAATGTGGGACTTAGTACTAATAGGCATACATATAATGATAGTCACAATAATGGAATAAATACCAATTCGAATGATATTACAACTATACAACTTAATAATAAAGACATATACATCAGAGGCTTAAAAAAAAAAAAAAAAAAAAAAAAAAAAAAAAACTTTTAAGTAATGATAGTTACGACTTGCAAACTGTTGTTTTGGCAAATCCTAACTCGGGGGCATGATGAGGTTAGTAAGGAAACAAGCCCAATGACTAACAGGTTGATAAAAAATAGCCAGGCTGTCATAAACTGCCTGTCAAGATTGTCAGAGTCTGTCAAGTTGTCAGCGTCTGTCAAGACAGTCAGCGCCTGTCAAAGTCAAGCTATGTCAGCGCCTGTCAAAGTCAAGCTATGTCAGCGCCTGTCAAATCAAGCTATGTCAGCGCCTGTCAAGTCATCACCGCCTGTCAAGCTGTCACCGTCTGTCCAAGTTGTCAGCGACTGCTTTATTATCATCATAATAGTAAGGCCGTTACATATACTGGTGATTAATGATTAAGACCGTTCAACTATTCATGATCATCATTAATGGACAACGTTCCATATACTTGACACTGGCCATATAAATACATGGTCCAAATCATTATCGATCACACTTTTTTCTCATCTCATCTCAACTCACACTTACTGAAGCTTAAACACAGAGTTCATACACTCTTGCCTTCATCCTCAACCTTGATCACCCTAGGTTCGTCAAGAACTTGTTGGGTTTGCACTGTGATCATCACAGGAGATCTAAGGTTGACATCACCTAAACCCTAATCCTTGTGTGTTGACAATCGTTGCTCGAACAATTGTTGATTTTTTAGTTATAATAACAATTAATAATAATAATTCCGTAAAACAAAACAATCAATATAGTACTTCTTAATAAAACACAAACATTTAAATAAAAAAAAAACGTTACATAAACATTACATAAATTAAAATACAACTAGCGAAAAAAATAAGTGAATGACACACAACTATTAAATGAAAGACGGTTAGTAACTATTACAAGTTTGACTGTTATGACCCGGTTGATTGCAAACGGTACATCTTCGAGGGGCATCTATTGGTTGAACGTCCATCTCGTTATGTATTCTATTCGAACGTCTGCGTCCTCTTGACCTTAAGATACAAGAGAGATTCGCTTGAATCTTCCAACCCGGGTACCCAATAACTAACGTGAGGAAGCGGTTGAAAATTGGAACGATACTGTTTTTCGTAAGTTTCATTTTTGTAAACCTTGTTTACATATGTAGCAAGTTGTTCACCTCTATGTCGAATCGTTGCCATGGAATGTGAACATGGAAATCTATGTGTTTTCCATTTTCCACACGTACAAGTTTTCCTTCTCCCTCCAAACTTCACAGTATAGTCATTTCTGTCTGTATCGTTTGGATTGAACCTTGTCTCTACTCTATAAACCCTTGTGGTGTAATTAAACTCGATAATACTATGTTGTCGTGCATATATCTCACGTTGCGTGAAAAGTTTCCACATACGAGGGGGAAACGGTGTTTCACAGTTCCTTGCGATCTGAGAGTGTTTTCTAAAGTGTTCGACGTATTTGTTAAATGTAAATCAATAAGAGCCCTTATCAGAAAAAGTCTAGCTCCCCGTAAGATATTGTTGAGACACTCCACAATGTTCGTTGTTAACCAACCCCACCTTCGATCTTTCTCATCATAAAGAAGGGTCCACTTGCTTCTGTCGATTTCGTCAAGATAACATGTGATGTAACTCCACCAAAACTTCTACCCGAATCATTAGAACCAAAGTTGTGATCGACATTGAATAAAACTTATATTTAATAAAACAAATACTTGACAAACAGAATGTAAACTTAAATAGAACCAAATAACTCCGATTTTATTAACATAATATTTAACAAATTCTAAATAGAACTATTATATTATTAACGTAATATTAAACTACCATAATGTATAATTAACATAATGTAAATTACAAATTAACTATTATATTTAATAAAATATAAATAGAACAATTATATTATTAACATAATATTTAATTACCATAATGTAAATTAACATAATATTTAATGAACATAATGTAAATTTAAAATTAACTAAACATACCGTACACCGTAAGGTTCTGGGAATCTATAATGATCAGATACTATCGCAGGTGCCAAACTGCTTATCCGTACCCAAGCCCAAAGCTGCAACAAACCCAAAGGTCCGCAAATATCAGTTACGTCTTGTTTTGTTGGTTTGCATAATCTTCGATAAAGATATCCAAGAATGGCACTTCCCCAACTTAAGTTACCGGATGCTTCCAAATTCTCTATGTTTTGTAGGAATTATAGAGGAATCTTGTAACTGGAAATGTTGGTAAATAAACTACCACCAATCATATGTAAAATATAAACCCGAGCCATCTTCCTATAATCTTCTTCTGAAGGGTTATCATGTAGCTCAGTGCCGATTGTTTCAAGTAAACAAGACAATTTTATCGACCCCTTTTGAACGTCAGTTGACGAAGGCATAAATCCCAAAAGCGTGTTATATTGCCTTCTCCATTGATCATTTCTGAATTTATAATCCACCCCGGAAACAACATTTCCGGTAACATTAGAACCCCACAATATCTGTATATCATGGATGGTCACGGTGGCTTCCCCGATACGTGGGAAGTGAAAAGTGTGCGTTTCTGACCGCCACCTTTCAACTAATGTGGTTATCAAAACATTATCTAATCGACGGTTTCCAATAGAAAAACCGTCCAAAACCGGCTTCACCAATATAGCGTATAACGCGTTCATGCATAGCATTATTACGAACATAGTTCCAGAATTTCTCATCCATGCGTCTAACATTAAACGACTTCTTGGAGTCTATTGAACCATTGAACAACAATTCAACTCGATGTTCACCGTTTAAGTGTAACAATGAAGTATCAATCGGACCGGGGTTTAGGTTTTTCTCTATAATAACGGGAAATGTATTGTATGTAATATATGTAACGAAAACGAATTGAATTTGTAGGTGATGTGATTTTACGTTGCATGAAAGTATGTATATATATAGGTTGGACGGTTAGGTAGTTGGGTCAGAATTAAATGGTGATGGTTGAGGGGTCGCACCTACCATGTGCGACCCTTGTAAAGGGCCAATTAATAGGTGGTTGTTGTTGACGTGCGACCCATGTGAAGGGTGAATTAAATGGTACGGTTGAGGTGATTGACTGCCTTAAATGGTATGGTTAATGGTTGAGTGTTGAATTCAACAAATTTTAAATCGGGTGTTTATGGATCGCACCTAGCAGGTGCGACCCGTGAAAAAGGAGAATTAAATGGTACGGTTGAGGTGGTTGAGTGTTTAAATCGGATGTTCATGGATCGCACCTAGCAGGAGCGACCTATGAATAGTTTTTAAAAATGAAGGCTGCCAGATTCAAACCCACAACCTTTCATAAGCATTTTATACACTCTACCACCAAACCACTCCACCACAACACCAACACTCATATCTTGTTAAATTATTCTAAAATAATGTATTTAACATTTCTACCACCCTATTCAAAAAACATAACTTTTTTTTTGAAAAAACATATGATTTATATAACATTTCTACCACAACACCAATACTTTAGTAACTTTTTTTTATTTAAATGTTTGTAATGTTTGTGTTCTATTAAGAAGTATTATATTGATTGTTTTTTTTTACGGAATTATTATTATTAATTGTTATTTACAAGTATTATTCTTAGGGTTTTAAATAATTTAACATACGTAAATAAAATAGTAAAAGATAAGCCAAATATTACAAAAGATAAAATTAAAATTTATTAAACCCAAACAAATAAAAAACAACACAACAACATAAAACATACAAAGATATAAAAACAACTAAATCATTATGCCGTAAGTCTATTATAAAAACAGTCGGCCATAAATTCACGGAAATTCTGCACAATCTCTTTGGATACATCACTTTGTATGTATTCTTGGTTCGAATATTTGAGAAGGTTATGTATAAACATAAAAGGATATAATGTCGAGTTATCGTTACTACCCGGGTATTAGGAGACTTGTGCAACGTTTGAGAATGGTACAACACTAATTGATTGTCTCCCCCTACCAAAAAAAATAATTAAGTGCAAAAAACTCAATATTTCATCTTCGTATTTAGTCTTAACCTCATCAAGAAATTCACCCGTAATACTTGCATAATCCTTATCGAAAATGGTAAATTTCATTGTATAAATGTTAAACTGCAACAAAAACCAATGGTTATTTGGACAACATATGGGAATAAGTACGAAATCGACCTGCCACCAGGCAGGATATGGAGTTTTAGTTCCGTTTGATAGTTTTACAAGTTTGTGCATATTTGCATCCGTGAACATTTCGTTAAATATCGTAGGCATAACGGCTAACCGACGCAAAGTACTAGTCGATTCCCTTTGAAAAACTCGTTTATGAGGCATTAGCGACCTCTTTATCCACCCATCAACATGCTACGTTAAAAAAAATTGTTAGTAAAATTATTAAATATTGTTGAATAATCGCAAATGATATTAAACTCACCATAACCCACAATTCATTGTTTTGCATCTCTCCAAGCAAAACGGCCCAAAAGTTTCTGTAGCATTTGAAACTTTTTGGTAATAACGAAATAAGACATTATTGCTCTTCGTCTCTTTTGCCTCTATCCCCATGAAGATAAAATGTCTTTGCACAATCGGCTAAAATTACGTCGGTCTCTGTTCTTGTACAGTTTGAATCATCACCTTCAGCAACGTTTGGAATCTCGTTAATTTCATTTTGCACTCTATTTCTTTGCTCGTCGAGTCTAACTAGTTGTTCGCGAAGTTGTGCAAGTCGTGAGTTTTCCATCAAAATATTGAGTTGACAAGTATGTTGTGTGTAAGTGTTTGAGTTGATAAAGATATAAGTGTTGTAATGGTTTTAATTGTTTGTGTTTGTGTTGTAATATGTGTATATATAAACAGATTTTACGTTACATGCATTGCAAGTGGGTATGTAGATGGGTCGCACCATCCCTCTACTATTTTAAATTTTTGTACTTCAAAAAATAGCCGTTGAAATGTGGGTGTCAGTAGTTGATGGATCGCACCTGCCAGGTGCGACCTATTAACACAACGGTTTCTTTTTGTAACTTTTACATGGGTCGCACCTAACGTGCTATCCATGTAAATATTTTGGTTTCTCCTTACAATGGTCGCACGTAGTAGATACGATTGGGGTAGTTTTGAACCTCGTTCAGAAATTCGGACAGTGTTGATAATCATTTCCAAAAACGTGGTACTTTTATAAAGTTTTCAATAAACTCTTATCAAATGTACAATCCTCACTAGATGCATTCATGTACTAAAAACAATCCTATGAATAACAATGCCTAGTAACCGAGTAATTTTCTTTTTAATAAAATTATCTAACTCCCCCGCCCCGTTAACCTCTATTGATCAACACAATGACAGGTCACTTGAACGTTTATTACATACATTTGCCAGAAAAGAAAATGTTGACGCCGGGAAAAAGTTGGAAATACGTTACCAGTTGAGTACAATATGCTTCTGTCAACAGTTATACCACTTGAATTTCGGGACGAAATTCTTTTAAGTGGGGAATACTGTGACAACCGTCACTTTTCCGACTCAGATTAGTCTAGTATGCCGTATGCTCTTACCGGGTTTACAAAATTTTTATAAAAAGAACTTACATTTTCTTTAATGTATAATGATTCTTTGTGACATGTGTGTATACTCTAAATGTGATGCTATAGTATTAGTTAGGTGCACAATAGTTAGTTCCACTAGACGAGCTCCTAGATGACTTATCGGTTATTTCCGCATTCTATATATATATATTATCGTTTCACCTTATTACGTGATCGATATTAAAACTATTGGAGTGTCCGTGTTTGATACTTGTACGTAATGTGCTTACCCACTATTCCGAGTATTGTGTATTGTGCTTCTGTGTTGTAAACCCTAATTCGATTGACTTACTCTTGGTATGTTAATCTGTCTTGCTCGGTTAATAGTTCCTGGGTTTTATCGTTTATTACATACATTGAAAAAAATTTCTTAGAACATTTAAGAAACTAAGTTGCATTTATTAACTATTACCCATTAATTTGATCATGAACCAAAAAGAAAGTTAATATAGTCTTGAGTTTTGTATATCATTCTTTCCGAAGCTATACCTTTTTCATTAACAAGATGCTTGTGCCAATTAGCAAAAACAGTAAAGTAATTACATGACGCCTTTGGTTTGCATCAGCTATGATAGTAATTATCTAATATATGGAAACATCATATGCGGAAATTTGTCAAATTTCAAAGAGATAGGACATCGTATTCGTGTGGCATGAAGTCCTCACTTGGCCTATAGTATTTTGCAGGTGAATATAGTCCCAGGTTACCAACTTGACTTGTGTACAGACATGCAAAACGCTCCACCTACAAAACCAACAAGAATACTAAGGTTCAATGAAAATGCCTTACAGCTGGCGTCAATTCGGGTTATGTTTTATCTTTATTTCGTGGAACCTTTTAAGGGCCAGTCCCGAGAATTGGGGGGCCCTGTGCGAAAAGTAAAAATGGGCACCTTCATACAATAAACAAAAAAAATCCATAACCAAGGCTTGAACTTGACACCAATGGTACATAATTAACATTCCTTACCATCTAGATTAGATACAGTTTTTGTTATAGAATCAACTGTTAACTATATATTTACATGTATAGTCGATTAATTTTTCAAAATTTGAGCCCCTTTTCGATCATGGGCCCTGTGCGGTCACACCTCCTGCAGACCCACCGGACCGGCCTTGTTTTAACATTTTCTAAGAAAATAAGTTTTATACTGACATAATTAGTAACTATATTTAACACACTAACTGTTTATGAAAAAATTAAAATTTTGGACAAAAAGTTCTTGGGTCAAACTAACTGACATACATATAAGACCGGACTTTTTCTCTCACATAATCTAATCCGTCCGACCCATCCAATATACCATATCTAACCAGTGTATTCAAAATACAAAGGATGATTGTAAAACCTGGTGAGCGAAGCGTGAGTTCTGGTACCCAGTTTTCATCAGTTGCCCCCACACCTTATGGAACTGTCATTTAAAATAAAACATGTCACGTCCAAGTTTAATACAACATAGTATAAAGTAACACTGATATCAAAATAGTTCATTAATTGATGGTTGAGAATTCACAAAAGTTTGATATAATCATATAGGTCAATAAAACACATCTAAGAGTTCGTTTAGAACTAGATACCTTCTCGTGAAACACTTTTTGAGCTTCTTGATGCGTTACCCGAACACGTTCACATTGTACCTTTACACATAAAGCAAATTTCAGGGGAACAAGGTTATATGAGTATTACATCAGCTGTATACATCATAAACAGCAAGGAATTCAACAGGGCCAATACAACAATTCAAGAAAGTACACACCAAAATGGAAAATAGTGGTTCCGTTTAACGGGTCAAAATGAGTAAATTTTTTGTCCATAGAGTTAATTATATTTATGAAATTTATTATTAAATATAACAATCTAAACAAACACTTTGTATTTCGTCGTGCAACTCAAGATCTTTGGTAAGAGAACTTGAAGAAATAGAGCTTCGCATTTCAGAAAAGGTCCTACTATCTTGTCCTATACTAACCTCAAATATTTCGAGATTTGAGTTCACCTTTTTTGCTTCATGAGCATCCAGACACTCGCACCTGAAAAGCCAGCTCAAGTTATAACAGACAGTTTATAGTTAATGACACACACGGTAAACTTTATAAAAGACACCAATCCGCAAAGCATATGTGTCCATAAAAATGACGTATATATCAGCTAAAATCTGAAACATATGAAAGAAACTCCAATATTAAGAAGCTAGAAACTTTGACCATAGCAGCATAGGCCATAATAGACCCAATACATAAATCCAAAACTCGAAGTTAGAGGTGACAATATGGGCAGGTGGGCAGGTCGGAGGGTTTAAAATTGGGTTAAAGTTGGAATGGTCAAAACAGGTTGAGCTGGGCAGGTTGACCGACAAACACTTCTGGACCACTTCATGAAGTTTTTTTATAAAATATTAATGCATTAACTATGATTAAAAACACAATAATGTATTAATGTTACAATAACAATCTAAATCTTTGGATAAAAAAATATTTTATATTAAAAAGACTTTGGGCGACATTCAACTCGTTTACCCCTTTTAATTCCATTGAAGCAAAACACCACCCACATCAACCCATTTATTCATAAATGGGTCAAATTGTCAGCTCCGGTTAAAACATAAAAGTTCACTTCGTATTCTTTTACATGTGAGTGCCTAAACGTGAGTGTGGGTGTGGGTGTGGGTGTGTGGGTGTGGGTGTGTGTGTGCGAGAGAAAGAAAGAGACAAGTAATTCTTGTGAGGTGAGTAATCGTTAATGATAGATAAATGCAGTTGGGTAAATATGTACGTACTGAAGGGACCATTTTAGATGATGGATTTCATCTTCTATCTGATCCCTCTCGCTCCGGAGCAATATAAGTTTCTGCAGAAAAAGTAACATCTTTTAGTAGATAACGAAAAAGAAAGTATGTTGGTTCAATTTTCTATTTTGTACGCACTTTCGATAAGTAAGAGCTTAAACCATCAAAATTTAAACTCATCAGGATATGAAAAGTAAAGTCGGAACACTAATATGACACAGGCATTGTCGTACATGATGATATATAATATATGCGATAACTATGAAACAAAAACAAGCAAGAAATTGTTCCACTTTGGCAACTAAGCAACAAAGACCACAAACACGTGAAAATTCTTTATCAATATCCAGTAGCACCAAGGATTTTCCAAAACCCGATATTAACCTACCTTACGAGTGTCCCGTAAGTGCCAGAGAAGTTTAACTTCCTTTTCAAGTTCTGGAACGACAAGCATCGTCCTCCAACCTGCTCAATGGTAAAACAAGAAAACAAAAAAATAATGCCACCATCATGTAACTTACTAAATATGTACAAAAAGAAAAAATAATAAGAAACTGATGGCAAAAAGCTATTAGAGCAACGTTTCGTGGGAGAGTTTTACCTAGGACTTTTTTGCTGCGTAAAATATCCCCATATATATGATCTCCAACATAAAGAACCTAACAACATTTAACATGCGTTAACTTTGCTCCGTAAAATACTAAAGTAAAATAAAAAGTGCAATTAGCTAGATTCATGATCATGAAAAAGCTAAAGTCGCCATATAAAAAAGAAATGTTTATGGCACACTGGTAGACCGACAAATGATAATAGTTTACTGGACATGACATTCACAGGTATCCGATAAACTAGATTCACAAGTTCCAAAACTGAAGAATAAAATAATCAAAAAGACATTGACGGGTCAACCCAATCCAACACGCCCTATTTTGACCTTTATTAACAGTTACCCATTTTGACCAGTCAGTCAACCCACATGATCTGCCCATTTTGCCAACAGTACTTGTAACATAATTTGTCTAAGACAATATATAACTTGATTCTTTTCGTGATTCGTGATATTTAAATAGAAAACGCCGGTCAAGCTCAGCAATCGGAAACTGTTAAGTAAATAAAAATTAGCACCTGTGAACTTGATTCAATATTCAGCAGTTTATGCAGATGGCCAACATTCCCTCCCTGAAACATTGATCCAAGAACAGTCACATGTCAATGAAAATATACCAGTCCTAAATAGTATTACGTCATTCCTATGGTGCAAGAGTCCAAAGATTTGCTACTTTTATTTGCGTCATTCCAAAAGAGTCCACTGTCATCATTGAGAGTTGGTGATATAGTAAGGCCCACAAACTTTCCCTCTCTTCTCCTTATTAGCAGGTATTTAAAACATTTGACTAATAGTAAAACTAAGAGGTTGCATTACAATCTGTTTATATGATAACAGGTCAAATAAGTTAAATGAAAACTTGGATATAAAGGAAATGGGTCAAATTGATCAAACTTGTTAAAGGGTGCCCACTTACAACCTTCTAAAACGGTTTTATAACGTATACTATTATTTAATTATACACCTTTCGTAAGCATTTTAGCACATTATATATATATAATTTCAATAAAAAGGTCAGCAAAATTGTTGCACTTTTCAAGAGATGGAGAGAATAAGGATACAACTTTTGTTACCTGAAACACTTTGTAAGGTTTATTTGGCATCTGATCAGGCAGATCTAAAGCAGGTCCCCCCACCTAATGAAAATAAGATTTCCGTTGAGCATACAAATGACATGTGGTAGCATAAAGTAAAAGACAATATATATACTACTAACCTGAGCCATAGGACTGCCATTATCAGTATTAATGAGCATTCCTGAATCGGTGTCCACAGCAAATAGACTAGCCCGATTTTCATCCTGGAAGAATTTCGGCTTTGCACTGCATGAATAAATGTATGCTTCTTTTAGACATGTTTCACTAAGAGCAGAAAACTGAAAAGAAGAACCTACAATTAAAGACTAAAAAAGCACGTTCTTAGAGCTCCAAACCAACCAATCTTTGAATCTAAGAAAAAGTATGACCTGCCAGTTATTACAACGTCAAAGTGTTGGAGCCAGTCAAGTGTCAGTGAGGAGCTGCCATCAAGCTTTTGGGGCCCACACAGAAAATTCATTACAACATTTGTGTAGTCCCAAAGGCTGCATCAAATAAGCAGATCTTATCTTAGAAAGACTAAAAAGATGTGTTCTTCAGCTGAGTTCATACATACACATTTCAGAAACAAAAATAACAGTATAGTACCTGTTTGTCACCAAGAACACAGCGAACCCAGCAGTTCTAAGCATCTGAAGCATTGGGACCATTGAGTTGTCCTCATTGATGTACCTGATTTGAAAATATTGACAAAACAGGATAAACTTTCACATAAAAAGGCATAAACGATACATAAAATTTTAATTGAGTATGCGAAAGTTAAAAATAATGACGCTAGAAATATTTAAGTTGAAGCTTTCTTGCAGGAATTCGACCTTCAACGTTACAAACTTAGAATCAGGTGTTCAGTCTTTTTAGTCAAAGTAAACAAAAGACCAGATTTTTTTTAGGAAAAAAGGTGATTTTAAGTCTAAATGTCTAATACCTTTTTGGATCATTTGCAACCATCTGTTTCAAGGTACCGTCACGATGGCACAGATCTACTGCAGCACGAACATCTTTGTACATACGAAAGTAGCTGCAAGGAATATATTGCCACATTAACATACGGAAGCCTTGGTCAAGGAAAACAAAAGGTAACGTAGTACAGCGATGAAAGCATAAACTTGATAAACATGCTGCACAGCCATCGTTACAACTTTGTTAGAAATGATATTGAAATGATAATAAGGTGCTGTAATAAAGTTATATCACTAACTTGATTTAAAAGATTAGGTATAATTAATAATTAACAATTAATAACACGAGAAATGATATATGTTCCTAAAAATCTTCTTACTAATCCTTTTAATACCACAGATGATCATGACATGTGCCTGCCACACTCTCTCCTTATCTCATCTTATATATTTGCCATGTATCATGAGCTAAATTTATTCTTTCCTTGAACCATGTAGCCAACAAAATGATTATCTACACGGCAACTATGATCTAACAGAAACAATGATCAGTAAATCCTTACTCTTTTTCTTCTGAGATTTTCCCTGGATTATTATCCTTGAAGTCGACCAGCTGGGCAAATAAATAAGCTTCAGCTAGCGAGAAAAGGGTATCAATGAGTGCATAATCAGGCTCGTCAAATGAATCTCGAACAAGTGTGCTGCCATATGTAGCAACCTTCTCATCCTTCGACAATAACTTAAACCCATGATACGCCACTTTCACATATTTATGCCTGTCCATCTGCAAAAACATTTAGATAAATACATAAAAAGAAAAAGAAAAAAAAACATAAAGGAAGCCTTGAAACTGAAATATGTAATAAAATATATTCCCTTTGAGATTTAATTAATAATATAACTTTGAGATTCAAATTTACTTGATATGGTTCATAATGTTTGGAGTTTGTAAATCTCTTTAATTAGTAAAACTTAGTTCACCACCAACAGTGCTGTTGGGGGCTAGAAAAAAGTAGCTGGGCATATTATAGATGGACATGACACACACAAACCTTCAATATATTTCCTCTCCTTTTATCGAGAACCAGTCCTCTAACCATGTACGTCCAATCAAATGACCAATCAAGTAACTGCATCAAAAAAACATATATAATAAAAAAACATGCGAATTGAGACAAATTCTAGCAAGTACAAACTGTAAATTTGGGGTTTAACTCATATAGAACTTTATGAGGTCAATCAGCTTCACAAAATATATTAGAAACAGTTCTCAACAACCAAATTGACAGTTCTACCATGGTATCACGCAACACAAGAGAAAAACAAACTGAACAAAAAGAAAATGTTTAATCCTATAATACTTCAAGCTAAAATGTGAACAGTAAAAAGAATAATACGATATATCCTTTTACAGAAAGAAGGCTTTAACCCAAGTTAATCACAAACTTTAAAACAAATACCTATCTACGTTAAATAATATTCATGACCATAATCAATGTAAACAAACCTCATTAGGGTATCCCAAGTTAACAACTAACTTTTTCACTGTGCCGTTATATGCAAGGGACTCGAAAGTTTCAGGTTTGTACTGTGCCAGTGTGTAATCCATATCGAAGCCGACGGCAACTATATTCTTCATATTCACAGCCCGATTACAGAAAATATGTTTCCCAATATCAATCTTTTGCCCTCCTTCAGGAGATGCCCACAAACATGAGACATCAGATTTTTCAGAGCCGTTAGGTCCTCGTATCTTTGAGGTAACTCCATCAATAGGGGCATCCATTTTATAGCTTGCTCCTAACCGGAAAAGTCCTGGTTAAACAAACATTTAGCTAATAATCAATGAGTGACATCCCAATATCATTTCAATATATTAGAGAGTAAACTATCACCAACATATAATTGTAGGCAAATAAAGCAGGAAAGATGATCAACATTTAACAAGAGAAAAAAAGTCATGCAAATATGAGCAGAGGTCAACGTCCTAGGGCTATTTAACGCTATCTTATTAAAAATGTAGCTAAGAATGTCTCAAGATCACACCATGTAGCCATGTAGGTAAATTTTCAATATAATTGTCTCAATGTCACTCTTGGATAACTTTCACCACGTATTCACAGAAACGGTTTTGGGGGAAGAAAAAACTGTACATTTAAAAGCAATCATAAAGCTTAAACTACATAATAATACAAACCACCAAAGTTTACACCAAACAAGCACCTATAGGAAGCAAGAGTGGAAATTGAAAAAAGAGGAAGCGAGATTCTAATTCCACTAATTTGGGGAAATGCCAGGAAGTTGTAGCATAAAACCACAAAAAAGCGGCATCTCATTCTTGTACCGTCCCTCTTTTAAAAGCTATAACGAATCAATGTATTGAGCATATGGAATCATAGTGCCAAATACTTAAAGGAAACAAGTATCTTACGCAATGCAAAAATTCCCAAAACAAAATATTGAGAAATAGAAAGCTAAAGTTCCCCTAGTAAAGATAAAAACCTCAGGAGGCATACCTTCAAAAAAGAACACAAAGTAACCATGTCACTGTACTGTAAATGCTCAAAGCTTTAAGAGAAAACTCCCGATATACGCTCTGGTTAACACCTAAAAATCCCAAAAACAACCTACTAATTATCAAGGACAACCTCTAAATTCTTAAACTACTTATAACTTGAAAATGGAATCAAATCTCTTAAAACAATGACATGTGTGTGTGAAACAAATCTCTTAACAAGAAAAAAAAAATAATAAAAAAATAAATAGATTCCAACAACTCAGCTCAACAATCATATAATAAAACAGCAGAAAAAATCAGCCAAATTAATTACTAATTAAATCTGCATAAAATGTTAAAAACATATAAAACATGCAAAAGTTTAACAAATTTTGTCCGTTAAGCTATTATTGTGTGTATCAAACTCTCAATTGGATGTATTCAAACTCTTTGTTTTCCATAAACCGGATTTTTGTTGACGTATATCGAAATTTCTCAAAAAGAAATCCGGTACATACATCATTTCAAACAATAGACATTCTGAGAGTTAACTACGCACAATAGCAACACAAAATGGTCAAAGTTTGTTTAATTTTCATGCACCTAAAACGTATATATATATATAATTAATTAAATAAAAGCAATAGAGCAAACCTTGAGACCTTTTGGCAGTGAAGAATTTTCTGGAAGAAGAATGAAACCCTAATTTTGAAATCGAAGAGTGAAATTGGGGAAAAAATGATAACGAAAACGAAGCGGTGAGTGTTTTAGGAATTCGCATCTTACGATTGGATTTAAATAGACATTTATTTAGAGATTATTAATCAATGTGACTACTCGAATCGGATTCCGGAATCCATAACGTTTTTTTTTTTTAATTTGTGATTAATTTTGGAATCTAGTGATTAATTAAAGTTTTGATTACGAAATGAAATAATTAGGTTATTCCTTTTGTAACGGAATTGAATTCCTTTGTAATGGTAATTAGATTCGTGTACAAAAATGAAATGGTGATTGTGACACGTGTACGGAGGTGTGGCGGTGGTGGACGGTTGTTGTTAATGGTGGTGATTAATAGTTTTCCGGGGTGAGATGATTATGTGGAGGTGGAGTGGCTAATGATGGGATTTACTGTTTGGACCCTGAAGTTTTTGAAGAGTGGCAGTTTGGTCCTTTTGGGAAAATGATGTTTTGGAATAATGTGTCCCCCCCATTGACAAGGTTACACTGAAAGGGAGTTTTGTTGTTAGTGAATTAGTGAATTAGTGAATTAAAAACATGTTTAATAGTGGTTTTTAATAAAATAAAAATTATATGATTTTATTTTCTCTAAAAGTACATCTTGTCACATAATTAAATTATATTATATTGGGTTTTTCTAACTTGTGCCCTAGGGGCACATGTTAACACCATTTTTAAATATTAAAAGTACAATCAAAAGTATCAAAAAGTACCATTTTTTTATTGATTTCTTAACTTTTGATACTTTTGATTGTACTTTTAATATTTAAAAATGGTGTTAACATGTGCCCTAGAACACAAGTTAGAAAAACCATATTATATTATATTATATTATATTATATTATATTATATACTCTTATATTTGAAAACTTTAGCTTACTCTTCCTAAGTTGCACGGCTCGGATCTGCTCATATTGCCTTATATTTGAGAACTTCAGATTACTGTTCCTAAGCCGCATGATTCGGGGCTCAATCGGCTCTGGTTGGTCCGCGGTCGAAATAAAAAATAATTTTTTTGTCTTTTTTTTCAAAAATGAGGTTTTGGGTCAACGATTACACGTTATTGTTAGTGTTTAGTTTTATAAAAAAGATTAGTTTTTTATTGATAAAATTTTAGGGTAGGCTGGCTCGGCTCGTCTCTATTAAAATTCTTTTTTTTTGTATTTTGATTAATTTCTAATATATAAATTTTAGTTTTTCTTTTAAGTTTACGTCATTATATAAAATAGCTACGGCTTTATTTATTTTACACCAAATATATTTTTGTCCGTCGCTACCCGCGGAGGGCAAAAATTCTAGTTAAGAACAATTAACTTTTATTTAAGGAGAAAAGAAGTATACGAAAATCTATATATATAATATATATATACTAAAAGAGATGCTTCGTATTTAAAAATTCTAGTTAAGAACAATTAACTTTTATTTATTTTTACACCAAATATATATTTGTCCCTTCCATTTTAAATACAATTTAACCCTTCAACTTTACTACATATTTAAAAAAACATAGTTTGACACTATTACTTTAAATGTAAAATATTTGTATCTATTGAACTTTTTTCAAAAAAGATAAACGATTTCTTTTTTTTAATTTTCTTTTTTATTTTTTGGTTTTTTCTTTCTAAGAAAATAAAAAATATACCCGTAAGAAAAAAAAAATTAGTGTTGACATATAAAAAGAGACACCTCTATATTTTCGTTTTTGTTTAACAATAAACGAAAACTAGACTAACAAAAGACTTTAATTTGACCTCTAAGATTCTATATATTGTACGAGTATGAAAGAACTATAACAAATAACAAAAGTGAATGTTGATATGCAAAATGACACATTTCGTGTACTGATATGTACAACCATAATAGACTAACAAAGACTCAAAAAATCATATTATAAAACTATTTAATTTGACCTTTTAAGACTATGTCTTTAAATAAAGCAAAACTGAATAAAAAAAAATTATTGAATACATATTGGCTACTTCTACCAACATGACCCAAAATATAATTTAAAATTTAAAATTTGATAGAATATAATAATCTAAAACACCCAAATGACTCACAGATAATACTTAGCAAAATTCAACTTTTATTATTGAATTTATAAACACCGGACCACAATTTTTTAATAGGTGATAATTGCATTATTTTCGATAGAGTTATCTACGTATACAAATTTAAAAGTGAAGCTGAAACACATACATATAAACGAAATAACAAATATATGATATCACAACTCATTTTGTCATATATTATTAATAATACACGATATTTTTTCAGTTTCTACATATAATATTTGTTTTTTTTCTTTAATAAAATTATACACGTATATGCGAAAAATAAGCTAGTATGTTATTGAATCATTTATTTATTTCATGAGTCTATTTTATGAACTTAAATAAGTCTTAACCGTAGATTGTTTAACTTATAAGCTATTTAAAATGAATTTTATTGAGCTTTTTAGATTTTAATAAACTCATACACACATCATAAGGGATAGATAAAATAAAAAGAAGAAAATAGACCTTTCAAAAAGCAAAAGTGAAAAATTCAAATAAAAGTCAAGTGTAATAAGACTTGGACTGAAACATCATATATGTATTGTGACAACCGTCATTTCTTTCGTCGCAGGTTAGTCTAGTATGCTTGTAGTTCTACTTAAACTTTTTAGAAGTTGCCTATTACTTTGATTGTGTGTTTATAATATGTGTTTTGTGTGTAATATTGTGTTATGCTTTAGGTGCACAAGTAGATAGCCCCCGATAGACGAACTCCTAAATGATTTAACGAATAATCTCGTGTCCTAAGTTATTATCTTATTTAAATACGTAGACCTTATTAGACGACTAAGAGTTCATGTCTTTAATACTAAAACAACCTTCTACTTAATTAATGGTCTTCGGTTACGTTCATCTTATGATCTCCGCTTTCGAAACACGTTCGTTGCTCGTTCACGAAAAATCGAAATTTTGTTTTTTTAAAGGGACTGCACCGCAATGGCTACCTGGTGCGCCGCAGTCGCGGCCCAGATCAGCTTTGCTAAGTCGTTTGTGAAGTGGTTCTGTCGGGTTCTGTTAGTGCAATTTGTGTGACAGTTGTTCTAGATTACTAAGTCTGTATTTATAGTGTTGTTCGTGTGTGTAAACGAACATGTTCGTGACGAACATGATGTTCGTATATGATGTTTGTATGTAATAGTCCAACGAACATGTATGTTCGTGGGCCTAGAGTCTGTTTTGGGTAACTCACAAACATGTATGTTCATGAGGCCCATAGAGCCCTTTAGTGACGAACATGTTGTCCTATATAAAGGGATAACATGTTTAGGTTTAGGGTAAGACTTGACATAGAGAAAATGCAGATATCAAGTTAGTTGACACTGAGAATATTAATTGTATTAGGTTTGAGTGATTCAATGTCAAACAAGTATTCGTGTTTGTTAGTAAGTAATTCTTATTGTGTATTGACTGTTGATTATTGAGATTCCGCCTCATAATCAACAGGTTTAATCTTGTTGATCCAATACATGGGACCTACAATTGGTATCAGAGCGAACAACAATTGTTTGCTCTTGTTATGGTTCAAGATTAGATCTACATAATAAAGATTGTTCAGAAATTATGTTACTGAAATTGGGATTTTGATTTGGCAGCAACAGATTTGAAAAATTAGGGTTTGTTAACTTTTAGGGTTTCTCGCGGCTTGGAAATTTGATATTCGTGGGATTAATTTAATATATTCGGCACCAAGTTCGCCACCACAAATAGATGTGTTCGTTACCCTAGGTCGTGGATTAAAATAATCAAGTTCGTTGACTTGTTCGTTTCAATAGTTTGTAAACTGTTCGTGGATTAATTTAAACTTGTTCGTGGATACTTAAATTAATCTTGTTCGTGACTCTAGTTCGTGGCTAAATTAAATTTCAATTTCGACGAACATTGTTGTGTTCATTGACTTTTAGAGTTCGTTGATCTTTAAGTTCGTGATACTTGTTCGGTGAACATCATTAATTAATTGTGTTCGTTCGTGGAGTAGTGTTCGTGAACTTAAATTTGTGGATTATTACTTCAGTTTGAAATTTAGAAATAGAATCATTAAAATCAGACAGTCCACCCAAACTTCTTAACGTTTCTCATTATTACGAATGGATTGACAAATTTGAATCTTATTGTAGATTCAACGATGTTCAGATGTGGTTGTGTACTCAAACAGAATACGTCCATTCAACTGTAACAGTAGATGGTGTAGTGCGAAAATCTCCTATCAACATTATGTCGGCTGAACTCAGAAAGGTGTTTGATGCTGAAAACAAAGTTTGGGCTAGTCTGAAGATGTCTCTTCCTAATGAACTGCTACATCTCACTAGGGCACATAAATCAGCGAATGCCTTGTGGAGAGCAATTGGCAAAAGTGCGTTAGTTCAGCTAAACAAAGAAAAGCCAAAGGTAATCAGATGAAACGACAATTAGCAATCTTCAAAGCAACTGCGAATGAATCTCTAGAAGATACAATAAACAGATACTATCATCTGCTAGCTGAACTTGAGAACTTTGGAATAGACGTTGATGACGAGAAGAGAGAGAGATTTTTAGATGTTATACCAAATAGATGGGAAGTGTATGCAAATATCATGAGAGATGAGATAGAAAAGGAGAATGATACTGAAGATCCTCTAACACTGGAGAAAATCATTGAGAAAATAAGAGGATGTGAAGCAACAAGTATGAACGTTGATGTGTCATAAGAGTATGTTCAAAATCCAACACTTTATGGATTTACTGTCCTGCAATCTGATAAAGATCAAACCACAAAAGGAAGCTCATGTTCTTCATCTAGAAAAACTTCTAAAGGTTCAAAGTCTACTAACGCAACTCATGCTCCTTAGAACATGCCAATGAGTGTGAAGCCTGCCGAGGAATCATTAGAAATTTTGTCTTGCTTTATGACTGCTTATGAAAATCACATCCAAGGAAAGATAACCGACCCGGGACTTTGGGATGGACTTTGGGATGAAGATTATGATCAAGTGGATAGTGATGACATGGATGAGATGGATATTCAATGGCAAATGGCAATGCTTACTTACAGAATCAAGAAGTTCATAGCCAGAACCGGAAGGAGTCCTCGTACTGGCAAAGCTGGCTTTGACAAATCTAAAGTGCGTTGCTTTGATTGTCAGAAGTTGGGACATTTCGCAAGGGAGTGTCAACAGCCAGAAGCTGAGCAAAATCAGAACCAAGATAGTAAAATGACTTCTTTTGGAACAGATGAATATAAACAAAGCAGTTTAAGCTCAAAGGCTATGCTTGTCCAAGAGGATGATCAAACTTATGATTGGACAACATGTTCTACAAGTTCGAAAAACTCAACTTATGCATTTTAGGCTTCAATTAGTGATCAAGATACAAAGAGTATGTGTTATGAAAAAGAAGATCTCAGTAAGGAGGAACATCTACTATCATGCTCACGACACACTCGATGTACAAGAGAAAAACTTTGTGACAAACATGATGAACCTTTAGACTGACGAGAAAAAGGTACTTCTTGACACTAAACCCGTAATTGACTTGTACAACTTTAACCAAGGAAAATGAACGCTTAAACGAATCCTTGGACACCCTGATGGCTCAACATAAAGATTTGAAATTCGAATTGGCTGCTCAAGTTAATTTGAAAAATGATTTTTCCAAAAAGCTTGGTCAAGATTTAATAGATAGAAGTGAATTTTTATCTACTATAAGTGAACAGTCGATAAAGATTGATATGCTTTATGAAAGTTTGGAAAAACAGAAGAAGCTGAATGTCGAAAAAGAAAAAGGAACTCAGAGACAGTGAGGTCAAAGTCTTGTAGCTAAATAGAATGATTGAGCAATTTCGAAACTCAACTAACACCCTCACTTTCATTTTGAGTCGTCAAAAGACAAGGAGAAATGTTACTGGTTTGGGATATCATGAAACACCTCCACCTTTTAATAACAATTTCAGTTTCTTTAAAACTGAATTTGAATTAAAGGAAAAGAATGTTGATTCTACTTGTGAATCCTCTTCTAAAAAAAAAAAGATCAGACTGAGTCTAGTGTATCTAAGACAAGAACGAGTACTTTAGCTGAAAACTCAAAACCCAAACAGGCTATGGATGATTTAGATTGCGTTTAAGTGCCGTAAACATGGTCATGTGGCTTTTGTGTGTCCAAACAAGAAACAAGTTCGACAATCGTCTTCACAAATGACTAAACCTATGGCTCAATCAACTTCACATATTCGGAAACCAATGAAACAAAATTGGATTATAAAACAGGAACACACAAATGTCTCAAATAATCGTCCAAATCAACCGTCATTTTGGAATTTAAATCAACATTGTCTGAGTCAAAGAGTAAATTCTTTTAGTCGGCAATCAAGATCTTTCAGTCCACCAAAGAAACATATGAATTCTCATGCTAACTATAATGTTTCAGAAATGATGGTTTCTTCAAAGAGTTTGTCTATGTGAACGAGAAAGGACAATCAAGACCCGTTATGGCTTGGGTTCCCCATATAAATTGATTTTTCTTGATTCATTGCTAGCTTAACTAAAGCTTTTGTAAAATTGTATTTTGATGTAGATAGAATCGACATGAAAAGATCAGAGTTATCATGTCGATATCTTAAAAAAAAAAAAAAAAAAAAAAAACTTTGTCATTGTAAATAACGAGATTTCAAGTTAGGTTTTCATAAATATACTATAATTTTAAAACAGATCACTAAATTTGCGAAAAATTTTGCGTCATAATTTTTCCGCAAAAATAAAATATATTTAAAATGAGTGGTAATAATTTGAGCATATTTTCACATCACCTTAATATTCACGCGCAAGTAAACATGTTAATATATCATTTCATTATACATAATATATTTTAGAGTTCAATATTATGTGGTTATTATTCATTATCCTTTTATCACATGCTAAAATTCTTTGTATTATTAATTTTGTGATGTTAGAAGAGTCATGGCTTCATAGGTGTGAAAGGATCGTTTTTCTAATCTGGTTTTTTCTAATCTTGTTCTAAGATAACAAAATCTTTTAAAATTCCTTTGATTTTTCTACTTAATATTCTAGATTTTTTAGATTCGGATACGTTTAATTAATCAGTTTTATGTTATTTCAGTTTATGTAATTCATCTTTTAATGTTTTTTAATTGGGTCTAAATTCAATTATTTGTTGGAAATCATAAAACGTAATTAGCAAACCATTAACAATGTTTAAACGTATCAATCATACTTTTTCTTTTAGATTTAAAACGTATATATCTAAAATCACATATGGTTATACGAAATATTACTAAATAGATTATAGAAATAGTAAGATTTAATAATATTTTTTTTTTCTTCAGTTTATCAATTAAATAGAAAAAAAGTTGCATAGAAATGTAATAAAAGTTTAATTAAATTGCCATCATACCTAACCAACTTTGTTTCTTATAAAAAAAACCGATAGACTTTTATTTTGCTAACATTATGTGTAAACTTAACTTGAAATTTTGCGAGTTTTTCATATTGTGATTATTTGAGATCTTTTTCATAGTTAGGTGTTACGTATATTATAAATGACAAAATAAAATAATCAACATGGGTTATGTCAAATTTATGATATATATCTATGGAAAAAGTTCACAAAAATATTATATTTAACAATTAACGAAATTTCACGTTAACTATTATATACAATGTTAAGAAAATGAAAGTTTATGTTTTTTCTAATTAAAAAACAATGTTAATTATACACAATAACAATTTAATCAAAATTCATAATATTTTATACAAATTTTTCTTAAATTAATTTTGTAAGTAATTAACTTATACGATGATATCTCCATATGATCATTTGAATCTCGTTGCACCATTTAAGTCACTTCTATTTTGCCAGAATATTTAAAAATGTTCGAACATGCGAACTAAAGGTAACTATTTTTTGGCCTATTGACCATGTCTTCAATGTGGTTTTTAATATGTCGCGATGTATAAGTTGGAGCAATATTAAACTTATTAACGTCTTCTAAGCTTGTAAATCATTGACACGTGATAAAAACCCTAAAATAAAAATATTAAGTGCTACCTACCACTTGATTTAATTATTTTAGATGGTTCAAAATGGTTTCCAGTTCGCTCTATGTTTGACGCAAGTAGTTGTAGTTGTAGATAAGAGCTAGAGCTGGAGCTGGAAGCTTTGGTTTTTTCATTTCTGAAAGCTACTTCAATTAGCTTTTTATTTTAGAGATTTTTGAAGCTTTTTTTCTAAAATGAAAGCTAAAAGCTTTACTATCCATACGAAGATTTTTTATTCAGGAGCTTATTGTTATAAAAACGAAAATCTCAAACTCCAAAAAGCTCTAAAAAAACTTCTTGCCAAACGTACTCGATAGACCAATATTATCATGAAATATGTGGTGATTAATTTGACTTTTCGGTTTTTCTTTTAAAGAACCCAAAAGTATGCGAGTTATGTTGGATGAAATATTAAACATTTAAACATAAGCATAAGCATGTATTAACAAGTTACGCAATAATAATGAGGATTTTTATATCTAGTACTTTTTTTAGATTTAAAAATGTTACAATTAAATATAGATAAAGTAAATAAAGAAATTGTAATATTTATGATAAATGGTTCTTGTGCTTGTATCAATTTAACGGGTTCAGTCGCGAATCATACGGGTCCAATCCTTCCTACACTAGTTTGGCTACACGATTGGTCCTTTCGTCATTTAAAATGACTAAAGTGCCCCTATTGAATTTCTTTTAAGTTTTACTTTAATAAAATTCTAATAAAATATATTATCCCCACTTATTGACTTCTTCCCAAATCTCCGATTGCCCACAAGAAAATCCTCTTCTTCGCCATCGAGACTACCTTACTATCACCTTTATCCTCACCTGCAACCCACTTTCAACTTTCGAATTTGATGAATTCAAAGCTAAATCTACTCTAAATTAAAAAAACAAAATTGATGAATACAAACCTTTCGTATTTAGAAAACCCATCTATTAATTTTAAAACTTAAAACTTTGAACACATACATAAACCGTAAACCCATATTTCTTCCATATACAAAATTAAAACATGTTTTCCGAATATGTTAATATCAAAACCCTAGTCGATACTCAAACCAAGTAGTAATAAGAAACCCATATCCGTTTTCTATAAAACCCGAGATCTAAAAGCATAAAGAAGATGGTGACATCAACATCAGAGTAAATATTGTTGTTACTCACTTACAACCGATAGATAAGAGGAAATTAAAGGATGCAAACTGTTGACAAATTCTTTTCAGGCAATGGCGGTGGAGGTGTAACCATCAATAATGGAGATACATGAGAGAGAGAGAGAGAGAGAGAGAGATATGGATGATCTGTATGGATTGGGGGAGGGGTGGGATAGGATATAATTAGTTGTTTTTTTTGTTTTAAATAGTTATTTTGTATTATGGTCTTTTTACTTTAAATAAAAATACTTAATATTATATCATTAAGGGTAATTTTGTATTTCAAGTGATAGAGGGACCGATCGTGTAGCCAAACTAGCGTATGAGGGACTGGACTCGTACAATTTGCGATCCAAGAAATGAACTCATTAAATTGATACAAATACAAGAACCATTTATATAATTAACTCTATTTATGATATTAACTCATCTTTTGTAAACAATAGCATTTAAGTTAAAGAAACTGTCGTTATTTCTTTTACCAAATTTGATATCAAATCAAATTCTTTATTTATTTCCAACCAATTAAACTAAATAATCTTTTTTTAAAAGCAAAATTGAAACATATGACATTATATCAACCACTTAAACTAAACAATCTTTCATCTTATAATCCTTCTCAAAAGTCGGTATTTATCAACCTTAATCGAAAATCTCATATCTCTCGATCTTAACCATGTATATGATTATATGTTAATAATAATTTTATATAATAGTTTATGAAAACGATAAAAATTTTCGTCCTTAGACATATTTAATCACATGACATTCTATTTATTGCAAAAATTATTTGGATAATTATAAGAGTAAATTACACCGTTGGTCCATGTGGTTGTACTGAAATCACTAGTTTGAGGCTTTTTTTAAAATAATTACACCAAACGTCCCCATTGTTGTAATTCTATTACGTTGGCGGTCCATTTTAAACATTTTTCAACTGAAAAGACCGAAATACCCTCTTTTAAATAGTTTATTCTCTTTTTCAATTTTTTTAACAATTTTATATAATAAAAAAAGGAAAGAAAAAAACTAATTTCTCTCTCTTTTATCATCTCTATCCATTACTCTTTCATTATCTTCTTCTTCCCCATCACAACTCTTCTCTCCATCTCCATCTCCATCTCCATCCACCTCCACCTCCACCTTCACCTCCATTTTTTCCGACTAAACTCATCCACCACCACTACCAACCACCGACTTCTACCATCAACCCCACCATCGCTATATCTCTCCTCCTCAATCTCTCTCTCTCCGTCACTGTATCTCTCCTCCTCCAACCATATATATACGAAAATAACATTACGTATTTTGGGATTTAATACCCTCGTTTTGGATGTTGCGTTTAAAACACAAATACCATGGCTTGAAGCAAATATATAAAAAAAAGTGTATCCAAAGTATCATTTTAGAACATTTCTTTCCATTATCCTTTCGTTTTAATGACCCGTTAATTTCTTAATTAACGCTACCCAACATCAATATCATAAAGTGGTCATCAATACTACTAATATAAAAAAACCCAATTGATTTGGGGTTTTTGTATGAGGGTTTTTAAAGAAAATGATTTGGGGTTTTGAAAATCCTATATATGTTTAGAGTGAATTAGAGATATGCTTGAGAAATAGATTTGTATATGATGGAGAAGATTGTTTTTCTTCAAATTTAGTTTTGTTGGATGATGACCATGGAAGTTGTATAAATTACATATCTAGAAGAACAATGGAGGAGAGAGAGATGAGAGGAGAGGGAAGAGAGAGAATTTAATTATTTGTTTTTTTTATTATATCAAAATGTTTAAAAAATTGAAAAATAAAATAAAATAATTAGAAAGGGCATTTCGGTCTTTTCAGTTGAAAATTGTCAAAAATAGACCGCCGGCGTAATAGAATTACAACAATGGGGACGTTTGGTGTAATTATTTAAAAAAAAGCCTCAAACTAGTAATTTCGGTACAACCACAGGGACCAACGGTGTAATTTACTCTAATTATAATCTAATTCGATTAAATTATAACCAATTAAAACTATTGGTATGTTTATACTTGTTTAAAGTCTAGTATTAAAATTAAGTGGAACCAACTATTGCCCAAATTTTAATTCATTAATACTAAAAAAATGTTTTAAAACTATTTATTAAATAGTTATAAAAATATTGATAAATAAATAATTATTACTTTACTTATATAAATAAACAAAACAAAAAAATGTTTTAACACTAGTCATCTTTTCCGACGAGTTATTCATGTGTGGGATTCGACCACCACTTTCCGAAGACCAAAAAAAATATGTTCATTTTTTTTCTTTTTCTGAACCCTCACTTTCGATAATTTATAAGATTATAGACTAAAATGACTCGCTTTCTTTCTGAATCTGCTTTCTCCACCTGGAATCAGCAAGCCATCCAGGGGGCCGGGGCCGTCCCCCATTTTGCTATAAAAATAAAAAAACGTAATTTATTTCAGATTAGTATTAAAAAAAACGGATATTAATTGGTAAAGAAAATGGTGCCGACGTGGTAAACCCTCTATTTTATTAAAATCAAAGACATAACTTATTACGGTGAACGTGACACATGTGTTAGCATTTTCAAACAATTACTCCTACATGTCCGCCTCCGCCAAATTTGTTCACACCGTTGGGAAGGAATTTGGTTGTAAGTCCCTCGATGCGACAACGAAACAGACAAGAGTGGTGGTATATTATGGCTTCCGACGACCTTATATGCATATTCCGACAGTACATAAATAGATAAATAAAAAGTTTTGATTTAAAAAAGAGACTACAAGTCAATATTTGGAATTTGTTTATAACTATAAAACAAGAAAACAAAGTATATTATTTATTACTGTAATTTCTTTTTTTTATGGATAATAGTTGTACATTTAAAAAAATACATTGCATACATTTAATCTAATCCATTAGTTTTAATCATTACTAGATACTAAACATAGTATTAATATTCCAAGTTATAAAGTAACATTAGTCTTTGAAGTTATTTTTAACTTGAATGTTTTAACGTGTTACACATAACATTGACAGTTCTACATTAAATCATTTAATTTAGTAAAAATGAAAAGTGGATTGCTAGTCGTTACTTTTTCCCGTATCCAAGACTCCGAGTCTTGCGACGTTTGCAGTAGTAACAAGCACGCGCATCCCGGAAGACATCCTTTTTGTCGGGACTTCACTAACACCTACACTTACACTTACACTTAACCACAAGATCTACTATCGATTTATGCCCACCAACTGTTCGACCTTTTGTCACTCCATTGATTTCATTATAAACTATACTTTTTTGTTTGTTTAAATTATCATAAGTTTGATGGGTTTTAAAAAGATCGGTTTACCAATAGCTAGATTTAGTCGACAAGCTAAAAGATCATATGGTTTTATCATCAAATTTGCATCAGTTGCAATCCTAGGTTTATGTTTTGTGTTTGTTTGGTATATGTTTTCTCCTTCTGCTTCTAATGTTACTTATCAAAGAAGTACTTTTGGTGAAATTGCTGAACCTGTTTCACATAAGACCAAATCTTTAGATTCTACTCCTGTTGTTGTTGTTGATGTTTCGAGTAAAAACGAACCCGGTTTGAATGAGAAGAAACCGATTAACGCGTCCGTTCAGTTGGATCCTGTTAGTGGATTTAAAGACGATAAGAAAGACGAAAAGGGTGTGAAGGTAGTTAAAGAGGAGAAAGAAATGGAGGAGAATGGATCTGAGGTTGTTGAAGCTGATAATGATAATGTGAACGAAAACGAAGGGGAAGCTGAAAGTGAAGAAGGGAAAGAAGAAGGTGAAAATGTAGTGGATGGTGATGTAGTTGATGGGGATCAGGTAGACGAAAAGTTAGAAAACGATGAGATAAATGATAAGAGGGGAAAGAAGCAGAGGTTTAAAGGTCCGTTATTTGATCCGAAGGGTGAGTATAGTTGGAAACTATGTAGTACGAGAAGTAAGCATAATTATATTCCATGTATCGATATTGAAGTTGCTTCAAAACGAATTAAAAGTTACCGGCATCATGAGAGAAGTTGTCCTAAAAATCCCTTAATGTGCCTTGTTCCTCTTCCACACGAGGGGTATGTAACGCCCGTTAGCTGGCCAGAGAGTAGAGAGAAGGTATTTTGCATAATATACGATTGTTCTGTTTTTTTGTTAGTAACTTGTTATGTAGTAAATTAGTTTAAGAACTGTTGCAGATTTGGTTTAAGAATGTTGCACATCCAAAACTAGCTCAATATGTTAAGACTCAAAGTTGGGTGGTGGAATCTGGTGAATACCTCACTTTTCCGCAAAACCAATCGGAACTCACGGGTGGAATTGCTCATTATCTTGAATCTATTGAGGAGGTTCAGCACTTTTTTAAATTGTTCTTATGGTACATAATTGATTTTTGTCGTATTTTCACTTTCTTGATTTATATTAATTTTATAGACAGTACCAGATATTGAATGGGGAAAAAATATCCGCACGATATTGGACATTGGGTGTATTGATTCAAGCTTTGGAGCCTTTCTGTTTAACAAGAACGTATTCACCCTTACACTGGGGTTGAAGGATGACCTTGTGGATCTAGCTCAGCTAGCCATTGAACGTGGTTTTCCTGCCATAGTTAGCCCTTTTGGAACTCGAAGGCTACCTTTTCCTAGTGGTACCTTTGATACTATACATTGTGGAGAATGTCAAATTCGTTGGCAATCTAATGGTTCGTTTTTATGGTATTTTCATTATTGCTTTCCCTACTCTTTGACCTAGTTTTGGGGGTGTTTGGATATTGAGTTTTGAAAATGAATATATTTTCCAAATATTAAACACTGATTATAATCGGCTCTAAAATGCACATCCAGACTCATCCCTTGTATTTGTTGTAAATTTTATCATTGTCGATATACTCTATATTATTTTTTCATTTGCCTGTTTTGTTTTTAAAAAATTTTCAGATGGTAAGCTGCTTACAGAGATGAATAGAATCTTAAGGCCAGCCGGCTACTTGATTATGTCGAGTAAACATGAAAGTATCGAAGATGATGAAGGTTTGATCTATTTATTCTGTTCATGATTTTTTCTCTTTTTTTCTCGACGTCCAAAAGAAAAAAATTTCTGCCCCATATTAATCTCACCAATGATTTGTTGCATTATCTTCCTCATCTGATACACTTATTATTGTTCCAGCTATGTCGAAGTTGACAGCATCACTTGGATGGAACATATTGGCTCATAAAACTGATGATGTCAGCGATATTGGTATTCGAATATACCAGAAACCAGAATCAAATGATATATACGCATTAAGAAGAAAGAAGGTTCCTCCCATGTGCAAGGAGAACGAGAATGCAGATGCTGCTTGGTAAGCTCATATAAGCTTGTAACCAAATTAAACACATTATTATTAATATAATTAAAAGAGAAAGAATAAAAAAAACTGTGGTTTATGAATCAGGTATGTTCCTATAAAATCATGCTTGCATGTTATTCCCTCTGCGATTGAAGAAAGAGGGACCGAGTGGCCCGAGGAATGGCCAAAGAGGCTTCAGACGTTCTCTGATTGGATGAACAATAGAGATAAGTTGGTTTTGGACACTAACCACTGGAAAGCTATTGTTGACAAGTCATACCTAACTGGAATGGGAATCAACTGGTCATCTATTCGGAATGTTATGGATATGCATTCCATTTTTGGAAGGTATGCAGTCATATTACTAAATGTCATAGCTACGTGTCAAACTGGGTTAGAGTTGAAATTGTAAGTAAATAAAAACGGGTCGGGTCAGGTGGTTTTGTACACTTTTTTAATAAATAATGAATATTATGATTGCAAAAACAATATTATTGCAGTAATAATCTTAATCTTTCAAATACAGCGATGAGAAATGAGTGGCATGTCTAAATAGTGTGCCAAAGATGGGGAACATGACACTTGGCAAAATTATTGGTAAACACGAGGAGAGAGAAAACAAATATTTCCTTGTGTCAGTCGTTGAATGGCGTAGCCATATGTTTTGGCATATTTATTAGGCATGGTAATCATTTCTCTAAAACGATTTATATGTGTTAAAACTAGACGTTGGACGACTTTCAACCTCTTTGACCCGTTCCTGTTTTATTTACTTTTTTCATTTGACCCATGTGAGATAAAACACAACCCAAATCAATCCATTCATAAGTAAATGGGTTGCAATTACCATCTCTCGTAACCCGTTCGGCTCAATTTTCTCATTTCTTATCTTGTAGTTACTCCCTCTCTATTCAGAAACGAGCAAAATTTGACTCTGGAAGTTAAACAAATCTGACCTAAAAAGTATAATTCTTTTATGGAGGGAGTATTATTTGTTAGTTTGCTGAGTGCTTTATGACATTACAGTTTTGCAGCTGCACTCTTGGAACAGAATGTTTGGGTCATGAATGTGGTCCCCGTGTATGCACCAGACACACTTCCGATAATCTTTGAACGTGGGCTTGTTGGTATCTATCATGACTGGTGTGAATCCTTTGCTACTTACCCAAGATCATATGACCTTTTGCACGCTGATCATCTCTTTTCCAGGCTTAAAAACAGGTAAATTAAATTCATTCCATCTTATAAATATATGTATTCTTGGGACCACGCTGAAACTGATAGAATATATAGTTATATACCATTATCTCTAATCATAGTTTGATAACATCATGGATCACAATTAAAGTTTTCCTCATATCAACACGATGCAACAAGTACAATTTAGTTTCCACAAGATGCTCTTGGCAGCTAATTAATTTCCCAAGTTGCCCATAACTAAAAATTAATCATAAACTTCTGAGGATAATAATTCATCACAGGGCGCTCGAAATGAGTATTGGGTGTTTTCTAGTACATTTTAATGATTTTTGTTTATAAAATCTTGTCTTTACCGAACATTGTATTAAGATCTGACTCATAAAAGAATCCAATCTTCCATTTGAGCTGTATTTAGAGGTGGCAAATTAGTTTGGCTAACTGGTCAAACGAGTAATATCTTTTCGTATATGCCAAAAGGGGTTAACTCGGGCTGGGTTGAACCACAAATCTTTTTGTAATTTCTTCATTGTTTAATAAGTAATTAACGTGTTAAATATGGTTACATAATGATAATATGAGTTTTTGAATTGAACGACTTAGCCCTTAGGAGATGGTTGCATGCATTAAAAAATCATCTTTGGTGACTTTATAAGTTATCACATGTCATCTTAGAGTACAAATTCTTTTTGCAGGTGTAAGCAAACGGCAACCATTGTTGTTGAGATGGATCGCATCTTAAGACCTGGTGGTTGGGCCATCATACGAGACAAGGCGCCAATACTAAAATCATTAGAGACAATATTCACGAGTTTACACTGGGATATCCGGATGACATTCGTTCAAAACAAGGAAGGTATTCTATGCGTCCAAAAGACCATGTGGCGGCCTTGAGATTCTGTATCAAACAGCTGTAGATTATGAGAAGGTACTACTTGTATGTTTTACACAAACTGATTGCTGGTTTTTTAACCAGATTTTTTTATTATTGGGTCAAAACTTTTTGATAAATAGATGGCGGGAAATAGTAATGGCTTTTGTTTATGGAAAGTGTAAATATTCGAGAGGTGTTTTAGTAATGTAATGGCAATGTGGTTTGTTAATGGAGTGTAATTATGTGGTTAGGATGTTAACCCCAAGTTTGAGTTAGCTTAGCCTTGCTAAACTAACCGAAGATTGATAAAAGAAAAAATATACACAGATTACACAACCTAAAAGAGAGTAACGAAGGAAGTTCTCTTGTGGTTTCTCTGTTCATCGTTACTCTGAATACGATGATGCATCTGTAAAATGCCCAAACATGTCATTTAGTATGCACATTGAACAGTCACCGGTCAGCGCGTAAAGCTATTAACGGTTTGAGTGTTCTTATAAGAGCGCACCCAACAATGCGCGTTATCCGCGCGTTATGACCCCCCATAACGCCGTCATGGCTGGGGGTGGTGTTATGGGCGGCGTTAAGCCACCGACGTTACGGCGGTAATGACCGCTATCGTTTTTT
This sequence comes from Senecio squalidus, assembly GCA_910822075.1. Classification (NCBI taxonomy): domain Eukaryota; kingdom Viridiplantae; phylum Streptophyta; class Magnoliopsida; order Asterales; family Asteraceae; genus Senecio; species Senecio squalidus. Next base: position 51,460,453 of record CAJVGC010000065.1, on the reverse strand, counting down.
CTTTTTTTTTTTGTTTCAAACGTTAACAGAATAGAAAAAAAAAATTAAAACTAAAAAAAAAGCGCCGTTGGCCGTTAAATATTTATTATTATTATTTTTTTACCGTTAAAACTAGCCGTTTTTTTTTTTTTTTTACCCACTATTGTCTTCGAAGTGATCTCGTTGAACACATTGCGAGACTTGATGATAACTATTGTTACGCACGTTGATTCTATTTATCTATTTAATTATGTATGTTTTAATTACGGTTTTTATTTTAATGTAATAACAACGAGCGGGATAACAACCCCCTCCATGTGCTCCGTTTAATAGGACATACATAATTACACTTATATCTTATATATTATACTAGATTATTGCCCCGTAATAGCGCGGTAAATATAAATAAAAATTGAATCGTAAACTTTATGTTTATGAACACTTTCTTTTAAATTATTATGAGAATACAATATTACACGTATAATAACAAATATACATTTATGTTTATACACATATTGTTTATAGTTATAATAACATATATACATTTATGTTTACACACATATATTAATATTTTGTATTAAAGGATTTTAGAATAATAATAATAATGTAAATCATAGTCCAATAAGAGACATATGGATTGTAAGAGGGTGTAAAATGAAAAGAATATTTGATGACATCATCAATTTCATCTAATGGTTGAAATCAAAGTATCTAACTCATCCAACGGACCTTACTTCGTCATGTGGCATTTAATGCCCCTCTTTTATTATATATTAAAGATGTGGTGTGATGTGATACATATCAAAAATTAATAAGCTATCTAAATCCTGGTTCGTAACCTCATACCAAAATTACATTTTCATATACCATTGAAAAATAGATGTCACCAAAGTACAACCACTAAAGCCAGTTGTACAACCAAAAACTAATTTTTATGTTGATAATAATAATACCTAAAAACACAAAATTTTAACCAAGCTTATGTAAGATAGATGTAAATTAGAGTTTTAAAAGTTGTATATAAAACATATTAATTATGTAGATCTAGCTTTACGAGAACTATATTGTTTAGATCCAACTATACTCTCACACCATGCTTAGGCGAAAACCCATTGTGTAAACAATATCACTAGTATCAGAGGTACAAGGTTACAACAATAATATAACAAAACGATAATCCAATTAAATAAGTAAATTCGAAGTACAAAGTTTACATAATACGAATAAATCAAAGTACAATGACATCAAAATGGATCTTAAAGGAACTAATCATAGCAAAACAAGTTCCACGTAGACGATCCAAATACTCACAAAACATATCATCACAATCTGCAACCTCAAACCCCTGAAAAGCGTTAAAATAGACGACGTCAACATGAAGTTGGTGACTTATTCACTATTTTATAAAAACATTAAGTTCGAAAGGTTTTGACTCGTTTGAAATATATAAGTCAATAATAAAGATATCTTGATTTAATAACAAAGTGAGATACATGCATAGCCTTAGATAGATAAAAACACTCGAGCCTAACGTTTAATAGCAACATTTACCCCCACCTTAGTGCGTTAAACTAAGGTTTAGTCATCGGATAATAGTAAACGGTCATAATATCGACTCATAGGGATAGAGTACCCTCGTCATCCCATACAAGCAATGAGGGTTGGTCAAACCCATATAGATCTATATATATGTACCAGTGGCTCAAAAGGAGTTAATAGACGTGTATACGAGGGCCTTATACTACCGCTAAGGTCATATAAGTAAGGCAACGCTAATCTAAAGGCATTCACAATCCACAATGCATAAAACAAGATATAAAACTTAATCACGCTTTTCATGCCCAAGTTATATAACGGTAAAAATGGCAACGAATAACTCACTATAAATCAGCAAATACGTCGGTACGACAAATCAATAGAAATCACTCCACCGCCTAAGTGCCATATAATAAAGACATCGAATCAGCCTAAGTACCTCTAAAAGTCTAGTAAGGTTTAGCCTTAATAGTTAACGTTATATTAAATAGTATATTCAAAAGTGTAGAATAATATTTCGAGTCAAAGTGACAAGTAGAAGATAACGATATGTCGAGTCAATAATGACTACTAGAAGATATCGATCATTCGAGTCAATAATGACGAATAGGAGATATCGATTACAGGTTGAATATTGACCAAACAAAGTTTAGTCAAAGTTCACAAAGTTCAACTTTTTAGGATAGTTGACTTTAGCCAAGTCAGCGTTTACGATGAGGAGTCAAAGTAAAATTCAAGATTAAGATCCCACTTTTGAGAAAAAGTATATTTGTCGAAAATATAAGTTTAACGATTATTATAATAATATAAAATTATATTTATGATTGCGATTACGTTTTATTTTTGAGTCAAAAACATCTATTTGTCAATATATAATATTTTACGTATATATGTTCGAAATATATATTTCTCATATTATAAGTCTATTTAGTCAACTATTCTAAATAGTATATTCATGTATATGTATATGTATACTTATCCATATATATCTTTTATGTATATTATAACCTTTTATTACAAATCTTTTAACAAAGTTACTAATTATAATTATTAGTTGTAATAATATATAATATCTTAAGTAAATTTCATAATATTCATATAAGTTTTAGTACTTATAATATATAAGTATACATATGTAAATTTTACGTAATAATTAGTTATAATACTAATTACGTTATAAGAGTAAAAATAACACTTTATATGTATTTAGTCCATTATTAAGCAAAAAAGTCCAATATGTCCAAACATCCAAAATGGTGGAATCTTACTATTATTACATATTTACTTCTAGTTTTCCATTTTATAACTTTATTTCAATATTTACACATTTTTATGTTATTATTTCTAATAACTTACATTATAAGAATATTATGAGTATTATGTTGGTAAATTACGTTTTCATCCATATTTATCCATATTAATCTATTTTATGTATGTTACTTAGACTAATTAGGTGATAAACAAGAAAACGTAGAGAGGAATTAGAGTAACATAGAAAGTACCAAAGATCTCCGCAATAATCTACAAAAATCGTCGGAAAACGGTCACGGAAGTAGAACCCGAAAAAAAAATGAGCTCCAATAGTGGTGGTGGTGATGATTCAACCTCCAAACATACAAAAACGCACACTTATTAGTCTAAGAGCTTAGAATAAGAAATTTGAGTAATATTTTAGATGTGTTTTGCTTACCAAACTTCAAGATGGATAAGCCAAACTCTCGAAAATGCAAGGTGATGATGGAAGATGAACCCTTGTAAAACCACATAAAGATTTATGTTTGAAACTCTTAACATAAACAAATAAGAAGAAAGAAATTAGAAGATGGAGAATTCAAGCTAGAATGCTTACCAAATGAAGAAGAATCAAAGGATTATGATGAATATGATGGAAGGATCTTCTTCTAATGTAAACCCACTCAAATGTTTAATATATAACTCTCATTTTTCTGGAAATATGATGGAAAGAATGAGAGAAAAAGGGTGGTAGGAGTGAGATGAATGAAAAGAGAAAAGAGAGGTGAAGATGTTAAGGATGAAAATGGGATGAAAGAGGGTTAGGAAGTGTTGTTAGATCTTGAATATGGTCTAACCCACTCATATTAGGAAGTTTCCAACCAAAAATCACGTGATGGCAAGTTGTGGATCTAAAAAATGTGGAAAAAGACGTTTTTCGAGTATTCCGTCCGAAGCATTGACTACGTCGCAGTTGGTAACCACTGCGTCACAGTAGGTACCACTGCCTCGCAGTAGCTACTCATTGCTGCGCAATGACTCAACTTTTCGTAACTTTCGACGTTCGATTTCCAATTGTTTTGTACGTTTACGATAGAAACTTAGGCACGAAATTAACTCGTTAGAAAGGACCACTTTGTAATATTAATAACGTTAATCTTAATCATATAATCGAATGCATAAACACCCTAACTTATCTTACGAGCGTACTATATCTATCTAGGCACTTAGGTATCGAAAAAGTTTCTGTCACGAAGGACAAATCGATAAATAAAATCCCGACCAAACAAATAAATAACACGTGATAAACGAAAGAATAACAATAACAGGGTCAAAACAAAATATCGATAAATAAAATGACAAATGGCACACCGAAATGATACCTCGAAAACGCGGTTGTCACACATACATCATTAGCTTTTATGTAGATCTAGATCAAACATATAATTTAGTAAAATCGGTTTTTTAAAATCATGTGGGAAGTATATAGAAATCAAAAAATGTATATAAGAAATTAGGGTTTTAGACTTACTTGAAATTAATAGAAACCTTAAATCGAAAAAACTTGAAATCGATTTCTTTCCCCTTTCCCTAACCAATCGGCCGACCAAAGCAAAAAAAAAAATATGTTTTTTGTTTTGGGAAAAAACTTTGTATTTATAGTTGAGGAGGTCTAGTCCGATTAGAAACAAATTAATAACCATATACATGTGTCAACTGAACGTATATTAAAAACCTTATGCAATATGACACCTTTTAAATAAAAGAGTTAATTGCATGGTCGTCCCTATGGTTTGCACTATTTGCACCGGTCATCCCTATAACTTTTTTTATTACACCACTCGTCCTTAAGTTTGAATTTTGTTGCCTGGAGAGTCCCTATTTTGGATGTGACGTTAAGTAGGCTGTTAAGTCTTATCATGTGAGAAACATGTGAGGGCAAATTTGTCTTTTTACCACCATCTTCCACATTTACTTACCACCATCTCCCTCCCCAAATTTCCAAGAACCCTAATACCTACAAATCTTTAATTTTTCCAATCACTATTTCAAAACAATTCAATCAAAACACATATCAAAAACACAAATATAATATGAAAATCTAAAGTGATTAGAAAAGATGGGTTGGTTTGTATTGGCTTACTTGTCCAAAAATTTTCCACCCAATTCCCCTTGTCAACTCTTTTGGTAGATATATAGATCTGTACATATAATCATACATGGGTGGTGTCGCAGTTCTCAATCCTCAAGATTATGATAATAATCTATTCTCTACCCCTCTCAAATCCCGCCATACCCCTAAACATAACCCTAATCTCACCAGATCTGATAACCGGAAACGCAGTCCTCCGGGTGGGTTACGGAAAAACAAATCCATGAAGACGATGGTTGTAAATCCGCCTGCCACAGCCGCTGCAAAGAATCTCTTCATGGGTCAGGTCAAAATATTGAAACGTGGTGAACCGTTGGGAAAATTGGTTTCCCCCGAAAGCAAGGCGGTATAGGGGTCGGCCCGAAAGGCTGATCGCTTCAACTTCGGTTGGAGAGTGAGGGAAAAGGGGTGGTTATTTAGACATATCAAAACTAGGGGATAAAGTAGGAATTGACATTAGGAAATTGCGGTTTCTATTTTCTTAAGTAATTTAGTAAGTTTTGATGTTCGTAGTCGGTTTTACGATCTAGCAATTTCACGCATATCTTTATTTTGAACACCGGAATGTAGTTAAATGTTAAAGCCCGTGATTCCTTAATTTTTCTGTAGTGTAATTTTAGAGTTAGTTTGAGTCGGATTTACTTGGGGACAAGCAAATGCTTAAGTATGGGGGTTTTGATATCGCTCAATTATATGCATATTTTATCGCGATATTTGTAATGTTTTTGTGTCAAAACGTAATGGATAGGCCCCGTATTACTTATGTTTGTATAAAGTTTATGTTTTAGGTGTTTTAACATGTTTGGAGTGAAAAAGAATCATATTGGGACTAAAAGATGCGAAATAAGACAAGTTGGGAAGCTGCAGGACGCAACGCACTGAGGCGCACCTAGAAGCACTGAGGCGCACTTGGCAGCACCACTTCTTCCTTGAAACCACTGAGTCCACTATGCGCCGCATGAAGCACCCTATGCGCCGCATTCTCCTTGAAAACAGTTATAAAGTCGTTTTTGATTGCTATTCAAGTGGAGAAGTGAAGGGTCTTTTGTTAGCAACTCTTAAGGACGATTTTTGGCAAACATCTTACACACTTTACACCAATTTGGGGGCTACTACACCAGCTATTACACCAATCTCTCATCATATTAGAATAATCAATCATTAGGAAAAAGCATAATCGTTGTAATTTTCGGTTTACTTTGAAGAATCATCGATCGTATTTAATTTCTTTTGCATCGTTTTGTTACTTTGGAAGCAATTTGCTAGCATTATTTCACTTTGGTATTAAACTCTTTTCATTTTAATTTCAATATAATCATGTCTTTTATCTATAATTTGTGTTCGATTAATATTATGCGTAGCTAATTTCACTTTAGGTTTGCTTGGATATGTGATCGTTTGTATGATTAATCTTGAGTATGAAATTGAATGAATGATGTGTTGTGGTTAATTGGTAATCCATTTGGGTTTAAGATTTTAGAAATTATGAAATTACTTATGTTCTTATTTAGAAATCGGGTATTCGAAAGGAATTCGATTTTGACATAATAAGAATGAATATATCGACCGGTCTATAGTTGATAGAAAATTAACGGTATTCGAAAGGAATCGTTAATAGTAATTGAAATAAATAAGATTAAACACAAACGCTAATTGATAAATTAAGAGAAATCGGTTTGTTGATTAGTAATCTATTCGAAAGGAAGCTTAAAGATTCATTCTCACACATCGACTTGATACTTTATGCACAATTATTTGGGGTGTTAACCGTATTCGAAAGGAACGGTTACATGGTTGCGTAATTGGAGAAATCTGGTATTCGAAAGGAACTTAAGATTTTATAGTAGAAGTTTATCATCAATTCATACTTAGGAAAGATTATATATTCGTGAAAGGTCCAAGCAAGCGTACTTTAGACATACTTGAATTACAAATCATCTTTGCTCGTTTTTACATCAAGTCTTCCTAAGACTAAAACCCAATTTGTTACGTGTTACATGTTACTTTAAGCTATTTTCTCAATTATAAATAGTCCCCGTGTTCGAACCTGGAATTTGCCCATACTTTACTACGATCGATAAGGGTACACTGCCCGGTGTCGTAATCTAGTAAAAAGCTAATTTTAGGAAGACTAGATTTCGCACATCAAGTTTTTGGTGCCGCTGCTGGGGACTTGATTTAATTGAGATTTTAGTTTGTTTGTGTTTTTTTGTGTCGAATAGATTTCACGGTATTTTGTTTGTTAGTGTTGTGATTTTCAGGATATATAGATGGTGGATGTTCACGAGTTCAAAAGGGAAACACGTTGTTAGTCCGTTTTCCGACCCATAAAATGTTTTTAGGAAAAATGGTGTTAAGGAGGTTTTATGGGTGTAAAACGTGTGGAGGGCCACACTACTCGGAAGAATGTGATCAAATTCGAGGGAGATATCAAAACCAAGGTGGGAATTTCGGTTATGGATATCAACGAAATGGAAGGTTGAGACACGAGGAAGAGAATGAGAGTTTGAAAGACATGATGAAAGAATTCATTCGTGTTCAAGAGGCGGAGAATGAAAGTATTTTTAACTCAATCAAGGTGTTAGACGATAGAATTGAGCAATGGAGTAGAGACGACCAAGCGGTTTTTCAAGAATTGAACCGGAGGACTGAGAAGATGAATGAACTGTGGGAAAATCAACGAACGGGTCAAATACAGAGTTATACCCAATCAAACCCGAGACCTTCAAACGATCAAGGTGGTCAATTTAACCAAGGTTCAAGGTATCAAACACTTAATCAAAGGAAAAAGCAAGTGAACGCAATTTCTACACGATCGGGTTTCAGCTACGGGAACGAAGAGGAGCAGAACGGAAGCAAAAACGAAAAAACGGGAAAACTGAGGGGAATGCGCCGCACCCAGGACCTGGTGCGCCGCATTCCAAGCTCAGTTTTCCCAGAATTGTTTTCCACCTTGTCTGATGCGGCGCAATCCAACCCAATGCGGGGCATTAAGACCCCAGACCCCGAAAATGACCAAAAAGTTGAATTAGAAGTGGGGGATGAACCAATGGTCAAAAGTGAAGACGGGGCACCAAAATGGGACACAACTGCACCTAATGATTTGGATTTGGAATTGGCGGAGCTTATTGGGTCGAAAATGGTAGAGGTTGACAATCCGATCAGCGTAGACATAACTTTGGAAGAATTTGAGAAGATGTATGAGTTGAATACAGAACCGGTCGAGATAGAGGTTGAAGTTAAGAAAGAATTGATACCCGAAACTGAAATTGAAAAGAAATCATGGAAGCATATGATGGTGAACCTTGTGCAAAGCTCAAAGTCAATAAGGACTTAAGTCTAAAGTTTAAAGGTATACTCGAAAAACTCGTTGACTTTATTTTTATTCTAACTTGTTTGGAAAAAGAAAAAGTTTTGCAAGGTATAGATGATAAAGACGAGGACCCTTTGAAGGAGGATGATTTTGCATACGGGGAACCAATTGGGCACGGTGATCAAAAAGATAAGTATGGGGGAGAAGGTGGGCGACTTGAGACAATGGGAGGATGGTTCGGTCATGCTGGAAACCAAGGAGTGGCATGACGCATGGGCCAAAACGCGCGATGAGCTCATTGTTTCTAATTATGAAATTCTTTATGATGATTTGATTTGTAGGTGTGTTGGGGGATGTTACATCTTGAAGAATCTGCACGAGGAAGGAAATCGGGGGAAACTCCGATTTCAACATTAGTTTGTTTGGGGTGAACGGAGGACGAGTCGAGCTATAGACTCACAAAAAAAAAAAAAAAAAAAAAAAACAAGCGCTCTACGGGAGGCAACCTGGGTTTTTCTTTTCTTTTACTTTTATTTCATTTGATTTTTAGTTTTTAGTTTTTAATTTCTAGTTTGGAACGCATTCGGGACAATGCGTTAGATAAGTATGGGGGGATGTCGGGAAATTTGCTAGTTTAATATTCCCTCTCATATATCCATTACGTGTCTTATTTTGTCCCATTTGAGTCTTATTAAAAAAAAATTAAAAATTAAAAATTAAAAATTTAAAAATTGCTTTAACGTAGTTAGGAAAATGATAAGGGCTTTTATATTTAACTTTATTCCGGTACTTTAACCTGAAATTGTTTAGGAACATCTCTAGTTAATAAAATATTTGTAAGTAAGAATTTAGGTTTCCCAGTTTTACTTCTTTAAGTTTCCCCGAAAAATCTTAAATCCGGATAACCGCTAGATATCCTTAGTACCGAGCCCTTGTAGTCTCTTGCACCCTTTCGGGGGTAGTTGGGGAATCCTACTATCACTTAATCCCAAATGAGAGTTAGAGGCGAAGAAAAAGGCCATAGGTCTTTCCCGTCAACAAAATTGAACTCATCCACTATAACGAAGACTCAAATCCCGTTACAAAAACCGTTCACTTCAAAGAAAATATAAAATATAAATCTATAATATTTGAAGTGAACAAAAGTGAGAGGAAAGCAAAAAGATGTAGACTAACCAAAAATTCTCAAAGAAAGAAGAACCAAAAAGAAGAAAAAAAAATGATTTTGTGATATTTTAAGGTTTCCCCCGAAAGTAAGACGGTATAGGGGTCGGCCCGAAAGGCTGATCGCTTCAACTTCGGTTGGAGAGTGAGGCAAAAGGGGTGGTTATTTAGACATATCAAAACTAGGGGATAAAGTAGGAATTGACGTTAGGAAATTGCGGTTTCTATTTGCTTAAGTAATTTAGTAACTTTTGATGTTCGTAGTCGGTTTTACGATCTAGCAATTTCACGCATATCTTTATTTTGAACACCGGAATGTAGTTAAATGTTAAAGCCCGTGATTCCTTAATTTTTCTTTAGTGTAATTTTAGAGTTAGTTTGAGTCGGATTTGCTTGTGGACAAGCAAATGCTTAAGTATGGGGGGGGGGGGGGGGTTTGATATCGCTCAATTATATGCATATTTTATCGCGATATTTGTAATGTTTTTGGGTCAAAACGTAATGGATAGGCCACGTATTACTTATGTTTGTATAAAGTTTATGTTTTAGGTGTTTTAACATGTTTGGAGTGAAAAAAATTCATTTTGGGACTATAAGATGCGAAATAAGACAAGTTGGGAAGCTGCAGGACGCAACGCACTGAGGCACACCTAGAAGCACTGAGGCGCACTTGGCAGCACCACTTCTTCCTTGAACCCACTGAGTCCACTATGCGCCGCATGAAGCACCCTATGCGACGCATTTTTCTTGAAAACAGTTAAAAAGTCGTTTTTGATTGCTATTCAAGTGGAGAAGTGAAGGGTCTTTTGTTAGCAGCTCTTAAGGACGATTTTTGGCAAACATCATACACACTTTACACCAATTTGGGGGCTACTACATGTCACACCCCCAAATCTCGTATTCCCGAGACTCGAGGTGTTGACTTCATGGGTCCCAGATAGCAATGATATATAGGCGAACGACCTCTATATGAGTCGTTTTTAAAAAGAACATACATTCATTGATAATGAAAATCAGAGTTTTACATGATTAAGGAAAAGTGTTACCAGAGTTCACAAAACAAAGATTTACATTACATAACTTAGAAGAAAATAAGTAATGCAAGGGAAATCTCCCAAAAGCGTGAGTTTGAAATATGCGACTCTGTCATATCCCAAAATCCCTCCGTCGAAAGCCCTTTCGACTAAGCACCTGAGACATACATGCTAAAGTCAACATAAAGTTGGTGAATTCATAGGTTTAGTTTAGTAATAAGGTGGACCACAAGATTTCCGTTTAAGTAAAGTCTTACAGTTGCACCTAAGCTCATGACATCGAAGCGTAACAAAGTTCCTTACCCCATCGCGCTTAAGTCCTTAACTAACGATTCATGATAGGGGAATTTCCTTTGGCTTAGTGGTAACTTAGGCAACTAGTAAAGGTTTTAAGTACTTGTGTCCATAAGTAAAAGAGCATGTATCTCACCCCAAGTATGTTATAAAAACAAGTAAAAAGCGGGGCTATGAACTCACCTTAGCAAGCCAGCGAAAAGTAATGAGGCAGTGTGTGTAAGCCAACACGTAGGAGTCTCAAATCCGAGAATCAGGTAGGTCTAACCTTGACCTATTAAGTTTTGGAATTAAGGTTTTTATATTCTAGTCCAATGCACATGAAAATGTATGTATATGTATGAATAAGGTAGGGTTAAGGTTTGGGTTTAATAATAATAAACTAACACCGTTCGGGCCATTATATACAAGACCATTCTATAATCGCATGCGGAGCTAGGACACTTTAAATCGTAAATCCAGCAAGCTCGGCACTACGAAATATCGAGATGGAATCATTGCATACAAAGCTCCCTAGTATTGTGTTATCGCTATTATTATCGAGTTGGTTTTAAAAGTTAGTTTTTTTATAAAAGTTTATAAAAACTCAGCAAGTATCTTTACGTTTTACCCAACTTTAAAGTAACATATCTCGCCCGTTTCTTATCCGATTTTAATGAATCTTATATAAAAATGACCGCGTTTGAAATACCTTTCAAATGGTTTAGGCCTTGAAACTAGATTGAAAGTCTACCGATATTTATAACAGAAATACTAACAGTATGTTTTAGGGTTTTCTCATAGTACATGTTAACTTGAAAATATCATAACTCCTTGGTCGTTTATCCGTTTTTAGTGTTCTTTTTATGGAAATGTAGGCATTTGAACTATCTTTCAAATGCCACAGGCCTCATGTCCCAATTCAAAACCATTTTTCCCAGATTTAACAAAAAGTCCACTGGTAAGCAGTTTGTGGTTCAAGAAATTCGGTCAAACTTTAAAATGGCATATCTTGCTCGATATTTATCCGTTTTTAACGAATCTTATATCGAAACGTTTGTTTTTGAGTTAACTTTAAGATGGGATAGGTCTCATTTTATTGTTTGAAATACGTTTTCTCTGAGATTACTAAAAACAGTCGGGTAGGCAGTAGGTTATGTGTTTGGGTATGTTTGTAAGTTTTGCATCTTTTGAGTATCATTACCCATCCAAAAATCCCCATTTTTGAGTATGTTTGTTATGAAACATATATTTAATTTTTTTTTAAGACCCACTCTTAACATATATTTAGTTCATGATTATGATAAAACATTTTTCCGGTTTCTATGTTTTTACAAGTTTCTCTTCAAGAGTAGTTTATGGTTATATGTTTTCATGATATATGTGATATGCAAATATGTGTATAATACATAAATGAAAAGAGTTTAGGTTACCTACTAAGTGATTATGAAAGGAGGACTTATGCAAGCTTCAAATCTCTAACTTTTAAACCCTTGATTATGCAAGTATGTGAGTTGTTGGTGTTTTCTTGCTTCCTTTGGCCTTGGCCGGTTCTAGAGAGTGGAGGGGGGGGGGGGGGGGGGGGGAGAGATTTTTTTGTTTTTGAGCAAGTGTAAATGAATGATAGGGCCTTCTATTTATAGAGGGGAGGTTGGGTTAGAAGTTAGCCCTAGTTAGCCATTGTTTCTACCATGGTTGTGATGTCATGATTGGTATGGAGTTTTTAGTTCCATAGTAACCTACTATTCAAGCAAGTGATCACAATCTAGACAACAAAGTCAAGGATCCCATGTGGGATCTTATGGTGGCCGGTTTTAGGGAGATTTGGGAGGGGGTTTGGGTAGTTTTTGCAAAGTCTAGGGTGTTTGTGAAAGTATGTAAGTCCCATGGGTGGTTTATGCAAGTTTTGGTAACTTATACTACATGCATGCAACAATCCATGCAAGGATGATGAAAGTAAAGTTAGGGTTTTATACCTTTCATGTTGGACTAGAAATATAGTTGTAAAAATGTATACGTTTACGTAAGGTGAATCCCGTATACCTAATTCCGGTATCCGTATATGTTTAGATATAGTTATTAAGCATCACATATGTATAGTGTGACCTACCGGTCGTACATAATTGAAAAAAAACATATACTAGTTGTTTAAGAGGTCAAGTTGGTGTGAACCTGGATTTTTTTGTGGGTTGTCACAGTCTCCCCTTGTTATGGAAATTTCGTCCCGAAATTTAGTTGGTTTGTTCTGGAGGTTGGGTGTCTGAGAAGAGATGAGGGTACTTGAGTTTCATCTGGTCCTCTCGTTCCCAAGTGAATTCAGGTCCTCGACAGGAATTCCATCGAACCTGTACGATGGGTATTCGACTCTGTCGACGTTGTTTGATCTCACGATCCATGATTTCGACGGGTTGTTCGATGAAGTTTAGTTTGGTGTCAATCTGAAGTTCCTCTTGTGGGATTATTAGAGTTTCATCCGACAAGCACTTCTTCAGATTACTGACGTGGAACGTGTTATGTACTCCGTCTAGTTCTTGTGGTAAGTCGAGTCGGTAAGCTACCGGTCCAATTCTTTCCATAATTTTGAAGGGTCCGATGTATCGGGGGTTTAGTTTTCCTCGCTTTCCGAAGCGAATGGTGCCTTTCCATGGTGAGACTTTGAGCATCACCTTGTCTCCAACTTGGAATTCTAGTGGCTTACGCCTTCGGTCTGCGTAACTCTTCTGTCGGCTGCGCGCCGTTCGGAGTCTCTCCTGAATTTTCACGATCTTTTCTGTGGTCTCGTGAAGAATATCTGGACCAATAAGTTGGCTATCCCCAACTTCGATCCAAAATACGGGTGATCGACACTTTCGTTCGTAAAGTGCCTCAAATGGTGCAGCCTTGATGCTGGTGTGATAACTGTTGTTGTAGGAGAATTCTGCTAAGGGCAAGTGTAAATCCCATCGCTTTCCAAAATCGATGACACATGCTCTTAACATATCCTCCAATGTTTGGATTGTTCTTTCACTTTGGCCGTCGGTTTGTGGGTGATATGCAGTGCTCATATCCAGACGCGTTCCTAGAGCCTTTTGCAATGATTTCTAGAATCTAGATGTGAAACGACTATCTCTATCAGATATGATCGAAACAGGAACCCCATGCCTAGAGACGACTTCCTTAAGGTATAACCGTGTTAATTTTTCCATTTTGTCAGTCTCTTTGATGGGTAGAAAATGCGCGGACTTTGTTAGTCGGTCAACTATTACCGGATAGTGTCGTAACCATGCGGGGTTTTGGGTAGCTTCGTGATGAAGTCCATTGCTATTCCTTCCCATTTCCATTGAGGTATCTCGGGTTGTATCAATAACCCAGAAGGTTTTTGGTATTCAACCTTCACTTTTGAGCACGTTAAACATTTGCTCACAAAAGTAGCAATCTCAGATTTCATATTTGGCCACCAGTATAGCATTTTAAGGTCTTGGTACATTTTGTCTGATCCAGGATGTATGGAGTACTTGGAGTTGTGCGATTCTTTCATGATCAACTCCCTTAGTCCTCCAAAGTGGGGCAACCAACTTCTGTCTTCAAAACATTTGGTTCCATTACTTTTGGTTTTAAATGATTTGTCCATACCTCGCAGGTTTTCGTCCTTTACATTTTCATCTTTAAGTGCTTCGATTTGAGCATCGCGGATTTGTGTGGGTAGATTCGATTGAATCGTCATAACCAAAGCTCGAACTCGTAATGGTTTAGCTCGCTCCTTTCGGCTTAGAGCGTCTGCCACTACGTTGGCTTTTCCAGGATGGTAACGGATGTCACAATCGTAATCACTAAGTAGTTCGATCCAACGACGCTGCCTCATGTTCAATTCTTTTTGATCAAGAATGTGTTGCAGACTTTTGTGATCTGTGAACACTGTACACTTAGTGCCGTATAACAGATCTTGAGTGCGAACACTACAGCTCCTAACTCTAAGTCATGTGTTGTGTAGTTTTCTTCGTGAGTTTTGAGCTGTCGTGAGGCGTAGGCGATAACCTTTTCCCTTTGCATTAACACACAACCTAATCCTTTGTGTGATGCGTCGCAATATACCACGAAATCCTCTGTTCCCTCGGGCAATGATAGAATCGGTGCACAACAAAGCTTATGCTTCAATAATTGGAATGCCGACTCTTGTTCTTCACCCCAAACAAACTTCTCAGTTTTCTGCGTCAACTTCGTCAAGGCTTTAGCTATCTTGGAGAAATTTTCAATGAAGCGTCGGTAATAACCGGCAAGACCTAAGAATTGGCGTATTTCCGTTGCGGTTCTAGGGACAGCCCAATCCTTAATGGATTCAATTTTTGCTGGGTCTACGTGGATGCCTTGACTGTCGATAACGTGGCCAAGGAATTGAACCTTCTCGATCCAAAATTCACACTTAGAGAATTTTGCGTACAATTCCTCCTTTTTCAGTAATTCGAGGATTAATCTCAAATGTTCTTCATGTTCTTTCTTATTTTTCGAATATATCAAGATGTCGTCAATGAATACGATCACAAACTTATCCAGGTACGGTTTACACACCCGATTCATAAGATCCATGAATACCGCCGGTGCGTTGGTCAAACCGAAAGGCATAACCTGGAATTCATAGTGACCATAGCGAGTTCTAAATGCGGTTTTCTGAACATCTTCTTCTCGTACTCTAAGTTGGTGATAACCTGACCGTAGGTCAATTTTAGAGTAGATACTTGATCCTTGAAGCTGATCGAAAAGATCGTCAATCCTTGGAAGTGGATAACGATTCTTCACGGTTAGCTTGTTCAGTTCTCTATAGTCGATACACATCCTGAAGGATCCATCCTTCTTTTTGACAAAAAGAACTGGTGCTCCCCAGGGTGAGGAACTTGGACGAATGAATCCTCGATCTAGTAACTCTTGGAGTTGGTTGGATAACTCTTCCATTTCGGATGGAGCGAGTCGATATGGTGCTCGAGCCACTGGTGCGGCTCCTGGCACTAAATCGATGTGAAATTGGACTTGTCTTGGAGGTGGAAGTCCGGGTAAGTCTTCTGGGTAGACTTCGGGAAATTCTCGAACAATCGGTACGTCGTTTAGTTGTTTCTCCTTCGTTTCCGTCTCCGTCATGTAAGCCAAATAGGCGTCACATCCCTTCTGTAAGTACTTCAGCGTTTTTAAGTTGGATATGATGCTTAACTTTGATCGGCTCCCATCTCCCTTGATCAAGAGAGTTTTCCCGTCGGTGCGGAGAATACGGACAATCTTCTCGTTACATATGATTTCGGCGTGATTTAGAGATAGCCAATCCATTCCTATTACTATGTCGAAACTTCCGAGTTGAATAGGTATTAGGTCGATGTTGAATGGGTGGTCAGCTAAGGTTAAGGTACAACCTCGAATGATACTATTTGTAGTCACCAATTTCCCGTTGACTAATTCTATTGTATACTTAGCTTCTAAGGTAGTTGGGGCATTATTGATCAAAGTTTTAAATTTTGTAGATACAAAGCTCCTATCAGCACCAGTATCAAATAAAACAGTTGCGTGTTGATTATTGAGGAGAAACGTACCTGTCACGGCGTTCGGGCCTGGTTGTTTTTCTCCTGCTCTAATCACAAACGCCCTGCCCTGAGCTCTGCCATTGTTGTCTTGGTTTGCTAGTTGAGGGCAGTCCTTCTTGAAGTGTCCCGGTTCTCCGCATTTAAAGCAGACGTTAGGAACCTTCACATTAGCTACAGGGGCAGCTTTCCTACAATCTTTGGTTTGGTGGCCCGTCTTGTTACAGTTTTTGCAAACCACAGTACACTGGCCGGTATGATGGAGCTTGCATCGGTTGCAAAGTGGTTTGTTTCTCTGATAGTTACCAGGGGCAGCCGTGTAAGCCTTTGTTGTTTCAGGCTTCTTGGTGGGTTGTTGATTGTAGCTTTTCCCGGAAGTATCCTCCCACTTCCGTTTGTTATCAGATGGTTTCTTTTCAGATGAACCTCGACGAACAAACTGGTCCATCAAGCTATGCGCCATGCGGATGGCTCCCTGGCTGTTTGCCGGCTCGGAGGAAGTAACATTTCCCTGAATTTGGGGTGGTAATCCCCAGATGTACCTTTCAACCTTTTTGTATTCCGGGGTTACCATTCCTGGGCACAGTAGGGATAGCTCCTGGAAACAGGTGGTATAACCAGTTATGTCATCTCCCTTCACTGACAAATTCCAAAATTCGGATTCCAATTTTTGGATCTCATTTCTGGGGCAGTATTCCTCCTTCATCATTTGCTTCAGGTCCTCCCATGGCAATAAATATGCCGCATCAATCCCTACAGTTTGAGCGTAGGCATTCCACCATGTTAGAGAATTGTTTTGGAGGGTGCAAGTAGCATACTTGACCTTATTGGGTTCATTGCAGTTACAAATGCGGAATACGGATTCTAGCTTCTCAAACCATCGGAGGAGTCCGACAGCTCCCTCTGTACCATTGAAGTACTGGGGTTTGCAGTTCATGAATTCCTTGTAAGAACATCCACGATGGGCGTTCTCGTCTCCTCCAGCTGTATTGCTGGTTCCCGCCCCACCATTGGTGCTTGCGTGGTTAGCTACATAAGCAGCAATTGCGTCTGCTACTCGCTGAGCTATGATAGCTTCCGTGTCATCAGGGTTTGGGTTTTGTGAGTTCCTGGTGGTCCTTTTGTTTTTCTTTGGCGCCATAATTCTTCAAAACAAATAATAAAAACCAAACATAGCATCAACCACACATACACGACATATAAGCAGTAATAAATATGCAATCATACCAAACACAAGTCATACAATAGAATAAGTAGATTAAAACCCAAATTTCATTAATATAACTTGAATACATTGATTTCAAAGGAATACAACAATATAATGGGTTTATAGAACACCCATTTTAGTTCAAGTACAAAAGAAAATAACCAGACACAACCTGTCATGGAAGGTTTAAAATGCTACTATCCTATCTAGGTGGATGACCAGGTCTCGTGCTGGTAGATGCACCACTCAGTCCCCGAACCATCTCCTCTAACTCGGCAATGCGCCTCTCTGATGACTCAAGACGAGATGTCAGAGTGGCTAAGTCGCCACGTGTATGCATGACACGTGCATGTGTAGCCTCTGCTGCCCGCTCTGCTAGGGATGCGTCCTGTCGAACCATGTCGAAGGTCTGCCTGATGTTAGCAGTGTTCCAAGAGTTATAACTCCCGAAATCCTGCTCAAGCATCCTCTGCTCTCTCTCTCTCTAAGCGCGCTAGTCTCGCTACCAGAATGGAAGAAATCGGGACTAGACCGGGGGCAGTAGATGACTCCCCTATCTCGTAGGTACTGGGTACTCTCTCCGCCTGCCTCCAAGTTTGGAGGGTAGAACGCATCCAATCCTGATATTGGTAGCCGCGGTCCTGCTGAGGTGTAGTGGTGGTGGTGGTAGCGGGTATGGGAGTGAGTATAGGTGTGGTAGTTGGAGCGGAGGAAGTGTGAGTAGTAGCAGTAGTGATGGGAGTAGTGGGGACCATGTGAACATCATGGTGGTTACCTCTAACAACAGTGGAATCGAGTGTCGGAGTCGTCCTCCGTGCAACAACGTCAGAATAGTATCTGCGTTGTGGAGTAGGATACACGGGGACCGATTTCCGTGCAGTCAGACGGGTATGGACTCCAACAAGAGGCTCTCGATAGTAACGAGGATGTAGGGCTGGGATACTAGCGGTTGGAGTAGTGTAGCCGTCCAATGAATCTGCAGTATCAAATCCGTTCTCCGAAGGGTCGTCGTTTTCCTCGTTCTCCTCCTCCTCCTCCTCGGAGGGGTCGGTCTCCATCGGCTCCTCAGGGGATGGGGTGTACTCCGGATCGACTTGGTTCTCGGGAATGTAGTGCGAGGCGAGAAATGAATCCAAAGGAGACGAGGAAATATCCATGTCTACGTCGGAGTCGGAGTCGTAGATGTCGGCAGTAGGTATAGGGAGGTACTCGTCCTCAGAGTCGGACAGTATGATGTAGTGAGGGGTAGACATGCTGTGACAAGGCCCAAAAGTGTAAGCAATTCTATGTAAAGTATAAGTAAGTAGTGCGGAAGCAAAATTCTTAAAATCTCAGTTATAGACTAGGACAAATGCAACCTAGTTCGCTATAACCAAAGCTCTGATACCAATCTGTCACACCCCCAAATCTCGTATTCCCGAGACTCGAGGTGTTGACTTCATGGGTCCCAGATAGCAATGATATATAGGCGAACGACCTCTATATGAGTCGTTTTTAAAAAGAACATACATTCATTGATAATGAAAATCAGAGTTTTACATGATTAAGGAAAAGTGTTACCAGAGTTCACAAAACAAAGATTTACATTACATAACTTAGAAGAAAATAAGTAGTGCAAGGGAAATCTCCCAAAAGCGTGAGTTTGAAATATGCGACTCTGTCATATCCCAAAATCCCTCCGTCGAAAGCCCTTTTGACTAAGCACCTGAGACATACATGCTAAAGTCAACATAAAGTTGGTGAATTCATAGGTTTAGTTTAGTAATAAGGTGGACCACAAGATTTCCGTTTAAGTAAAGTCTTACAGTTGCACCTAAGCTCATGACATCGAAGCGTAACAAAGTTCCTTACCCCATAAGTGTTCCTATGTTATAGCCAATAACATATATAGTTTCAAAAGTAAAGCACCCTACTCGAGTCCACGAGTTAGTTGTGGTAGACGTGGGTTACATCGTCTAGCCGTTGGGTGAGGGTTGTCAAACCCTAATAGATCTATCCAATACAATCGCGCTTAAGTCCTTAACTAACGATTCATGATAGGGGAATTTCCTTTGGCTTAGTGGTAACTTAGGCAACTAGTAAAGGTTTTAAGTACTTGTGTCCATAAGTAAAAGAGCATGTATCTCACCCCAAGTATGTTATAAAAACAAGTAAAAAGCGGGGCTATGAACTCACCTTAGCAAGCCAGCTAAAAGTAATGAGGCAGTGTGTGTAAGCCAACACGTAGGAGTCTCAAATCCGAGAATCAGGTAGGTCTAACCTTGACCTATTAAGTTTTGGAATTAAGGTTTTTATATTCTAGTCCAATGCACATGAAAATGTATGTATATGTATGAATAAGGTAGGGTTAAGGTTTGGGTTTAATAATAATAAACTAACACCGTTCGGGCCATTATATACAAGACCATTCTATAATCGCATGCGGAGCTAGGACACTTTAAATCGTAAATCCAGCAAGCTCGGCACTACGAAATATCGAGATGGAATCATTGCATACAAAGCTCCCTAGTATTGTGTTATCGCTATTATTATCGAGTTGGTTTTAAAAGTTAGTTTTTTTATAAAAGTTTATAAAAACTCAGCAAGTATCTTTACGTTTTACCCAACTTTAAAGTAACATATCTCGCCCGTTTCTTATCCGATTTTAATGAATCTTATATAGAAACGACCGCGTTTGAAATACCTTTCAAATGGTTTAGGCCTTGAAACTAGATTGAAAGTCTACCGATATTTATAACAGAAATACTAACAGTATGTTTTAGGGTTTTCTCATAGTACATGTTAACTTGAAAATATCATAACTCCTTGGTCGTTTATCCGTTTTTAGTGTTCTTTTTATGGAAATGTAGGCATTTGAACTATATTTCAAATGCCACAGGCCTCATGTCCCAATTCAAAACCATTTTTCCCAGATTTAACAAAAAGTCCACTGGTAAGCAGTTTGTGGTTCAAGAAATTAGGTCAAACTTTAAAATGGCATATCTTGCTCGATATTTATCCGTTTTTAACGAATCTTATATCGAAACTTTTGTTTTTGAGTTAACTTTAAGATGGGATAGGTCTCATTTTATAGTTCGAAATACGTTTTCTCTGAGATTACTAAAAACAGTCGGGTAGGCAGTAGGTTATGTGTTTGGGTATGTTTGTAAGTTTTGCATCTTTTGAGTATCATTACCCATCCAAAAATCCCCATTTTTGAGTATGTTTGTTATGAAACATATATTTAAATTTTGTTTAAGACCCACTCTTAACATATATTTAGTTCATGATTATGATAAAACATTTTTCCGGTTTCTATGTTTTTACAAGTTTCTCTTCAAGAGTAGTTTATGGTTATATGTTTTCATGATATATGTGATATGCAAATATGTGTATAATACATAAATGAAAAGAGTTTAGGTTACCTACTAAGTGATTATGAAAGGAGGACTTATGCAAGCTTCAAATCTCTAACTTTTAAACCCTTGATTATGCAAGTATGTGAGTTGTTGGTGTTTTCTTGCTTCCTTTGGCCTTGGCCGGTTCTAGAGAGTGGAGGGGGGGGGGGGGGAGAGATTTTTGTGTTTTTGAGCAAGTGTAAATGAATGATAGGGCCTTCTATTTATAGAGGGGAGGTTAGGTTAGAAGTTAGCCCTAGTTAGCCATTGTTTCTACCATGGTTGTGATGTCATGATTGGTATGGAGTTTTTAGTTCCATAGTAACCTACTATTCAAGCAAGTGATCACAATCTAGACAACAAAGTCAAGGATCCCATGTGGGATCTTATGGTGGACGGTTCTAGGGAGATTTGGGAGGGGGTTTGGGTAGTTTTTGCAAAGTCTAGGGTGTTTGTGCAAGTATGTAAGTCCCATGGGTGGTTTATGCAAGTTTTGGTAACTTATACTACATGCATGCAACAATCCATGCAAGGATGATGAATGTAAAGTTAGGGTTTTATACCTTTCATGTTGGACTAGAAATATAGTTGTAAAAATGTATACGTTTACGTAAGGTGAATCCCGTATACCTAATTCCGGTATCCGTATATGTTTAGATATAGTTATTAAGCATCACATATGTATAGTGTGACCTACCGGTCGTACATAATTGAAAAAAAAACATATACTAGTTGTTTAAGAGGTCGAGTTGGTGTGAACCTGGATTTTTTTGTGGGTTGTCACACTACACCAGTTATTACATCAATCTCTCATCATATTAGAATAATCAATCATTAGGAAAAAGCATAATCGTTGTAATTTTAGGTTTCCTTTGAAGAATCATCGATCGTATTTCATTTCTATTGCATCGTTTTGTTACTTTGGAAGCAATTTGCTAGCATTATTTCACTTTGGTATTAAACTCTTTTCATTTTAATTTCAATATAATCATGTCTTTTATCTATAATTTGTGTTCGATTAATATTATGTGTAGCTAATTTCACTTTACGTTTGCTTGGATATGTGATCGTTTGTATGATTAATCTTGAGTATGAAATTGAATGAATGATGTGTTGTGGTTAATTGGGGATCCGTTTGGGTTTAAGATTTAAGAAATTATGAAATTACTTATGTTCTTATTTAGAAATCGGGTATTCGAAAGGAATTCGATTTTGACATAATAAGAATGAATATATCGACCGGTCTATAGTTGATAGAAAATTAACGGTATTCGAAAGGAATCGTTAATAGTAATTGAAATAAATAAGATTAAACACAAACGCTAATTGATAAATTAAGAGAAATCGGTTTGTTGATTAGTAAGCTATTCGAAAGGAATTTTAAAAATTAAATTTCTCACATCGACTTGATACTTTATGCACAATTATTTGGGGTGTTAACCGTATTCGAAAGGAACGATTACATGGTTGGGTAATTGGAGAAATCCGATATTCGAAAGGAACTTAGGATTTTATAGTAATAAGTTTATCATCAATTCATACTTAGGAAAGATTATATATTCGTGAACGGTCCAAGCAAGCGTACTTTAGACATACTTGAATTACAAATCATCTTTGCTCGTTTTTACATTAAGTCTTCCTAAGACTAAAACCCAATTTGTTACGTGTTACATGTTACTTTAAGCTATTTTCTCAATTATAAATAGTTTCCGTGTTCGAACCTGGAATTTGCCCATACTTTACTACGATCGATAAGGGTACACTGACCGGTGTTGTAATCTAGTGTAAAGCTAATTTTAGGAAGACTATATTTCGCACATCATGTTTCGAAAAGTTCTAGCGATCTGAATATTACCAAAGGAACAAAGATTACGACACCGATGAAATCGGTGAAAGATGTTGACCGTTAAATGTCTGGTCGGAAAGTTTTACCATCTAAAGTGATTAGAAAGATTTTTCAGATTATATTTGTGTTTTTTGATATGTGTTTTGATTGAATTGTTTTGAAATGGTGATTGGAAAAATTAAGGATTTGTGGGTATTAGGGTTCTTGGAAATTTGGGGAGGGAGATGGTGGTAGGTAAATGGGGAAGATGGTGGTAAAAAGACAAATTTGCCCTCACATGTTTCTCACATGATAAGACTTAACGGCTCACTTAACGTCTCATCCAAAATAGGGACTCTCCAGGAAACAAAATTCAAACTTAGGGCCGAGTGGTGTAATAAAAAAGTTATAGGGACGACGTATGCAAATAGTGCAAACCATAGGGACGACCTATGTAATTAACTCTAATTAAAACAAGCAATGTGGATAAATGGCATGTTTGGCAAAGTATTGGAGCTTAATAGCAAAAGTTTTAAGATTATAATTAGAGTTAATTACATGGGTCGTCCCTATGGTTTGCACTATTTGCACCACTCGTCCCTATAACTTTTTTATTACACCACTCGTCCCTAAGTTTGAATTTTGTTGCTTCGCAAGTCCCTATTTTGGATGTGACGTTAAATGAGTCGTTAAATCATCTCACGTGGGTGACATGATAAGAAAAATAAAGGTTAATGATGATGAATCTCGTATGTATTCATGGTAATATCAACAATGGAGTAATAGAGTGATGGTAATATCAAAGAAATGGGGTTTTGCTTTGATATGAATTTATAATATTGAAAGATTTGATTTGATTTATTTAGGTTTGATTTTGGGAATAATGATTTGAGGAAGAATATGGGTGTTCATGATATAGATAAATTAATATTTATTTATTAAGGTTATTTAGTCATTTTAAGTGACAAACGGACTATTCTTGTAGCCAAATTGATGATCCAGGGACTGAACCCGTAGTATTTTCGACTCAGGGACTGAACCCGTTAAATTCGAACAAGCTCAGGGACCAATTATATAATTAACTCTAAATATTATTAATTTTATTTTTCAGATATATATGAGAATTTTTTAAGTTTTGGAAGGATATTAATGTAATTTTAAAATTTATAAGGATATTGATATAATATTAAAGTTTTACAAAGAAATAAATATAAATATCCTTTCTTAATAAAATCTCATCCGATTTCACCCGCTTATTTATTTGGATCTTGTGGTGTCCTAACAAACCCTTCTGAGTTCAGTTATCATCTTCATCTAACAAATCCAACTTGATCGAGTTTCTACTTAAAACGCATCAAAATGTTTTATCCAACAAAATCAAAGAAAAAAATTCACGTCTTCATAAAAAGAGAAAAGAAGACATATCTCTTGTGATCATTTTGCAACGAGGAGCAATTCTTTTCTCCAAACAATTAAAGATATCTCTAACTAATTTATAGAACCTTTACTCGATTATAATTGGTTTTTTCTTCTCATAGTCAATGGCATCTCTAACTTTTTATGGACCAAAAATGGTCATTAAAATATTTAAAAGTATTCCCCTTTTGGCAATTTAATCCAATATTGAATACCTATGACTATGAATGCCACGTCAAACATCTATCCAGAACAACTATACAAAAGTGTTTGTCAGTTTGTTGGGTTCATTACTTGATAGTTGATAATCATATAACATTTTTTTTAAAGTTATGAATTTAAAGTATGAGTTTAATTGTAAAATAAAGTTTTATTTTATGGATAAATAATCCATAAGAACATTTTTTTGTTTTGTTTTGAAAAAATAAATACATATCAATCATATAATTATTATATTTTTATTAACTACTATTAGAATCGAACTTATTAACAAACTTATATATCTTCTGGCCAACAACTAATTAGAGAAAGATATTACGATAACTTAAATTGAAGAAAGACAATATAACAAACCCAACAATAACTCTGTTAGAGCAAGAATCGACAGGCTCAGTAACTTGGGTTAAATTGATCACTCTCTTGGCCTCCTGCTCAAGCAGTGCAAACCTAACAGACTCTTGGCGAGTCTAAGGTGGACAAGTGATTGATCGGAAAGGCTTGACGGAATATGGTTAAGTATTCCGGTCAGTGAGTATGTGAGGAAGATGATGAAGCTGCCTCTAAAACCTGAAGCGTTGGGTATTTATACCCAACATTGTCAGGTACCAACAACAATCATGATGATCATTTATTGTTCATCAATAGGATTCCAACGGGTATAAGTGAAAAGGTAACGCTCCTGCAATGATATAATCTCATCAATGCCTTTGACGGTTACATCCAAACATTAGGCTTGGATGTCTGACTGGCAGAATGTCAGGAGCATGATACCTTGAGATGAACTCCAAAACATCAGTGTTGGTCTAGAGTAATGCAGACATATGTACACAAGTCCTTAGACATGCCAGAGCATGAGTGTCGAACTGAGCGTCGGATGCCGGGGCAGATCTTTGGGCACGGGGCCAGCTAGGTGCCGGGACACAACTCCCGGACACCAGGTGCCGGGGCTATGATTCCCGGACACGGGGCGCCTAGGTGCCGGGACACAACTCCCGGATCCCGGACACGGGGCCACGATTCCCGGACACGGGGCGCTAGGTGCCGGGACACAACTCCCGGACACCAGGTGTCGGGGCGCAACTCCCGTACACTGGGCCACGATTCCCGGACACGGGGAGCTAGGTGCCGGGACACAACTCCCGGATCCCGGACACGGGGCCACGATTCCCGGACACGGGGCGCTAGGTGCCGGGACACAACTCCCGGATCCCGCACAGGGGGCCACGATTCCCGGACACGGGGCGCTAGGTGCCGGGACACAACTCCCGAATCCCGTACACGGGGCCACGATTCCCGGACACGGGGCGCTAGGTGCCGGGACACAACTCCTGGACACCAGGTGCCGGGGCACAACTCCCGGACACGGGGCCACGATTCCCGGACACGGGGCGCTAGGTGCCGGGACACAACTCCCGGATCCCGGACACGGGGCCACGATTCCCGGACACGGGGCCTTACTCCCGGTGTCGGGGATCACGTTCCGGGTTCTGGTCCTTTTGTCAGATTGAGATTCAGTGGGCCGGGCCCAAGTGTTAGGTTTGATAGGCTATAAGTATAAGCCATCACCTACTAACATCATCAAACTCATAACGTTTGTGGTTGAAGCGTGTATCATAAACTTCGTAATGACTTAAAAAAAATATTCTTTGAAAGGTATTTTTTATTTATTAATGTATTGTTTTATCATATATAAAGTAAATAATATTATAATGTGTGGGGCTAAAAAAATATTACCGACGGGACATTCTCTTAGCAGTGAACAGTCAGTTTCAAACAATTTTAGTGTCTACCAACTAGACGTTGAGTTAAAAATAACTTACCAATCAGTTTATGTCTGGGAGTAGTCTTAAGATTATATATTTACATAATTGCTTTTAAAAAAAACAAAAAATGTTCACATAATTAAGTAATGTTAATTTTTATTAAACTTTTCTGAAAACACAAGCATTACATAAGTCACATAATTATTTACATCTTTCTTTTTAGCTTTTGCAGGATTCAAATATATAATTTGTTGGGATTAAAACTTAGTTAAAATAGTTTTAGTTTCATTAATACTGCTTGGTTACTACTGTTGCATAGTACTGTTTCATTAATACTGAATATCATTAATACTGCATGGAAGACAGTTACTACGGCTGAAGATCTCAAGTCAGTTACTACTGCAGTTACTACGGAAGATTATCATTACTACTAGCCGATGAGAGTTTCTACTGCTTGAAGATAATTATAGAATTATCTTGATCCGCAAGTTTAGCAATTCTAGATAGAATAGAATTGTAATTGTATTTAGACGTTTTCCTATTAGAGATAGGGCTAGCCTCAAGGTCTATATATATAGATCCTTGTAAAAAAAAAACACGCGTATTGATTCATAATTTGTTCAATATATTGAGGCTTAATATTCGACAAACATTATTGTTTTTCATTGTTTATCATTATACAATATTTGTTTGATCGACAAACTTGTAATATCAAGGTGTTTATCCGCTGCTGAACTTCCTTGATAATCAAGATCTTGGTTTAATCATACTTTGGGTTACATAGCCTAAACGATCCTGACATAACCTTTAAGTTGATGGTTGATGTTGGAACCCGTATGTTGGACCTCTATTTGAATTCTAAGTCTTATTAATGGCGGAATCACTAAATACTTATGTATGGTGAAGAAAACACGAATATAACCAAAATATTGATATTATAAAGCTAACGTAATGTTTTATAACTATGAATAACACCAATACAATCGATTACAACACTTGAGAGCACTCACAAAAGAGTTTCGCTGGTTTGGACTTAGCGAACGTAACTCTTGCTCTATCGGGATTCATGACGGATGCATTTATGATCCCAATGCTAGGTATTTATAGGTGTCAAAAAATACCTAAATAGTTATGTTGCGAAACTCTTAAGTCGGTTAAGAGTTACGCTAAGGAAACTCCAGGGAAGTAGTTACGCTAGCGTAACTGTTTGAAATGTAACTCTTTCATAAACGCAACAAACGCTTTACAATTCAATCTAAATACATTTCTAACTACACGACATGTCCTACTTAAAGTACAAGTTACAATCAATAATGATTATGCTCCAACACTCGACTCGCATACTATCAGACTATAAACCCTTTGGTTTATTGTACATTTATAAAAGAGTATTCAAGAAAATTGTTACCTGACATCTTTACATTTCATAATTAATCATTCTATTTGCGAAAAAATTTCGCATCACTTTGCCATTTTTCTAACGTCTCGAGAATTGTGAAATAAAAGGATGGAAATCGTCGCAATGACCAAGTCATACGACGCAAAGAATTTATGATACAAATTTAATTCTTATGACGAAAGTAGTAGCGTTAACCCAACTTTTTATAAATTTGATAATTAATTATGAAATATCAACATGTGAGAAGATTATTTTCATGATTTTTTGTATATAATATAAATTATGAAAAGGTCTTTTGACAAAATAATATAAAGAGAAGTCTTTTTTCTTCAATTTCACTTAAAACAGTTAAACCAAACATTTGCCACTAAATTACAATTCTCAATCTTTCTTGTGACAAAATAATCTAAAGAGAAGTCTTTTTTCTACAATTTTCTAACAGCTTTTTCTGGGCTTGCTTTTTCTCCTACTTCTTCTTGGTTGATCTTTATTTGTAGTAGTAGTGGTAGGAGATGATATTTCTTTTTCTTCTTCTTTAACTATTTCTTCATTTGACTTTGCTTTCTTTGACTTCATTTCTTCTAGCAAATCTTCATGTCTTTTTTCTTCCAATACTTCTTCTTCATCATCTTCATCTTCTTCTTCGCTTTTTTCGACTACTTTCCTTGGTCTCCCTCTCTTTCTTGGAGTAATTTGTTGAAGTTGTTGTTGTTCCACTTGAACATCTCCAATCATTGATGAAGATTCGGCTATGGCTACTGATAGTTCCTTTGTTTTCATTAGGATTTTCTTCTTTCCCATTTCCCAAATATTAAAAAATCGTTTTCGATCTTTTTTGCTTCACTTTAATCTTTAATCAATCTTTATGTGAAAAATCACAAAGAACATCCTCCAATAAATATTTTTCACCATCAAACAAACACCCACAAATAAAAGTAAGTTTTTTTGGTTTCACTTAAATATTTTATCAATCTTTATGTAAAAAAATCAATACCCATGTGAAACAAATATAAAAAATCTTATGAACTCAATGAATATATATAAACATGAAAGAAGAAAAGAAAACCAAGAAATAGAGATAATGGAGTATTTAAACCATGCAAGCCTTGAAGAAAAGAAAAGTAAGATGAGGAGGAAATGAGGTTTAAAGAGAGTATGTTGATAAGTGGGGACTGGGGATAATGAGAAGATTACTATACTACAACTCATCCTTTGTCTTGGCTTTGTTTTATATTCTTTATCCAATTTGTTTACTCAGAATATCACAAATGGTTTTTATGGTTGGTCATGTTTTTATGTTTTGTTTTTCATAAAATTTTTTTACACCAATTATCTTGTGGATATGATTTTTTTTTAGAGTTAATTAGACGGATGGTCCTTTTCCTCTTATATAAGTGACACTTTTTGTTCTATTTTCTAGAAAAATTACATGGATAGTCCTTTATTTTGAATTTCTGTACATTTATTCACAAACCAAGTACTAAAATAAACAAAATCAAATCAAATCTACACACCTAAGGTGAACAAACATACACCCCCGCTTATCACTTTCTCTCTCTCTTCTTCTTACTTTTATGTTCACGGTGACGATGTTACACTAACTTATAATCAATCAATCAATCGCCTCCGTTAATTTCCGACGTCAAATTCGTCGTTGCTGCTCTCTAGTTGTGAAAAATGGGCTACGATAATGGTCTCAGCCTCGATGGAATCAAAAATGAAACTGTCGATCTGGTATATCATTTTTTCAATTTTTTTTCTTCAATTAGATCTATTTTAGTTTCAATTTCAGCTTAAAATAATTTTAATCGATATATATAACGGCGGCGATTGATTGATTGCTTATGTCACCGTGAACATGAAAGAAAGAAGAAGAGAGAGAGAAAGTGATAAGGGGGTGTGTGTTTGTTCACCTGAGGTGTGCAGATTTGATTTGATTTTGTTTATTTTAAAACTTGGTTTGTGAATAAGGTAGTAAGTGGATTTGTAAAAAAAATTTTAATATTACTACAAAGAAAAAAAATTAATTGCTATAAAACAAATAAAAAGAAAAAAATAATAAAAATTACAAAAAAGGTCCTTTGCGAATAAGACAAAAGGGTAAATTGGTCATTTTGCTAAAACTAACATAATTGATTTAACACTAACGGACCAAAGGACTGTCCATGTGCAAAAATTCAAAATAAAGGACTATCCATGTAATTTTTTAAAAAATAGGACGAAAAATATCACTTGGATAAGAGGAAAAGGACCATCCATGTAATTAACTCTTCTTTTTTTTTATCACCCGTTATTCTTTCGACTTATAAAAAGACAAAAATATCTTTTTTTATTTAATTTTATGGTTTTTTTATATTTATTCCTATATATATAAAACTTTAAATCAAATAATGCATAATATAAAAATATATGCATAGAACAAAACCCCCTACCAAACCTCTTTCACCACCACCACCATGTTTCGTCGATAATCGTCATTGTATTCGGTCGACAAAATCGTCAACACTGTATAAATCAGACGTAAAACATACTACAAAAAATCACCTACATCTACACCCCAACTAATCAAATTTAGGTATGTCGTAAAAGGTAGATCGTTTAGAACATCGATTATTGAAGGGACAGACACCTTGACCACAAGCACCACCGTTATTCTAATTACATATTCAATTACGAAGGTTTGAAGTGAATATGTGTGGTTGCAGATGCGAAGAGATGAATAAATTAGGGTTTGGAATTGAAAAGGAGGATTTTAGGACACGTTGAATGATTCGTATTTGAGGTACATATTTGACTTTAAATTAGTTTAGATTTGAGAGTTGAATTCGGATTTTTTGATATGGGTTATGGAAATTAATGATTGAATACGGAAGATGGTGGTGGGAACTCGTTGGCTGGGAAAGGTGCAAAGAAAGAAAGAAAGAAAGAGAGTGATAATAATGATTTGTGGGTGATTGTTAGATTTTTTTTGCTGACGTGACATCACAATGAGAGTTGTGAGTTTTTTTGTGGAGTGATAACGATGATTGTGGGAGATGTAAGACCTACTTTTTTTTTTTTTTTTCTAAATATTATATTAAATTAAAAACTAAATAAATATATCTTAAAATAAAAACTAAATGAATATATCTTAAAATAAACACTAATATTAGAAAAAATTGACAATAAAAAATTGACATAAAATCAATCATATTCTTCATAACGAACACCTGCAAAAGAAAAAAAAATTTAGATTAAAATCATTTTGTTGAAAATTAGTTGAAAGATCTTAAATATCTTAAATTAAACCATTGAAAATGATTTTTAAGATCTTAAATTGAGAAAAAAAAAAGAAAAAGAAAAAGAAAAAAAAGAAAAAAAATAAATCAAAACGAGCCGTTGTAAAGAGAACGACCCCGAGAACGAGCCCCCACAACGACGACACACGGAGTGATAACGAGCTAGACCGCTCGTTGTCAGCTCGAGAACGAGCCACAACGGCTCCCACTCCGTGTGCTCTTAGGATTATAAAAAATAAGTTCATAAGCTCATTCTTTGTGTTTGGCTTAGTTTATGTTTTATAAGCTCATAAACTATGGTGTTTGACTTAGTTTATAATGGTAAAATGATCAAAAAGGACATGTTTGAACATGACCATAAACTAAAGTGTTTGGATTAGCTTATAATAATAATTTGATCATTTATATATATATATATATATATATATATATATATATATATATATATATATATATATATATATATATATATATATATATATATATAATACAAGGTTAAAATAAACTATCGTTTGGAATTTTAAATAATTTTAAAAAATGTCTTGAAAAAAAATAATATTAAAAAAACGATAATTAAAAAAAAAAACGATCGTTTGAGACCCTAAAATGGGTTGTTTGAGTTGTCATAAGCAATTTCTAAAATATAATTTAAACATGAATAATGTAAAAACGATACTCGTATTTCTAAAATAAAGTAAGCATAAATACTACTAGTACGAAAAGAGTAGTACCTTTATTTTTTCATCCCACCAATCGACACTTGCATCGATAGTCTTTCTTATGGGATCCCACCCAATCCTGGATTCAACTCTCATTAATCGTTGTCTCCCAATGGTTTTTAATTTGTTTGTATTGTATAACTTTTTCGGTCCTCTCTTTGATATTTTTTTATTAAGTTTTCATATCCGGCCTTATTAAATGACTACCGGGCTTATTACCAAGTTGCACCTCATTCAAACATAACTCAATAAACACCAAATGGGTATTCTTATCCCAAACAGGTGGGTCTTTTTTTCCCCCCTCTTTACTGTTGTACCAACACGATTTTCATTATCATTGTTCGAGTCCATGAATAACAAATCAAAATATATACCGACAAAATAAACATGAGAAAAACCTAACACTATAATCACACAAAAATCTCAACAAACAACAATAAATAAGATTATCATAAGAAACATACG
This sequence comes from Senecio squalidus, assembly GCA_910822075.1. NCBI lineage: Eukaryota > Viridiplantae > Streptophyta > Magnoliopsida > Asterales > Asteraceae > Senecio > Senecio squalidus. The sequence goes on along the minus strand of CAJVGC010000065.1, from coordinate 51,428,561 downwards.
AAACACTTATTTAGCAAAAATTAATAACATCTAACAACAAGAACTAATAAACCAAAAATGTATATTAAAAAGGAAAAAATAAATAATCAAAAGACATGTAAAATGTAACGAATTTGAGTTTACATACCCGTTTATTTGATTTTCGACAGCATAGCAGGTGGATGAGATCGATGTGATGAGAGCATTACCGTTGGAAAATTGGAGGCGATATAAACTGGATAGAATAACGTTAGTTTTTTAGGGTTAATTTAGGGGTATATTGGTAATTTGTTAAAAAACCTGATATATAAGCTCAAACTTCTTTTCATAAGCCACAAATTTTGGGCTTATGAAAAACCTTCTTAATAAGCTGATAAGCTTAAGCTTATAAGTCCATCCAAACACCTAAAGTGAGCTTATTAAACATTCATAAGCTCATAAGCTAATAAGCACCTTTGATAAGCCAAAACAAACACCCACTAAATGGTATATGATAATAGAAAAAATTATTTAAAAAATAATAAAATGAAAAGAAATTAATAAAAAGGGTAATTTTGTCTTCTTATGAGTTAAAAGGATGAGCGGTGATAAAAAATCAAACCTGAAGGATGAGCGGTGATAAAACAAATTTATAAAGGACGAAACGTGAAAAAATAACCTATCATAAAGATTATTTTTGATATTCTCTTTTATTTATTTGTTCCTTTTTGATGTGTGTGACCTTAGTTTAACATGTTGACTAGGGGTGATAATTTGTGTGTATTCGGATTGACACGTTGACGTATCAGTAATATTTGACCCACACACGACAAGAATAATTAGTTGTGATAAAACTTCAATATTGACCCAAACACATATGAGTCCGTTTAAATAAATGGGTTGCTCGAGTTGGTGTGCCAAAGATCCCTATTTATCTTGTCAAAATTTTGGTTTGGCATGTCAATGTCAATATTTGTGTTGACATATCGGTAAAAAACACTTTTTTCAAAATTAAAAAGTGCAGACAAACCAACACAACATTGAAAATATCCAACCCAAACAAAACATTAGAAATAAATCTAGTTTGGTGGGTTGAACCTATTTGACAACCCTAAGTTGTTTATTTCCGTGTCAGTTTGGTATCATGTCGGAAATTACCGCCCTAGATGTATGAAGGCATTTCATGTCTTTGGATTTTTGGATTGTGTATTGAATCTCTCTTATCTAATTATTTATTGGTTTATAAATCTTGTATAAATAATTTTGAGTGGTTTGATGAGCAATCTTATTATTTCAAGATCAAAATTATAATGTTTTTAAATCATATTATCATGTATTGAAATGGAATCCCAAACAAGCCATAAGTAGATAAATGTTTTTATGTCACATCTTTTTCTCATAGTACTTTCAACTTCATTTTTCTAAAAGCGTTTCATGAACCCAAACATATATAATAAATGCCATCTCTAAATTTTAGTTTCAACCAAATCAACCCCCACATGGTTAAGTATATCACATCTAACTCAATTAAAAAGAATGTCTAACAAATCTGGAATCGTACAACTGGATCACCACTACCTTCATAAAAAGGAATGCGGATTCTTTTTGAGCAACTAAATCACTACCATCACTGAAACTTTTTTTTGCCACATTATCGACCATTACCATTACCATTACCATTACCATTACCGCCTTCATATATATTATATTTTCATCACTATCACTACCCTTTAAAAACTAAAAAATAAATAAAATGACCCAAAATCCCCGCAAAGGGTGTGGTCATTTCTGTGAAAATGGAAGGGAGATCGAGCTTACAGGCCGCGACAAGCGGCGTGGCAAGTGGTTATAACGTTTGTTCTTAGGGAGGTAATACTAATTGGTACTACTTCATATACTCACATTATTCTAAAACATTCTATTTTTGTACGTTATTTTTTTTACCTAATGTTAAAATAGGGAAAAAGTTGACAAAAAACATTCTATTTTTGGATTTCTAATAGATCATCCTTTGGCTCGCTTAGCTGGTCCCAATGGATTTCTGATCCAAGTGAATTTTTGTGAGCGTTTGTAATTCTTGGTTCTTCTTGTACAATGTTGGGTTCTTTTTTGCTGTAACTTTTCTTGTTCGGTTTCTTTTCCTCCTACTTGGAGGCCTCTTTGTATTGTTCTTTCTCTAGTCGTCACTTTGAGGATTTATTTGGTACGCTTGGTTTTGCGAAATAAATACAAAATACGATATACCTATTATGATAAAATAAAATGCAAGCTTATTTTGAACATTAATAGACGTATGATGTAATTAAACCACTGCTAAAACAATATTGATCGACAAAACAAATGCAAAACTTAATAACCACATTAGATCACGACAACTACACATCAGTAGTTGTGATGTGTGCTTGATCTTCGAGGCAATCTCAAATATGCACTACATTAAATATTCAAAACACGTCAAAATTAAAGTTAAGTGATATGCATTTAGGTTTTAATTGAGATCAAATCAAAGGACAACAGCCTATTCAATCCTTTTAGGTTGAACTCACAAGTTACAACTAGGTATGTTCATATACGTATGCTTGTCGACTAAGCTAAGCCTTAAAAGAACCACCCGGCCTGCAGAGTATAAAGTAACTTTCGTTTTGAAATACTTTTCTCTAATTGACCATTTATTTTTGTTTGTTCTGGTTATCCTTTCACATACTCTATTATACATTATTAAGTGTCACTTGTAATAGTATCGAGAATAAATAAATAGATCATAAGAAGTTTCGATAAGAATATTACAAGGGTGTTTCAACCATCATTCATCTAGTATTCGTGTATAATTTATATGAGTACTAGATTGGCCATTATACTTACTATATGTACCATCCGCAGCAACAATTAGCAGTCTGCAAGTTAGATTTTGGCTAACCAATAGACTCGGACACTGGAGCAACTGCTCACCCAGCAACAAAGTTGCTATTAGTCGTAGTAGTTGCAACACATAATGATTTTTCATTGAACCCCCAGAACTTTGCAGCTTTCACGTCATCTTGTACCATTAGTTTTGAGAAATCATCGTGGTCATACTTCATCATCGCTTTTCCTCCAAACTCAGTAGGAAGATTATCCACATCAAAATAAGATTTCATGAGGTCCACACTCTCTTTATTCTTAGGGTACACAAATTTCACCTTTTGGAACGTTTTCGGATCCAAGAAGTATTTAACTATCTGCATACCAGTACAGTCGGTTTATAACTTATCTATGATGCAAATAGATAATCCGAGTAGCAAACAACACAAACCTTCCAAAATGCTTGAAATATTCGTGGTGGGTTGTACAAAATTGCCACACCAAGCCTCTGAGGATAGTGGTTCTGTAGTATACTTATAGTGTCTCGGGCTGTTTTAATTGGCACATTAATGCTGAAAGACAAACCAGTGAAGTCTATCAACCATACCATCTCTTCCTGTCCTTCCGGAAGATTCAGGATTGCGTTTTCCATCATGTACACGAGATGTCTGATCTGGCTGTCCATTGATGTTGTATTCTGGAACACGGGCCGTCATTAGAGTGTGTACCATAAAAAGGATAAAGGAATAATTTCAGGATTTTATAATCACCTGCATTCCAGGTTTCATTATTAGAATCGACCTTTCAAAACGATCATGAAACTTTGCTCTGAATAGTTTGCCCGTTTCACCTTCAACTGCAACTTCTTGCTAACAAGTGAAACAAAAAGGTCGTCGGTACAATTCAATTCAAAACTATATGAATTTTTGGCTTTAAGTGTATAACCTTGAGACATTTCCGAATTACTATAAACATTACTTTAGAACGCAAGTCTTAAAACAATGTGTGTTAGTTTACACTTCTGTAAGTCTGACCACTTACCCAACGGATTTCTTCTGGTTTATACGTAGATCTCCACATAAGCGTCTCTTCCAACATCTTTTTTGCTTTGTCTACACTCCAGTTACGAGCTTCCAGATATCGTTTCAAGCACGCATCAGTGCAATATAGCAAGTTGCGACCAGAAAGCGGACCAAGAGCAGCTTTCAGCTCACTGATCTGCAATGATGATAACATTATTAAAGCTACTAAAACATTAAATTATACAGAGACTAAAAAAGAAAGTTGAAATTCAGTCACACATATTCATTAGCTTGTGATTTACCTTGGCCTCGGGTTTCTGTTCATGATGCTCCTGCTCTTGTTGCTGAAGAGAACCGCGACGGTGAAACATGGGTGTGATGTTAAAACGTGCAACTACAGTCCACAGAGGGAAATTATATATCGTTTATACCCGGTAGACTACCAAGACAAACTCTTTGATAAAAATGTTCATAGCCTCAATACATTGAAAAAGAACTAGAAATGTATACACGATAACTCATGTAAAAGAAAGATAAGGAATCGTCTTAAACAGTATAAACTCCATGTGCAGCTAGATTGCGAGGTTAATATACATACCAAAAAATCCAATTCAATGATCAGATAAGTAGGTGCTAGACACCACTGGCTATTAAATGCCATAATACGAAACAGAGTTTATGGGCATACAAATTACTTCAAGTATTCTTTACAATTGTACCTTTCACCAAAAATAAGCTATGTCATTTAAACATCGCCAAATAAAACCACATATTAAACCGGGACAACAAAGAAGTACTATGATCAATACAAGATTTAAGCTTCATGGGTGTGTGAATTAATTTTCCGTTTCACCAAATAAAACCGACAAACAGAAAGCTGCTTTTAACTTATTCTTATATAACTGCGTATAAAAAATATCTGTAGTGAATTTCTTTAGGACATGCTCAATAACTAACTGCATTACTTTTAACAATTTCGAAACCTGCCGCAACGATATCAGGTGAATGGCTTAATATGATGATTAGAACAATGTTGCAGCCAATATAAAGCTCATAACCCATTGGAACTAATCACCTAAATCATTACACTATTATTTTTAAAGCTATAATAATCAAATTAACTTGTATAAGAAGGTCACCCGACTACTCAAAGTCACCACGTACGTAAATCATGCCGAATAACAGAAAAAGTAGTGAAAGATAAATAAAAAAACCCAAGCCTTATTCTTGACGTTAAGCTCGATTTAAATGACCTCATTAACCTATAAACCTTGAGATTGATCTTGAAGAACAACGTATAAATCGTAAACATAACTGGATCACAAGATATGTAATACATAACACGTATGGAATGAATACGAAACTGAATCATGCAATTGCTAGTATTAATATATCATTAGTAAACAAAGTTGATAGAAACAAATAGGAGTAAAAAAAACATTACATATGGTTTTTTATTACAAAACGTACCTTCGATTTAGATCAACGTATAGATTACATATACAAGTATATATGTGTGTGTTTCAGGTTACAAAAGATCCAGAGAACTGAGGTTGGTTTGTTTAAGCTCCACAAATAAAAATATGTGACACGAGATAAAAGATTAAAGTAAGCTAGCATGATCCATGATCCAAAAGGTTTCTTTTAGGTGGTATAATATTTATTAGACACGTTGTAGATGACTGTCATATACCCTCCAAATAATAATGTTGTTGACCAAGATGTTATAGCCTATCTCGACGTTCGATATTTCCGTATGTTTTCTGAGTACGTATGTCTTTTTTTCTTACAAAGTTTTTTGTCTGCCTTTTGGAATTGTTTTCGATTTTTGTTTTTGGGACGACCTACTTGTCATTTTTCTATTGATGGCCGATTCATTGTCAAAATTTTATCGGAGCATAACCATTCAAAGTAATGTCCAACTTGATTTTTCAGCATGTACCCAGGGACATATCTAGCATGTTAATTATGGTATGAATGTCCATATCTTATAGAATATTATAAATCAGATATTTGACTATAATTAACAGATTGTTTCTTGGTGATTAATCACTCATATACTATAAATACATACTTCTATATGAGATAAATAATACAATTCTCCATTCTGTTTTCTCTATCGATATAAAATTATAAAAAACTTATATAGTGTAAGGATTCTAAGATAGAGAATAGATGTTATCCGAACTAACAATCAAGGATTCAAGGTTACGATATGGAACAAATAATTCAAAAAACATGTATTGTACTATTGTAACAAATTAGAGACATGAACTACACTTGTTAAATTTATAGTCAAAACTCATAATTGCTAAGCAAAATCAATAAAACCTTTCAAATAATTAAAGCATATAGTTTTGGCAAAACACAACAAATTTAAACAACTTATTTTCTTTCATACATCAAATTATCAAGTTCAGATTAGGGATAAGATCTTATAATAAAATATCATATTAGAATGTTACTGAGAAATCAAAGAATAATAGGAACCGAACTACACACAAGTAATTGCATTGGAACTTTATTTTCGAGAAAAATATATAATTATTATAAGATCTTACAAAAAATACCATAGCGTGAGTTTTAACTAATATTGTTTTCGTTAAAACCTATTGATAAGCAAATAATTCAAGAACTTTAGACTACCAATTTTGCTACATGCACAACCATGAAATTAATTTAAAATATAGACAAGGACAAAATATTTAGTGCCAAACTGAAAAACAATACAGAAGACATCACCATGAATTAACCGTGTAGCCATGATTCTAGGATAAACATGGTACGAACCAATTATTAAGATAAGTGAAATGGCATAGGTGCTATATGTGGCCTTGGGGGTGTGCTGGTCGTGTGGTCGCACAGAGCCTCCGATTTAAATTTTTTTTTTTTTTTTTTTTCTTTTTTTGGTACAAGCTTACAAATTATCTTTGTCCCACATTTGAGTCACAAGAGAAAGAAGAGTTTAGTTTTTACTTTTTTCCCTCAATGGTGGAAGAAGAAAATGATTAATTGATTAGATAGCTATAAATTAACCTACATATGCCTTTGAAAAAATCACACCACATATACTTTCAATTTCAGATACGTATTTGATTATTATGTTTAATATTGTCAAAAGTATCGTATTGGATAGTTTATATATTGTCTATGAATACAATATATACTATATGTTATACAGTTAGTTAGTAGATAATTGTTAACCTGTTAAGTTTTTATTTATTTTTTCTATAAAGAATGCCTCTTTACTATTTCTCATTACTATTGGATAGTTTATCTATTGTCTAAGAATACAATATATATTATTTATTTTTTATTTATTACTAAGAATACAATATATACTATTTCCCATTACTGTTGCATCCACCGAAAAAAGCTTTTCTAAACTAAAACTCTTAAAAACTTATTTGCGGTCGACCATGTCGGAAGAGAGATTAAATGCATTGGCTTTAATTTCAGTTGAGAACGAGTTTCTTGATAATATTGATTATGAAAGTATAATAGATGAATTTGCTTCAAAAAATGCTAGAAGATCGATGTTTAGAAAATAATAATGTAACTCGTGTTTATTATAATGAAAAATATTTATTATAAATTTTATAGGGGTTCTATTATTTTTTTGCACCAGGACTCCGAAATGTCAGGGTCGGGCCTGGTGCTGTTTGTCACGTTTGTTCAAATAAGAGTTTGTTTAACTCTTTGAAGGATGTTAATAATGGAGAGAAGCTTTTCAAGGGCACTTTGCCACCGCTGATATCATGTGTGGGGGGAATGTGATCATTAAGATGACATCTGAAACGTAACTCATTCTTAGCAATGGGTGTATGTTTTGGAGATTCTCGTGTCTGGTGGGTATTGAACAAGTTTTGTTTTTAAATTGTATTTGAGTCTGACAAGGTCGTGTTGAGGGTGTCCATTAACCTAAGGTTTGCCCGTAATTATGGATTTTGTAACTAAGATTTGCTCAAATTAAGGATGTTCATTGAAAATTAATGACGAAAAAAGTAATTAATTTCTAAAAATGGGCGATTCATGCAACTTTTTAAGCTTAGAAATAAAATCCATAATATTTGATAAACTTAAGAGACGATTTAAGTAAAATATTATAAATAATTGCTTTGGTTATCTTATCTATTATTATTATTATTACTTATAATCTAGAGTCGTCGGCTATCTAATGTGTGAGATATTCCAAATAGTGGAATGGTATGCATTTGAAACTCCTGACTATTTGGTTGCCCTATGTTTTAATTACCATAATGTGATTAATGGCATACTAATTATTGAGGTATAATGATATTTAAACTCCATAGTTACCCTAAGTTAATAACACATACGTTTTTAGGTGTTTGTGGTATTAATGGCATACTAATTATTGAGGTATAATGATATTTAAACTGCTCAGTTATCTTAAGTTAATAACACAGACGTTTACTTATAATCTAGAGTCGTCGGCCATCTAACGTGTGAGATATTCCAAATAGTGGAATGGTATGCATTTGAAACTCCTGACTCTTTGGTTGCCCTATGTTTTAATTACCATAATGTGATTAATGGCATACTAATTATTGAGGTATAATGATACTTAAACTCCGCAGTTACCCTAAGTTAATAACACAAACGTTTATAGGTACTCCAATAGTTGGTGGTATTAATGGCATACTAATTATTGAGGTATAATGATATTTAAACTGCTCAGTTACCCTAAGTTAATAACATAGACGTTTTTAGGTACTTCAAAAGTTAGTGGTATCCACTTGGAATCTTAATGGTTTGAACGACCATAATGTGATTAATGGCATACTAATTATTGAGGTATAATGATATTTAAAGTGTTGAGTTACCCTAAGTTATTAACACAAACGTTTTTAGGTACTCCAAAGGTTGGTGGTTTTGTGTTTTTCTATTTGAGTTAGTTCGCCAGAAAAGTTACTTTTGCATCAACAAGCCCCATAACTACGTACAATTATGTCTCTTTCGAAAAACATGTCTCACTCCAAGATTGGTACCCTTGACCCAACTAGAGAAGATTGAGTTGTTCATGTACGGCTTTGTAGAATGTGGGAGACAATAAATACGAAACTTGGTGATGTCTTACTTGGGTTGGAGATGGTTATGGCTGATGATGAGGTAATTTCTAATTTGTTTGAAAATTTTAAAAGCCGGAAAAAGGGTACGCCACAAAAACAGTTAATATACAATAATTCCTACCAATGTTTTTTATGTACAACGATGGAAACTGTGGGGGGTTAAATTAGTTTCTTACATGTTTTTTTTTTTTTTACCAAAAAGGGCGGTTCGATACAAGGTTTCATCACTAGAAATCATATACGAAAGTTTAAAGCTCTTCTCGAAGAGGGCCAGGTATATCAAATCTCGAGGTTCAGAGTGATTGAAGGTCAAATGGGATATAAAGTTGTCCCGAATCAATACCGCATCCGTTTCAACATTGCATCATCGGTTCGTAAACTTGAAGGTGGTCATGAGGAGTTTCCATTGAATGTGTTTAGTTTCACACCAGCGGAAGTTCACCATTGAAGGTGATCAAAGGTGTTGTAGAAATTATTCGAAACCATTCGATTTAATTGAACATTTCTGTTGTAATTTGTAACGAATCTACATATTGTATTTAATTTGGTGTTTGGGGATTTTTGGAAGCTGAGTTTTATACATTCGAGGGAAACAGAAAGTAGCAGGAAATAGGCGCAAACCATGTGTTTTAATTTTAGAAAGTAGAAGGTCGGTGGCGGTTAAAGACATAAAACTCCTGATTCTGATCATTGTTCGTGACAAATCTCTTTACAAAATTGTCACCGCGCAACGCGCGGGAATACGCCTAGTTATTGATATAATTATGACAGAATATTTAAAAGTATTAATTTGTGTTCTTTTTAGATTTCTAATAAATGTCTAAACATTCGACAAAAGCGTAATCAAACGAACAAACTAATCAAAATTGGTTAGACAAAGCGAAATAATAAACAAACTAACCAAACAAAACACAATGCAATATGCATAAACCCTAAGTGAACGAATCAAATTAAGCACGAGGATTTGATACCATTTTGAAAGAAAGGTATATAAAGTTATAAACCAACCAAATACAAAACGAAAGAAACTATATTGCTAGGTAAGTCTCGGTAAATAGTCTTTGTTCTCTTTGTAATCTTTTTCTTTCGAATTGTGTGGTTTGACTTCGAGCTTTGCTTTTATCTTACTCTATCTATGTAGTTATGTATGTATAATTTCTCGTATGTATGTATAATATGTATGTGTGTATCCGTGTATGTATGTATATCTACGTACCTATGTATGTATAATATGTATCGTATGTATATAGTTGTATATGTATCGTTTTGTATGTGTGTATCTATGTGCCTATATATTGTTTATTTATGTAGCTATGTATATATGGTATGTATGTATGTGTGTATCTATGTGCCTATGTATATGTCTATTAATGTAGCTATGTATGTATGGTATGTATTTGTATATATGTAGTTATGTATGTTTATGTGTATCGATGTAGCTAGGTATGTAAATGTATATCTTTTTAGCTATGTATTTATAGAGAAAATATCAATTAAGACCTATAATTTTCTTGATATAAAAAGACATCATTTTGACCCTTGATCCCATTTTAATCTAATCGTTAAGATTAAAACCAAAACTCATTTTTATTTTATTTTTTTAAATTAATTTATCTCACAAACCGTTGATCGTTAGACGAAACAAAATACACCGTTGCGATCGTCTCGTTTTTATCTTTAATTAGAGCAGTGGTGTTATATACTTTCGACGACTTTTTTTTTTTTTTTTTTTTATGGGTATTAAAATTATAACGATAATATCATATATGATATTTACATCATTACGTAAAATTGTATAAAAGAGAATTACTATAAAATGTATAAACTATTTAAATTTAGAAAAAAAAATCGAATTTTAACTAGATTTATTTTTTCTCATTTTTTGATATATAAAATGTGATATACTAAAATCACATATGATACTACTATATCATATGTGATATTACTGTAAATCATATATGATATGAATATAAATCATATGTGATATATATTAAAATCGCATATCATAATATTATATCATATGTGATATTATTGTAAATCATATATGATATGAATATAAATCATATGTGATATATACTAAAATCACATATGATAATACTATATCATATGTGATATTAGTGTAAATCATATATGATATGAATATAAATCATATGTGATATATACTAAAATCATATATGATAATATAATATCATATATGATATTACTGTAAATCATATATGATATAAATATAAATCATATATGATATTATGTATGTAAAAATGTTAAAACTTAAAAGACAATAACACACATGATTTTAACTCTAAATATGAATTTTAATACACAACAATGTTATACAATGTATAACCTATATAGACCCAGAAAAAATTCGAATTTTGACGACTTTTATTTTTTCGTTTATGGCCAAATGTTGAAATTCGTAAGACAATATCACATATGATTTGAACACTAAATACGAGTTTCGAAACATAGATTTGTTATATTACATACATTCAACTTAAATCAAAAAGAAAAACAAAAAAAATAATATGTCAAACTACTGATATCACATATAAAACATTGATTTGTAATATAAAATTTCAAAACTCGTAAAAAAACCCGAAAATAAATTTCGTCAAAAGTATATCGAGTGGGTGCTCTATAGAAAGAGGAGAAAATGCTCGTTTTAATGGTACAATTTATTCGTTTAATACATTTACCGTTTATGAGATAATTAATTTTTAAACAAAAAAAAAGTTATGATGGGTTTTTGAAATAAAGAGTTGTGATTGGTCCATTTGGTCTCAAATTTTTTAATAGTCTTTCTTGATCTCAACCCTGTATTTATATGTGTATCTATGTAGCTATGTATGCATGTCATTTATGTGTGTATTTATGTAGCTTTGTATGTATCATATGTTATAGCTATGTATGTATCTATGTGTATATCTATGTATCATGTATTAATTTCGAACGAATTTGATAATCATAGCAAGTATTGATAAATTGTTAATCCTTACTCAAAACCTAAATTTTTATATTACCAACGATATTTTAATTTATGTTTATAATTAAGAATGTTAATTATGTTTTTAACTTGAAGAAATTTGATTTTAATTATCATTAATGTATTTTGTTATTCATATAAACTTTATGTTTTTAATAATAATAAAATTAATTATCATTAATTTTGTTTGTTTATATTTAATAAAACATAGTTTTTTAAAGAGTAAATTACATAGATCGTCCCTAAGGTTTATATGGAATTATGGTTATCGTCCCTAAGTTTAAAAAGTTGCATGGATGGTCCCAAAGTTTAGAGTAATTACGGATTTCGTCCCTATTTTGGATGTCCGTTAATTTCTACCGTTACCCTTCCCTCACGTGTAAAACACGTGAGGGTATTTTAGTCTTTTTACACTCTTCTCCCCCAAAATCAAATAAACCCTAAATAAAAAAAGCTTACACAAACACCCCTTCACACACACACACACACACACACACACACACACACACACACACACACACACACACAAACAGACACACACACACACTAACAGATTCTTTTCAATCCACAGATTCTTCAAAAAAAAATCAAATCAAAACACGGTGTGTGGCGACGGAGGATGAAACGACGGTGGTGGCGGCGAGTGGTGGCGGCGCCGGATTTGGTGGTGGCGGCGTCCAATATGGTGAAATTGATGTCCGGATTTGGTGGTGGCGGCGTCCAATCCGGTGGTGGCGGCGCCGGATTTGGTGGTCGTTGTTTCTGTTATTAGGTTAAAACGAGGAAACGACGAATGGTCGTTGTTTCTGCCTTTGTTTCTGCATACGAGCAACTATCCCCCAAACGGTGTTGTAATCACGTAATCTGGCAGCAATGTCAATGGCGTGGTCAAACGAGGTGGCAGAGTGAGTGTAGGTGGGGTGGCGTTCGAGAAGCTTAAAGAATTGGAGGGCTTTGGGGCCATGGTTCCACAAGCGTTTTAGGATTTTGTTTACCAGGTCCGGTGTCCAGCAGACCGAGTTGGTTTCTAGATTGAATCTGGGTTTTCATTTGGGTTTTAATGGTTTTTATTTAGTTTAGGATAGAATCTATGTTTTAATTTTGGTTTGATTTTGGGATTTTTGGTTATGAATCTGATTTTGATTTTTGGTTATGAATCTGATTTTGATTTTGATTTTCATGGAGATGAATCTGGTTATGGAAGGAAAGGGAAGGAGGGTGAAAGATTGGAAATGACTAAAATACCCTCACGTGTTTTACACGTGAGGGAAGGGTAACGGTAGAAATTAACGGACATCCAAAATAGGGACGAAATCCGTAATTACTCTAAACTTTGGGACCATCCATGCAACTTTTTAAACTTAGGGACGATAACCATAATTCCATATAAACCTTAGGGACGATCTATGTAATTTACTCTTTTTTAAATTATTTGTAAAAGATATTTTAATTAATAATATTTTGTATTTTAATCATATATTATAATAACATTTATTTAAATTATAATATTGAGTAAATATCTATTGAGACGACAACGTTTCAATAGATAAATCCGAAAAATCATCATATATATTTTCTAATTAATGTTTTTATTTTAATTATATATTTAAATAAAATTTATTTAAATTAAAATATTTGGTAATATCTATTGAGACGACATGTCGTCTTAATAGATGAACCCGAGAAATTTTTTGTTGGAAGGAAATTTAAAAAATCTTAAAATTTTTTAAGATAGAGTTGGTGGGATTTTTTTTTTATGGAGTGGTGGGAAAAGAAAGTTGAAAAGAAATTGGAAAACAAATTTGCGACGACCAAATATCTATAGAGACGAAATATCTATAGAGACGAACTGTCGTCTCTATAGAAAAAGTCAAACTTTATATTGAAAAAACATATTTCTTTTTTCTCGTAGTGGACCTATTGAGACGACGTCGTCGTCGCAATAGTTATTTTAAATCTATATTGTAGCGGTGTTTGTTTGTTGAAAAAGGTTATGACATGTTTCTAATACAAATCCGTTTTGTCTCGGGTTCCAGTTAACAGTTCACATAGATTCACAAAACCCAACTCAACGACATGGCATTCTGTCAGAGAAGACTCCGGTTCCTGGTAGAGAATTCTAGAAAATAGATCGGATATGAAAATTAATTTCAACAAATAGTAAATAGACAAGTGACAAATTACGCGTTACACCTCTACTATGAATATACATCTTATTAGCCATGATAAAATCAGTTAATTTTTCTGGCACAGCATTTTTTGAATTTCGAACATCTTTCGACACATGATTTATTATCTTTCCCACAATTTATGAAGTCTCCTTCACAACAACACCATTTGTCCTTCGTTGGAAAACAATCGATCATGCAAGAACCTTTTGTTGAAATTCCAAGTGTCTTGATGTCGTATGTTTCACATATTTCATTTTCACTACCTATAAATATTGATGATTTTGTTAAGTAGAAATTACAAAAGAAGGCGAGAGAAACAAAATTTATAATGGAAAAATTACTCTCATGACAATGGAACAATATGAGAAAGCTTAAGCAAAAGACGATCATATGTAGTTCAACGAGCTTGATCATGACGATGGTTGTTTTGATAAGATAACTAGTTTACTTGTATATGTTGAATAGATGCTTGAGGCAAAATTTGATAAATAATAATAATAACGAAATTTAAACTTATATGTACATCACGCGAGTGACGTGATTACTTATTTAACCCATTAACAATACTATTTTTTATTGTTTTGCTATAGGTAAGGACTATTTGAATCGGTAAATGTCCCTAACAGAATTCGAATTTTGTACCTCTCACTTTTAGGGACAGTTTTATCCAATTTTAAATTGTAATTATATCATTATAGGGGTGTAAACGAGTCGAGTCGAGTTGAATATTGCCAAACTCGAACTCGACTCGGTTGGTAAAACTCGAGCTCGACCGAGCTTTAAATTTTATGCTCGAGCTCGACTTGATTACCAAAATTCATGATCGAAAATCGACTTGAACTCGATTACCATACTTCAAGCTCGAGCTCGATATATAATCGTTATATAAACTCGACTCGACTCGTTTCATATATATATATATATATATATATATATATATATATATATATATATATATATATATATATATATATATATATAAACTTATATAGTAACAATAATTTAGTAATTGTATATATAAAAGAGTAAATTTCTAATTTAGCAAAATCTCGATAAGGTTCGCGAGCCTATCGAGCAAAATATCTTTGAACTCGAACTCAAACTCGACTCGAAAGTTTATTCGAGTAGCTCGAGCGCGATTAAATCGAGTTGATCTCGAATTGCTCCCGAGCTCTCTCGTCTCGTTTACACCCCTATCAGTCATTAACAATATCAGCATTAGTAAAAATGATATGTGCGACTTTGTGAGAACAAACACGGCCAAAGCCCTTAACCAGATGCGCAATATCAGTTTAATTTATGTTATAATTTGGTTTCTTTAATATAATTTCTTTTTGATATTTCGGGGTTCTAAAATAATCAGAGCCTTGTACGATAGCACCTCTTGCACACTCTACGCTATTACCATATGTCCCAATCGATCGGTCTCATGCAACATTAGTTTATATATATATAGTATAATTCATATTTTCCTAACCTAACAAATGATATTTTGTGTTTACTAAATTTCTAATTAAGGTATTTACACAAATGTCAAATATCATACAATAAAGGTACGTACATTGTCATTTTAAGCTAGTTTCTTTACTCAATATTGTTATTAATGTTTACATAACATGCAATTACAGTCACTACCATACGGTGAAAGGTTGAACTACAATAAAAATAGATTGTGTCAACATGGTTACATTTTCCCTATAATACGGATAACTGAACCTACGTATACCATCCTTGGGAATTAGCTAAGTTATTAATTATGAAAATACTTAAACATGACAATTTGATTGGAAAACATCACCCACATGATTGTCGTGATTTACAAGTGAAGATTCACAAGAAATTGAGTTAGTTATAACAATAAGAAAACAAAAGGTTTGATGCACGGAGTTGATTGAATATATATTAATAATATTTTATTGGAGGTTTTTATAACTAAAATATTAGTCATCGCCAACTTTCATTGCGGTAATTAAACGAATTGTCTATGATATCCATAACACCTAATCTATCATTTTCAAAAGTTATTACTATTATTTTGTATTCAGAGATTATCATTAGCAGTGGTAGGTTTTGTCTATATCTTGATGGAGATATAACCAAAATAACGTTTTAGCTTATAATTTTTTAGGGCTATGTATCGTACGGCTTTAAGGTTAAATAAACATATATATGGTTCGGTTTAAGCAATTGGTTTTGATATTCAAAACACAAAGCAAAGCAAATCTTTTTGCAAAAATCTTACATCGGCTGACCATGTACGGATTATTAGATTAATTTCAACCTGGATACCACAAAACGATTTGATTCGACTGGTTTAACTACATGAGATAGAAGGGATATGAGATTTCGATGAATAGATTTTTCTTCTGACTCGTTGTTCAAATACAATCATAGTTTCTCATAGGGAAAACTTGTCACATGATCTCTAACACCTTAGACAAATCTCACATCGTCCGTAGACCCGAGTGATGTTGGGTATATGAGTAAACATTTAGTCTTTCATGAAACGGCGTGATTTGGTGGCTACAGATACCGCAGAGCTTAGAAACTCTGTAGTTAAGCGTGTTTGGACCAGAGTAGTTCCAGGATAAATGACCCCCTAGGAAGCTCTACCAAAAGTAAATCCGTAAGTCTTGCTGGCAAAGAGTACAATATCGTGGTCATGAAAAAGTGGGGTGTTACATGATCAAAAGTTGTTGAAAGTGTACTTTTAACGAAAAAACCTCTTAAATCATTATACTTCATTAATAAATTGTTATCATCAAACAAATATCCTATCTTGCATCTTATAGGTTAGACAAAAGTTTGTTAATGAGAGTATTGTAATATTTGAACGAAGTTATGTTATGTCTCTTCGTTCAAATATCACAATACCCTTATTCACAAACTTTTGTTACATAAGAGACACTTACAAAGGTAATTTCCTATCAAGTTGTCCATCCATGTTCTTCGGTATTCTTTTATTTTGTTTTCCTCGGACTTTGGAAATACCTTGACCTCTTCATCTTCGCCCGGTTGATATATTTGTTTCAAACTAAATGTTTAAAAACTAGCATGTCGTAGTGTAGTACACATAATGCAATCTGGTAGAAATAAACTGAGAACAACCTATTAAGACATTTCAAAATCTTTGAATATTGTTTACGAAAATAAAATTATCCGAGTGCAAAGAGTTCAAGATGTATATTTGCATATCAGAATCAGTCATAAACATTTTACATTTTGCCAAACTCCTAAATAAAAATGACCTTAAAATTTTGGGTTTAGATTCAACAATGTCAAGAAATTAACTAGTGTGAATTCAGTATACTACATTATTAAAACATATCAGAATTTTTCTTAGCAATTAAAACTTCGAATAACACTAAAATAAAATATTATCAGAATTGGTTCTACCTCTACTCAAAACTAGAATAAAATGTAGTAATAAGCTGATAATTGAAATATATCAAACATAAAACCATTCCTTTAGCCGTTTTTAAGCGCGGTATAAATTCAAGTATTTAGGTATTCAACTTCATCATTTTATCATTTCAATCTTCTTATCTTTTATCAAAAATTTGTTGATAAACGGTTGGATCATTGATGCCAATAAAAAACAAAGGTGAACTATAACTTTTTCATAAGTGCACTTTTAAAGAGTAGACTATCTTATCTTGAAGAATTTGTCTTTAGATAGTCTACTATTGGCACACTGTTGTAAATGGAATAGATTTTAGCATGGTTCAAATACTAACACGAGTCAGCCACTCCTAAAAAGAAAAACTACTCCTAAAATAAACCCGACAGAAAAAAGAACTACAACGCCACAAATCCACGAACCAAACAAACTACTGTTGGTATTTGAATAGTTTTAGCAAATGTGTGTCCGTAAATGTGTGAGCCTACGGGAGCGTACACATCGACATTTAGAGACGACTACAAGTTTAATTTATTTATTAAATATTACTTAATGGTTAAGTGTAATATTTATTAAATTGAGGGTTTATTATGTAAATAAGAAGGTTTCCTTATTGTAATATAACTCAAACTCTTAGATTTGAAAACCTAACCCTAATTGATTACAAAAACATAAAATTCGATGGTTTGAGCCGATCGGTTATTTGAAATAAAAAAAGGGTTTTTGTTTTTCTTTTTGGTTTTTGTAATAAAGAGTTGTTGCTAAGACAATTGTTGTACAAAGCAATTAAACGTGTACTAGCATACTAGTCTGTCGCTAAAAGAAGGTGTCGTGTACGTAACCGTAGATTAGATCTTACACTTAGATCTACGACCTTTGCTTGCTTCTAATTCAAGGTAATTCTTTATCCGATTTATTATTTACTATGTGATCCTAAATTCCGCTGCAATGTATTGTTTGACAATATGACTCTATTTGTATACCTATAGTGGTATCAGCCAAAACATAGGTAAATATTATTTTGGATCTAAAACATCAAAATTGAGGGGGATCTAGGGTTGGTTTATTGTATGATTTTACAAAATTAAAAAGTTAATTTGAAATCAATCAACCTTGCAATTTGATGTTTAATATTTACCTTATTTACTTTTATGCAAAATTATGTTTATAAAGTTACATGCATAACTTTGTAAGCATAATTAGATATATTGATATTGTTAAAAAGTAAATTGAATTAGTGACATATTATTAATTGTTAATTGAATATGTGCGACACAAAAGGATTGGTATGATAAAAAGTTATGTGTGGTTTATTTGATATACGAATTGTTTACATATTGATAGATTACGCAATCCAAACTTGTTTATTTGGACGGATGTATGTGGTCCGTTTCCTTTGAAACGGGAGTGATTCAATATGTAAACAATGACCATAGAGACTTTTTAGGCATTACCCAATTAGTTGCGTAGAATAATTCTAAATTGTTTATTATAGATATTGTTTGTCAAATGTCTTTTGAAAGAAACAAAATTTAATAATAAGACTAAAGAATTATTATGACGAGTTATTAATTTATTTTGGCACTTTTATACGTTTTATAACGCATTTGGTTAGGTTTATATACCGTAATTTGGTCCAGCGATGGAACGTATAAATTTACAAAATATCTTAAAAACCATCGATTTAATAAGCGTGTGATTGGGAATTTATAACTAGATTGTACATGCTTAGTGTATTATTACCCAACTAGGCTCACCTACAACAGGGAACGATGTCTAGGAAAGTTATGCGGAGTGGGATACACTCCTAATGAGGCATTGCTATTAAGAAATGTTGAACCATTCGCTACACCTCACATGCTTTCCGGGTCGTACTCTCGTAGAGCTACCGAAAGGGTTTTAATGATGACCATGTTACGATTAGTTGTATAAATTAGGTAATCATAGAAACACGTTTAATAACCAGTAAAATAAAAACATTTTGGTTTTAATAAAATTACGTTACGAAATTGATGCATGGCAATTGAGTACGTAGATTTTTAACACCCATGGAATTTAAGTCAATTGCTATCCGTATTGCCTAGACAACTTGTACTTGCTCGTCACTCTCCGTGAGACGTAGGTGAAGTGTATCCAAGGCGGATTACCACTCATAGTGAGACTGTGGTGGACTATCTGCAGTCTTCAGTCGGATGACTTAAATCGGGTTATGCAGTGAGACTGTAAACGCCGATAGCGATAAGATGCGACGAAACATGATTAATGTCACGATCACCATTTTGATGCTCGGATCGAATTATGACATTAAGTCCCATCTTCTAGGAGTTGCACCGGTAAATGCAATTACGGATCGTCACTTACCTTTTGAGTATTATTTAGTTCCTAGCAGATCAACTGATGGAACGGTAATATGTCAATTGGGTCCTAGTCTTAACGAAAGTAAACCATGGGTTTTACGTTTTGTTAAGAAATCTTATGTCGAAAGTACTAATGAGAACTTTCTTCTGTTTTGTAGAAATGGCACAAAATCCCAATTCAAGCGGGATTATGTCCGAAATCAAAACAATGTTCAAAAGTGAAATACTTACTGAACCAAGTTTTAATGATTGGTTTCATCAGCTGAGAATCGTTCTATAAGCGATGAAGTAATTACCAGTCATTAATAAACCGATATCTCTTGAGCCGAAGAATGCTTATGATGAGATAACTCGGGCAACTTATCAAGTAGCGATAAGTAGCCGGATATAATGATTGTTAAGCTTCACATTATGTATGAGAAACAAGTCGGTCTTGAATTGAACGACTTGATTCAAGAATTACATTAGTGAAAACATGTTGTTGGAACGTCAGTATGGACTCACGTTGTTAACATAACAAGCTAAGTTAATCATTTAATAAGGATGAATTACCCTATCATCAAACTATTGTTGTTCTAAATTGCCTTTCACAAGGTATTGGTGAATTTACACCTAACAACAATATGCATGTCATTAGGTGTAAATTATCATGACATTGTTGTATTGCGCACATATACAAGTATTGCATTAAAAGGCTTCACAGCTTTTAAAGTCAAATGATATTTTATTTGATAAATGCGAATCTTGTGTGTGTCGTGAAAAATGACAAGGAAACCTTTTTCGTATGAGACGAAAATGGCAACTGGTCTTTTAGGAATCATACATACTGATGTATGTAATCCCTTTAGACATGTGTCAAAGAAAGGTGCTAACTATTTCGTTACATTTTCGGATAATTTCAACAGTTATGGTTATGTTTAACTTGCTTAAACATAAACATAAGGTGGTTGAAACATTCAAAGTGTTTTAAAACGAAAGTAGAAAATCAACTCGGCAAAACCATCGAGATCCTTTGATTGGATTGTGGTGGTGAGTACTTAAGCCTAAAGATTAAGGATCATCTCAAAGCATGTGGAATTGTCCAATTGCTTACTCCTTCCTATACTCCACAACACAATGGTGTATCGGAGAGGAGAAATCGAACCTTGCTTGGCAGGGTATGATCAATGATGAACCTTAATATACTGCCATTATCTTTTGGGATTATGCTCTAGAGTCTGCTTTATGCATTCTCAATATGATTCCAACAAACTGTTCAAGTTGCACGATATTCCGAGTTTTTCGAAACACGGCTTATCGGACAAGGAAACAGTGGGAGGGTTATAGAACTTGACAAGGTTCAAGAGGGAGATACATCACCTTCTACTCACACTGGTGATCAACAATTCGGGGGGGGGGGGGGGGGGGGGAGATAGAGTTGAGCCTCGGGTTATGCCTCAATCTAGTCCGACTCAAGTTGTGATTGAGCCACAAGTTCAGTCTCAACAACAAATTGTTGATGCTCCAATTCGTAGGTCCGAAAGGACTATACGTGCACCTTCTAGGTTGAACTTAAACGTTAATCTAGAGGATGGTGACGTATAAGGGGATCTTAATGAACCTCGAAACTTGAAAGTTATTATCAGGTCCAGACGCTGAGAAATGACTTCAAGCTGCGAATTTGGAGATTCAATCCATGAATGACAACGAAGTTTGGAATTTGGTAGATAAAACTCCAAATGCCAAGACTATCGATTGCAAATGTTTCTTTTTAAAGATAAAGAACATACATGGATGGGAAAATACACATCTATAAAGCTCTTCTCGTGGCAAAAGGATTTACTCAAGTCTATGGTATAGATTATGAGGAAACCTTTTCCCCAATGGTAGACATAAGAGCTATTAGAATTCTCTTAGCCATAGCGGCGTTCTATGACTATGAGATATGGCAAATGGATGTCAAGACAGCCTTTATAAATGGTTATATAGACGATGACGTCTATATGAATCAGCATAAGGTTTTATTGATCCATTACATTCCAACAAGTATGTAAGCTAAAGAAGTTCATTTATGGACTTAAGCAAGCATCAAGAAGTTGGAATAAAAGATTTGATGAAGAAATCAAAAGGTTGATTTTGTTCAGAATTTCGATAAGCCATGTGTGTATCAAAAATTCAGTTGGAGTAATGTTACTTTCTTAGTCTTATATGTAGATGACATATAGCTAATGGGAAACAGTGTTCCAATGCTTGAAGATGTTAAATCTCATATTGGAAAATGTTTTGCCATGAAAGACTTAGGATAAGAAGTATTGATTTGGGAATCAAGATCTTGAGAGATAGATCTAAGCGGTTAATTGAGTTAAGTCAAAAGGTTTACATTGATGATATACTTAAGCAGTTAGTATAGAAAATTCCAAACATGGAAATTTATCAATGAAAGATAGATTTAATCTCAACATCAAGGATAGTGCTCTTACACCTCAAGAAATGGAGCGCATACAAAGGATACATTATGCTTAGGCAAAAGGATATATTTTGTATGTAATGAGATGACAAGGCCTGATGTGGCTTTTGCACATAACATTGTTAACAAGATTTAACAGAATCCAGGCGAAAGACACTGGATTGCTGTAAAGAACATACTGAAGTACCTTAGGGATACTAAAGATATGGTTCTTGTTATGTATGGTGGAAATCCTGAGGCTAATATTGGATATTGTGATGCTGGATTTCAGAAATAACCATCTCTACAACAGAATCTGAGTATATTGCATCTTCCAGAGATGCAAATGGAAGTTGTTTGGATCTGGAAATTTGTTTCTAGACTTGGTATTTTTCCCACAGCCAAGACTCCTTTGGATAGATATTGCAACAAAACTGGTGCAATGATCATAGCCAATGAACTCGAGGGTTCAAAAGGGAGCTAAACACTTTCAGAAGAAAATTCACTATATTCATGAAAGAGTCGAACATGGTGAAATTCAAGTACTCAAAGTTCACACAGATGACAACTTAGCTAATCCTTTCACCAAGGCTCTGGTAAAGACGAACCTAACTCACTTGGTTGAGGGTATAGGACTTCGTTTATCTAGTTGTTTCATGTAATCTGTGATTGATATAGTATTTGGACATATGGATGTAATAAACAATTTTATTAAGAATGAATAATATTGAGGATATGTGATTTCATTTCTTATATAATTGTTATCCAATTTTTCATGTTTTAATCCTTGATCTATATTTATATTTATATTTAAATATTTTTCTAAATATCCGTTGTCGTTTGATTGTGTGGGAGCATAATTGAATTAAGACAATATTTGAGTAGTCAGCTTGGCTCACTAACCCGGATGGTGTACATGGAGATGAACACTCGATTATCCCACATGAATTAGTAATTATGGATCCTTGTCATTAAGTATAATTCATAAGGTTTAATGTCCTTTGACTTGAGATGCAAGTTGGGAATCATGTACGTAGTGCATTATTTGATTCTAGTCAAACGCACTCCTGAATAAGGGTGTTATAAAGGCTATTTTTTGTAATGTTGCGAAATACGATGACTACCAATTGTAGTCAAGATAGGATTTGTTCCTTCAGTGAAAACTGAAGTTAGATACTAACTGGGCCACTCATGAATACTTAAGATGTATGTTTGGCCGAACCCAAATAAATCCAGATGTGTCTCGATAGTATTTGGTAATCTTTAAGTGATTCGCGAAATGAGAAACAATAGTTAAAATGGAATGATTTTGATCCATCAAAAGATTTTAACTAAGTATCTGTAACAAAAAGATATGAACCGAATTTAGACTCACAAGTGAGTTTTGGAGAAACTTACTCGTACATTTATGGGAGCATTGATATGTTGCTAGACATTAATCATTGTTATCACGTTTTGTTTGAAAATTATTCAAAAGTGGGAGCTGTTGGTATTTGAATAGTTTTAACAAATGTGTGTCCGTAAATGTGTGAGCCTACGGGAGCGCACACATCGACATTTAGACACGACTACAAGTTTAATTTATTTATTAAATATTACTTAATGGTTAAGTGTTATTTATTAAATAGAGGGTTTATTATGTAAATAAGGAGGTTTCCTTATTGTCTCAAACTCTTAGATTTGAAAACCTATAAATAGAAGATAAACGTTATTTGAAATAAAAAAACGGTTTTTGTTTTTCTTTTTGGTTTTTGTAATAAAGAGTTGTTGCTAAGACAATTGTTGTACAAAGCAATTAAACGTGTACTAGCATACTAGTCTGTCGCTAAAAGAAGGTGTCGCGTACGTAATCGTAGATTAGATCTTACACTTAGATCTACGACCTTTGCTTGCTTCTAATTCAAGGTAATTCTTTATCCGATTTATTATTTACTATGTGATCCTAAATTCCGCTGCCATGTATTGTTTGACAATATGACTCTATTTGTATACCAAAGCCACAAGTTTACAAACAAAACAAACTACAACACCATTTGACGAAGCATCTTGAGCTTTTTGGTGGGTATCGGTGGTAACTGGTTGTCGCTGACTGTTACATGAATAATATCCTCCTTGTTGGTGGGTATCGGTGTGTTCGTGGGGTTCCCGACACTCATATCATGATTATCATCTTACTATAATCGATACTCCAAGAGAGAGGAGTCACATCTAAGATTATCAAATGCTGCCAAATTTCCTTGCCTTTACCAGCTCACTTTGCAGCCAACACTGTTGCACCAAAAGTGACAGCTTCATCCGCATTAATGCTTGTTGGCGCGCATAATCAGAAGACACACAATAAACCCAAGAAAGAATTAAGGAAACTTGAAGTTGTTACTAGCAGATCAAAGGCAGAAATCGAAAAAGAAAGAACGAAGATTAGTGAATGAATTTGTTTTATTCGATTGGAAAAGGAAACACAAAAGGTACAAATTCTAAATGTTAAGCATTTAGAGTATTTGATTCAAAAGACGATGTTCTATTGAAAATATACATGGGTATTTATACAAGAAAATAAAGCTAAACTAAGAAAGTATTAAAATCAAATCCCTTCAATCAAGCCTATATATAATCTGGATGGCACTAGTGTTGTCTGCATGTAGTGGAGTTGGTTGAACTTGGGGAAAGCCAGACCACGTAACCAAATAACCTAAGAGCATGCAGCAGACATAGCTCGATACTCTGACTCTGTAGTAGACTTAGACACAAAGTTTTGCTTTTTGCATTTCCATGAGATAAGAGCGTTACCAAGAAACGTACACCATCCTGTAGTCGATTTCCCAATATTCGGACAGCCACCCCAATCTGCATCAATATAGGCTTCTAGCTTCACTGAAGAACAAGTAGGGAAGAATAGGGCCCGCTCACGTGTGCCAAGGATATAGCGTATAATACGTTTTACTGCTGCTAGGTAGAGATGTCGTGGGGAATGCATGAATTTGCTTACAGTGTGAACTGCATAAGAAATATCGGGTCGAGTAATAGTAAGATAGATTAAACTACCCACTAAATTCCTGTAAAAGTAGGATCCTCGAGAAGCGTTCCCTCGTTTCGTCTATATTTCACATTAATTTCCATAGGGGTGTCTACAGTATGACCACCTGAAACTCCAGGCCCAGCTAGAAGATCTTGCATATACTTATGTTGATCGACAAAAATCCTTGAGGTCGATGATGTACCTCCAACCCCAAGAAATAAGTTAGTTGGCCAAGGTCTTTCATGTGAAAGTAGAAGGCAGTGAGCTTTGAATCTTGGTGATAGCTTCAATATGAGAACCGGTGATAACAATATCGTCTACGTAAACAAGAAGATTAACTATTCCTTTTGATGTACTTTGAAGAAAAAGGGAAGAGTCGTATTGGCTCTATTGGCTCTGAATAAATGAAAAGCCAAGAAGTGTAGATCGAAACTTTTCAAAACATACTCTAGGTGTCTGTTTCAAGCCATACAAGGACTGTTTTAGTTTGCAAACATAACTAGGTGAAGAAGTTGGCATACCACGGGGAAGTTTTATGTAAACTTGTTCTTTCAAATCACCGGGTAAAAATGAATTTTGGCCATGACTGGGAGACATTAAGTCCTAAAATGGTTCTTACCGTAGTCATTTTGGCTACGGGTGCAAACGTTTCATCGTAGTCTATGCCATACTCTTGCTTGTTCCCAAAAACTACTAGACGAGCCTTGTAACGATCAATAGAACCATCAGAACGAAGCTTGATGTAGAAAATAAACTTGTTGTCCAACGGATTCACAGACGGGGGGACGTTCTACTACTTCCCATGTTTAGTTTTCTTCAAGTGCAAGAAGTTCCGTTTCAATAGATTTTTTCCAACACTCATTTTCCATTGCCTTGTTTATAAGATGTGGGAATAGAAATAGAGGACAAAGTGGTTGTGAATGATACATGATGAGGTGAAGGATTCGAAAAACCATACCTATCAGGGGGTTTAATAACTCGAGTACTTTGTCTGCGAGTGACAGGTTCAGGTTGAGTTGATGTAACGGGACCAACAGTAGTAATATCAGATTGTGAGGGCTCTAAACTTGTGGTTGTTGGGCCCGCCATGGTTTGTTTGGGTCTTTGGTAAACGAGGAGTGGTTTTGGAGAAGAAGGTTCTAGAAATAAACACTTCAGAAAATGAAGGTAGAACATGATCTTTGTAGGTTAAAAAAAAAGTATTTATTTTCCAAAAAAAATCACATTTCTAGATACTCGATTGCGGCGTACTTCTGGATCGTAACAAATGTAACCTTTTTGGTGAGTTGAGTATCCAAAAAAATCACATTTCTAGATAGTCAATTCCAAGTCCCGGACCCGTTGTTGCAACCTTGCAATCTCGGTGATGTCACTGGGTCTCTTCCTTCATCTTCGCTGCCTCGTCCGGCGTATCTACGGTGATGATGATGACGAAAACCTCCATGATCTCCCACAGATTCATTGTTGTGCTCTGATGCAATTTCTTAGCAACTCAAGTCGGATCAAGAGGGAATAAGCAGGATGAAAGAACAACGTGCATAAACTTTATAAAACTTCAAAAATTAATTCCTCAAAACAATTCTCGACCAAATATAAAGAAAACAAATCCTGAAAACTAGGAAACATTCGAGACAAAATAGGAAACAAAATAAACTAAATAATCAATAAAAATCAACATAATTTGGAGAACACTCCAAAGATATTTGACTTCAACGGGTTCGGGTTTGCAAGTCCAGCCACACGCTCTAACCCTGCCCATCTGCACCAGACTTCAAAGAAGAAGAAAGACGAGAATGTTAATACATGGCGTTTTCCCCGTTGAAATATGGGCACTCCTACAAGTCGAGCTTATGGATCTATGAACTAAATCTATGGAGTAACCAACGAAACAAGATAAATAGGACCTAAATTATCACCAAATTTAACTACAAATCAAAACATCTCGCTGATTTACTACTAAAAGAGCCAAAAGTTTTTTTTAAATGATGGAGTATGTTCTAAAATCAATAAAAAAAAAAAAGAGAGACAACCGATTAGAATTGAACACCTATGAACTCCAACCTTGAGGAACCAATTCATTAAACAACACTAATAATTTACTTCTTTACTGTGCTACTTATAATTAGTACTTTGTTGTGTGGCTAGCGGTGGAAAGTAGTAACTCCATTCCAAAATTATGCAATCTTTGATCGCTAGTTGCTGCCAAATATCGCTACTTGTTAGACGACCTAAGTGTTAAAATCTAACCAATGAAGTCTTTATCTCTCGAATTGGCGGGAAGTGGCAAGGGACTTCAAAGAAGAAGAAAGACAAGAAAGTTAATACACGGCGTGTTCCCCGTCGTCTAATTCCATACAGTATTCTACCTGTACTTATTAAAACTCAAATAATTTGCTTTACCGATACCAATTAAAATAAGCAAACCATAATAGACCCTTTTTGTTCTTACTTGAATCCTTGCACCTTATAGCTTAGGAACCTCATGAAAGTTTGTTGTTTAAGAAAAACATCTTGAGTCATGAGTGACCAAACCATTATGTATCTCTCCTACTACCAAAAAATTATAAACTGCATTACCGTTTAATCCTTGATAAGGTCCACAAGCCGAAATTTACGACTTCTTAAACTACCACTTCTTATCTAGTCTCTAGATTCATCGTTCTTTAATCTCTAGTATACACTACAGCTGTAAAAATATTATATAAAAAACCAATTCAACCCTTCAACAAAAGTAAGCCAAACCGACCTCATTCACCTTATTTTTACAGTAAAAAAATAACTGAAATTTGAGAAGTTAGCTAAATTAAAGACATAATGATTAAATAAATCATAAGCAGACCCCAAAAAAATTTATTTATTAAAAAGTACAGATTTTTTATACTATAGTCTTAGTTATAATCAGACCTAAACAATTAACTAAACAACAAATGTCAATAAGAAAGTGAAAACCATTTTCAACGTAGGAAAACAGTTAATGTCATCAAAACCATGTGAGAAAAAGCCAATGAGAGGAGATTAGTAAAAGATCACAAAAACAATCACGGTAATTAGATAATGATATGACAAAACGATTTACCCTTCAAAATTTTATAATAGAACCCTTTGTAACTTTTCATTTATGGAGAATTAACCATTGGAATTTCTTTCGTTAAAAACTGTTCACAAAAAAAGGACCATCTTAGGTAAATTGGCTACAACAAAACTGGTTGACGACATGCAGTCGCGTAGCCAAAAAAATTCTTTTACGTCGGGCCAAAAGTAAGATATAAAAAATTGTCAAAACATATAGTATAAATCACGGAGTAACATATTTCTATTTGTATAAAATTTGAACACATACCACTTTGAAAGTACCCACCAAAATTATGTAATTTTTAACATGAATAAAAATATGGAAATCATAAATAAATGTGTACATTTAGATTTGAACAACAAACTAGCTAAACAAAAATCTATGCAGTGTTAAGACGACAGGCAATTGCCCTCCGTTCACTACAGTAATATTAGTACTCGCCCATTAGAACATCTTATCATTGCTCTTAAAACGTGTATTTTGTAAATGTTTGAATTGGAGATCCAGGTGGAATCGAACCACCATCCTCCCACAAGTAATACGGGCGCTCATACCACTCGAGCTTATGGATCTATGTAGGAGTACCGAAACAAGATAAGCAAAAAAACCCATTTGAAAAAAAGTAAAAACTGATCTATCACTCAAGTGCATACGCATACTATAACACTACATATAGTTTCCAGCATCCTCGAAGTCTAAATTGTTGTGGTAGAACCAAATATCCCCATCAGTTGCTACAATAAATAAAGTAGTCATTTCTTTAGATTTCTTAAACAAAGGTAAACACTTACGAATTTCAAATGAGGAACCATCACATATTAACCGTGTAAACTCCTTTTACAATTTGCTATTGTTTGTGTGTACTTGTAATTTAGTTTAAAACTAGCCATCTATTACAAAAAAAATTGAAATGTGACAAGACACAAATCAACGGTATCTTAAAAATGTTCTCAAGAAGTTTTCATCCCTCGGAAACTATTGAAAATTATGAATTTATAGTCCATTAGTTGTAGACAAATTATAGAAATAAACATACACAATAGAAAAGATTTTTCAAATAATTTGATTTTTTTTTCCAAAATAAAAAGCAAACAAAACTCTACTTCACAAATTTGGTTCAAAATTTTGTATCAATGAAACAGTTAATTGTATTTGAAGAGCTTAAAAGAAATTGAAGGTATTAACTAGTAAAAATTGCAGAGCAAGATCAATTATTGCAAAAAGAAAGACCTAAAAGAACAAAAAAAAAGAATACAGTAATAAAAGAAAAACAAAATTCAACAAACAATAATAAATGTAAACAATCTAAACAAAGCAATACAAGGACAAGAAGTTACCAAAAGTTACAAGCAAGTATAAGCAGAATTCATCTCCAGCTGCATCATCCATTAACAAATCGTAGAACAGAAAACTCATTAACTTAAGCAGAACATAATCGTAGAACAGAAAACTCATTAACTTAAGCAGAACATATTATAAATCCAAATGATTTCACTGGGATTAACAAATTACAAACTCATTTGTTCAAAACTATATTCTAGCAAAAATAATAACATAAACAAAATATCTTACAACATTTTTTTGTTGGTGAAATCAACAGATTCAACAAGATACATATATGAAACATACGTTATTTTTAGACGCTCTAAAGATTTATTGATTTAAATCAAATAAGAACTATGAACCAGCTCGGAATTGGATCAATAATGATAATTAACAACTATGAACTAGCTGCGAATTAGATCGACAAGGCAAGTGAACGTGCTACAGATTATTTGTTGTTTTTCGAGTAATGATCAAAACTACTACTAGTGCAAAATATGATGAAACTGCAAAAATATAATTTGCTTAATTTAAATGGAGAAAATTAATTATTTGTACCTTGACATCTGCAATCGAATCTCCAGCAATAGTTGCATGACTTTGTTATAATCATAAACGTTACGAGTTCTGGCTTTCGAGTTCTGGCGTTCGAATGACTATGAGCGTGTAGTATATTGGAAACCATGTAATACTTGAGAGTTAGGGTGATCTATGGTAACAGAAAAGCAAAGATGGAAGAAGAAAACACAAACACAGATGGAAGGAGAGCCGGTCAAAAACCAACACCGTACCATCTCCTTCCATCAAACACCAAAAACATATGTATTTTTTATTAACAGTTATTGGCCTGCCATACAAGCGCACCTGATATGGCAAAGGCCGGACTCACAACATACCATAATCATAATTAACACACACGCACATACCACCATCCAGATCTTACAACTTTACCTCTGACCTATCCCAGCCAACACAGATTGTCAATATATTTTCGACTACATCCACGGTATCACATAGAATTTTGACAATAATCATTTACAACCTGCTTTAATTTCCTTCCAATTCTCGTTTTATAATCCAATCTGCAAACAAACGAATCAATCCGAACGATTCAAACTCAACATCGCCTGTATCATCTCTTTGTTTCCATTGGATTTGAGGATCACAACGATCTGCAAATCAACCAACAAATTTCGATTATAACAAAACTGAAACAAAACTGATTTGAAATATATAAAACGAACCTCATATGATTAGCATAAACTCAATATTGAAGAGATTGTATCATCCGAACATATCAAATCGATAGCCAAAATGTAGATCTGAAAACGATCTACGCGAATCGAGTAACGTAATTGACCGAAACAGAGAAGAGAAATCGAGATCTAGAGTAAACATGGTGAACAAGTTCGTCCACACAAAAGAGAGATGGATGAACACGGTGTTGAAGATTGAATGATAAAGGGGATATTTATTGACTATGTGAAATGATCTAACGGTTACGATGAAAGTTAGTTAGGGGGAAATGGACGGTTAGATTTATTATGAGCTGTTTGTTAGGTGGAGACTTGGCAGATCATTCTGGATTTTAGGTCGGTTGAGTGGTGCATACGTGGCTGGTTGCTGTTCTCTTACGCAACTATCTTAAGGTGGTTTTACTATTTTGCCCTTGGATTTTTGTTATTACCCTTTTTCTTTTTCTTTTTTCAGTTTCTTGGAAGTGGAATGGGCCTGTGCTATTTCCTTTTTGGTAAGAAACCACTAGCCCAATTACTCTTTCTCTTTCTCTTTCGTAAGCTTTTATATAGTTGAGAATTGAGATCAATAAAACTATTAATAAACTTACTCTCCATTTAAAAAATGTACCATAATTTGTTTTATTTAAAAATTAATTATCTCATAAATGATAAATGTATTAAATGAATAAATTACACCATTAAATCAAACACTTTCTCCTCTTTCTATAGAGCATCCACTCGATATACTTTTAACCAAATTTATTTCCGGTTTTTTCTTACGGGTTTTCAAATTTTATATTATAAATAATTGTTTATCACATATGATTTCAGTAGTTTGACATATTATTTTTTTTTATTTTTTTTTTAATTCTAGTTGAATGTACGTAATCTAATAAATCTAAGTTTTGAAATTCGTATTTAGTGTTCAAATCACATGTGATATTACCTTACGAATTTCAACATTTGGTCATAAACGAAAAATAAAAAGTCATCAAAATTCGAACTTTTTTTCGGGTCCATATAGGTTATACATTGTAGAACATTGTTGTGTATTAAAATTTATATTTAGTGTTAAAATAATGTGTATTTTTGTCTTTCGAGTTTTTGAAATTTTACATACATAATATCACATATGATATATAATATCACATATGATTTAGTATTATTGTTTGAGCAAATAGTAGCAGGCTCAGTAACTTGGGTGTTTGGGGTTCAACCTCTTGACCTCCTGCTAAGCAGTGCAAACCTATCAAGCTCTTGGCGAGCCTAAGGTGGTCAAGTGGTTGGTTGAAGAAGGTGATTGGAATATGATTACTACGGCAAGTAGGTATGCTGGTGAGCTAATACTGTGTGTGTGGAGAGGATGGAATGTTGGCCTCTCCAAAACCTGAAGTGTTAAGTATTTATACCCAACACTTCCAGGTATTAACAACGTATGGCAATG
Source organism: Senecio squalidus (assembly GCA_910822075.1). NCBI lineage: Eukaryota > Viridiplantae > Streptophyta > Magnoliopsida > Asterales > Asteraceae > Senecio > Senecio squalidus. Next base: position 51,396,220 of record CAJVGC010000065.1, on the reverse strand, counting down.
ATGACCATTTATGGCTCATCAATAGGATTCCAATGGCCCTTAACGTCTATGTTATTAATATGACCTTATTAATGCTCTGACGGTTACACTCAAGGATTAGGCTTGAGTGTCTGACTGGTAGGATGTCAGGAGTATGGTACTGTGAGACGAACTCCAAAGCACCAGTGTTGGTCTACACAAATCTTTATACATGCCAGGCCATGAGTGTCGGACTGATCGGCAGGTCTCCAGACACAGGGGCGCTAAGTGCCGGGACACAGCCGGGATATGAGGCTTGGCTCCCGGACACTGCCAGGGCACGGGGCCTGGTTCCCGGATGCTGCCGGGACACGGGACCAGGTTCCGGACACTGCCGGGATACGGGGCTTGGCTCCCGGACACCGCCGGGACACGAGACCAGGTTCCCGGACATTGCCGGGACACGGGGCCAAGTTCCCGGACACTGCCGGGACACGGGCTTGGCTCCCGGACATCTGCCGGGACACAGGTTCGGCTCCCGGCATTGCCGGGACACGGGCTGGGCTCCCGGGACATTGCCGGGACACGGGCTTGGTTCCCGGGACACTTGCCGGGACACGGGCTTGTCTCCCGGACACTTGCCGGGACACGAGCTTGGTTCCCGGGCACTTTGCCGGGACACGGGCTTGGCTCCGGACACTTTGCCGGGACACGGCTTGGCTCCCGGACACTTTGCCGGGACACGGCTTGGCTCCCGGACACTTTGCCGGGACACGGCTTGGCTCCCGGACACTTTGCCGGGACACGGCTTGGCTCCCGGACACTTTGCCGGGACACGGCTTGGCTCCCGGACACTTTTCCGGGACACGGCTTGGCTCCCGGACACTTTGCCGCGACACGGCTTGACTCCCGGATACTTTGCCGGGACACGGCTTGGCTCCCGGACACTTTGCCGGGACACGGCTTGGCTCCCGGACACTTTGCCGGGACACGGCTTGGCTCCCGGACACTTTGCCGGGACACGGCTTGACTCCCGGACACTCACGGCTTGGCTCCCGGACACTTTGCCGGGACACGGCTTGGCTCCCGGACACTTTGCCGGGACACGGCTTGGCTCCCGGACACTTTGCCGGGACACGGCAGGGAGCCAGAAGGCCGGGAGCTGAGAGCCGGAAGGGACTAAGAGCCTTTCCTTGATGTAGAAGGGACTTAGTCTTTATACTGTGTTGTGTTAGCTTTTTAGGGTTTATAGGCTATATGTATCGAGCCTATTCCCTACTAACACTATCATGCCCCCCAGTTAGGTTTTAAAAAGGTTTGTTTTTGAAGCCTAACTTCTTTGCTCTCATTGCCTGTTTCGGCTATTCTTTGCCTGACCCTATCATGTCCAACCCCTAGTGTTGCATGTCTTGGCTAGGGTTGTATATGATGTTTGCTCATATGGCGATGTCAAGAATAATGTTTTATTGGGTGATCAAGCCAATAACTCATTACTATCTTTTCATCCTAGATGTGTTTATGACACCGTTTTAGGTGTGCATGAAGATATTTATGTTTGATTGTGTCTATGACACCTTGTGAGTGCCCATGGTGCTTTTGTATGTCAATGACATATCTAGGTGTGGGTATCACTCATGTATATTTCATATTCTGCCGATGGCAATTTTGTTGGTTAACCTTTATTTTGTTTTACTCGCGAGTGATGTCGCTTCCCAATGAGAAGTGCTTGTCTTTTCCCGGTAGGTAAAAAGACGAAATATTTGTTTGGCGTAGACTTAAGATGTCTATATGTGCCTTTTGCTAAATTTCCCCCAAACGTAGTTCGGGGTGGTGTATCAGGCTTGTTGCCTTGTGGGATACATAGATCAGACCACTTTGTATTTTGAGGTGCATTTCTGTGAATGACTCTTTGAAGAGTGTCTTTTTATGGTGGGGCCAAGTCCCTCATGAGTGAGATGGCCAAACACTAAAATTTGCCAGATTGCCCAGATATGAAGACTTGGCTAGCTGTTGATTGTCAAGGGTTACCATATTGTAGAAACATCCTTGTATGACTCTTTAAGAGTGTTTTCTTATGTTGATGCCAATTCCTTCATGAGTAAAATGGTCAACTATCAAGGTCTGCCAGACTGTCTATATATCAAGACCTGGCGGGTTGGCTGTTGAATATCAAGGTCGGCCAGACTGGCAAAATATCAAAACTCGCTGGTTGTTCAGCTCATGCCAAGTTGTTCCGAAATTATGTGTATGACGAGGTGCTTGTTTGGCTTAGACTTAGATGTCCATCTTGGCCTATGCACTTGGTTTGAACGTTTCCCAGAGATATGTATATGATGATGGGCATGTGTGGCTTGGATTTAAATATCCATCTTGGCCATATGCACCTGGTCTTGAACGTTTGTTCAGAATTATGAAATTGTATATGCACGCATGCACAATGGTATATAAAGATAACGTTGTGGAATAGCATAGGGATTCAAGATCAGACTAATTCTTTCTTCAATGAATTTGTATAGGTTTTTCCATGACTTTTCCCTTTTTGTAATGATCCGGGTTGGTAGATAATGGGTTATATGATCAAAACATTAATTTATCAAACATGACATTCCATGACATGGGTATATGATGTGCATCCAGTTTAAACAGGGTATAAGAATTATTACCTTTGAGTACCCTTTAAGGGTCTTCCCGTCCAATATTGTTTAGGTTCCCTGCCTGTGTGGCTGCATTCTTCGCTACATTAGTTCTATAAGTTTGAAAGATGTGGGACGAACACTTTTAACAGAAGTTGCCTAAGCTTCAATGTCTCGGTCATAATGAATAGACAAATAGTAATTGTCTATCATGAAATCCTGGAAGCTAATGATGGTAGGACCTCAGGAAGTAGGACCTCAAGTGGTAGGATCTTAGGAGCCGAGGGCCGGATCCGGGAGCGAGAGCAGGGAGTCGGAAGCGGCAGCTGGGGAGCTGGGAGCCGGGATCCGAAGTTGGGGCTGGGAGACCCGGGAGCCGGTTGAGAGTTGGCAGGGAGTGAGAGTGTGCATGATGTGGAAGGGTTTAAGAGTCTTCCATGGATGTGGAAAGGACTTGGATTTAACAATTCCTCTTACTAATGTATGTAGGGTCTGTAGTAATCCTTTATGTTGGATTTTATTTTTGACCAGAATGACATATGTGCATGTTTTAGAATGTAGAAATGTTACTCGGTACTATGTATTGTGTCCATGACAGTTTTAGATCTGAAATGGTATTCTGATCATGGCATCATGTCCCTAACCGTGGTTATGCCAGTTGAGGTAGGGCATTTAGCAATTACATGGATGGTAAACTGGGATACTGGTCATGGCCTCATGTCCTTAACTGCGGGTTTGCCATCTGGGGTAGGAAATTTTACCATGCCATGGATGGTACATGAATTTGTTTCAAATTATTCTGGTGTAGGCCTGTCTAGTTAGGACATTGTAGGCTGATGGTGCCAAGTTTATCAATTGAACCTAGTAGTAAGCCTATTTTTCCCCATTACCTGCATAATTGGGTTAGACTGATAATGTCATGGTTACCCTTATGCATTTGGTTATTCAGGAGTATGCGTTCGTGTATGCATGGTCATGCCAAGTGCGTAGCTACTCCAAATTCAATGAACTTGTCTAGGATTCTTGTGTGGATCCATAATCCAAGTAGGTAGAAATTAATTTACTAAATAGTATTGGGATGCACGATCAGACCAATTATTCTATCAATATAATATCTCTCTTGGGATCATGGCATGCCATGTTCTTGACAAAGGATTATTAAGTTATTGAAAAATATGGCCATCTGGGGCCATGATGATCTACGTCTTCCCCTTCTTCTGGTAAGCATATGTTTTTTTGGTAGGGATTTTATTTGCTTGTTGTCTATCCGAAGACAAGGTGTTTTCTTCCTTCTACAACAATCTCTGTGTTTGATATTGTAGTGGAGGTTTAAGTGAAGGTGGAGGCACACTCTGTTACCTTAAATGTTTTAGAAACTGTTCAACAAGAGATGTCCATTGGCAAGAATTACTGGTTGGGATCTGACCTTAACGTTGAGACAAGTTGAAACGAAAGATTGATTGGTGTTGGTTGTGTGGCTTCACACCAACAATACTTGAAAAACTGGCCTATAGTCGGGATGACTATTGTGGCAAGGTGGCTATCATACCAGGATGGTTATTGTGGCTGGATGGCAAAAATGGTTAGTATGCCAGGAAGGATATTATGCATGGATGGCTATTATCTCCAGATGGCTATCATGCCAAGATGGTTAGTACGCCAAGATAATGAATATGACAAGATGACTAGTATTCTAGGATAGATAGTAAAGTCTTTGCCAGCCGACAACTTCTGGTCAAAAGCCATCTCCAAGGCTGTTAAGATCTTGTCACGCTGGATATCAAAATATTGCCAAATCTGGCTGTCAAAATGTTGCCAAAGCTGGACGACTATCAAGGTCGTTCCAACTGGCCGAATATCAAGGTCGGCTTAACTAGCCGACTGTCCGGATTTGGCCGAGCTGGTCGGGTGTCCGGAGCTGGCCTAATTGGCCGGCTGTCAGTACCTGGCCGAAATGGTCGGCTGTCCGGAAATGGCTAAAATGGCTCTGGCATAACTGGCCGACTGTCCGGAGCTGGCCGAAATGGTCGGCTGTCCGGATCTGGCTTAATTGGCCGACTGCGGGATCTGGCCGAAATGGCTGGCCGTCCGGATCTGGCTAAAATGGCTGGCTGTCCGGATTTGGCCTAACTGGCCGGCTCTCAGGATCTGGCCGAATTTATTTATTTATTTATTTATTTTTGTCCGGATCAATGATCCTGGTTTGTGGAAATGAGATGCAAGCTTTGTTTGCAAAGGTCGAATATATCATCCTTATGACATTTAGTAGGCATTTGAGATCGTGGTGGCCATTTCTGGTGTTGGTGAAATGACTCGAGATAAGTTACTTCCTTCATGGGAAAGATGTACTACTAGTAACTAGATGAATGGAAATGAAATGACTACCATTCCAGGACGGTTATCATGCCAGGATGGCTATTACGCCATGATGGCTATCTTTCCAAGACGACTATCAATGCCGGGATAACTATCATGTCAGGATGGGTATCATGTAAGGATGGATAGTATTCCAGCAAAGCTTCTTCCATCCGGATTAGTAATGTGTAAATCAAGTTTGTTACTCTTTATTGTGCCCATGGCACTTTTAGGTTTTTATTGTTCCCCTGACACTTTCAGATCAGTCTTGTGTCCATGACATTATTTAGATGCGTACTGTATCCATGACACTTTCTCGTCCGGATTATTTCCATGACCCATTTAGATCCATATTGTGTTCATGACACTTTTAGATCTATATCTTGGCCAATGTATCCTTGTTGCTATGCTAACTAGGGTATGACACAGTGCCACGTCATGGATGGTAGATGGAATTGATCCAAATTTTTGAGACCCTACCCAGTAGGACTTTGTAGGCCGAAAGTCTCATGGCATCCAATGCCTTTATGGGATACAAAGATCTGACTAAGTTAAACCTTTTTTCCTGTCTGGCCAACATCAATGGTTGCCTATGACATTTTTTAGACGGATTAGTATTTTGGATATGGTATCCTGTCCCTAAGTGTGGCTATGCCAACTAGGGTAAGGAATTCAACCATGTCATGGATGGTTGATGGAATTGCTCCAAATTTTTGTAATGCAGGCCTGCCCAGTAGGACATTGTAGGCCGATGGTGCTTCAATGATTGCAAAATTAATCATTTCTAACCTATAGTGTGGATATTCTCCTAACATCATGTTTATTGCTACCTCTCCGATTGGCCAATGCGTCTCCCCTGAAAACCCCACTAGAGGGAATTGTGTTGGACGCTTTGAATTTTGTACTTTTTCAGGGAGCTGCCTAAAACAGTGGGCATAAATAATGTCCATTGAGCTCCCTGTATCAACATATGCCTTGCTCACTTCATAGTTGGCTAACCGGATTTGTATTACTACCGGGTTGATGGAAGGAGTTTCAATTGGTAGGAAGCAAATAGGCTCCATCACCCAATCCTGAAGGACTGATCCCTTCCTTTTGCGAGATGTAGTTTCTTCCTGCGCCATGTATATGTAATTAGGTGGGGTGGTGGATGGGGTATTGGTGGTTGTCTTTGGCTTAACTGAACCGATTTGTGATGAGGAATTTCCTTCCATGAAGAAGAAAAAATGGTGGTGAAACTAAGAAATGAAATGAAAAAAGATAGAAATGAAATGAGACACCGTTGCTAAAACGTGTCCCACGGATGGCGCCAATGTTTGAGCAAATAGTAGCAGGCTCAGTAACTTGGGTGTTTGGGGTTCAACCTCTTGACCTCCTGCTAAGCAGTGCAAACCTATCAAGCTCTTGGCGAGCCTAAGGTGGTCAAGTGGTTGGTTGAAGAAGGTGATTGGAATATGATTACTACGGCAAGTAGGTATGCTGGTGAGCTAATACTGTGTGTGTGGAGAGGATGGAATGTTGGCCTCTCCAAAACCTGAAGTGTTAAGTATTTATACCCAACACTTCCAGGTATTAACAACGTATGGCAATGATGACCATTTATGGCTCATCAATAGGATTCCAATGGCCCTTAACGTCTATGTTATTAATATGACCTTATTAATGCTCTGACGGTTACACTCAAGGATTAGGCTTGAGTGTCTGACTGGTAGGATGTCAGGAGTATGGTACTGTGAGACGAACTCCAAAGCACCAGTGTTGGTCTACACAAATCTTTATACATGCCAGGCCATGAGTGTCGGACTGATCGGCAGGTCTCCAGACACAGGGGCGCTAAGTGCCGGGACACAGCCGGGATATGAGGCTTGGCTCCCGGACACTGCCAGGGCACGGGGCCTGGTTCCCGGATGCTGCCGGGACACGGGACCAGGTTCCGGACACTGCCGGGATACGGGGCTTGGCTCCCGGACACCGCCGGGACACGAGACCAGGTTCCCGGACATTGCCGGGACACGGGGCCAAGTTCCCGGACACTGCCGGGACACGGGCTGCTCCCGGACATCTGCCGGGACACAGGTTCGGCTCCCGGGACATTGCCGGGACACGGGCTGGGCTCCCGGGACATTGCCGGGACACGGGCTTGGTTCCCGGGACACTTGCCGGGACACGGGCTTGTCTCCCGGACACTTGCCGGGACACGAGCTTGGTTCCCGGGCACTTTGCCGGGACACGGGCTTGGCTCCGGACACTTTGCCGGGACACGGCTTGGCTCCCGGACACTTTGCCGGGACACGGCTTGGCTCCCGGACACTTTGCCGGGACACGGCTTGGCTCCCGGACACTTTGCCGGGACACGGCTTGGCTCCCGGACACTTTGCCGGGACACGGCTTGGCTCCCGGACACTTTTCCGGGACACGGCTTGGCTCCCGGACACTTTGCCGCGACACGGCTTGACTCCCGGATACTTTGCCGGGACACGGCTTGGCTCCCGGACACTTTGCCGGGACACGGCTTGGCTCCCGGACACTTTGCCGGGACACGGCTTGGCTCCCGGACACTTTGCCGGGACACGGCTTGACTCCCGGACACTTTGCCGGGACACGGCTTGGCTCCCGGACACTTTGCCGGGACACGGCTTGGCTCCCGGACACTTTGCCGGGACACGGCTTGGCTCCCGGACACTTTGCCGGGACACGGCAGGGAGCCAGAAGGCCGGGAGCTGAGAGCCGGAAGGGACTAAGAGCCTTTCCTTGATGTAGAAGGGACTTAGTCTTTATACTGTGTTGTGTTAGCTTTTTAGGGTTTATAGGCTATATGTATCGAGCCTATTCCCTACTAACACTATCAATTATCATATGTGATTTTAGTATATCATATTTTATGTCAAAAACAAGAAAAAATAAAACTCTTCAAAATGTAATTTTTTTCTAAATTTAGGTAGTTTTATTTTGGTAGCTTTTTTCTTTAACGTGTTATTTTTTCATTTTTTTTGTCCCTTTGTACACGATACTTTTAGCGTTAAATGTTAACTTAAATAAATGGAAGGACCAAAAATGCAATTTAAATATTTTTTATTTATTTTAATTAATTTTTAAACTTCTATTTATTTATTTATTTATTTTGTTGTTGTGAAAAGCATATGTGCTTTTTTCGCATAAAACAATAATCACATTTAATTTTTCACATATGTTAACGACCATCCGTCACCTTCGATCATCGTCACCGCCACCGCCACCACCTCCATTGAAAATCATATGTGATTTAAAAACTTAAATTTTGCAGGTTTTTCAACCTACAATATTTTTGTTTTTAATAATCACATATGATTGCCATGGAGGCGGTACAAATTTTAAGTTTTTAAATCACATAAGATTTTAAACGGAGGTAGAGGCGGTGACTGCGATGATCGACGGTGAGGGCGATGATCGACGGTGACGACGATGATCGACGGTGACGGATGGTCGTAAAAAAAATACGTAGAACATTAAATGTGATTTTAAATATAATTTTTGTATGCGAAAAATCACATATGATTTTTACAAATATATATATATATAAATATATATATATATATATATATATATATATATATATATATATATATATATATATATATATATATAGATTGGGGTTCAAAAGAGATCTCTATTTTTCTAGAGATCTAGGGATCCACTTTTTAGCAACTCATTTTTCCTTATATCTTTGTTATTTTTTTTTTTACTTTTTTTCAAAAAAAAATTTTCTTTTTTCTTTTTCCTTTTTTTTTTTTTTTTTTTTTTTTTTTTTTTTTTCGAAAATCACATTTGATTTTCAACCTTACTTTTAAAAATCACATGTGATTTTCAATCTACAAATCTTTTTTTGGGTAAAATCACGTTTGATTTTAAAAATTATTGATTATTTTTTACCAAAATCAAATGTGATTTTTAACCTATAAACTATTTTGTTTATAAAATCACATGTGATTTTCGACAAAAAAAAAAAAAAATCTCGTGTGAATTTAAAATTTATAAATTTTGGTTTTTGAAAATCACATGTGATTTCAATTTTTTACAAAAAAAATCACATGTGATTTTGAAAAAAAAACAAAAAGTTAAGTAAAACATAGAAAAAAAAAAAAACCAAAAAAAAAAAAAAAAAAAAAAAAAAAAAAAAAAAAAAATTAAGGAAAAAATGAGTGGCTAATAAGTGGATCCCTAGATTTCTAGAAAATTGGAGATCCCTATTGAACCTCACCCTATATATATATATATATATATATATATATATATATATATATATATATATATATATATATATATATATATATATATATATATATATATATATATATCAATGAATTAGTTAAATAAAAGAAAATTAAAATTGCATATTTGGTACTTTCAGTTATATTAGTTAACATTTAACAATAAAAGCAAACTGTAACATGACGGGGGCACAAAAAAGCGGAAAAATAACAAGTTAAGGACAAAAATTGCGAAAAAGAACGTTGAATGACGAAATCGGCGAATTGAAAAGTCTTGAGGAACAAAAAGGAAAATTTATTGTATATATAAAAAGGTCCTAAATTACTAATTATTGAATCAATATGAAAAGAGGACACACTAACATAAGCAGAGCATGTGTAAAATGTAGTTCAATTTTAAAACTCGAAATACGCTAACACTCCACTACACAATTATAGTCAATGAACCTAATTGTGTACAATTTAGTTCAGGTAAGTCGGATTCGTTCACAGAAAATGAGTTAGTTTTAACTTTAGAATTAATAATACTATTTGTTTGGGTGGTTGTGACCGAGTTGGCACGTTGCTTAAACTAATTTGAAAAGTAATTATCACGTGTAAACGTTGTTTGAAAGATTGAATGTTTAAGAAAATCAATTAAGGGAAAGACACTTGTTCGGGTAGTTCACTATTGATCTGATTTAACTTATGCAATTGAATGTTTTTCTTTAACTTTTCTATTGTACAATTAAGTTCCTCTAGAATACCTAATTATTTTTAATTATTTTAAACCCTACAGTTCCTCTCGAATACAGTAAAAGTCCTAAATCACTAAGCTTTAAGAATTAAGCCGATGTTTATTATTTAATCTAATAAACTTCCTCTCGAATAGTTTATCTAGTTTTCTAATCCAATCTCTTGTAATTATTAACTAGCTTTCTCGTTTTAATCTAATTAATCAAGTTCTAATCAATTATAGACCGATTAATTATATCATTCAATTATTAAACCTAATTCTAGATTCCTCTCAAATACCTAGAATTTCAATTATCTAAAAGAATATAAGAACTTAAGCAATATTAAGATTTAAACAAGAAAGAGTCTTCGATTAAACATATAACATCTAATGACATTCAAAAACGTAAACTAAATCATCACAAAGATCCCTAATCCAAACAAGCGTTATAAATTTAGGTACTAATAGTTGTTAAACGACATAAAAGTAATGAAATTCATAATATACCGAAATCGAAATTAAGAAGTAAAAGAGTTCGAGACTCGAAAGTGTGAAGATCTCTCTTCAAAATCTTCTTCTTGGTGCCCAAAAGTCGATTTCCTATCCCTTGAGTCGACCTCCGAAAATTGATCTGAATATAGAATGTTTGTGTTCTATTTATAGGCAGAAATTTGGATTCCTGAAAGTCTTCCGCTACGCCGCAGTCAAGGACTACTGCGTCGCAGCTCTCCATTAGTAGAACAAAAGTTTTGTTTCATCATCTTCTTTTTATTTTCGCCAAACGTAACCGTCATTGTCTTCCATTTCTTTTTTCCGAAAGACAAGTATAACGGTTCGGGGTCACAGGGGCATCCAATTGGACAATATGCAACCAACGAACCTACACACCCTCAGAAGGAGGAATCTCACTTATCTCATAAGAGGAAACCCTCATGAAAGACTCGCTTCTAGGGATATTCGGTTTTTTGTTACACATTTTTTTAATAGATCTTATGGTTTTCGTAAATGGAAGATAATGACAGTTACGGTAGCTTGAATACGACGAAGATGATGAAGCAAAACTTTGGATGCTATAAAATCTAACATAATTCGAAGATGTAACGGGAAAGAGGGTGATGAGCTCGTTGATGGTGTTTTATATTAAGGAAAAAGGAGTAAGTTTGTTATTTTACATAATAATTGTTAAGTTTAACAAACGAGAGACTAAAATCGTAAGATAATAGTGAAATAAAGGAAGATATTCGTGAAAGAAAACTGAATTAGGAATGAATTTTTTAATTATACAAACTACAAGGGTTGTTTTGTAAATTAGTTTAAAAATAAAAATAAAAAAAAGGACCACTTGACAACCTATAATGACCAGATAGATAATAAAATAGTTCGATGTGTTGAAAAAGACAAAATAGAAAACACGTAGGAGTTTTCAAACAATAAACCTATAAAACAAAGAAAACATAAAATATGAATTAAAGAAGAAGGACCGTCAATAAATTAACACATGTCTAAGAAAAACAAACAAAATAAATAAATTAAAGGTATAAGGTTATTTTTGTGTTATCAAGTGATTGAGAGATTGGATCCTTAACATAATGATACAATAAAGACAAAATTCATGAAATAAAAAGCTTAGGAAGTGAACCTTTAAAATTCGACAAACTACGTAGACCGTTTATGTAATTAGTTCAATTTTATATATGTGATTGGCAGGTTGACTTGAAATAACAAAGAATAGTATTCCTTCATCACAATTTAATTGTCAACTATAAAAATATAGAATAATAATATGTTCACCAATCAATTTCTTTTCTTTTCTCATCCACTTGGGATGATATAAAATGCAAACATAGACAATTAATATAAGACGGATAGATAACTTTTTAAAATATAAATCATGTAATAATTTTTTTGTCTGTATTTTTTAGGATAATGTAAGCACAAAAAAATATATGGTAACTTTTAACCCTTTTTCCAATTTATCTTTTACGATTTTTATTTTTTTGATTAAACCATTTTATGATAATACACGACTTAAATCGGCCCATCAAAGATATTTGACTTGAAATTGCCTCATTTAGAAAGTATGATGGATCAATTTTGTTTTCCATGGTGCCACAAGCTAACTAGAGGTAGTTGACGAATAATCTTTTTTGAAAAAAAAATAAAAGCAACTAATATGCTATAGAATAATTAATATAGATGATGACCTTTTTCGTCTCTCTTTTCGACTATGGTTGTTGATAGCTGAAAGAAATAATTAAGTTTGTATTGGTGTTTTTCCTGCTGCTGCTACTATGGCGAAGTATATATGGTGTGTGGTATACTTGTCATGCTTTAAAAATGCTCTTTTAATTAAATATTAACCAATATTGATATTGATGATGATAATAATAATAACAATTACATTTTTATTTTTATAGCACAACAGGGTTTAACTTTGTGGCATAAGACAGCACACGAGTCTAAACTCTCTGAGCACACCTTACGATCACAATCACAACACCAGTTGTCTGCCGGCCCCATCCTACAATGTGGGCTAGGGCAAGATTTTGAAGCAACTTCTATTTTCTCCATGCCGTTGATTTCAAATTTCCTACCTATAAAAATGTTGACATTTGTTATATACTTATAAGAAAAATCAAGATAAGAATATATGAACTTACACTCGTGACAATGGACCAACAAGAGAAAGCTTATACAAATGATGATTTCATATAGGTTATCGAGCTTCCCCATAAGATGGTTTGTTCTTAAAGATAGCTTTTACTTAATTTTAATAGAGACAAGCATATGAAACTTAGATAATATATAAGACACCAAAATCTAGGAAAAGTAGACAGTTGAGAATTATGGCAAAATTGTAAATTCTAATTGAGAAGATCATCAAACACACTGTTGTCGTGATTTAAAATTTAGTTGTTATAAGTAAAGTAAAATATTTGATGCATGAATACTAACCGACTTCAAATAGTAAAAGTAGAAAAATAATACTACATCGGTATGGAATTAGAAAATAGTAGTAATAAATGTGTCGATCAGGGGCGGAGCTAGCAAAAATTTTGAGTGGCTTCTGAATTAGAATTTAGTTATTGTTGTATGTAAAATCAGCGAGTTTATATACCAAATAAGGCTAAAAATACATTAAAATTCTAAATTTTTTCCAATACAGTGGGTTTGGGTGAATCCGCTCGGTGCAACGTATCCCCGCCCCTAGTGTCGATTAACATATTGGTAACTCAATGTAACATCTTAGTTTCGGATATATAATATTTTATAAATATATGTTATGTTTTAGTCTTTAATAGAAATTAGAAATGGAGAAGGACTAAATTGGTAAGAAAAATAGTTAAATATGGTTAGAAAGGATTTAAATTGTTAACTATGTTAGTTAAGTAAGTAAGTTAAGCAAGCCTTGAAAGATGAGGGACTAAAAGTGTAATTTTGGAAAATTGAATATGAGGTGGATTGTTAGGTGTCTTCTCCACATAATTTTGTAAGTGTGTGTGTATATCGGTTCGGAGAAGAAATCAAGGAAGGAGAAAAGATCAAATTGAAGTTATTTTGTAGTGTAATTCTTCAATTAAAGTGAAGATTAAAGGTTTAATAACCCTAATTTTGGTTCTAGTGGAAGAAAAATAAGGTATGATCATATACTTTAAGTTATTTGATGAAACTGAGTTTGTATTATGTATTATAACATCATGTAGATGTTTAATTTGAAGATATAAATGCTTAATTTGGTTAAATTAGATATTTGATTATTTGGGGATAATCATGAAAGTTGAAGAATTATTAGAATTAAGCTTTGTTTATATGTTATTTTGATGTTAATAATATATATAAAGGCTTAGAAGATTGAAAGATTTATGTATATGAAATTTTGTAAGATTTCATGTTTTAGCTAATAAGGGTGAAAAGATAATTGTTATATAGAAGTGTTTATTATTGTGAGAATGTTTTAGAATGAAAGAATTATGTTAAGAATGATTATTATCATGTTTATGATAGAAAAGATAAGCTAAATGTACTCGAATATGTGTTTGGGTGAAATGATGTTAAGTATGTTATAGTAGTTGCCAAACGGGTCATGTGACCCGTGAAGAGATGGAAAATGGGTAAGAAATGGTTAGAGGGAAGAAAACATTACCTGCAAGGTGTTATTTATGATTGGTATAATGTGTCTAAAGAGTTAAAATTCGACTTGTTTTTCCCGTTGCGCCGCAGCTCTCCCCTACTACGCCGCAGTACACATTTTCTAGAATATTCTGATCGTTGACTTCAGTTGACTGCACCGCAGTTGCTTCCTTGTGCGTCGCACTCCTTGCCAGAACACAAAGTTTCGTCTTTTCGCTCATTCACTTGCGTTTCTCGTCTAAACTTCCACTTCCCGGTCATATTAACCTGTCACTTGAATAAAACACTTTTTACACGGTTAAATGCAAAATCCTATCATATCCATCATGTTTTAATACGAAAACCTGCCGAATATCGCATATATATATATATATATATATATATATATATATATATATATATATATATATATATATATATATATATATATAGGATCAAGATCAAGTAAAAAGGATTTTAAAATAAAAAGAATAGGGAGGCATTAGAGGCTGACACGTGTCCCAAAATTAAAAACCAATAAAAAAACCCGTGAAGGGCAAAATGGTCATTTGACAATACACAATTTTACTTTTTAAATCTAATTTTCAATCTAAAAGTAACCCTAACAAATATCTCTCTCTATCAAGATCCCAACAACCCTAACAAACCTCTCTCTCTCTCTCTCAAAGTGAAACTGCGCCGGCCATTGTTCCGATCATCAGATTCAGGTTTCCGATCATAGATTTCTAGATTTGCAGATGAACTGAACGACATGTCAACAGCTCCGGCCATTTTTCCGGCGGAGAAGAACGGCGCGTCGGGGAAGAACGACATGTCAACAGCTCCGGCGGAGAAGAACGACATGCCAACAGCTCCGGCCAAGGTGATGTATTCATATTGATAGAATTGAAATTGAAGAATTTTAGGGTTTGTGATCTGAAAAAATGGGATTTTGGTGGTTTCCGGCGACTGTTGCCGGTGGTTTCAGGCGGCGAAGGCGGCGGAGATGGTGGTGGAGTTGCAGGTTTCAGGAGACTGTGGCGGAGTTGCAGGTTTTAGGCGACGAAGGAGACTGTGGCGGAGATGGTGGTGGTTTCGGCGGCGGTTTCGGCGGCGGAGATGGTGGTTTCCGGCGAAGGCGAGCTTCAGGTGGCGATGGGGACGGCGAGCTTCAGTTTTCCGTCGGTTACCATTTGGGATGATGATTTACAGGTTTTGATTTACAGTTTTGTAATATTATTTGTGATGATTTACAGGTTTTGTAAAGATAAAAGCTTAGTTGTAAAGATAAAAGCTTAGTTTTCCGGCGGTTATTTGTCAGATTTAGTTTTTTAATTCAAATTCTATACCTATCTGTGAATATATTTCCGGTGCACATGTTTCCGGTCCGGTGCACATATTTATTTGTTTCGGTGGATTGATATTTATGCACATTTGATTTCTTTATGCATATGTTTTTTTTTTTATGCACATGATGTTTGTTTTGGTGGATTGATTGTTTTTGTTTCGGTGGATTGATTTTCCGGTGGATTTTCCGGCGGTGAATATGTTTTGTATAATCAATACACACGTTATTTTGATAAAATCGATGCACAAGAAAATCGATGCACAAAGATTGAAATAGTTATGCACATAGATTAAAAAACGGAGTAATCTGGAAAATGAAAAAAAAAAAAAAAAAAAAAAAAAAAAAAAAACCAGATTTATGTAAATTACCAAAAGGGCATGAAAGTTGGAAAGTATTACGAAAATGCCACCGCGTTGACTTTTTTGGATGCCCTTTTTGTTGACTAAATGAGTGGCCAAGATCACTCCCTACCCTTTTTATTTTAAAAACTTTTTATTTTAACCTTCCCATATATATATATATATATATATATATATATATATATATATATATATATATATATATATATATATATATATATATATATGCGGTATCCACACGCCTACTATTCTTGTTCTCACTTCCAATACATAATACCTATCGTCTGAAACCCACCCCCTTACTACAAATTCTACACGTCGAAGAAAGTGTGTCTCTTATGCTATTCCCCTTGTCACTTTACCTCTCGATATCTTTGAAACACTTTCTCACTATGTATTTTTCTCCAAATTATAAAAAGATTTATGAGGATTCTTTAGTTTGCCAATTATTAATTGGAGTCGGATATTGATTTCCAATATATGTTTATTTGTTTGTGATTTAAATTAAATTTATGTATTAGGGTTGTATAAACTAATTTGTGAAAAATTGATGGGTTAGGTGAAAGGAGAGACAGAGGATTGCTTATGTTTAATTTTAAGTTAATTGCATAGAATAAGAACGTATTTTTTAATTGTCTTTATTAAGGGTGCTTACTAATTTTTGTCCGATAAAGGTATAAATGTTGGTTCCGATTAAACTTTAAGACAGTTTGTTGGTCGAATGTTTAAAATTTTCTACGAAACCAAGTTTTGATGTTATTTGTGAGTCGATTATGGCATATATTTTCTTTTTATCAAGAACATTATTCGGTCCAAATCGGATTCTTACAAGTATCATGCGATCTAAACAATGTCATTTCTATTAGGTTTGTTTTTTTGTTTTTTTGATCGTTTACCTTTAATATTAATGATATTGTTTTGCTTGACATATCGATGTAGTGTAATCTACTGCTTATTGTTGGTGTTTCTTTTAGAAAATTGTTGTTTTTTCGCTTAATTGTTAGTATTAGTGAGGAGTTTAGGTATAGAAGATTGATACGTTGATTTTAGATATAGTAAAACTTCATGTTGAACTTAGTTTCTTCCGTCAAGGTTTGAACTTTGATGTTTCCATCTAACATGCATCTTGATATAATGCCTTTTTTTAAATTTTGCTTAAAATTTGTTTTGGAAATTTGAAATGTTTATGCAGTTTTGGATTTTTATTTTATTTTAAATACATAGTACTTAAGTTATGTGAAATTAAAATCCAAAGATTTTTATTTTTGTTTTGTTTTATTTTAAATAAAGAGTACGTAAGTTTATTTAAAGCACAAAACCTTCTAAATAAGTCTATTTTTAAAGCACCAAACCTTCTAGATAAGTTTATTTAAAAAGTTACATTTGAATCAATATATATCATTTTTATTGTCATATTTGACAAAATGGCCGGGAAATTACCATATGAAAATAGGTTTTACCGCCATAATAACTAGGAAATTAACTCACATGATAACTAATTTGTTCGAATCGTCCATTTTGTCACCTCTAATCGTTAACTCTTATTTCATACAAATGTTCTCTTGCGTTGACGAGTCATACAATCATTTAAATGCTAATTGTTTTTTTTCGTACAAACGATTTGCTTTATTCTGTTTCTTTTTTAAATGTTTATACAAATAAACCCGCCCCTCCCCCCTAAGCTACGATCATGTGCTCGTTCAAATTAGGTGCTACAGTTGTTTGTTTTTGGATTAGAATTTTGAATATCAAACATAATCAAAGAAAAAACAACTACAATAAATATAATGTCTTGAAGAAACATACAGGAAAAGGCAGTATCTCTCAAAAATATACTTGAGGAATAATTCTATATATATATATATATATATATACATTTACAAGAAATGAAAGCGACGTTATGATTAGTGAAGTAGGCAGGCAACCTGCTCCAACCTGCTCGTCTGTCTGTTTAATCAGGCTGGCAACCTGCTCCGACCTGTTTAAATAATAATTTTTTTTATTGTTTTCCAACCTGTTTGCCTGCCTGCTTAAAGAATAATTTTATTTTTATTTTTATTACTACCATGTCCCGACCTACTTGTTTGCCTGCTTAAATAATAATTTCTTATTTATTTTATTTTTATTACTACGCTATTAAATTTATACACATGAAATATATATATATATATATATATATATATATATATATATATATATATATATATATATATATATATATATATATATATATATATATATATATATAGATGATGTTTAACATGTTGAAAACATGAGTAAACATATATTATCAACTTTTAAATAAAATATGCAGATATTAAGACCAACAACAACGCGCGGACACCCTCTCTAGTTGTATACGTATGATATAAAATTTTCATTTCTCGGTGTTTCAAATTATCTTTTACTTTAGTTTTGGCGAGATTTTTTTTCTTCTTTTGTGGTCTGTTTGTTTCTCAAAATATAAATAAATAGATTACCAATGTCTATATTTGAGTAAATTGAAGTTCAGGGTCAAAGACGAGATTTCGGATGTTCCGTACAAAAAGTAAAATATAAGCTCCAAAATATACTTTCTTATACATATTTAAGCGACACTGATAGTATTATCATCATTTCATTTTATGTAATATAAACCGAAATTGAACATGCATAGAAAGAAAGTCCCTTAAAAATATAGACTTTGTATGATCATCCATATTGCACTCCATACGACCCGACACTGTTAAAGCTATGATATGTTATCAAATTTAATCTACCGATGCCATATCTTATACTATATAACACTACTAGCTTATATCACACGATAACGCCGATAAATTTATCAAAACTAATCAAATGATGTTATTTAATAAGCTTATAACGCATACGGAAAGTCATTAACAACATAAGATAATATGACATGTTTTTCGTTTAAATGCAAATTACTTCAATTTAACAAAAGTATGTATGATATTACATGGAGCTTATTCGAGTCCGTTTAACGACCTTAACGTATGTAAGGATTTAGAATTCTCATGAAAACACTTACATGATCAAGGATAATAATGGATTAATCTAGAAATTTTTATACTGAATATTTATTAGATTAATCTAGATTTACTTAGAGCAATAATTATCTTGAAAATTTATTAAGGATCTAGTTTAGACTAACTATCTAGATTACTAGATTATTGTCCCGCGATAACGCGGAAAAAAATAAAAATTAAATCCTAAATTTTATGTTTATATAGATTTTAAGCTATTATGAAAAAATAATGTTATACTGATGTTTGTAGTTATAATAACATATACACTTCATGTTTTGATGTTTTGTATTAGGAGATTTTAGAATAATAATAACGTAAATCACAGTCCAAATTGAACGATTCTATAAATATATTAAAATTATGTTTTTTATTTTAATGGAGATGGAATGAAGAGAGATAATGTAATTATACATTGAAAGAGGGTGTAAAATGAAAATAATATTTGATGACATCATCAATCTGATCTAACGGATGACATCAAAGAAGTGAACCTATCCAATGGACCTTACTTCGCCATGTGACATTTAAGGCCCCTCTTTTATTATATATTAAAGATTCTAATAGCTTTCTTAATAGCCTATAAATAGGCTTAAGATCTTCATAATTCAACCAACATCGACCATTTAAGATGAAGAATGGAATTCAACTTTGTCTTGTATGATATCAAATTTAATCTACTTGCCATATCTTATACTATGTAAAACACTTTAGTTAGACATGAAGTGAATTTAAAAAGTACACTAATTCAATCAAAATAGCTTATCTAAATAATTAGTCTACTTTTCATTTTGAACATAGAACTCAAATCTAGTGAACATAAAATGTTGCAAACATGGTATACGCTTTAGTCTTCTATTCAATCAGTTATGTAAGGCACCACCTATATCCGTGAAGGCACCCCTCTTTCAAGAGGATTTGCTGGTATTTTCTAAGGGAGATTCAGTTATATCATGTTAAGAAGCATAAAAACAAATTTTTAATAGGCTCAACTTCATTAATTACATAAGTCAAATTAAAAATATAAATGAAAATAGATGATTTTGGTTAAGTGATATATATGCTGATGCGGCTGCTGCATATTATTCTTGAGATTGGTACGATAAAAAATGCTAAGCATTCATCTCGCTTTCAAATCTCCAAATATAATTTAAACCAACTAAAAGCTCAGTTATTGCAGCTTCTGTTCTTCGTTGATCAGCGAAAAACAATGTTTGCACAAGAAGAACACCCGTTTTTGGATTCAGATTTTGACGTTTAAGGCTTCTTTTACTTTGTCATTCCACTATATTATGTGCTAATGGTGACAACCAACCAATATCTTCCCTGATGTTTTTTTTTTCCAAATCACTTGCCGTATACACAAGCCCTTTCAATCGCCTCCTTAAAGAAGCCGTATGCTATTTGGTAACATTGAGTAAATAACGTTTCGTGCATCGCCACCGACCAATTGAGGAGACCTTATTATTTCTTCAGTTTCAATTATCAATTTGGCATAATGTAAGAGAAGACCAACAACTCTTAAAGTAGTTGATGATGGTTTAAAATATTGAAATTCGTCTCGAAAAACCAATGTGAAAGATCGTTATTTTCTTGATGTTTTGAGCTATTGAATAAAGGGCCGGATTGATTAAATGGGTAGACTGAACTGGCGTCGAACCCTAAAGTCTTTTTATTTTCAACAATTTCTTAGTCTTGAACCGGAGGTTTGTTTCGAGACGTCATTGTGGGTGGTAAAAGATTATCTGCATAAATAAGATGAAATTTAGTTCAATACAATCATACATTATTGAAAATTCTATATAAAATATTAAAAGAATTAAAGAAAACTTACTTGAATTTAAAAACTTTCCGTAACGATGATGATATGATGATGATGATGATGATATTATGATGACGATGATGATGATAATAGAAATTAGATTATAGAAAGTATGGGTTAAAAAACAGATGAATTAATAGCGTAGTTAGTTGTCCGAAGAGTAGATAAAAAATTACCAAAATTGAAAATAAACGTCTTTTTTGATTACTTTCCATAATAAAAATTAGCGTAAATAATTATCCATTGACCGTTGTAATAACATTAGTGTTGGGTTGGGCTGAAAGATGCGTGGAGGTTACATTAGTGAAAAGTTTATTAAGTGACAAATATATAAACCCTAAGTATTAAGTCTTCTCTACTTTTGTTTGTTTCGTATACAAAAGAATGTATACCCTCGGGCATCACCTTGCACACATGCTAGTTAGGTACAATTACTTGTAAAATCGTCATGATTTTTTCTTTTGTTACTTGTATGCAAGGTTACACATAACGTAAGGCGTGACGTGACGGCATGAGTAAGCCTCAAATTTGGCAAAAAAATGACGAGACATGACGTTTTTGAAAACGTGACAAGGCGGCAAAAAATTTTAATATATTTTATAATCTTATATATATTTATATAATATATTTTCACTATTATTAAATTATATAAATATCAATAAATTATCAAAAATTCCGTTTTAACATTTAGGTATATATATATTCTAAGATATAGTCTCAAATTTACAATCAAATGATTTTTATAGCCATTTTAACTATTTTTAAATTTTTAAATTTTTTTTTAAATTTCATAACGTATTACAGAAAAACTCGCGTTAAGGCAATCCATGACGTGCCATGACCACGTTTTTTTGCCGTCACGCCTAAAAAGACGTCTTGCATGTTTTCGTAATTTCTCGCCGCGCCTCGATGTCATGACGTTGTTATGACACGTTATTTAGAACTTTGATTGTATGTATAGGTGGAAATTTGGGCATTTTTTTTCAATAAATTTGAATTTGTGATACAACTACGAGTTGGGTTGGCCAGAAAAGAAATTGTAACTGTCTTTACAATAGTCCAACTGTTTTGAAGTTAAATTTTATGTACTTGTAACTTAAACTTTAAGCACTTGTAACTTGACACCAATGCAAAGTCAGAGAAAAGATATTACTTTCACTAGCAGACAAGCATACATAGTTATGGCTGCCAATAACTTTCAAGGAGGGACGGAGCTTGGAGCGAATCATTGGGGGCCAAAATCATTCAATTCGAAATATTACATATAAAAACCTTACGAATTTTTCAAAATTGTACGAATATAATACAAATTTTACGAAATTCTTGAACTTTTGGAGGGGCCGTGACCCCTTCCGGCGACAACGAAGCTTCGTCCCTGCTTTCAAGTAGAAGCATAGTTATACAAAACATGCGCATATAATCTTTAAAACATTATAAAAAGATGAATTACAAACGGATTATTTTAAAAGTAATAAAATTGAGCTTACTGGCTTTAAAAAACACAAACTCTAAGGAAGAAAGAGGATGATGGTCACGATCAAACATGCTACTGCGGATGCCAAGTATATTGAACAAACAAGACAGGCTATCCATGTGGAACCACATTGATGCCTAATCAGCACGGCCGCATACATGAGCACTATGTAGAAAAGTGACCTTGACGAACACCAAAAAACGGATAAAAAGTATCGTATATATATAACAGAAAAACCTAGTTTACATTTAAATTAGGTATCCTTATTAAACACAATCTACTGTATCATGATGCATTTAATTTAGGTATTCTTATTAAATAATTTAATTAGTTTATTTTGTCAGGATCGATATGGTTTATGTAAACACAACTACACGTTGAACGAAAATCTTAATCTATCAAATAAGTTTAGGAGCAGATATTGTAGGGTTAATCGTGTATTGTTCATGGGTCAACGGTTACGGTTTAGTTATGGTCTCGGGTCGTTGTGTTTCTCTGTTGATTTGGTTTTAGTTTCATCACGTTTGGTCCTATTCTTTAGGAGTTTAGTGGAAAACTTCATGTTAGGATAGTGGGGTGTTTTGTTTAGTTTTCTTAGTTAAGTGGTAGATGTTTCCTACACTTTAGGAAGTCACGGGGAGACCATTTTTTTAGGAGTGTTTGTTATTTTGTATTTAAGGATGTACTAGTATTGTTTTTAATAGTGAATAAGAAGCATTCAAAATGTAGTCTTATGTGTGTTTTTATTTCTGATTTCCAACATATATAAACACTTTGATATCACAAGTTTTATTGATCAAACAAGTGGTAAGGTTATTAGCTACTCATGTTCATACGAAAACAAACAAATATAGAAATAGTAGACATAATACCAAATAGTCGATAAATGAACGTAAGAATTGCGTAAAACGTTAACGTTGAAGATAAGACTCCAAAATTATGCTTCAAACTCTTCTTGCAGCTCCCAAACCGAATGCTAAACTCCAGAATCGAATGCCAAAAACTGAATATTTTTTTTGTGAAGTTTCGGTTTGTATTTATAGGAAGAAATCCGGATGGCAATAAAACTGCTCACTGCGTCGCACCATGTTAGTCAATGCGCCGCAGTATGCTAGTTACCCAATTTGATACCAACACAAACACATACTGTGCCGCACCCAGCAACTAGCTGCGTCGCACTGGATTAATTTCCAGAACATTCTTACGTTGACTTTCGTTGACTGCGTCGCACTACCCTACTCAGTGCGTCGTATCTCTTCACAGAAGACAATTCGTCTTTTCGCTCTTTTACTTACATTTCTCGACTAATCTTCCACTTCTCGATCATATTAACCTGTAACTAGAATAAAACACTTTTTACACGGTTAAATGCAAAAACCTATCATATTCATCATGTTACAATACGAAAATCGACCGAATATCGCATATAAATATGTGTATAAATATGTGACATCAAGGTGTGGGTAGCATAGACATCCAAAGACTCGGATTTGTTTGTAAGGTGGTGGTTTTTTAAAGAGTTTTTGAAAAGGAATTTCGTTATTTATGGCGGTTGAGGGTAGAATGTTTAAAAGATGTGTGGCCATATGTAATGTCGCTAACCAATATATTGGTGGTAAACAAGCTTGAAATAAGAGAGTACGAATGAAGTTATTTATAGTTCGAATCATTCTCTCGGATTTTCCGTTTTGTTGGGAAGTTTTGGAACAAGAAAAACGGAATTGGACGTCATTATTTTCAAACAAGGTATGAAGAGCGTTGTTATCAAATTCGTCTCCATGATCACATTGAAAGATTTAATTTCACGATTGAATTGAGTTTTAACATAAGCACGAAAAATTAAAATTTTTGAATAAACATCACACTTATTACGCAATGGAAATACCCACAAGGAATGAGAAAAATGATCCACAAAAATAACATAATACTTTATTCCCGTGACACTAGGAATAGGAGATGTCCATAAGTCCGAGTGCACAATGTCAAAAACCGACTCACCTGACGAAATAGACGAATAAAAAGGTAACATAACATGTATTCCAAGTTGACAAGCGTTACACAAGTTTTGAGACTTGTGATTATTACAAGAAATTAAATTATTTGAAATGAGAATGCGCAAAGCATCGTGTCTTAGATGTCCAAGACTCCAAGTCTTTGATGCCACATATCTCGACTCGAAGATAAAAATGTCATATGAAGCGGTGTGACGGGGTAGAGGTCGTCGGTGTTATCACATCTAAGAAGATTTGTTCGCGTTTGAGGGTCCTTCACAATAAAACCAAAAGGGTCAAATTCAATGGTACATTTATTATCAATTGTGAATTGGCGAACGGAAATAAGGTTTTTGATTATTTGGGGTGTTACAAGGACGTTATTTAGTTTTAAAGGTCGTGTGGGGGGTTTTTAATGGGTTTTTTCGGTATGTGTAACGGGTATAGAATTCTCATCGCCAACCATAATAGAAGAAATAATGCTTTAATTAAAAATAGTTTCGAGGCTACCTGAATTGGATGCTAGATGTTAAGTCGCCCCGGTGTCCATATACCACTCGCTAGCCCCATGGTCATTGAAAGTCATATTCGTAAATGCTTGCGGACTGATAAAGCTATGCAAACTGTCCCGTTTGGGGACCCGAATTATAGCGCTATGGAGCGGGTGGCTGGGGCGGAGCAGACCCGGATGGGAGTCCTGGGTAACCGGTTGGGTATGGGAATCCGGGTGGAGCAGGTGGGAATGACCCGGGTGGAGCAACGAGATAACCAGGTGGGTATGACCGGGGTCCAAAGTGACTTGGGCCTGATTTGGTCTGTTATGCATGGAATAATGGCTCGGTTGTGTGTAATTGAGATGCCCAGTAGACGATGAACATTGAGCAGTACCCCAATTTTTTCGATTTCCATTCCCTAAGACGTGTACATACCTGCATATTTCACCAAACCTACAGAAACCACGTTGAAAATTACGACACAATTCATTGGGATTACCGCGGGGATTGTTGTGTTTCACATGTAAGACCGTCGCCGATGACGAGTTGTCCATGTTTGCCAACCTATTGTGAGTCCTATTTAATCTAGACTCCTCCATTTCAAGTAAATAGCGTATATCAATGAATGATGGTAAGGGTTGATGAATTCTAAGCACCGTAGCAAATGTTGCATAGTTGTTCGAGATGCCATTAAGAGTATGCATTACTAATGTTTTCTCATCGACCGGTTGGTCCATATTGTCTAGCAAATTAGCGATTACCTTTATTTTGTGGCAGTAAGTCGAGATGTTGAGGTTCCACATCTTGATGTTTCAGAGATCATCATTGAGTTGCATGGCACGAGCATCTTTGTTGCTTTGAAACAAATCATGAATTGCCTTCCATAGTTGTTGTGCGGTCTCGCTTTTCTTCATTACTATTTGGAGGATAGGTTTGCTTATAGTATTGTAGATCCACATTTTCACAAGCGCGTCCCTTTTGAGCCTCACTTTGTCATCCTTACCTTTTGGTAAGGTTGTGCCATCTAGATATCATTCCGCTTGCAGTGCATTTCGAGAAACTTACGCCATGTTGTGTAGTTCATGTCTTTGAGGTCCAGCGTGACCGGAATGTGAGCCTTAATGTTGGTGAGACCGTAGGATCTCTCAGATGAACCAGCTTCAGCGTCCATTGTACTTTAGATTTTTAGGATTTCAAGTGTTTGATCGAAAAGGGATAGATTTAGGTTTTGTGTGAGTGACGGTGGTATGTTTTTAGGGTTTAGGATTTTCGATAAAAGGTTTAGGGATTGACAGATTTCGATGCAAGGTTGTGGGAAGGTGGTTAGAGCATCTGATACCATATTACAATTGGCAAAGAATATTGAATGAATTGATTGATTGATTTACATAACACACTACAAACATATATACATGAATACATAGGATGGGTTGAGCCCTAGTAGCGTAAATGGACTAAGCTAGCTGGACTATAACACTAATATGTCTAATAAGCATATGCCTTTTTTAGCAAGAAGATTGGAAAAAAGGGTGAAGATTCTCTGGTAATTCTGGACAGAGAAATTCAAGGGAAAAATAGTAAATTTTGATCCCATGACTACTACTTGTTTCACTTGTGGTAAATATAGACACATTCTTTATAAATGCAAAGCTAAGCCTAAAGAACTGTTATATACAATGTCAAGAGATACATTGACAAATATGTTAAGTTGGAAAATGAGAAAAGGAAAGTCAAACTTGTAAAAGGTTGTTTATGTTGAGGAAGAATGGTTAGATGAACCACTCCGATCGAATACAAGTGTTTTATGGCAAACATGGATGATGAGAAAGTTGCATTAGTTGCAAGTACTAGCGATGAAGATTTTAGAAACCGAAAATATTTCATCTTGGGATACGTCATGTCTTTACAAGATTAAAAGATTTCAAAAACTTAGTAAAGAATTGCCTTATAAAAAAGTTGTAATAACTTAAAGTTAAGAATGAAAATTGGGTAAATTATGGTGTGTAATTATTGGTAAAAAAAATAGGAAAAAATATCAAAAAAGGTAACATAAAATACAAATATTGACAATTAGGGGTATGTAAAAACATTTAAAATAAAAAAGGATTATAAAATCTAATTTGTTTTAAAAAAAGGATTATAAAATCTAATTTGTTTTAAAAAGGGATTATAAAATCTCATTTGTTTTAAAAGAGGATTTTCTAAAAAATTTAAATCGTTAAAATGAAGTTTCAAGCCTAAATTTTAATATATGATTAAAACTCTTTTTGAATATGTGATTTTCTCCAATTTCTCGTGACTTTAAAAAAAAAACGAGACAAGTTATTTAATGTTTTACATGCCGAAAACAAGTTAAAAACTTAACTTTCGCAAATAATCATTTATTATGCAAAATTCAATTTTTTAATCCTTTTTGGTTCCAAAAATTCCCCTCGAATGTCAAAATGTGTATTTTATATTACATTTTTTGACATTTTGCCAAAAAAAAAAAAAATAACACATCTCAAACAAATAACAATAATGTAAAAATGAAGGTAAAATATGTATATACCAATGATAAGTAATAAGACTTTAAAAACAAAAAGTAGAAAAGAATCACTTGAAACTTGTGACATTGCTTGGTTTTAAATCAAAGTCATTGTGATAAATTTCCAAGTGTGTTGTAACATTGCAGTGGGTGAGAAAACGTTCACGTCAACCTTTCCAATACATTCTCACCTTCTAAAATGTTGTTTTCTTTAGACCTCATTTCTCTACACTCACCTGATTTCGATTGAACCCTCCCAACTAAACCACTCTTTTCCACACCAAATCTATGATATGATCCCTCTTACCACCATCCCACATTATGCTTTTTTCTCGTTACACCGAAACTCATAGATTCTCTCGAGGTTTTGAGGGGTGAAAATGGCAGCCAAATCCGACTTTGCACAAAAGCTTCTTCATGATCTCCGTCTTAGAAAAGAACGCATGGGTGCTTCTCATGGTTCCACTCGTACAAATACTGCATCAAGAGGTATGGCGTATAAACTCGTCTTTGGTTCTTTATAGTTAAACTTTGGCCTTTAAATTCCTTTTTGATAGATTTTCTTGGTTTTTTTAAGTATTTTTCTAAAAGAATACATAATTCTTGTAACTTTAGAAGTTAACAAAGACTATGGTGACACTTAAAAGTTAAGCTAGATAAAGATTCTTGTTTAATAGTTTGAAGCGATTCCAAAACTCGTAAAGCGGAAAGCATGATCAAGTGAGGGTGTGTGGATGGTTTCTTCCTTGTGAAAACTAGTACTCCTTCTTGAGCAAGATTTAGTCGTTTTGTATGTGCCAGGCTTGCACGTACATATGACTCAACTGTAAAGACTAAAGTGCACCACCTTAAAGGAAAGAACTCACATGTCACATAATTTGTAGGTATAAAAAAACGACCCATTAACAGTTATGGATCAATATCTTTTAAAAAAAGTTATCGACTCGCTTTGATATATATGAGCGAAATACGTAAATCGTCAACTGATCTATCATCACTAATGTTTTCCATGACTGTTATTGTAGAAATAAAAAGCTTAACATATACTATTCATTTACTTTGAACCATAATACGGAGTATGACAATAGATTATGCAAAACACTTATTGGTGTTTTTATGGGTCATTTAAATTTTTCCCAAAAAACATTAGAAATAAAGTAAAAGGTTATTCTGGGTTAACCCGTCAACCCAACAAAACTTTGGATGATTAGATATTACGACTTAAGATAACCGGATATAAACTTATAAAGTATCATATTAAGAGTCGTTTGGAAAAGTGTTATGCAGTTTAGCGTTGTGTTGATTAAAGTCGTCAAAATATCCTAGTGTTGATTATTGTGTGTAGTTCGAGGTCATGAAAACTTTAATTGTTAAGATTAATAGAAAATTATTTACGTATACTTACCAAACAATAAACTTGTACTGTTTTAATGATATAATCCTCACAGCTTTTTTTTT
This sequence comes from Senecio squalidus, assembly GCA_910822075.1. NCBI lineage: Eukaryota > Viridiplantae > Streptophyta > Magnoliopsida > Asterales > Asteraceae > Senecio > Senecio squalidus. The sequence goes on along the minus strand of CAJVGC010000065.1, from coordinate 51,367,703 downwards.
CTCATAGAATTGAGAAAAAATAAAACGAAAAAGGTTGAAAGACAACTATTAAAGTAAAAGTTAAAATTTACTGTAAGCACTCAAAAAGCTAGAAGTTCGATGAGTTTTATCATTTTTGTCCGGCAACAAAGTAGCCAAAGAAATTATACAATGGTTTCTATATACTACATGTCCCGAACCACTAAAGTACAATGATAGAGACGTTTTAATAACTTTTTACTTCATTTTTTTTTCTTATAGTTAAAACTAACTTGTTATAGTTGAAACTAACTACCTTATGTAAATAAGTAATAACCCTTATAATCAACTTGATTTGAATGATTCCATTTGTGTTGATGAAAAGATGCATATAGAAGCCATGGAAATGAGCACACTGGTGGATCAAAAACGACGAACCAGCAGCTAATTTCTTCGAAAGGATCAAACCGAGCTCCAAACATCAAAGAATCATCACAACAAATCGTTTCTTACGCTGGTGGACAACACCAAAGATCAGAATCTTTTGGAGATTTATCAATGGCGTTCACTTACGCCCTTAAAAATGGCGAAAAACTCATGAACGTGGATTTCTCACGCTCCGGTAACACTAGTACTATGATAGATTTCTTGCACCAGATTGGTCGAAGATCATTAGACGTTGGAAATACAAGAAACCAGACAAGTACAACTAGTCTAGTAAAGCATCGTGCCTCCAATAGTGGTGGAGTAGTAACCCCTGCACTCACAACAATTCAAATCAAGGAGATATCGAAAGGGGTTCAAAATCTTTATGAAATAATAAGATCTAGTTCAAATGGGACGAATGTTAATAGATATTCGATGGAAGTTGGAAAAGAGTTGTTGAAAGGTGCTAAGGGTTTGGAAGAATCGTTAAGAATGCTTGTGAATTTGCAAGATGCTTCGGAATTAATGGTTACTCCTCAAAGAAAGAGTCGAGTTACGTTACTGGAAGTGGATGATGATGATGATGGAAATGATCGTCATGAGCGTTCAAAGAGTGTGGATAAAAACCAAGTTGATTTGCCTAGATTTTCTTTTGATAAGCGTTCTAGGAGGTCAAATTTGGCGTTAAAAGACGGGTCTAATAAGTTGCCGACTCATTGGAAGTCGGATAGTTTTGGTGGTGAAAGTGTTAGAAGTCTTTCTAATGTGAAAAACACCTCGGGTAGTTCAGAAAAAGGAAGGATTTCAAACGTAATTGCAAAACTAATGGGACTAGAAGAAGTTGTTGAATATAAGAATGGTAACGATTCGAATACAAACACAAGTAACAAGATAGCAAGATCAGCTAAAGATGGTCAAGTTTCGTTAACCAATCAAAAGTCGCATCCAATCCATGATTCGAATACAAATACAAGTAACAAGTCTTTGAAACCAGCAAAAAATGACCTGGTTCTGCTAAATGATCGAAAGTCCCAACAAATCTTGGATTCAAAACAAAGCAACAACCGATCAGATCAAATTTCCGAGAAGAAGGAGAGACAATTACCTAATGGTGACACAAAAGAGAAGATACATTCGAAGCGTAGAAGCCCAGAAGTTGCAGCGAATTTACGAGTGGAGAAAAAGAAAACAATTCGAACGGAGAAAAGTAACGAGATTAAACTCGTTCCAAGGAACAATAAAATTCAAGAAGCAGAGAGAAGGATTAAAAAGACCAAACAAGATTCACAACAAATAAAACAAGTCAAATACACAAATCCGCCATCAAAAGAGCCAAAAGTGCACACATTTAAACAGAATACGAAAGCTATAGTGTCAACTCTAAAGACACAAGAACCCGAAAGAACACAGCAAAAGATGATACCCGTGACACGAAAGAAGGTAGATTCAAGGGTGGTAAGTAGAACTGAGGCCCCTCGAACGAAAGATGAGGTATTGAAACCAAAGAATCGAATGCTTAACAACTTAATGACACAATCAAAGCATAAACTCTCAGTTTTGAAAGAAACGAAAAGAAAAGATATGCCAATCCTTTTGAAATCAGATGAAAACAGCAGCAGAATAAAGGATTTGAAGAAAACGGAATCAGCAATCCTGTTAGATAACATTGTAAGCTTACAATCAGAGGCCAAGCAAATAAGGGGACTGGAGAATGCTTGTCCACCCCTACTGCTCAACGATGATATACAATTAGCAATGGTAAGTTTGTATATATTTTTGCAACAAAATTCATATGTTACATGTATATTTTTCTAATCGAAACATATACATGTCTAAGGGTGTAAAACATATAGTATATCGTTAAGGCGTTAAGCTACAATGAAATTGTCATAGACCAAAGATTTCGTTAGTATTTGTATTTTTTTTTCATTTGAGTCTCATTTTCATTATTATTTTCATTTAAATTACCGATTTCTCAGGTACCCAAATGCGAAAATGAAATCAAGAGAGATCCTGAGTTAACTTCGGAAATCATTGTTGTCGGTAAGTATCAGTTCGAAAATATGCAATTTGTACAAATTTTTTCCTCGCGTCTTAGGAGTGAAAAATTGTGACAAGTTATTTCTAAACATGAAGTTGAAGTTCACAATCCTATTCTCAATTGTGTTGAAAAGTCGACGAAACTATGTATATTGAACTGATTTGCTGTCGTATATGCAGATTCGAGCGAAAGAATCATTGAGAGTAGTAATATTTCAAAAAACAAACCAAAGAAGAAGGCATTCTACCCAAGCATACAAGTAGTACTAACCGAAAATGAGAAGCAACTCAAAGAGATTCTTATAAAAGATCAGCTCTTTTTAAGTACAACCGAAGCCCTCTTCAAACTCAATATACCCGTCAGTTTTCTTCATGTAGATGATCACAGCCACCACAACAACGAAAGTAAGTTGAAACTGGATTGTGGGTACGAAATCTTGAAACGAAAAGCAAGAAGTCAAGAACTATCAGCCCATCCATACATAAAACCATCCATTGGTGACACGACAATAAGGTTTTTGGACGAATTGGTTAAACAGCTATATAAAGATTTGGAGAGTTTAACGTTATATGGTAGAGATGCAACTAACAAATACGATGAAGCTGATTACTTGCAAAATATGCTGGATAAAGACATTCATAACAAATGTCCCGATATCAACAGTTTTTGGGATTTTGGTTGGAATATAACGACGTTTACATTTGTGGAAAAAGATGAGTTTGTGAACGATGTGCAACAAGATGTGGTTCATTTACTTGTCGATGAGATCGTTGACGATTTGTTGAGCATGTCTTTACCCTTTTGATTGCAGAAAAAAAATGCATATTGAGTGAAAATAGCAGTTTATTTATTAGTATTACAATGATATTTTTTTGTAAAAAATGTTCGATGTGTTGATTGTATAAGATTAGAAAGCTTTTTCGGTGAGATTTCAATAAAATATTTTTTGCAAATTTGCCTTTCTTAATATTATGCAAGGGATATTAACATATCTTCCATTGTCGTCCAGCGGTTAGGATATCTGGCTTTCACCCAGGAGACCCGGGTTCGATTCCCGGCAATGGAATCTTTTTAATTAGCTTCATAAGCTCATTTGTTCGGTTTTTACAAATGAAGTTATATTCTTTTCGAAAATCTCTGAATCTGCACTATAGAATCACTCATCTTCTAATTTTTCTTCTTTTTATGAGGAATAGTAATTCATAGTAATAACTGATGGAAGTCGATGGTTCGAAGATGGTCTGCAGAATTATGGAGAATGAATATATTGACAAAGATATTGAACCGTAAAGATCAGTAAGAACCTAAGGAAGATGATTTGTGGTTTAATAAGCCATTCAAGTATTCTTAATGCTGGTGCCACAACTTTACTGGCTAATGAAATTGTACACACCCTACAAATCAAACATTATCATGTGTTACTTGGTATCTAGTTCATCAGAACTTTGGACTAACACTAAAATAAACCGATTTTTTTTGTAATCATTATGGGTAAATAACAATAGAAATGTTATATTCTGGGACAAACTAAAATGAGATGTTTTGTATTTTTCTGAAAAACCGAGGGGATATTGGTTTTTTGTTGGCTTAAGTTCTTGTTGTAATCTTGAAAGTTTGATATAGATTGAATTCACCATGATGTTGCATCCACACAGTTGGATGGACCTGTGGTATTTTAGCTGATATAACAGGTTCTTGCGTGGAAATAGTTTCCCAAAAGTGACGATTATAAGTAGCGTGCATATATCTCATGACAACGGACAAAAGAAAGGCAATCGAAGGTGGAGAGCGAGACAAGGTTTAGACCAAACCTAGTACCAGTAGTATATCTTTTGTATTAAAATTTTGATTGGAACTGGATTATATGCTGTTAGTAGCTTCTGTTGAAAACGGTTGTTATATATGTGTATTAGTCTTTATACCCGTGTATATACACGGACAGTTTAAATCAATTTTATTTATAAATAAAATTAATTTTACTGATATTATTAAATTTTATAAAATTACATTTAACTTTAATTATGTGTCTAAGTTTCTTTTATACATAACTAGATTATTGTCTCGCGATAACGCGGAAAAAAATAAAAAATTAAATTGTAAATTTTATGTTTATGTAGATTTTAAGCTAATATAAGAAAATAATGTTATACTGATGTTTATAATTATAATAACATATACACTTAATGTTTTGATGTTTTGTATTAGAAAATTTTAGAATAATAATAACGTAAATCACAGTCCAAATTGAACAATTCTATAAACATATTAGAATTATGTTTTTCATTTTAGTGTAGATGGAATGAAAAGAGATAATTCAATTATGTATTGTAATAGGGTGTAAAATGAAAATAATCTTTGATGAAATCATCAATCTGATCTAACGGCTGACATCAAAGAAGTGAACCTATCCAATCGACCTTACTTCGCCATGTGGCATTTAAGGTCCCTCTTTTATTATATATTAAAGATCATTACATTTTCGAAAAATTAGTGTGTATATCCGACATATTTGTTCTAGTTTTTTTTTCTTATTAGTTTGTTAGTTATATTATATAATTTTAATTGTTCTTTTAACATTTTAATTAATAAATTGTCAAATTGTAATTACGACACTAATATGTTATTCATTTAAGAGTTAATTACACGGATGGTCCTTAACCTTATACCCAAATGGCACTTTCAGTCCTAAATTTTGGATAAGTACATGGCTAGGCCTTTATTTGGAATCTTTGCACACGGGCAGTCCTTTTGGTTAACGGACGTTTGAAGATACCGTCAATTAAACCACGTGCCTATCACACGAGGGTAAATTGGTATTTCCCCAACTGTACTTCATTGTCCTCTTTAATAACCAACGTCCTCCCAAATCAATTCAACCCTAAAATCAATTCAACCCTAAATCCAGGACCTGCAACAATGGTTTTTTGTTCGTGTGGTAGGGAAGCAGTTATTCGAACCTCATGGACGTCACGAAACCCTGGAAGAAGATTCTACTCATGTCCAATCCAAGGCTCCAAATGTCCTTTCATCGGATGGCTTGATCCTGTTATGTGTCAGCGAGCAATGAACATCATACCTGGTTTGTTAAGGTCTATTAACAACCTGGAATCACAACTTCAACACAAAGAACATGAAATCAGAAGATTGAAAAGATGCTTGATTTTAACTTGGTTTTTAGTTGTAATTGCAGTATTTGTGTTTTAGTGTAAGCTTTTGTATTTGGTAGAAGTTTGTAACCACTTGCAAGTATTTGGGTAATTGTAAGCTGTTGTAAACATTTTCATGTATGAATGAAAAATGGTGTTGTTTTGTTCCAAAAAAAGTGCCAAAAAAAGTGCCAAAATAGTGCCAAAATTGTGCCAAAACAGTGCCAAAATCAAAATAGTGCCAAAACCAAAATAAAAAACATTACTAACATATACAATATATTACTTCCAAAAACCATAATATTACCATTTCATCACCAAAAACCATCAGAATACCATTACAATGCCCAGTTTGACCAACAATTTCAAACACTAAATACTATCAAATACAAAGTTTAAAACACTAAATACCAACATTTTGAACAACAGTTTAAAACACTTAAAACAAGCACATTACAAATTAACTGACTTCAAACCAGATTTGGTTTTGACCCATCTTCTTGTACCACCAGGACTAACAACACCAACACTTTGACTTCCACTTGGCTGAGTTGAAGGGGTTTGACTTCCACTTGGTTGAGTTGCAGGTTGTTGACTTCCAGCATCTTGACTTGCAGGTTGTTGACTTGCAGCTTGACTTGCAGCTTGTTGGGGATTGCAGGAGGCTGAATTGTGACCATTACTGCCACACTTAGTACACCTCCAAGTGGAATGTTTTTTTGATAGTTTTCCATTAGCAACCATACTCTCTGCTTCATCTGCACTTTTCTTTCTTTTCTTTTGAGGCCTTCCAATTGGTGTGTGATACAATGGTGGGGTTATTGTTGATGGTATTGGTGACTTGTCCCAAAAACTTTGACCATTGATAGGGTTGACCTTAAAACTATACATTAGTTTCCAAGTATCTAGCCTATAAAGAGGATTGACCCAGGTTTCAACTAGACCAACTTGCACATTGTTAAGGGCCATGTTCCAGTTACATGCAACTGCATGTTTACATGGTATACCAGTCACCTCCCACTTCCTACAAGGGAAAATCCTATTGTTAACATCTACTACACACTGATCTCCATGTGGACCAGTCACCTGATACATACTACCACCATTGAAAAGAACTCTATACTTTGCAGCATCTGTTTTCACCAAGTCTAACAACTTAGTTGCAGTTGGGGTTAAGGGTCCATCACATTTGTCAATTACCTTTTGAACATTTACAATCCTAATCATAAGATACTCTCTAATGTATTCAAGGCAATGTATTATAGGTTTTTCTCTACCCTTTACCAACTGCTTATTTAGCACTTCACACAAATTGTTAAGTAATACATCAGATTTTGCAAGCCCTGTTAGACAATATATTGATTATTGTTAATACCAACATAATTGATTAATTCCCTTAGAAATGTATTTGAAACATACCTGAGAAGTGTGACCTTGTCCAATGATGGGGTGGGATTTTGGATAGCCAACTGTGTGCATCAGGACTGAACTTCCTAAACTCCTCCATTTCCCTTTCAAAATGTTTAACACTTGTTGCTATTGCACACCTCCATAGATGATCTTTATAAGCTGTTCCCCTCCAATTTTTCTTCATGTTTTCATGGATATGTCTAACACAGAACCTGTGTTCAGCACATGGAAACAAATGTGCAATTGCAGGTATGATTCCCTATGAGCAAACAATAACATAATTAATTAGCAAACAATAAGATAATTAACAAAGTATGAATGACCAAACAGTTACCTTTTGCCTATCACTTATAAAAGTGAAGTTAGACTTTCTGTGCAGATCCAAATCATCACCCAGGTTTGTTAGGAACCATATCCAAGAATCTTTTGTTTCAGATTCTACCACTACATAGGCAACAGGATAAATCCCATTGTTTGGGTCAATACCAACAGCAGTCAACACTTGACCAGGAAAAGGACCAGACATAAATGCCCCATCTACACCCAATAAATTCCTACCAACTGATTTGAATCCCCTCTTTAATGCACCTAAACAAACATAGATCCTTTTGAACACTCTGGTTGCATCATCTTCATGAAAAGGAGGCTGGACATCAAGTTTGACAGTTGTATCAGGATTTTGTTTCTTCAACTCTTGAATATAATCTCTCAGCATGTTGTATTGTGTTGTGTAATCTCCTTTCAGTTGACCAATTGCTTTTCTTTTGGCTCTAAAAGCTTTCATCCTTGAAACACCCAATTCAAACTTTTTTTGCAACTCATCCTGTAAAGCCTTTGCTGGTATATCAGGATTTCCTTCCACTTGCTCTACAATTGCCTTTGCAAGATAATCAGCAGTGCAAGCTTTAATAACTCTTGATTGCAGACACTTGTGAGTATTCATGTAAGTTCTAACATACCAGGTTTCAGAATGTTTTTCTTTAGATACCAATAAACTCCAGGGACATTGATACAAATCTGGATTTGTTTTGTTACCCCTACCTCCTTTATTCTTGATTACCACATCTTCTTTTGTCTTATCCTCATTCCTTTTTATCCTTTCCAACAGTTTTCTTTTTGCCTTTTTCTTTTGCACTTTTAGGCCCACTGCTAACAGGCCCATTAACTTCATTTAGGCCCACTGGTTTACTTGGGCCATCATCATCAATCTGCTCTTCATTAAAAACAGGCAACCTTCCTTCACATACAATTCTAATCCTAGTTTTGTCATTCTTAACAATCTTAAGCTGCCTTCTAGTCTCAATTGAGTGGTTCTTAACCAACTCTTTGACCTCTAACTTTGACCCAAAAGGTTTTCCAACATAAAAACTTGTTTTATAAATTGGACCATCAGCAGCCTTCCTCTTCTTTGCAAGTTTATTCAATAAAGTATCCCTAATATTTTCATCATCAGAGGCACTATCAAACTCATCATTGTCAATTACATTTAGTCCAGCATGATCAAATTCATTCTCTGCTATATTTTCATCCTCATAGCACCCCATATACTCTACATCAGGATCAACATTAAGGGTGAATTGTGACATGTCCACTAACACTTCATCTACCTCATTTTCCTCATCAACTATGTAATCAGAATCATCATTTTCATTTTCATGTTCATTTTCAGCCTTATCATTTTCAGCCTCTACTTCATCATTTTCAGCCTCTACTTCAACATTTTCAGCCTCTAATTCTACATTTTCAGCCTCTAATTCTACATTTTCATTTTCCTTAACTCCCTCTACTTCTTCTTCCAACAAGACACTTTTACCCTTTTCATTTTCATTAACTGCCTCTACACTAGGTTCTTGTGTCCCACCTAAAAGTAATTTAGTAAAAGATGTTGATCCTGGAATATCATCCTCAATCTCTTCCAAAACAACACTTGACTTAGGCACACTGCTAGATGACATTAACTCTTGAAAATATGTATCCAAGTTTGTCATTCCATGTTCTATGAAAACTATCATTAAGTTATGCACAAATACATGGTCAGCAAACTGTATGACATCTGAATCATTACCTAGCGCTCTAAGACCCTCATCTAGACTAGTGTCTGGCAACCAATAATGATAGTACATAACCATATTCTTTTTATACCCTAATTTTAACATAATACTATCCAGAGTGTGTACTGAAAACTGGTCAATGTGAAGCCAATCAACATAATTAACTCGACCATTAATGTACCTTCTTAGAGGTTCGTGTGTGAAACCTCCGCCATGATGAATTTCCAGAGAAAACAATTCAGGGTATCCTTCTGCATTTTGCAAACAACCATTTTTATAAAACTGGACAAAATAATATCATAATAAAATTATACAATTACTTACTATAAAGATCACCCAAAAGCCATTTTTCACCTCGACCACGTATCTGGTATGGGAATTCTCCATTCATTTCTTAGTTAGGGTTCGACAATTTGGGGGAATTTTGAAATAAAGAGAGTGTAAAAAGAGAGAGTAAAAAGGGAGGGATTTGAAAGGTTGCAGACTCATTAATGAAATACAGGGATTTGAAAATACCAATTTACCCTCGTGTGATAGGCACGTGGTTTAATTGACGGTATCTTCAAACGTCCGTTAACCAAAAGGACTGCCCGTGTGCAAAGATTCCAAATAAAGGCCTAGCCATGTACTTATCCAAAATTTAGGACTGAAAGTGCCATTTGGGTATAAGGTTAAGGACCATCCGTGTAATTAACTCTTCATTTAATTATAACTAACAAATACCAAATATGTTTTCTTAAAATTTTACTAATAACTATTTTTAACATACGATCAAAAATATCGCTGAGTTGATAAATATAGAATTTTCGGTTAAAATTTAAGGGTATCAATTGAAATACATAATTTCAACCAATCGTTATGTGAAATTATGCACATAAATTGAAATGCTAACATGCTACATAATTCAAATTTTCAAGTCAACATTATTAAATTGAATTCTTATGTGCAAAATACATTGCTAGTTTAGAATTATGTAGGAGTAATTGGTTGAAAAGAAATAATTTTAAAAAAAATTAGTTAATTTATTAAATAAATTATTTTGTTTAATCAATTAAAAGAAACCTAAATCGTTCAATATTAAATAGATTGGGTTATTATTGATTTAATAAATGATGTAAATAAATGTTTCGTTATGTTCAATAAAATTTATTTTTTACTAAAAGTTGTTTTATATGAAAAAAGCAAAAATTTATTTTATTGTATATTTATATAATTTAATTTAGTAAAATTTGATAAATTAAAACAAAAAAAAGAACTATTTATCGTTTGATTATAAAAAAATAAAAATTAACAAACTATTAGTTTACATCTAAACATAATAAAATGAAAATATAAAAATTACCAAAATCATAATAAATAACTAAAAGTAGCAAATGGTTTTCATTTCGTATATATAACAAACTCAAATGGGTATTCTAATCCAGAAATATGTTTTAGTAATTATCGAAAGAAAATGGGTTATTCTAATTTGTTTTGATAAATAAGGGTTATTATATCAAATTTATACATATTATTTTGTTAAATGGTGAAAATTATTATTAGAAGAAAAATAAAGTACTAAATTGATTAAATTATTAATTGGACTGATAATTTTTAGTTAAACTTTGAAGACTTTTGTTTAGGGAAAATAAAAGACTAATTACTATCTAATTTAAATGTTGTCTTCTCATATGGAATTGTTCATTTTACAATTATTATAATCAAAATATTGTCTTTAAATACAATATTTATCATTTTTAAAACAAAAGAGGTTGTTGCAGGAGTGGTTAGCGCGCCGCCTCCACTGACAGGAGACCAAGGTTGTGTCGGGCTTATGGGCTGATGTTGGGCTTTCATTTTTTTTTTTTTTTAGATTAGTATCAAATAAAAAATATACTTTGCGAATCAAATAATCTCGTCAAGACGATCACACATTTCGTTTTCGCCTCGAACTCGTGCAACGCACAAGTCCCCTCTAGTTTCATTAAATTGTTAAAAGGGTTAATGCATTTGAGGGTCACTCTACTATTCCAGATAATCCGATTGGGTGATTGAACAAAAAAAATATATATAATATTCACCTAACTTTATAAAACCGTTTGTTTGGATCATTGGGACCCACCACGACTTGTTACAGCAGGTCATAAGATAAAATTCAATTAAAAAGCAGAGGGCATAAATGTCAAATGATACCATAAACCAGACAAAAGAAAATTCAATTAAAAAGCAAAAAGATATTACACAAGCACATCTCGATTCAGTTCCCAACAACAAAAACACCTACTACAGATTAATTTGACGCATAGCCCATCACACCTGCAAAAAACACAGCTTTAGCCATATGATTTTATGAAATTGAGGTGCTATGTTTAGGGTTTGAGTCCATGGTGGTGGTGGAGGGGTATCGAACGATTGATATTTAGAAAACATAGCACGACCATCTCTGTTTTTAACTTAAGATTCATAGCAAGGATTTCACAATAGCAATCACCCTAATCCAACCGTCTTCAATTGGACTAAACCCCATTTCTTAGCTAATCGTTAATTATGGAACACCAATTTGAAACTCTTTTGTTGGAAGGTTTAGCCCGACGGAGGAGAAGAAGGGTACATCCCAATTAGCGTCAACAAATAAAATTTAAATCTAACGTTTAAATCTAACCTTTTGTAATAATTTGAAATGTATATATGACTTTTTTTTTCCAATCATCATTGATCAATCAATGGGGGCTGCGAAAAACACTAACAAAGACGGAAAAAAGATCAATGGCGGCTGCTCAAATCCAATCATCTTGACGTGTTTACCACCACTCGTTATATTTTGTAGGGAAATCCCTTTGTTTCAAGTGGTTCAAAATGGAAACCATCACCAGGTCGTTTAATGGTTGGATTTTGATGAAATGGTGGGTATTTACAGCGGCGTTGTTGTTGTTGATGTTAGGGATTGACAGCGGGCGTTGTTGTTGTTGATGTTAATGTTGTTGATCGGTGTTAGGGATTTCGAAGATTGATCGGTGTTAGGGATTGGCGGCGTTGTTGTTGTTGATGTTAATGTTGTTGATGACTTGTTGCTGCTGATATTGTTTGATATTGTTATAGGTATTAGTTAAGAAAAGTCAAACAGTTTAATAGATAGTCAAACAAGTACATATGGTAACCTATAAAAAACATATATATAATATAAATTGAATTTTACCTGTTATTAGCCGGTTACAGGTTGCAAAAGTGACTCATTTAATTTTTTTTGAATCATGAGTGATCATTTTAAACTTTATTTGATAGTAGAATGAAAGGGTTATATTTTTTTTTTGTTCAATCACCCAATCGGATTATCTGGAATAGTAGAGTGACCCTCAAGTGCATTAACCCTTGTTAAAATTAAATGACTAAATTGATTTTATAATCTATTTAAAGTGAAGGTTTTTTATTGGTCAATAGGACCTAATTTTTGAAATTCCTTTTCTTATATCTTTAATCTTTAATATATAATAAAAGAGAGGCCTTAAATGCCACATGGCGAAGTAAGGCCCATTGGATGGATTAGCTTGTTTGATTTCAACCGTTAGATTGGATTGATGATGTCATAAAAAACTTCTTTTATTTTATACCCTCTTAAAACACATAATTACATTCTCTTTTTAATTCCATATTTACTCAAATAAAAAACATAATTTTAATTTACCTATAAAATCGTTCAATTTTGACTATGATTTACATTATTGTTATTCTAAAATCTTCTAATAAAAAGTATCAAAACATGTGTATAAACGTAAAAATGTATATATTATTATAACTATAAACAACTTGTGTATAAACGTATGTTATTATACGTATATAACATGGTTTTCTCAAAATATCTTAAAATCTACATAAACATAAAATTTACGATTTAATTTTTATCTTTGTCCGCGCTATCGCGGGACAATAATCTAGTATATATATATATTAAGATTAAGATGTGCAAAAGTAATATTACTTCTTTTTGTTATATAAATTGAAATTTGTCGCTAAGGATCGGTCCTATAAAAAATATAATATTACGTACTCATTAAAGTATCCATTTTAGTGGTTCAAAAAGGTGAGTGTGAACACTTTATGTATTTCTCCTTCCTATCTTTCCATTTGTTTTTCTTCGACTATGATTCCAGGTTGATTATGACTTTGGTAGAAATAAAGAGGTGGTTCGATTGTGATTATGTTTGGAGATGGTTTGATCTATTTTGTTTAAATTAGACTACAAACAAGTGCTGGACATGGCCAAGTAATTTGTTCTATATATCAAACGAAAGCACACTTTTGTTGCACGATTATGTTCTATACTCTGTCTTTCCATTCACAAATAAAAAGATTCCATTGCCGGGAATCGAACCCGGGTCTCCTGGGTGAAAGCCAGATATCCTAACCGCTGGACGACAATGGAAGATGTGTAAGTTTTAATAAACTTGAGTTATTCAATCTTGTTTCAGATATACAATTTTTCATAAACTGAAATTTAACGGCTTTCAAACGAACAATTAAAATAAGAACATACTTCAAAGAGGTGTCACCCGCTGGAACAAGCCCTGTGAGATATAAACATTTGCTGATGTAGCGAACGAGATTTGAAGCACATAAACTCTTACAGCCTACAACCGAATAATATTGAATCATGAATTAAACACATCAATTGAGTCACTTGTTAGAGCATAAAGCTACTGTATCCACAACATCTTCGAGTTCTGCACCTTTGTAGGTTGGTTTATTAGTTCTATATAAGCCGGCTAACTTTTACCATCATGACACACGAAGAAGTAAATTGAGCATGTACAAAACACCCAATTCACGTTGAGACTTGATGGAATGTGTTGGATATGTAGGCCTCTTTCTGGAAATATGTTTTTACGAATACAACTATCACAAGCACAAACCAGACAAACATATGATTACCAAATGACAATTAACACATGATCACCGAAAAACAATTAACAAACAATGCTTATGATTGATCACCAAGTGACAAATATCACATAGTTAATGCCTAATTGTCTATTACAATATCACTCCAAGAAAGATCCAACTCTCTGCTATAAAAATAAAATAAAAAAGTGCTAGTTCCCGATTACAATATTTTCAAAAAATTCTGTTCCAACCCAGTTTTAGACCTTTGCATATGACCTGTACTGAACCTATTACATACATCATCATCTTCGATTCTTCTATGTTAAATGTTTACGAGTTTGATTTAAACCCTTATAAGCTAATTATGTGATCTTACCAGTTACCTGTTTCCAACTGAATGAACAGCGGGATCTAAACCATTAGCTAAGGATATTCATTAAACAGCAAACAACACTAATGCAACGGAAGACTTAACTTGTCCACAAAATTTACGAGCTTGATTTAAACCCTTATAAGCAAAGATCATATCACTCTATGTTTCATCTAAAACACAACTATCATTACTAGTAAAAACAAAATGTACTAAAAAAAACATGTCGAAATTCACACTACTTACATTATAACATGTCTGATTTTTGCTTCACTGTGAGTTACTCATCACATTCACCACTTAATCGACAAATTGCAGCATACAATTTCCTTCGAGTGCCAACAGCAAGAATACCCATTTCTTTCAAATCATCGAGAGTAAGCAAAGGCAATGCTTCCTCGTCAACTTAATGCATTTCAAACACACCCGCATATCTACCAAACTCAACATCTCTGAACCTTCTACCAACACTATTTACACTAACAGAGCTACTGACTCGCTAACGCTTTAGCTACCAAAGCTCGGAAATAAAAGCATTAGCTCGCTCAAACTCAAAACATCCCACTAGACTACTCCTATGAATTCACCCACACCTTCAAACTCTAACTCAACTAGAAACATCACATTTATCATTACTAACAACCAGAGACGATCTAAATATTCTTGAATGGGTTCAGGATTAGAATTTAGTTAATAAGGGTAAACTTACACTAATATACATTAAAATTCTAAAATATTTTTAATTCAATGGGTTCGGTTGAACCCGCTTCCCCTGCTAACAACTTTGTTTCAGAGTATTCGAGTTTCAAAAAATCAAAATAATAGAAGAACCGTAACAGATATCTTTGCATAATAACAGAAACAAAAATTTCATAACAGTTTTAGTAATATCCTTCATTAAAACAAGAGATTACATTCGTTTTCACCATCCGCCAACTGTTCGAGAAAATGCTTCATTAATATAAAGTACCAAAATACAGAAGCTAAATTCGATAACATTCCCTAATACCTAATTACTTTTCATGAACATTAAACACCAGTCGATCCAAACCCGCCTGCACCTCTCACAGTTGAATCCAAATCATCAACCTCAACCACTTCAGGAGTAATAATCTTCTGAATAATCAGCTGTGCAATTCGATCGCCGACATTCACTTCAAATTCAGTATCGGAATGGTTAAACAAAATAACCCCAACCGGACCGCGGTAATCAGCATCAATCACACCTGCTCCAACATCAATCGAATGCTTCCATGCCAATCCAGATCTCGGTGCTACAAACAAACAAACAAACAGAATGAAAACCCAACAAATTGTTTCAAAAGTTAGTAAAGCAGATAATCGTACCGATACGAGCATAAGTTCCTTCGGGTACTGCTATGCTTAAATCTGTTGGAACTAATGCTTTACCCCTTGCTGGAACCTTAGTCACAATTGCACTGAAAATCAAATTATAAATTTTCCTAAATAAAAATTGAAAGCGTTAGAAATGAATGGAATAGATGGGGAAAAAGGGATACCTTGAAAGATCGTAACCGGCGGCTAACGATGAGCCTTTGGAAGGCAAGACGGCGTTTTCGGAAAGTTTTTTGACTTTGAAAAGAGGGGTTCGGTCGAGTTTTTGAATCTTCGGGGTTGGTTCTTTGATTTCGGGGCTGTTGTTGATGTTGTTTGCCATGATTGTTGAAAAGGAAAGTGGTTTTGATGAATTGTTGAAAATTGAAATTTGAAATGGATGGAAATGGAGATGATAGTAGGGTTTATAAGGAGTTGGATTGCCCGGGAAAAATGGACTACGGAGAATGGCGCCAACAGTTCCCGCCATTGTTTGGAACACTGGAAGACCGACCCAATTTCAATACGCGTATCACAATGGGCTTGACTAACTAAAACCAAACTAAGAGGATGTTTGATATTGCCTCATACTGAGTCCAGTCCGACAGACCACAAATTCGGTCCGAAGTCTGTGCGTTTGGTAATGTGCGTTTGATGTTAGACTCGGTCCAGAGTCTGTGATTTTGCCTCGGACTCGGTCCTCTTAGAAAAATCGCAGACTGTGATTTTGCCCTTCGTACCCGACATAGCACGGACTCGGTCCGGAGTCTGTACGTTTGGTAAGGGTGTGTAGATGCAAACTCAGTCTGAGCTTAGACCCAGTCTGACGTCTAACTCAGTCCGAGCTTACTCTAAATAACTATTGTTTTCAACCAAATTTCCAACACAAAAATCAAATACAAATGAATATTATTTTGGACACCTTATTGCTAGCCCGGTTAATTCAGGTTAGACACATTAAATACCCGGTTAAAAATAGTATCGTTAAACTATGGGTGAAAACGAAAGGGTAGATTCATAAAAAAAAAGTAACTACTTTCAATTTGGATATTAACACGCTAGATTATTCTACTAGCAAAGTATTAATGCCTTCTACTTATGTGGAAGTTGGCAAACTATAGATTGTGTTGGTGATAGGTTACTAATCTACGAGTCTCCTTTAGCCTTTAGGTTATATAAATGATACTTTGTAAATTGTATTTGTGTAACTCTTTTTTAAGACACGCGCGATGATCTAATTTATCTTCTCTAAAATGGAACATTCAACTTCACATATAAACCAAAAGATATAACCATTGATCAAAATGACCACCCATATATCAGTGATAGGGGCCCTTTTCAAGTACTCTTTGCTCTTGAAGCGGATGCTCTTCGTAAAATGATATTTCTTTATACGGAGTGGTTTAGCAAGTTTAATCTACTGTTATATAAATAAGCTCACATAAACTACTTGATAAATATCATGGTTATTATGCAATAACAACCAAACACCTCAAGATTATCATATATCAAATAGGAGTATAATTTTATAAATGTTGGTAACAATATTGGTACAATTACCGCCTTTGCGGCTTGCATATTAACATCTCTAGCTATTATGCTAGAGACGACTAAAACACTCACACATTCACTGATTTGGTAACACTCTCTATTAATTAACTCAACACATTATTACATGCCAACATTTCATCAAACAGTTGGTGTGCATAACTAAACACCATTCTTCTTACCCACACCACGCCTCAAACTATTCCTCCGTCCACCCAACCCCTACATCACCAACACAATCATTCAATAAACACAATTCAAATAAGCAAATTAAAATTTTAAACAAGAATCTAACCGTGTTAACAGGCAATGGTTCAACATCAACAGAAACCAACGACATCTTAGCAATCTCAGAAACTGCAGCGTTTCTAGATCCAGATACATCGCTAGTAAGATGCTCGTACGCCGCTTTGAACGCCTCCTGCCAAAACCTAGGCAATCTAGTAGTCTTACTATGTGTGTAAACATTCCAGAATCTCCTCACAAGTTTCTCACGTTCCTCAACTTCCTAATTATTCAATCAAAATCACAAAATTTATTAAACTCAAATCACAAACATATGTAAAATATTTAAGATAATTTGATATACCAGGATATCGAGATCTCGAACAGGCGAATCGAACGAATCCGAAAGAGAATTGTTGATGTTACCAGCTCCAGACCATTTAAGAGTAACTGAACCGGTGAACATCGACCATAAAGCTAGTAATAAAATAGCTGTAATCGCCCAAAACTTGTACCGGGTTTTACTAAACAAACTACCGTTTCCGTTACCGACACCGTTTGGAGCGGAAGCTGATAAAACTTTTGTTGATTCACCGTTGTTCATGTTTGGTGAATTAGTGATGAAATGGAAATAAAAATGTTTTGTTTGATTTGATAAGTGTGAATTGTGTGAGTGTGATTATGAAAAAAGGTGGTGTTTTAGGTGGTTGGAAATTCCTTAAATTCAGTGTGGACTGGTTGAAGAAAGATGATGGAAGGGAGTGATATGCTGCGTGCCGGTCCATGCTGTCGGCTACACCTTATTATACCGCTAACTTAAGTAGCTACTTTTACACTTACTACTTTATCTATCTAACTTAAAAGATAATGTATATTAACTACTTAGTTCTACTTTAACTTTTTGGAGTATTAATTTGATTTCGTTTATATCATTTTCAACTTAAACTTTGCCGAATTTTAAGAAAATGATAAAATACCTTTCAATGTATTAGTTTAAACTAGCCAATCGGCCTATTTATCGAGCAAACTCGTAAACAAAACAAAATATAAAAGATAATATTATAAGTAGAGAGTTACAAAAAACTCAATTATAACTCTTTATTTTAAAAACCCACTTAAAATTTAATCTTCTTTAAAAAATAAGTATCTCAAAAACCGTAAATATATTAAACGAATAAATTGCACCATTGTAACGAGCATTAAATTATCTTTCAATAAAATACCCACTCGATATACTTTTGACGAAATTTTTTTCCGGGTTTTTTTTATTGGTTTTGAAATTTTATATTATAAAATCACGATTTTATCACATGTGATTTTAGTAGTTTGACATATTTTTGTTTTGTTTTTCTTTTTGATTCTAGTTGAATATATATAATATAATAAATATATGTTTTGAAATTCATATTTAGTGTTCAAATCATATTTGATTGTACATTACGAATATCAACATTTGTCCGAAAACGGAAAAATAAAAAATAGTCAATTTTTGATTTTTTTTTTTTCCGGTTCTATATTGATTATACCTAATATGATATTTGTGTGTTTAAAAATTAACAACTAAAGTTAAATCATGTGTTTTATTCCCTTATTAGTTTTCGAAATTTTACATACATAATAAAATCACATATGATATACAATACAATCACATGTGATATGCATACTACATTTATGTCAAAAAAAAATAAAGGAAAACAAAAATTGTCACATATGATATACAATACTATCATATGTGATATGCGTACTATCACATTTATATCATAAAAATGAAGGAAAAAAAAATCGTCCAAAATCGATATTTTTTCTAAATTTTGGTAATTTATACGGTTTATAGTAATTCTCTTTTATAAATTTTTACGAATTGGTGCAAATATCACATGTGATATTATCGTTACAATTTCAATACCCACAAAAAAAAATGTTCGAAAGTATATAACACCACAACTCTAATTGAAGATAAAAACGAGACGGTCGCAACGGTGTAATTTGTTTTGTTTAACGATTAACGGTTGTGAGATAAATTAATTTTAAAAAATAAAAGAAAAGTGTGTTTTTGTTTTAATCTTAGCTAATGGGGTGAATGGTCAAGATTGTGTCTTTTGGTATTTAGAAAATGATGTGTCTTAATTGATCATTTATCTAAAAAAGATCACAAGTTTAAAAGAAAAATGATCATTTATTACTCGAAGAAAATATGTCTACAATAATAAAACAAAAAAAACACTGATATTAAAAGATATAAGAACTAAGAAAAGATGTTTACAATAATTAAAAAAACACCGAAATTAGGAGATAAAAGAACTATTTATACATGAAATCTATCCTCGAAAAGAGTATTATAAATTCATCCACTCTAGAATACTCGTTCAAGATATTTACAATTAAACACTTTATATATTCTAAGTTTCAATGTTTCTATACCTTGTATAATCTTCAATGAACTTTTATAAGTATCCTGGCTCTTTAACGCTTCTTGATTAACGTAGAAGTATTTGAGATTTTGACATAGCATCTCTAAACTAAAATCTAAACTAGATGAATTGTGTCATTATGAATAAAGGCAAATACTTAATGCTAATATATTAACATAACATAAAGCCAAATATGCATTATCAGTGGCGAGGCTAGAAATTCAAATCTATTGGCCAAATAATTACGACTGATAAGGTGTATATAACTGATGAAATTTATAGCTTTTAGATATGTCAATTACTAAAGATTAAAACAAAAACATAATAAAACTATAGAAAATGTATAAAATTTAAGATTTTGTAGGTGAGTCATGCCAACTGTGGCCTCCATATAACTCCGCTATTACGGATGATGTATAGGACCCGAAAGTAGGTATATAGTAACAATGATTGTTAAACATTATATTAAATTGTATCCTTGCCCCTAAACTTGATAAAATTATATTGTCCACATTAATAAAGTTCTAAGTTTTGTCACCACATAAAGCTATTTATGTACATCTAGAGTACTCTAAGAAGAGAGGAATGCATAGAGTTGAAACATATTAAAATAAGAAGTTGGAAGACTTCCTTGAAATTGTTAGCTTGAAAATTTACCGAAAACCTAATCATAGGTCCATCTCTCCATTGAAACAATAGTCGTTATTTTCATCACTAAACTTGTTGAAGAGATAGAATGTAATCAAAGTACATTTTCTTAATCACATGTTAAATCCGTTATCTAAAGAAGAACTAGACCAAAATTTAGGATATATTATGAGAAAATCAAACTTCAAATAGAAAAAAAAGTAAATGAAAGACTTTTATAAAAATTGTAATGGTAAATTAAAGTTTTCATTTTGTACATGTTAGGTCATAAATTAGTTATTAGTAAGTGGATTCAATTGTTAAACAAATCTTAATGTTTCCATTTTTGGAAGGAAATATTTATAGAATCTCCGATTGTTTACATAGGTATCAAAGAGTTTCGAAGACTGTGAGTTTAAATATAATAAAAAGGAAAAGTATAGACAATTGTGTACAGTGATATAACATTTAGTTCGAAAAATAAGTCATATAGGAATAGTAATTCGTTGATCTTTTAATCATAGTATATGTAACATATATATTGTAGAAAATATGAAAACGTTCAATGAGTTAGAGTGTAAAAAACTGTATATGGCTTTTAGCCTTTTATAAATAAAACAAAATTTACATGATTGTTAAGAAAATTTTCTAAAAGTGTATGGTTTTTTGAAACTGCTATTAACTATGTATGTCTTTTTTGTAAGGGGTCCAAAATTACTCTAAACGTAGGTACTACGTGCGAATCCTGTGAAAAGTTAAAAAAAAATTCGCATGGATTGCACCTACTACGTGCGACCCATGTAAAAGACAACAAAAAAATCCGTTGTGTTGATGGATCGCATCTGTCAGGTGCGATCCATCAACTAATGATACAAAGCTTTCAACGACTAGTTTAATGGTGTCAATTAAATTAAAATACTAGAATGATCGCACTTAGGAGGTGCAACCCAACATCAAACATTGTCATGCATGCAACGTAAAATCTGCTTATATATACATATTACAACACAAACATACAAACACTTACACACAATCTTTATCAACTAAAAAATACACAAAAACATTTATAAAAACACAAACAACCATCTACAAATAATGAAATATGAGAATGGAAATATGGTCGATGTTTCGATGAAAGATAAGTTTGGTAACATATTTTGGCGTTGTGCTCGAACTGTTTCCGTTAATACTCGGACATACATAGTTAGTTACAACGTGTATCCCAATTTTAGTAACAAGCCGAATGTGGAACAAGTAGGCGCCGAATGTGGAACAAGTAGGCGTCGAATCTATTATATCAATGCCTCCTTTATTAGAAACTACAAAATCTCGGGAACTTGGTGATATTGTTAAAGTTTTTCACGATTTCGCTCGGAAGATGGCAATTGTTTTGAAAGATTTCGAATGAGAATTTTATTTAGTGAAATTACCTGGTCTGTCGAAGAGTTAGAAGTAAACGAATTTCAACTCCGTCCTAGACAGTCGTATGAAAACGATGAATGGATTGCCGTTGACAAAGATTCTAGCGATCACGAATATGAAATCGATGTCAATAATGATATAGATGCTTCATGGAAATATTATGAAGACTTGAGTCCTAGTGGTAGTTGTAGCAGTAATAAAAAGTTTTAAATTTTGTGATGTTAAAGTTTTCAAAAGTGATGCAGAGTATGCTTGTCACTCGTCGTTATTGTAATTTTTATGTTCTTCAGTTAAGTTTTTAATAAAATGTGTTTTATTGTTGATTTTAGTTATATTTTACATTAGAATTAGATTTTAATAAAATGTGTTTTTTTTTTAAGTTATGTTTTTTCAAAAATTATATACATTTTTCAAAAAAAGTTAGTAAAGTATTGGTGTTGTAGTAGAAATGTTATATACATCATGTGTTTTTTATTTTTAAAAAGTTATGTTTTTTGAATACGGTTGTAAAAATGTTATATACATTATTTTAGGAAAACTTAACAAGAAATGAGTGTTGGTGTGGTGGTAGAGTGGTATGGTTGTAGAGTGTGTAAAGTGTTGAGTAAGAGGTTAGCAGTTCAAATCTTGCAGCAAAAGTTTTAGACACTATATTGATGTAGCCGGTTTTGGAGGGTTTTTTTTTTATTGGATATCGTCGATTAGATAATGCTTTGATAACCGCATTAATAGAAAGGTGGCGGCCAACAACACACACTTTTTACTTCCCACGTATCGCGGAAGCCACCGTGACCCTCCAGGATATACAAATATTGTGTGGTTTTAATGTGACCGGAAATGTTGTTACCGGGATGGATTATAAATTCAGCAATGATCAATAGAGAAGGCAATGTAACACGCTTTTGGGATTTATGCCTTCGTCAACTAACGTTCAAAAATGGTCGATAAAATTGTCATGTTTACTTACAACAATCGGCATTGAGCTACCTGATAACCCTCCATGGCAGCAATTCATCATAGAGGTGAACAAATTGCTACATACGTAAACAAGGTTTACCAAAAAGAAACGTACCGAAGACAATATCAAT
Source organism: Senecio squalidus (assembly GCA_910822075.1). Lineage (NCBI taxonomy): Eukaryota > Viridiplantae > Streptophyta > Magnoliopsida > Asterales > Asteraceae > Senecio > Senecio squalidus. The sequence goes on along the minus strand of CAJVGC010000065.1, from coordinate 51,344,788 downwards.
CCAATTTTCAACCGCTTCCTCTTGATTATTGGGTAAATCCGGGTTGGAAGATTCAAGCATATCTCTTTCGTCTCTCAAAGTCAAGAGGAGTTCAAATAGAATACATAACTAGATGGACGTTCAACCTGTAGATGTCCCTCGAAGGTGTACCGTATGCAATAAACCGGGTCATAACAGCCAAACTTGTAATAGTTATCAACCGTCTTTCATTTAATAGTTGTGTGTAATGCAATTTTGGTTTTATCGCTAGTTGAATTTTAATTTTGTTATTAAAATTTCGTCTTTCATTTAGTAGTTTTGTTTTATGTAATTATTTTTTATTTTTATGAAAAGTGTCAACTTTTTATTAAAATTGTTAACTTATTTAGTATTTTTATAAAAAGTGTTAACTTTCTCTTATGCATGCATGTAAAGCATTAAAACCTAAACGACGTACTTACGGGGATCGCACCTACTAGGTGCGACCAATGAACATGTGATTTAGGTTTATGTACATGGGTCACACCTAGTATATGCGATCCATTCACTTCATGTTTTATACCCGTAAAATTTTGACCATTTATAAATGAGGATCCTTATTAAAACCATAATCAAACACACACATATCATTCGAAACCAACTAAATTAATTCAACATACTTTTCAACTTAGTTTCCGATTTTCACCAAATGGATAACAAGAGACAAAGGCTTGAACAACTTCGTGAAGAACTTGTACAACTTAACGAGAGAAGACAAGTAGTGAATGAGGAAATAAAAGAAATTCTATACGACCTACAATAATACGTCAAGATAGAGACTTTTGGATGCGATATACAACTCAATGAAGCAGAACAACCCGTCAACATGGAGAGTGATGAACAACAGATCGTGCTCGTCGAAAGTGCATGAGATTTTTTTCTTCACAGGGATAAATGGAAAGACACAGAAAATTTTGAAAACCAATATTGTAATAGTATGTTTTTACAACGTGGTTTCACGTGTTGTTGAAGATTTTGGGGTGTTTTGCTAGGATATACGTAAAATAATTGTTATACCTACAATTATTTACGTATTTTTTTTTTATTAATTCAACATGTTGATGCTTGGATAAGACGGGCACTACTTGGTACAACCGTCACTTTTTCCATTTCAAGTTAGTCTAGTATGCATGTAACTCATTACCGACTCTTATTAAAAACTTTTATAAAAGTTGATTTTACTCTATGTTGTGTGTGATTGTGGTTATTTTGCACGTGTGTGATTCATTTTACACATTATTGGATATGTATAGTATTCTAGGTGCACAAGTAAGTAGATCCCGTTAGATGAGCTCCTACACGATTTAACGAATTAATCCCGTGTTTAATGTCCTAAACATATTTGAACTATGTGAGATTTTATAAACAATTGAGAACTCCCTTTTGTGAGGTTAAGCTAACTATATACTTAACTAGTTACTCCGAGTTACGTCTAGCTTACGAATTTCGTTTTCGGGAACCGTCATATGAAAATCACACATGGATGTGTGTTTAGCCCAATTATTTTCGGCCCTAAGGCCTTGTTTTGGGCTTCCTTGGTCGAATTCCTACACAAACACCCTAAGTGATATGGTTATTTTAACCCTAACTTACATGAGACTACATTTTTGAAACCTTAACCTTCCAATTCGATGAGCCGCCACCCACCCTCATCATTTAAGACCCTCTATTTCGTTTCTAGAGCTCCAAAATTCGGCCCTCACATAATCCATCATCCAAGCATCATTTACTTTATCAAGGTTAACCATTTGGTAAGAGTTTGTTCCATTTCTAACCCTAATATTGTTGATTGTCGCTTTTACTTACTCATCTGAAAATTGGACTGTTTTGCACGATTAATAACTTCCTCAAAACTTTGTATTTTTAAATTATGTCTAAAGCAAATTCATAGGCCTCAGATTCTAGTTTCTAGAAATGTAAGGTTCACCGTCCAGTTTTTCTTCAAACTCTCTGAAACTGTATTTTAGTGAGGGGTCTAATCTGAAGTTTAAAACGTTTCTGTTAGGTTTCAAGACTTGAATTTGTGTAACAATATAGCAAACTATAATATAATGTGAAATTGGTTATTTATAATTTAAAACAGGTTCTAATCATGTTAAATGTGTTATACTTGTTTAATTATCCGTTGGTTATATTGCTATCGTTTTTAAAACTCAATATACAAAAGTTACTGTTTTGGACAGATTACATAACCGGTTTTGTAACGATCATAGCTTAGTCATAAGTAACTCAATTTTGATGAATCCAGAACCCTTGATGTAGCCCTCTGAGTCTAGTTTTCGTACACATAAGATTTGTCGCCTAATTCTTTCTCAGACTGTAGTTATGGCAGCTTTAGTGATCGGGGGTACTTGCTGGTCGTTTGACCTTAATGTCTAAATCTAACGTTTAATGTCACGAGTGCAAGATAATTGAAATGATAAATCGGATATCCTTAAATATACATGAAACGAGATTAAAATCTTGAAAACGTAATTACTCACGATTCCATATTTATTACACTTTTAGGGGAGCTGATCATCTAGTCGAGACTTAGCTTGTGATATACCGTTTATACACACATTCACACTAATTGAGTAGTGTCGTTTATTGCTTATTTCGAGGTGAGTTCATTGCCCCACTTTTTACTGCTTTATATGTTTAAACAAATCGGGTGAAAGTAAAGCTCAACCAAACGGTTTATCACTTGCTATAAATAGATAAAACTATTTGTGGAAACCTTCCATTTTTGGAACTTGCTACATTTGGAAACTTACTATAAATAGATCTTTCTATTTATGGAAACCTGCTATTTTTGGAAACTTCCTATTTATGGAAACTCGTTGTATTTGAAAATCATAAAATCGTGTAACAAACAAAATGCATCTTTTCAAAACTTACGTAGGATATTGGTGTAAATCTTACTTGTGCATCGGGATACATCCTACTGATGTTACAAACGTATCAACAGAACGTACTTGTTGATACACACAGTAGCGTGACTACTATAGGATGCAGTCAGTGTATCGGGCTCTACATGTGCGGTGTATGCTTATCGGCAGAATGTTACTTGTCGATCAGTAGCGTAGCTACTACAAATTATTGAGATGATTACTTACCAGTATACCTTTCCTACTGGTAAACCCTAGTCATTATACCTTTCCTACTGACGTATGAATATACCTTTCCTACTGATACTATGTACTCATTAGTATACCTTTCCTACTAATGATGTGTGCTTACTATAGCGTGGCTACTACGGATGTTACTAGTTAGTATATATTTCCTACTGACATTACTTGATTACTAGTATACTTTTCCTACTAGTGATACTTGCTTACAATGGATAGTTGTGGATGATTGTTTCTTACTACTTACATGCATTAGTTACACATTCTTTTACTGCAGTTGTGTTGAGGTGTTTTCTTACTATTACATTGTTCTACTTACTCTGAACTCGCTCAACTTTATATTGACTTTTTGAGCTTTATTTTCAGATGATGAGCAGGCATAGGACGTAGCTTTGAGACTTGGGTTTTAGAAGACTTCTAGATTATGCATTGCATTGACGTACTCTCTTGTATTATTACAATTGGATTATTTCGGGTTACTTGCCTATGTCTTTCCTTTTGGAATACCGTACTCTTGATTTTTTTATTTCGGGATACGTGATTGTAGTGTATGACGTGTACATAAGACAAGGATATTTTTCTTGTTAAATGACAATGTCACAACACTTTTTGTTTAATTCTTGCATTTAGTATATCTCTATTATATTGATGTGTTGTGATAATTGCCAATCGGCCACACCCTGCATTTCCGCCGCATGCGGGGTATGACACTACTGGTTCACATACATCTTATGGAAAAGGAAACAGTTCGCATTAAGCATCAGTATGCAGTGGTGCCTACAATATTTTACATTGACTTTTATGAAAAGGTAATTTGGACAAATAACTTTGACCTTGCAAATGGTAGTATAAGACCATATTTGTCTTGGGGGAAAGTCGACTCGGTCCTTATTCCAGTCCGCTGTCCAGATAAGCATTGGTTCCTTTTTTAATACAAAATTCACGATAAGGAGTTGATTCTATTTGACCGCAAAAAATCATGTATTCCAAGTGATTTTATGAAAAAGGTAATGACATTTTACAAAAGGAATTTAAAATGGTTTTATCGGCAACTCAGATACACTGGAAAAACACCTGTACCAGGACCAAATCCGGATGAACAACTAGGTATATATGAAAAAATACTTAACCAGTATCCAGGTAGTAAAGAAAATTCAGCTTTGTTTGTATGTATGTTTATACACCACTTAGTTAAAAATGAAAAAATGAGGTAGTTATTCTTGATGTCTCCAATGAACAAATAAGCGAATTAGGGGGGGGGGGGGGATTGGGTGATGCCCTTTATACCAAACGTACCGGCTAGAATTATTTTTATGCGATGATTTTTTAAATAGGTCGAGGTTCTTATCTATGTAATGTTTATATAATCTATATGTAACGTACCTTTTTTTTATTTAAATGTTTGTGTGTTTTAAGAAGTATTGTATTGATTGTTTTTTTACGGAATTATTATTATTAATTGTTATTTACAAGTATTGTTCTTAATGTTTTAACTAATGTAACATATGTAAATAAAATAGTAAAAGATAACCCAAATGTTACAAAAGATAAAGTTATAATTTATTCAACACAAACAAATAAAAAACAACACAGCAACATAAAACAAATATAGATAATAGATATAAAAATAACAAAATCATTATGTCGTACGTCTATTATAAAAACAATCGGCCATAAATTCTCGGAAATTTTGCACTATGTCTTCGGATACATCACTTTGTATGTATTCTTGGTTCGAATATTTGAGGAGGTTATGTATAAACATAAAAAAATATAATGTTGAGTTCTCGTTACTACCCGAGTGTTGTGTGACTTGTGCAATGTTTATGAATACCTCAATACGAACTGATTGTCTTCCCCTACCAAAGAAAGTAATTTTGGGCAAAAAATGCAATAAATCATTTTCGTATTTAACCTTCACCTCATCAAGAAATTCTTCTCGAATACTTGCAAAATCTTTATCAAAAATGGTTAATTCCAACATATAAATGTTAAACTGCAACAAAAACCTATGGTTATTTGGACAACATATGGAGATAAGTACGAGATCGACCTCCCACCAAGCCGGGTATGGAGATTTTGTTCCGTTTGTGTGACAACCGTCTAATTCCAGGTGCATTTTATACTCTATGTCTCTTTCGGTCTATCTAGTCTTTAACTATTCAATAACCGGAACCGTGACAGTGTCGGAATCACAACCGGAATCAAATTATATAAGTTCTAAAACCAAGAAAACCCCTAATGAACTTTCCTAAGTTCATAATGTAACATACTTTAAAACTTTAGTTAACGAAAACGTCCAACGAAACAATTATGCAAAATCAGCCAAACACACAAAAATTATTACAAAAATCGTCCAGGACGACGCACAGAGGCCATGTGCGCCGTCCTGCAGGACGAAAATTGTAATAAATTTGAATAAATTGCATGTCTCGATTTCTAAACTTTTTCAACCAATCAAGCTCGATTCTCAGTCCATCATTACTGCAAATAGCAGTCCCAACTTCCCATATTATCATTTTTCTTTTATTCTTTTCATTTAACCATTTTACAAAAACTAAACACACACATACAACACTCTCTCTCAAGAACCCTCTCACCAAAGCATCATTTCCAGTGATTTCCAACCATCAAAATCCATTTTCCATCCATACAAATCGTTTAGAACATCAAGATAATCAAGAGGAAGTCAAATATTTCGAAAAAGGACCATTTTCGTAAAGATTTTCGAAGCTAAATCCGGCCAAATCTTCATCCAAGCTAATCTCTTCGGTAGAAACCTTTCTCTTTTCATTTTATACTGATTTTATTACTTGCATGTAAGATCTAACGGTTCAAAACAAGTTTTTATTTAAATCTATGACTTTTCATAGTCAAACACGTTTTTAAACGAAATAGTCTTTGGATCTACGAATTTGTGACTAAAAATACTTTATAAACTGTTAAAATGATGTTTTAATAAGTTTAAACCTATTGCATGTCGAAATCTAAGGCTAAATAAACGTTTTACAAGAAAAACTCGAAAACCCGCGACCTGTGCGCCGTCCCTATGACCAGGACGACGCAGCGGGTGAAAATTTGGTCACTGAGCGCCGTTCCAGTGGTCACAACGGTGCACAGGTTTGAACTTTTTCCCGAAATTTTGTTATTTGACGTTTTGACTATATTTGACCCGCTGACTTTTTGACACATGACTTTTGGGACTGAGTTTGGTAAATGTAATAACATTTGAGACATGTATGGACTATTTGGACTTAAAATGAACTAGAATATGTATATTATTGCGTTGTAGGTGATTTGTGAGCGGGATTGGTTGTACATTTTTGGATATGAAATTTGGGCGCGGAAGCGCTACCCAAATTTCCTCAGAAAAATGTAAACCACTTCAGCGAGCAAAAGCACTCGTAACATAATAATAATAAACGTTAAATCGGACTTTTGGACAAAAACGTGACAATTACCATTTCGGACTATTTTAACAATACTTAACCTTGACACTTAAAGTTTAATAACATTTTATCTATTATAGTATATAAAGAACATAATAAGATAATAACTAATTAAACTATCTTGGTATTATTAGGCAATCCGTGATTCCCGGCTACCGTTCCGACCGAATTTCCGTGTTCTTACTCTTCGCAATCCGTGAGTTACAACCCCTTCATTTTTAATATGTATTTTGCATGATTTTGGGGGAAACATAAGATTATTTAAACTTTGAAAACATTTATGAACAATTGCTACTTTGTGAACTTTTGACTTATTACAAATTGTGAAACTATTTTGACTTTGGAACTTTTATGGAACTATTATGACTTTGGAACTATTGAACTATTTTGGACAAACTCTTTGAAACTCTTATGCGTAAACACTTTTGCTCTACTGGCTTACTTGAACTTACCGGCTTGCCCCCTTTTTCGGCTAAACTAATTATTGATGCTTGTATGCGAGACTGACCCTTGGTGGAACTATAACATGACTCTTAAGTGACAGACGACTATCTCTTTTTAAAACAAAACTACTTAGTGCCCAGCTGCTTTTTGGACTTTACACACTATTAACTACAGAGCCGTTTAGTAATTATGGGTATCGATACTTAGGAAAGAACCGTTCCTTGCTTAGATAGCAGTCTAAGTACATATTACTAAGAACTTGACAACTCCCCGTAGGATAGGCGGGGAAAGGGGCCTCACGGTTGAACAATCGGTTTAGTGTGAACACTTAAGTTATAGATGCCAAGAGGTTGATACAAGAATCTAATTAGTTACCTATACGCATAAATTTACGAACTTTTAGCGATTGTTTCCGCAACTATGATTTGACCAAATTTGACTCTACTTGGTCTTTACGAACTTTAGGGCACCGATTCGCCCGTTACTTGAAACTTTAAAAGTATATAAATTTTAAGCGACTTTTCTCCGCTAACCTCCTTTTTGGAAACTTTTACTTTATATACTAAACCAAATTTTTGCCGAGCAACTTAAACTGTAACTCACTCACTACTTTCGTAGTTGACACTTTATCTTATGTTTCAGGAAATTTAGTGTAAGCATGAGGTACATGGCATGGACGGGTCAAGGCGGTCGCGTGAGATCTGATTTGGGAAAAGACTTGACCATTTTCTTTTGGGGAATTTTAATATGAAACTTTATCTTTGTATTTCGTACTAAATTCTATGACTTGGTTATCTCTTTGAAGTTGTAAACACTTTTTTTTATTTATCAATGACTTGAATGCCGTTATGTTCCTTATAACCCGTGTAATGATCTTCCAGCTCTTCACATTCCGTGTTTCCGCTTTAGCGGGGTGTGACAGTTTGATAGTTTTACAAGTTTGTGACTATTTGCATCCGTGAACATTTGGTTAAATATCGTAGGCATAACGGCAAACCAACGCAAATTAGTAGTTGCTTCTCTTTGAAAAACTCGTTTATGAGTCATTAGTGACCTCCTTATTCATCCATCAACATGATGTGTTAAAAGAAATTTATTAGTAAGATTATTAAATATTGTTGAATAATCGCAAATGATATTAAACTCACCATAACCCACAATTCATTATTTTTCATTTCTCCAAGCAAAACGCTCCAAAAATTTATGTAGCATTTGAAACTTTGTGGTAACAACGAAATAAGACAGTATTGCCCTTCGTCTCTTTTGCCTCTATCCCATGAAGATAAAATGTCTTTGCACAATCGGCTAAAATTTTGCCGGTCTCTGTACTTGCACAGTTTGAATAATGATCTTCAACAACGTTTAGAATCTCGTTAATTTCATTCTGCACTATATTTCTTTGCTCGTCGAGTGTAACTAGTTGTTCGCGAAGTTGTGCAAGTTGTAAGTTTTCCATCGGAATATTGATGAGATAACTATGTGTGTTTTTATTTTTGAGTTGATAAAGATTATGTGTAAGTGTTTGTGTTGTAATGGTTTTAAGGGTTAAGTGGTATATATATATAAGCAGATTTTACGTTGAATGCATGGCACAGTTTTATGTTGATGAGTCGCACCTGCTAGGTGTGATCCTTCTACTATTTTAATTTAACTGACACCATTAAACTAGCCGTTGAAACCTTTATGTCAATAGTTGATGGATCGCACCTGGCAGGTGCGATCTATCAACACAACGTATTTTTTTTTTGTTTTTTACATGGATCGCACGTGCTATTCATGTGAATTTTTTGCTTTTCAAAGGGGTTGCACGCAGTACCTGCGTTTGGGGTAATTTTAATTGGACCCCTTGCAAAAATGCAGACATAGCTGATAACGGTTTAAAAAAACAGGACACTTTTAGAAAATTTTCTGATTATTAACAGTGCAATATTTTTCCAAATTAAACAACTTTAGTAGTAAAGAGATTACTTTCTATCAATGCTTTTTCCTTCTTCTTAAACTCTTGCAAATACTTCTTAAACTTTACGAGGCAATGTACGTTGCTTCATCCCATTTCAACAACATAATATATAATTATTGTGATCAAGTTATGTTAATGTTTACTTAAGAGAAAATTAAGATAGTACTGTACATAACTAGAGTAGAACAATACATTAACAAAAGTACATTATGGTTTCTTTAAAAGAATAAAAGAATATATATATTCACAATAAAGATTGGACATAAACGGGAATGGTACACAGAGGAGGCGACTTAAACGTGATGATGGGCCTACTTGCATTTATTAGCATGCTTCGATACTCTAAATTCACATTAGCCAGGTCCCCTCTCTATTTTGACGTTTGCTTCCATCTCAAAACTTTAAATATTTTTTCTCTTTATTTAAATAAAAAATTACCAAGATATTATTAAATCGTCGATTAAAATAAAATGTATGGAACAAACTTTTCTACCAAATAAACTTACCTTACGATATCATCACATCCACCTACCAGGGGCGGATCTACTATGGCAATAGGGTATGCACATGCATATCCTATAAAAAATTTTAGTAGTGCTAAATTTTGTGAAAATAGTTTTTTATAAGGCAAAAAACATAGTGTGCATACCCTCTCAAAGAATTTTTTTTGCAGTGCATACCCTATTTGAAAATTCTATATCCGCCACTGCCACCTACTATATCGATTTACATAAATGACGTCACACTCAATCACTCATGCGCTATGAATCTTGATTCTTGTATTGGTTATGTTCGAGGGATATTTTTACACCGTCGTGCATTAGTTGGAGCTTTCAAATCTAGTTTTTTACCCGGTCGTAATACACAAAGACGTATTACAAAGTATTATGTTTAAATTTGTGACTCCGTTTTACAAGTCATTTTCTTGTTTCTTTAGCTGATTTCTAGGTGTTGAATGCGATTTGATTTTATTTTCTTTAAATGGTCACCGGTAAAATGGTGACTCTAAAAAATATTGGTCCGAAAAAAATGATGTCGTTGAAAAATATTGGCCAAAAAAACCAATAGAATAAGTAATCGGAGAAGATGACTTGTAAGCTTTATATTTTAACAGGTAGAACGAGGTAAGTTGTTTATCTATACTACATATAAAATATTTGAGTTGTTTTTCTTAATATTAAAAATTAAGAATGAAATTATTAAACTATCCTTTCTTTTTCTTCTTATTACTTAATTGTCAACCCATCTTCTTATATCAACTATTAAACTTTTCAAATTACATTAATTCATATTTATTAAATATATAAATTTAAATACAATTTAATCTAAATTTAATTTATAGTTATTTTCTATTGATTAATCTTATGTCCAAACCGACTTAATATAGTTCAATATAATTAAATCGTTTATAATTATATTTTTCCCGCTGCATCATGCGGGTTTCCTGCTAGTAATCTTAATATATATAAAGGAAAAGATTATTTAAAAAATATTGAGTAATATTATTACTTTATTAAAAAGTCAATTTTATCCCTCATTTAAAACGAATTTAATTAAACAACCTTCTTTCTTTTAACAAATTTAACAAAATAATCTCTCTCCTAACACAATAATTTTTTTGTAAATAATCAATTAACCTTTTTCTTTATCAATTTAATCCATTAATTAAAAAGTCTCCACCATTTAGCTAAAAAAAATCTCGATAAAATTAATATTAGCCCTTTAATTTTCAAAAAATCAATAGTAACTTTTTTCTCTTTTAATAAGTATCAAATCAACAAAGAAGGTTAATTTTGACGGAATAACCCTCAACTCTGTGGTTTTTTATCAAATTTTTCAGTTTTTTTCGCTAACTAAAAATTTTATACCTTTTATCTTACATTTTTTCTGAAAAATCCATAATATTTAAGTAAAATAACAACTTTCTTATCAAAATTTAAACGTTACATGTATTATTGTAAATTACAATAATACTACCGAAAAAGAATTTCACATCAATAATTAAAAGATTAACCAAAAGATAATAATCTATAATTGCTTGTGGGTTTACACATGTCTAAGATCTACATATATAAGAAAATGAATTTGAGATATGATAGTATGATACTACTATTTTGTCTTCTTTTCCGTTACATAATATTATATTTAACCTTTTCTTTTTTCTCTTCTCTTTAGTAATACGTTTTGTTCATTATTTGACACATTATTTGATAAATTATCTAGATATCTAATATCGAATATAGGTTTATAAATAAAAATTTTGAAATTGTCTCTAAAGTCTAGTAATATTAAAAAGAAAAAGTATGTTGATTATAATGATACAAATTAAAAATTTTATTGCATACATTTGATCTAAATCTTTAAACTTTTGATCATCTATCTAAATTGTTAACTAGATTGTTAAGATCGAGATATTATACTTGATAGTTTTCTTTCATTATATTATTATTTCTTATTCTTTGTTTTCTTTTTTTCTTTTTTTAATATCCACTAAAGTTTGTGTAGATAGGAATTGAATATTAGAAAATGTAAAAAATTGCTTAACTTTAAATAAGAATATTTTTCATATAACAGTTTAACCGATCAAAGTGGTTGAACCGATGAACCATGAACCAATTGGTTTGATCTTCGATTCGATTTTCAGAATATTATTTACAGGTTTCCTAACCAACGAAGATTAGGAGTTGAACACCCTCACCTATATTAAAAATAAAGGGTGAGACTTAATCATATTCTTGATTTTTCTTTCTTGTCAAATAAAAAACCAAAAACCTTTAGGTCTCGTTTATTTTCTTTATTATTTGATCAACAAACAAAAAGTTTCAGTATTTAAGTTTGTTGTATTTTACGAGTTCTCTCAGAATTTATCAAGTGGATATTTCAACAAATAATCCCTGAATAATTTGATTAAAATTGCATGTGAAGCGGCCAAACTCATTTCTAACCTCACGTAGCAACACATAATTGGGGCACTTCTTCTAATGGAAGAGGAAACTCGCATATTAGTAACTAACATGACTAATGTGAAGATTGTGGTAGAACACAACTCGTTAAGAAATCAAGTTCAAACCATCTTTGATGAGTTAACGGTTATTTGTTTACATTTATTTGTTTTACCCTTTTATAAAGTGTGACAAAATTGATATTATATTCACGCCAAACTATCAATATTTACAAGTATGAAGAAATTTAAAAAATTATAACAATTTACATACTTATAATTGTGAAAACAAAATGTCTTTGAATATTAATTGAAGAAAAAGTGAGTAGAAAATAGGCACATAAAAGTATGAGGAATGTCAGTTTAGGTACCTGCAATACGTTCTTTTTTATGAAAGTATGAGAAACAAGTAATCTAAACAATGTCAACCATTTACGAGGATTAAATGTCACACTCCGTTAAAGCGGAAACACGAGATGTGAAGAGCTGGAACATCATTACACGGGTCATAACAAACATAACGGTTTCAAGTCATAGAATTTTGTAAAAACTTATTTTTAGGTCTTAGATCTTACATGCAAGTGATAAAATCAGTAAATAATGAAAAGGGAGTGATTTCTACCGAAGGAAATAGCTTGGATGGTGATTTGGCCGGATTTAGAGCTTAGAAATCTTGACGAAAATGGTCCTTAACCGAAATAGTTGACTCCTCATGCTTCCTTTGATGTTTTAAACGTTTTTGATGGATAAAAATGGTGTTTTAGGAGCTGTGATTTACTGGGAATGAAGGACTTTTGAGAGGATTAGAGAGAGTTTGTTTGTGTGGGTGTTTTTGGTTTCTTGTAAAATGAAAATATGAAAAGGAAAGAAAGGAAAATGGTAAAAGGGGGGTTGGGGGCAGTGAAAGTCAGTAATGATGGTGTATTCTCGAGATTGATTGGTTTAAATTTGGTGGAAATCGAGACATGCAAGTTTTTCAAATAAATTGCGAAATCAGTCCTGCCAGGACGGCGCACACACACAAGGCATGTGTGCGTCGTCCTGGACCATTTTTGTAACAAATTTTGTGTTTTGGCTGTTTTTGTATTATTGTTTCGTTGGACCTTTTCGTTAACTAAAGTTTTATAGTATGATACATTATGAACTTAGGAAAGTTCATTAGGAGTTTTCTTGGTATTAGGACTTATATAAATTGATTCCGGGTGTGATTCTGACACTGTCGCGTTTCCGGTTATTGAACAGTTAAAGACTACGCTAGACCATAGGAGAGACATAGAGTATGAAATGCACCTGAATTTGGACGGTTGTCACATTCTCCCAGGGTTGAAAGAAATTTCGTCCGAAATTTAGTTCGTCCCATCATGAAGAAGTGTTCTCGAATAGATGTGGATATTTCTGACGGAATTGGTCCTCACGTTCCCATGTGAATTCGTGACCACGTCGGGAATTCCACCGAACCTTGATAATCGGAATACGACTCTGCCTGAGTTGTTTGACCTCGCGGTCAACAACTTCGAGCGGTTCTTCAATGAAGTTTAGTTTGTTGTCGATTTTGACCTCGTCAAGAGGGATGACGATGGTCTCATCGGATAGACACATTTTCAAGTGTGAGACATGGAATACATTATGAACGTTCGAGAGAGCCTGGGGGAGTTGGAGACGATAAGCAACTGGACCGATGCGCTCAATGACCTCAAATGGACCGGTGTACCTTGGACTTAGTTTTCCGCGCTTTCCGAAGCGGACTGCTCCCTTCCATGGCGATATCTGGAGAAGCACTCTATCGCCAACTTGGAACTCAAGGGGTTTCCTTCGGTTGTCTGCGTAGCTTTTATGCCGGGTACGGGATGTCTTCAGTCTTTCACGGATAGTGGTGATCTTGTCAATGGTCTCCTGGACGATATCGAGTCTCGTAAGTTGTCGATCGCCAGCTTCTAGCCAACAAAGCGGTGACCGACACTTGCGTCCATATAGAGCCTCGAATGGTGGGCACTTGATGCTGGCATGGTAGCTGTTATTGTAGGAGAACTCGACCAAAGGAAGGTGAGCGTACCAACTTCCTCCGAAGTCAACTACACACGCTCTCAGCATATCTTCAAGCGTTTGGATCGTCCTTTCGCTCTGACCATCGGTCTGAGGGTGGTATGCAATGTTGAGGTCTAGACACGTCCCTAACGACTTCTGAAGGACATTCCAAAAGCGGGACGTGAATCGACTATCCCTATCGGAGATGATGGAGAAAGGTGTTCCATGACGAGAGACAATCTCGTTGATGTAAACTTGAGCGAATTTCTCCATCGAGTGATTTTCTCGAACCGGTAGGAAATGAGCGGATTTTGTCAAACGGTCCACGATTACCCAAATCGTGTCATTACCCCTAGCCGTACGGGGCAACTTAGTGACGAAGTCCATAGAAATTTGTTCCCACTTCCACATGGGAATTTCCGGTTGCTGAAGTAAACCTGAGGGCTTTTGATATTCTGCCTTGACCTTGGAGCAAGTAAGGCACTTAGCTACATACAAGGCGATATCCTTCTTCATGCCCGGCCACCAGTAATATTCCCGGAGATCCTTGTACAACTTGTCGGATCCTGGATGGATGGAGTATCTAGATCGGTGGCCTTCGTCCAAAATGAGTTTTCGAAGATCCTCAGATTTTGGAATCCATGCTCGTCCCTTAAAGTAGTAGATTCCGTCGGACTTGCGTTCGAATTCCTTTTCATGATTATGCAGCGTTTCGACCTTAATGTTCTCGGGTTTCAACGCTTCTTGTTGCGCGTTTGCGATCTGCGATCGAAGACTCGTCTGGATTTGAATTCCTAATGCTCGAACTCGAGATGGCTTTACCCTTTCCTTCCGACTCAGGGCATCTGCTACTACGTTTGCTTTACCCGGGTGGTATTTGATCTCGTAGTCGTAGTCACTTAGCAGTTCTATCCATCTACGTTGCCTCATGTTGAGCATTTTCTGGTCCAAAATGTGCTGAAGGCTCTTGTGATCAGCGTAGAGCGTACACTTAGTACCATACAAGTAGTGCCTCCAGATTTTCAAAGCGAACACGACGGCTCCCAGCTCTAAGTCGTGTGTTGTGTAGTTCTGCTCGTGTACTTTAAGCTGCCTAGAAGCGTAGGCGATGACCTTGTCCTTCTGCATTAGAACACACCCAAGTCCTTGGTGGGATGCATCTCAAAACACTACGAAGTTATCCGTGCCCTCTGGCAGGGACAGAATCGGTGCGTGACACAGTTGATATTTGAGCTTCTGGAAGGAATCCTCCTGATCTTTTCCCCAAGTGAAGTCCTTGTCTTTCTGAGTGAGCTCGGTGAGGGGCTTAGCGATCTTCGAGAAATTCTCGATGAACCTTCGATAATAGCCAGCCAACCCTAGAAATTGACGGATTTCCGTCGGAGTCGTCGGGGCTTGCCATTTATCGATCGCTTTAATTTTAGTGGATCTACATGAATCTCTTCTTGGTTGACCACATGACCAAGGAAGTGTACCTCTCGGAGCCAGAATTCACACTTCGAGAATTTGGCGTACAATTTCTGATCTCGGAGGAGTTCTAGGATGAGCTTAAGGTGTTTCGCATGAGATTCCTTGTTCCTTGAGTAGATGAGAATGTCGTCTATGAATACGATTACGAATTTGTCCAGGTATGGCCTACACACCCTGTTCATTAGGTACATGAACACTGCTGGTGCGTTGGTCAGACCAAAAGGCATGACAAGAAATTCGTAATGGCCGTAACGAGTTCGGGATGCGGTTTTTGGAATGTCGGTCTCGCTGACACGAACTTGGTGATAACCCGAGCGGAGGTCGATTTTTGAGAAGTAGGTTGCACCCTGCAATTGGTCGAACAGATCGTCGATCCTCGGGAGTGGGTATCGGTTCTTGACGGTCAGCTTGTTCAGCTCTTGATAGTCAATGCACATACGGAAGGATCCGTCCTTCTTTTTAACGAAGAGGATTGGGGCTCCCCAGGGGGACGAACTCGGGCGAATAAGACCATGGTCTAAGAGTTCCTGTAACTGTTTTGACAGTTCTAGCATTTCGGGTGGTGCCAGACGGTACGGTGTCTTGGCAACAGGTGTTGCGCCAGGAACGAGGTCTATTCGGAATTCCACTTGTCGTTGAGGCGGCAGCCCTGGCAAATCCTCGGGAAAGACTTCTGGATGATCCTTGACTACGGGAATATCCTGGATTCGGCTCTCTGTAGGTTTACGCTCGACGACTTGGGCAAGGAATGCGTCATAGTCCCTCTGAAGGTACTTGCGCATTTTGATGGAAGACACGATGCGAAGCTGTCGTCCAGGCTTGTCTCCCTGAACAACGAGAGTCTCTTTTTCCGAAAGAGGGATACAGATGAGTTTTTCGAAACAGACGATCTCGGCTCGAAAGCGAGACAACCAGCCCATTCCAACGATAACGTCGAAACTCGAAAGCTCGATAGGAATTAGATCAATGGGGAAGATTTTGTCAGATAAGCATAGTGAACATCCTAAGATTATATCCTTAGCTTCAAACTCTTGACCGTTAGCATATTCGACGGTAAAACTATCCTTAAGAACTTTAGATCCTAGATTAATGAGGGGTCTAAATTCTAAGGAAATGAAGCTTCTCTCAGCTCCTGAGTCGAATAGTAGGAGGCAAAATGGTCATTGATGGAAAACGTACCAGTAACTGCGTTGGGGTCCTGACGTGCTTCCTCAGCTGTTAGTGCGAAGGCGCGACCCCTACCTTGTCCACCCTGGTTCTGCGGTGTTCGGTGCAGCTTAGGACAGGTGTTTCTAAGGTGTTGGTCGCTTCCACACTCAAAGCACGTCGGTTTCTGAGCTGGGGTGGTTGTCTTGTCCGGGCAGTACTTGGCGAAATGGCCTACCTTTTGGCACCTCAAGCATAACGGGCAGTTCCCGAGGTGGTGAAAGTTGCACTTGTTGCACTTCGGGTACGGTCCAGAGTAGGACCTGGATCCAGTAGGTGGTGCTGGTGTAGGTGCAGGTGCAGGCGCAGGTGCGGCAGTCACATCGAAGTTTCGGGAGCTTCGGGTCTTCTTGTTGCGGTCGCTTCTCCTCGGGGTTTGCTCGGCCTTCCTTTTCTCACCTGACTCCTTTTTGGCAGAGGCAGGAGCAGTTAGTAGGTTCTCGGTAAGGCGATGAGCTAGAATGATGGCTCTCTGCAATGATTGGGGCTCAGATGCGATGACCATGCCACGAATTTCCGGAACGAGGCCAGAGATGTAAAGGTCGATCCGGTTCTCCTCAGGGGTTACCAGCCTTGGAACTAGCCGAGCGAGCTCGTGGAACCGGGTGGTGTACATCTCGATGTCGTTTCCGACCATCTTGTGGTCCCATAGCTGAGCCTCGAGCTTCTTGATTTCCCCTCTCGAGCAGTATTCTTCAATGAGCAGATTCTTAAAGGCAATCCAGGAAAGAGGGTAGGCAGTCTCGCGCCCTCGGGTTTGAACAACGCTGTTCCACCACGACAGAGCTCGGCCATGGAATACGCAGGAGGCGTAGTCCACCTTGTTGGCTTCGGCACATCGGCTGATGTGTAGGACTGATTCGATACTCTCGAACCACTGGAGCAGTCCTACATCACCAGTTGTGCCGTGAAACTCCTTTGGCTTACACGCCATAAAGCTCTAATAGTTGCACGGGGGAAGGTTCGGGTGTTGGTTCTGATTCTGATACTGGTTCTGGTTGTTCTGCTGCTGCTGTTGCTGTTGCTGCTGCTGATGATGGTTGTTGACATTGGCGTTTATCCCGGCGGTGATGTGAGCGATCATGTTGGGCATTGCCGCATTCAACTGAGCAGCAACTTGCTCAGCAATGATGCTAGCGTTGGAGCGCGTAGGTGCCATGATTCTACAACCAAAAGAATAGATTCAATTTAGAACGCATGATTGGAATATGGTAAGAATATAACCTAGTGAATATTGATAATAACAACACGGGAATAATATGAATGAACAAATAGTACACGCATGACAATGATTCAAGAGATAGAACTGTAATGATTGTCAATAGTAAAAGATCCACACGATAAGATAAGTACAATAATAAAAGATAGAAGTTCCATTAATGATAATAAGGTTTGATACAAGTACTGAATGAGAAATACGATTACAATACATAGAAAGGATAATAAGATAAATAGTCTAAGTCGTGTACAATGAGAAAATTACGACTAGGCTAGGTACAGTACAATACAAGGAATTAACTAATGGCGCCTCTCTAGAAACATCTTGGCCGCCATGGCCGCTATCAACGTGCCCATCACCAGGCACACACCAATGAGGTGTTGCACGGTTCTTGTCGTAGCTCGGGTCGATGCGATGACTCGCAACGCCTCCTCCGACAACTGTTGTGCAGAGTCGGTGACCTCACTGATAAGGAGCCCATGGGTCTCCTGTGCTAGTCCCCGTACCTCTCGGTGCAGGTGAAGGAATGCGGCCGGTGGGGGAGGCTGAAGGGTAGGAGGCATCCTCTGCCTAGCGGCCTCAGCATCTCTAGCGCGCTGCATTTCCTCGCGCTCCATCTGTCTCTCCCAGGAGTAATGGTCCATGAGAGGGTTATGTGGGGCCTCCTCTACAGGGTGACCAAATGGGAGGTGGGATGGTGCGGGTCGGGATGGGCCGGCCTGGTGCACGACCATCCGGTCCGGAAGGCGGCCCGAGAGGATGACCTGCTTTCGCGCGGTCTACCTGGTACGGGGCCCCCGGTACTGGGGTGGCGCGGCGACGGGTACCGGTAGTGGGGGTGGTAGCACAGCCCTCGGGCTGGACCCGATGCTGCTGGAGATAGCCATGGAGGTGTCCTCCGTGGGATCGGTGGTCTGTCGGCGTTGGCTTTCCGAGGCGGTGCGGCCCTCGGAAGGCGAAGCGGCTCTAGGTAGTGAGCGAGACTGAGATCGTGACGGTGAACGCGAACGGGAGGAGTGAGACATGACGGATCTGTGAACAATGAGTTTCGTAAGTACGTGAAGACACAAAAGAATAATAAAGGAAATGTGTAATGAAATGCATGCACGGGTCAGTCACGTGAGAATCGGGGAAAGACAGAACCGGGAATTTTTGACTCAAAGACCGTTAACAATAGTAATTACGTTCCGTCCTTGCATAATTCATTTTGAACTATGCATGGATGATCAGGCCATGCGTAGTTAAAAATAACCATGCAATCGCGAAATTAATTCTCTAAAGTTTGAACCCATAAATGATTTTCCGAAAAAGCCATGGTTATAGTTTGGTTTCGAAAATTTTGAAAATTTTTTAAAACCGTTTTCACTATAACCTGTGCTCTGATACCAAGTCTGTCACACCCCGCTAAAGCGGAAACACGAGATGTGAAGAGCTGGAACATCATTACACGGGTCATAACAAACATAACGGTTTCAAGTCATAGATTTTTGTAAAAACTTATTTTTAGGTCTTAGATCTTACATGCAAGTAATAAAATCAGTAAATAATGAAAAGAGAGTGATTTCTACCGAAGGAAATAGCTTGGATGGTGATTTGGCCGGATTTAGAGCTTAGAAATCTTGACGAAAATGGTCCTTCACCGAAATAGTTGACTCCTCATGCTTCCTTTGATGTTTTAAACGTTTTTGATGGATAAAAATGGTGTTTTAGGAGCTGTGGTTTACTGGGAATGAAGGACTTTTGAGTGGATTAGAGAGAGTTTGTTTGTGTGTGTGTTTTTGGTTTCTTGTAAAATGAAAATATGAAAAGGAAAGAAAGGAAAATGGTAAAAGGGGGGTTGGGGGCAGTGAAAGTCAGTAATGATGGTGTATTCTCGAGATTGATTGGTTTAAATTTGGTGGAAATCGAGACATGCAAGTTTTTCAAATAAATTGCGAAATCAGTCCTGCCAGGACGGCGCACAAGGCATGTGTGCGTCGTCCTGGACCATTTTTGTAACATTTTGTGTTTTGGCTGTTTTTGTATTATTGTTTCGTTGGACCTTTTCGTTAACTAAAGTTTTATAGTATGATACATTATGAACTTAGGAAAGTTCATTAGGAGTTTTCTTGGTATTAGGACTTATATAAATTGATTCCGGGTGTGATTCCGACACTGTCGCGTTTCCGGTTATTGAACAGTTAAAGACTACGCTAGACCATAAGAGAGACATAGAGTATAAAATGCACATGAATTTGGACGGTTGTCACATTAAATACATGGAAAGAAGCCAGTGAAAAGATGACAAATAATTTCACGAGTAAAATCTATTTTTTTACACTGTCAGAATCTCACACTCAATAATAGTTCAATTTGTCAATCACTCGAAAGAAGCCAGTAAAAAGATGACAAATAATTTCACGATTAATCTTTGAAAAGCAAAATCTTGTATTCTTAATTGTTTTATCCTTCTAACATCTTTCGTGGATCAAATTGTTCTATTTTGGTGCTAAGTGTTTAGTTCAGTCTGACCAACATACAACATAAACAAACCAAACTGTCCAAAACTACATACCATCTAAAAGTGTGAAAAAAATATGAATAAATGACATAATATTATGTTTTTAATCTTTCTGTTAAATTGCATGTTGTCGATTGTAGTAATATGTTTAAAGAAATGGGTTTTAGTTTATTTGTTTCCGTTACCAAGAAAATTACGTATTTTCTAAACTCTTTAACAATATATTCCCCAACACAATAATCATATTGAGCTTCAAATAATTTATTAAAGTTTATTTTAACACAATATTATAGTGTTGAAAAGTAGATGATAATGTAGTAAGCATATAATATTATGTGAATGGCATCTTAGAAGGAATTTAGTTTGTTAAATTCTATTTGTGGGCCGTAATGAACCATTCCATTCTTATGTCACTTCTATGATTTCGTCAACTCGCACATCACCCCGCTCCTTCCTTCGCCGGCCGGCTTTCATCCTCTCAATCGAATCGATTTATATACATATATACATAAGTTTAATAACCGTAAACACTAACACAATACAATCAAAACATGTTTAACTTTAAGCTTTCTTTCTCTTCTTTTCGACTATGTAGGCGTAAAACCAAGTCTCCGCACACCACCCATTTCTTCTCCCCCTTTAACCCTAAGGTACTCGAGATTACTTACCCTACCGTTCCTTCACCGCCTCCCACTACTCCTAACCACCTTCCCAGTGTATCCATATCGAAAGTTGCACCCCTCACCACTACCCCGGAGTTGCAAAACTCTCCGGTTTCTTTTGATAGTAAAAAGTCTAAAAATGGGAAAATGATAAAGAACCAAGATCAAAACAACATAGGTTCGTCTGATGAAAGTGGTTGGTTCAACAATAGTGACGGGGAGACGGTGGATTCCCTTAAGAAGGTGTTGAACCAAGGAACCAACAAGGTATAGCTAATCATTTCGAGATTAATTTGTTGTTCATTTCGTATATCTTACAAGAAATAGTTACACACTCTTTTCTTTACGCAAGTTCTCGTCCTAAATACATGAAAAAGCATGATAAAAAACCTTTAAAAATAAGTATTGGTCATTGTTTGTACATTTTTACTATAAATGTTGACTCGGCCCCTATGTTGAATGTTAAGAATGGTGGCGGAAAGACTAAGAAGACGAATGCAGGCGAAAAAAGAAAGTTGATGCTAGCAAAGGATAGCTTGACGGTGGTGAAGTGGTCGGAGCAGCCATATGATGATTTCAAGAGGTCGATGTTGGAAATGATATTGGAGAAACAAATGTTTGAGGCTAAGGATTTGGAGCAGCTTTTGCAGTGCTTTCTATCGTTAAATTCTCGACATCATCACACTGATATTGTTGCAGCGTTTACTGAGATTTGGGAGCTCTTGTTTCACTAAGAATTTGTTTTCTTGAGCTACAAGAATTCAAGAGAGGGTGATTTTATTTTATTATCTATTAATGGTTTATAGTAAATATTGTATACATCTCTTCCTAGTTTCACTTCCATAAGCAAAGCACCTAAGACATCCAACTTCTACCTTTTAATGCTTTTATTTTGTTTTGTTTTTAATATAGAGTTTTAATGAAAAATAATACAAAATTATATTATTTTATATATATATTTACTTTATGTAGCGGTGAAAGCGACGTTATAAATAGTAAAACAGTTAAGTTGTCTGTTCCCAACAGTTATCCTGACTAATTAACTTTTTTTTTCTTTCTTTTTACTTAATGGGTTACTATCTTTTTATTTCAATTGGTTGTTGACTTTTAATTTAAACTTTTCCGTTTTAAGTTACTTTTTTCTTTTCAAATATTGGTTTTACCTTTCTTTTTAGGTTACTCAATTAAATAAAATAACAACGTTCTCATGAGTCGATCGAGTCGAACAGTGACTATGTATAATTTCTTTTTTCTTTTTATTGATTGAGGTTTTTTTCTTTATTTTCTTTACTTATTGAGACCATTTTTATACATATTTTACTATACTAAAAAATGACTTTGTTAAAGGTTTTGAATTGTTTAATGTGACATTGTTAAAACTTTTTGGATTGTTTGGGTTAGATGCTTTAATTTGTTTGAATTGCCCCCTCGACAACGCGCTCGTAAATCTACTCGTTAAGAATAATTTTAGAACTTGCTCAACATAATTTTACTTTAAAGGTTATAAGGACAAATTTGTGATCTAAAACTAGACTTGCGCTACAAAAAAGGTAATTTTTATACATTATTCTTTCACGCTATTAGAAATTGTTTATTTTTTCATGTTGGTTTATTCATACTATTAAGTGTGGACAAAATGATTACATTAGTAATTAATAGGTATGAAGAAATATTAAATTTATACACTTTTAATTGTTTGCAAAACTGGACACACCTAAAAACGTATATAATTTGTATATTTTTCCACACTTAAAATTGGATAAAGAAATTTGTAACATTTAATTTCTTCACACACGGAAACAACTACACACTTCCTAAAAGTGTGTAGAAATTAGTTATTACAAATTTTTCTCTCCACTTAAAAGTGTGAATAAATTATATATTTGTACACACTTTTAAGTGTATATATTTTTTTAACCAATAAAAATGTGTAAATTCAATATTTCTTCACATTTATTAATGACATAATTTTACACACACTTAAAAGTGTGCACAAATTAACAAAAAAAAACTATATATTTTCTAAAAACGTAAAAAAAAATGTATAAAAAATAACATTTTTTTGTAGTGTTGTGCAAACCGGTCGAAGACCGAGTTTCGAAGGATACATTTTGAAAAGACCTATGCACTGAATTTCAAAAACTAAAGACTAAAACTCAGTATCTAGTTTCTTGAAAACGAATCTTTAAAAGAAATGCATTTCCGAAGAATCACCTACATAAACCTGTAAGAGCATTAGGAGTGGGGTCGTTCTCACCGTCGTTGTCAACCCACAACGAGCATGGGTGCTCGTTATTATACCGCCCCACCTCGTTGTGGGTTCGGTTCGTTGTGTAGGTAACGGGTCGTTGTAACGTTTTTTTTTCTTTTTTCCAACGGTTAAAGGTTTTAAAAAAGAAATATTATTTTTTTTTAAATATTACCGTTACAATATGGCAACGACTATTTTTTATAATTTTTTTTTTTTTTTTTTATTCACATTTCCTCTATAAATATAACATAAACTCTTAAACTAAAACCCACAATATTTCTCAGTCTATCTCAATCATTTTAAACAAAATATATACAACAAAAAAAAGAGTTCACATTCTTCGACCGATCCCGATGTTACGAATTCGTCATCGTCCGAATTCAAATTGGTCGAATTACTGGTTAAGGCGGTAGAAGTTGTTGAACAAATAGAGGAGGAAGAAAATGAGGCGGAATGTTCACGTCGGACTGAAAAAAGGAAAAGGCGCTATATCAACCGCGATCGAACTGCAGCAAACGACAACGTGCTAGGACATTACTTCTCCGATGAAAGCACCTACCCGGATGAATATTTCCGTAGACGATTTCGTATGAGAAGACCTCTTTTCCTCAGAATAGTCGAAGGTATATCTAATTAGTTCGTAGACACTTTGCCCGACTATTTTAAATATTTCAAACAACGACCCGATTGTACGGGTAAAATGGGTTTTAGTTGTTTACATAAATGCACGTTCGCTATGCGTATGATGGCGTATGAGATCCGAACGCTTTTGACGAATATTTACAAATGTAAGAAAGAACATCATCTGAATCCCTAGATTATTTTTTAAAATGTGTGATCCATCTTTATACAAGCGTTAATCTAAGAATCAAGATGATGTTAATCGTATGGGATTACCCCAACACAAGATGATGTTAATCGTTTATATCAAAAATACGATGAGGTTCACGGGTTTAAGGGTATGCTTGGTAGCATCGACTGTATGCGTTGAAATGGGATCAATGTCCAAATGCATACAAAGGGCAATACACACGAGGTGACTGTGGTTATCCAACGGTTATGCTGGAAGATGTTGCGGCGTACGATCTTTGGATATGGCATGCTTACTTCGGTGTCGCGGGGTCGAACAACGACATCAACGTGCTTAAACAATCTTCGTTGTTTCATGATATGCTCAACGACTCATCCCCGAATTACAGATTCACCGTCAACGGCCACGAGTACAATAAAAGATATTACCTTGCAGACGGTATATATCCGGAGTGGTCTGCATCTGTTAAAGCTTTTTCGTACCCATTTGACGAACCGCGTCAAAAATCCAAACGTTTTCAAGAGAGTGCGTGAAAGAATATCGAACGGGCATTTGGTGTTCTTCAAGATCGTTGGGGGATTATAAAACATGCAAAAAATAAAAAATAAAAACATAAAAACATAAAAAATAAAAAAATAAAAAATAAAAACATAAAAAGTATATCTTCATTGTAAATACAGAACTTGGAGCCACAAGAGTTACCACTGCAAAAAATAAAAAATAAAAACATAAAAAGTAGAAAATTAGAAAACACTAATACGTTTGTACAAGCAAAATAGAGCAAAAATCTTACCATTTCTTTTATGATTCGACATTGTAAAAATGACTTCGAAATTTAGGGTTGTGATTTTAGGGAAGAGAATTTTGATCGACAATTCTGACAAGGGTTTTGGGGATTTTGGGGGGATAATTGACTTTATATTGGAGCGATGGTGGTAAAAGGACTAATATGCCCTCACGTGTCAACCACGTGATAAGACTTAATGGCTATCTTAACGTCACATCCAAAATAGGGATTTGCGAGGCAACAAATTTCAAACTTAGGGACGAGTAGTGTAATAAAAAAGTAATAGGGATGACGGATGCAATTTTGGCAAACCATAGGGACTAATGTTATATAATTAAACTAATAACCTCCAACACCTATTGACACCCCCTCGCCAACAATCACCATCTTCATTTGGACAACCCACCACCGAGCATCCCTCCCATGAAGCCTCACGTCGAAATCCCCATGATAATGCATCATCTACATCCAGAGACGGAGCCAGAAATCAGTATTAGGGGGGGCCGGAAAAATTTCGATAGTAACATACAACTTCGATATAAGTTATAAAACATATGGTAGTTTAAAACAGTAAGGTGTAGTCGTTAATTTGACAGTTAATCGGTTTCAGTAAGTCTCCTTCTTCTCTATTGTAATATTGAGTCAGTTATGTAGGAACATGGAGAATCAGTTTTATTGAATGCAGCAAAGTATATTAATCGATTGCTGTTTCTATGCCTATTGCAAACATAATACAAACATATATATATACAATTAAATACAGTATTGTGGACTAAGCCTAAGAATAGCAAAGTGGGCCTAGAAAGCCCAATACGTCTAATAAGTTAAAGAGTCCATATTATCCAAATTCCAAAGCATGCTTCATGCTCCTTCACCACTATTGTCTTAATTTGGACACTTCCCGAACTCATCACATCGATTTCCATCATCAGGAATTCATGATAACTCTTATCATTGTCAAATTCATCTTATAGGGTTATATTAGATTCAGAAAGTTCTGCGGATGCTTCCGATTTACTTGGGATCTCCTGCGGATGCTTCCGATTTACTTGGGATCTCCTGCGGATGCTTCCGATTTACTTGGGATCTCCTTCCGATTTACTTGGGATCTCCTCTGCATGTCGCCTGTTGGGGGGGCCGAGCACCCTCCAACCCCCCACTGGCTCCGTCGCTGTCTACATCATGTCTTGTTAGATATGTGTACTTCCATCTAGTCTACTTTTAACAACTACAAGTTATCGTTTAACTTTGGACCACCAAAGTAGCTTAAGTCATGTGTATATTAATCACCTAACTATAAATAACAATATAACATCACTATAAAATCAAAATGATACAATTCAACATTATTATACTTCAAATCACATTCAAATTATTACTAAAATTTTCTTTTATCATACCTTTAAATATGTTAGTTTTATTAATATACAAATAAAATAAAAGGTTTGTCTAATATGTGTTTACAAGATACATGTTAGAGCATTTACGCGACTCTTAATTATACCGAAACTTTTCATTTAAATATATATTATTTAAATCGTTACTAAAATATTAGTTGATGAAACACCCCCATGGGCGGCTACCGCTAATCACACACTCTCTCCTTTTCTGTGTCCCCCCACCCTGAAAAATCTAACTTATGCCCTAATCTCATTTCCTAAAATCACTCCCAATAATCCCGATCTCACTCTCTTACACACACTAAACCAAAATCCAATCTCATGGTTTGAAATTCATCAATGGATATCAAAGGCAAGTCTAATTTCATCTTTTATTTCCTCTTAATAACAACAATATCATCAACAACAACAACAACTGATGATCATACAATAACCGATCCAAACGAAATCGTAACAATATTAAACCAACATATATCCCAATTAGGTAAACTTGATGAGTTAGTTAAGAACCTAACTGAATTAGTTACTAAACTAGAATCACATGTACCCGTATTCCAAACCCCGGTTTCTGTTTCGAATGATAAGAAGGTTGTTGTTATTGATCAAGAACAAGAACGGGAAACCCGGGGTTTGGATTTGAGTAAAGATGAGAGTAGAGTTGAAAGAGTAGGTGCTGTTTCGGTTACGAAACATAGTTTGTTTTGGTCTGAGAGGTTTCAGTTTGTGTCTGCGGTGAAACTTGAGACGAAAGCGACTTCGCTTAATGTTTTACCTTTTAAAGATGTGGAAGGGTTGAGTAAGTATATTGGTGTTGGTGATGATGTTGGGAACTTTTATGTTTTTACGAGGTATGGTGAAGTTATGCTTCAGTTTGATTCGCTTACGGCTTCTCCTGTTACTTCTATTTTGTCGTATCTTTCCGTTTTTAGGAATGAGAGTATTGTGGTTACTGGACATGGGAATGGGGGGATTTTGGTTCATAAGGTTTGGGAAGTTCCGACTGGGGATGAATCGAGTTTGCTTGAGAAGGAAACGGTTCGGAAGCTTGATGAAGAAGTTGGGTCGTCGGCGATAAGTATTTTGGAAATTCATCATGTTGGTAGAACGAGGTACATTGTGTCGATAGATGTTGGTGGGAAGATTAAGGTTTTTAAAGAGGGTGGTGCGGTTATTGGTACGATTGTTCCTAATAGTCGTCCACTTGCGTTTTTGAAACAAAAGCTGTTGTTTTTGACGGAAACTGGTGCGGGGTCGTTAGATTTGAGGACTATGAAGCTTAGGGAAGCTCCGTGTGAAGGTTTTAATGGATCTTATGCTTTGAATTATGTTTTTGATGCATCGGATAGAGGGAAAGCGTATGGGTTTACTTCGGGTGGTGAATTGGTACATTTGCTTATTTATGGGGACTCTATGAATTTCAAATGTCGGGTACGATCAAAGAAGAAATTCGATGTAGATCATGGACCGTTGGCTTTTGAAGCAATTAAAGGTTATTTTCTTATCGTTAGTCAAGAAAAGGTGTTTGTTTATAACGTTTCTTCTCAGCTTTATGTGAGAGCCGCTTTACCACGTCTTGTGTTTTCAGCTGGACTAGATGAGATTATTGCTTCCTTTTTGAATTATCGAGCAATGGGGAAATTAGATGCTAAGAAAGATGACGTGATACCGTTAATTGCTAGTGATCATGAAAAGCTCGTGATTATAAGTTTAGGAAGTGGTTACATTGGGATGTATCGTTCTAATCTTCCAGTTACAAAAGGTGAATTCAACACGATGTTATGGAGTACGCCGGTTTTATTTTTTATCTTGTTTCTTTTTGTAGCGTGGCATTTCTTTGCTAACAAGAAGGAAGCTTTGACATCTTGGGGCCCAGATGATCCGTTTACAAATGGAGCTCCACCAGTTCCCACGGAGAGATCTTTTGGTGACCCCACGTCAAGAAATCATGATATCATGGATCTGCGAGGCGGTGGGGGCGGCGTAAGTGGTGCTAGTGGTGGTTTAAGAGGTGATGTAAGTGGCGCTAGTAGTGGTGGTAACAATGGTACTGGTGGTTTAAGAGGGCCACCAAGAAGATACGGTTCACCAACACGATACGCCGGTCCTGGTGCCAATTCGTTTAGACCAACTTCTATTGACACAAACCCACGACCCCCTTCTGTCGACCCAGATTTCAGAGGCTCGGAATTGAAATATAGAGGGCCGAATGTTGAATCTAGTGGTTTTGGTAAAAGAAGAGATAGTTTGTTTGTCAACAGTCAAGGCGTGGAAGATCATGGCAGTTAATAGCTTTGGTTCACGTAAGCTGTTTAAGAACGCATAAGCATATGTATGGTTTCTCTGTATTTTATCGGTTATTTCAGAAAGGAAGTAATGATCACAAGATAACTGCTGTTTCATAATATATACACGCCTTTTTTCTGTTCTCTGAGTTCGTTGCTGTAGCCTGTAGGTATAGTCAAGAGGTGGAAATTCCGACACATTTACTTATGAATAGCGTTTGAATGTTTTGGCCACATAAAATAGCATTACATAAGTAAAGATCATTTGATACACATCGTTTATTATACTTACATTTATTGTTGAATAAGAGTGTATTGCATAATACTATCAATCATATGATCATTTAGCATATCAATGCGTTTAAGTAACGTGACACTTCGTTTAGATTTTGTATTTGTAACGATAAGTTGCAACATATACTATGACATCTTCCCAAAAGAACATTATCTGCGAAAGAATCGTAGAACAATACTTTGTGTTTTGCAAGCAAACTTACTATCAAAGGAGTAGAAATGTAGAATGCTAAAATATTAGAACATCTTGATTCATAAGAGAGATGTTGATATTTAAAATATAAAACCAATATTGAACACATAAATATAAATATATAATAGCAAAAATAGATAAATAAATATATAAATAAAATGGATTAAATATTAGTTTAAAATTACCTAAAAAGAGGTGAACAAAAAATTGAAAAAAGGTTGATAATGAAAGAAACACATCATCTCCATTATGCATTCTCATGTGAAGTTGTTGATTCGTACAAAGTGCAAACCTTAAAAACAGGTTAAACGACAACAGATATCATGTGAACCTTTTTTTCTGCTCGATTTCCATAGATTTCGATGATTTTAGATAAATTTATTTATATAACTTCAGAATATTTTAGTTTCCATGTTACTATTTTAGGTTGTAAGAAAATATTCCCGCTTTTAATTTTAACCAATGAAAAAAAGTTTTAATGGATATAAGTTATTTGATTAGTGAAGAGTGTACCGATAATCTATACTACATTATAAAGCATCTCTTTAAAAGTCTTAATCTCTTAAAATTTAAGTAATTGAAATTACCAATCTATCATTTCCAAATTAAACACAAGCTCCTCAATTCCTAAAACTTAATCTCTTCCACTACCAATTCTCTCTTTGTTTATCAAACACGTGTTTGCTCAATTGCTGATCTCTGTTTTGAATTACATTTTGAAACTACACGCGTATTTTGATGAAGGTATAATTTCCTGTTTTTTAGTTTAAACCCTAATCTTCGATAACATTTTCATTCAGGGTATCCTTTTTTTTTTTTAACTTCGATCGATTCAGTTAATTTTTCAGTTGATGTTGAGAAATCAATCAATGAATCGTAAGCAAAAGCCATAGTTATTTCGATTTTCATTATATGGTTTGGATTTGAGTTCACATGGATGATAAATCATTTTTTGTAAGTAGGCGTAGATAGTTTAAGTTTTTTGTTGTTTGACTGCTAAACTCGAATGTCCTTATGTTCTTCTTTTTTCTATTAGACTCTTCTCGTGAATAGCTATTAATTTTAGTTCCTTGGTAGTGATTTGGAAGTGTCCATCTAGTGTTTCATAAAATGTCTTAAAAAAACCTAATTACATGGTATTCACAAATGTTTACTTGAACATGGTTTGGTAATAATGTAATATCTATCCCAACCAGTGTTTTGAAACCCGGTTCGACCCGGCCGGTTGAACCGGTTGGACCGCTTTCGGCCAAAAAAACGGGTCAAAATAACCCGGGTTTTAAGGAAACTGAGAACCGGTCGAACCAGTGGGTTTTTAGACACCCGGGTCAACCCGGTTCGCTAATACCCGCCGGGTTTTGTTTTTTATACTATTTTTAAAAGTTAAAAGGTTATAATCTCGTAAGATTTATGCCATTTGAAGTTTAAAACTTATAATCTCGTAAGATTTATGCTTGGGTATAGTCTTTTGAAGCATAAATCTTGTAATCTCAGTAGGAGTTATACCTTATCAAGTATAGAGTATGAAACTTGTAATCTTTTAAAGTAAAAAGTTGTAATCTCTTATTTCTTGATTAGATAAACATGTTTCTTTGATGTTTTTATGCAGCAAAGGTTAGTGTTTTGAACTTTTTGACAGGGGATATTGGAAATTTTGGACATTTGCAGAGACCGGGTTGACCCGCCGGTTCAACCGGTTGGCCCGGTGACCCAGTGACCCGGTGGCTAGGCCGGGTCGATCATTGACCCGGTTTTCAAAACATTGATCCCAACTGCCATTATGGCTTGAGTTGTCGTTTTTGACAGAGTAAAGTCGAATACACTATTAAAGCTTTAGTTTATGTAAGTCATTGTTACTGCATACCATTTTCTTGATGATTGTTTACATCGTCGATTAATTTGTCGAGACAACAAGGATGTCATCGTTTAACTTGGAGAAAGAAGATGGGATATCAAAGGTTTTTTTCCAGCCTATACCCGTAGCGTGTCGCGAACCTACATTGATATTTTAATGCTTACATCTTCTTTCTTTCATGGTGAAATTTATTATTATGTAAGTTTTGCATATATTATAATTAAATTATTTTTTAAATAGCTTATATACTTTTTATGACTAGGTTTGTAAACACAATGTTGAAGTGGTGGGAGAAGAAATAACATAGATGGTTTTATGTGAGAGTCTGAGAATGTCATTGGAGATATTTTCAACATTCGGGCTACATTTTAAAGTCACAAACAAATGCATATTTAGAAGAAGAATCCATTAATCCAGCTCTCTAGGATGAGACTAGAATGTGGTGAATGGGAGTATTGTATCTACCCGAAGCTGTTGTTTCCTTTTGTTCATCGATCACAACTGAATTCCAATTTGTGTTGTTCGAGTACAAACATTGATGTGCTTGTGTTAGTACATTTTACTTTGTTTGGTGTATGTAGGCCATAATTGTATGGGGATTGACTTGAATTCAGTCGTTGTGTTTTATTTTAAGTCGTTTACTTCAAAGTTATTTGATATATTTTGTAGAAAGCATATGAGTCTGAAATATATTACTTTGGTCATGTTGATACACGTTAGCGGTGTATATCCGCAGCGAAGCGCGGACATTACAACCCTTGTTACGGACAAATAAAAAAACTTCGAAACCACTTTGCAATCTAATTTTATAGAACATAAAATTGTTTTCGTCGCTGCATTTATTTTAACACGATCGTTTTTGTCTCTAATATTCTAAAAACAAAATATATACGATACCGTCTTTTAAACTACTATATGATTACATACTAATTTTGTTTGAAATAATTTTGATATTTTCCAATACTTCTTTGAGTCAAAACATTTTTACAAATAGTTTGAAAACATTGACGTATGTGTGTTAAGCAATTGGTGTACGATTAAATAACTCATTTTGTTTGAAAGAAGAAGCTAGTTGACATTTTAAGGTGGTCTATTGGTTAGTGGCCTGGTATATCCTTCTAAAGGTTTAAATTTTGAACCTTCATAAATAATATGTTTTAAACAGCAATACAGAAGGGTTCGGAATAACTAAAAAATATCATGTTTTGATCGCGTACATTTTTATCCTTCCCGAGTCATCCATTTAAAATCAAGATAAATTTCACTACATAACTACTTTGTACCTATTTAGCATTGGGGAACATTATAATCTATTAATTTGATCTATAAAAACTTAACGAGTACAATTAAAAAAAGAGAAATAATAGAGACCTAATTGATAGATCTAAAAATCAGTCTAATGTATTAAATTGTTATCCCATGGGGTATGTTAAATACACCAACACTTTTTGTTAAATAAACCAACGGACCCACATTATTTCCTAATCATTATCTTTATCTCACATTATTTCCTAATCATTATGTTTTCTTCTTTTTAATAGTAAATAAGATAATGATTATGTTTTTTTTCTTTTTTCTTTTTGTTTTAATAATTAAACATATAATGTTATTATATTATTTATTTATAAATATAATATTACATGAAAACAATATATTAATACATAAAAAAATGACAAAAAGTAATATAAAATAGTACTAATACATAAAGAGAAATGATAAAATTAATATAAAATAGTAAATGAGATTAATTATTACATTTAATCACCTAAATCCATAAAAGTTCTTTCATGATGGATACACTGATTAAATAGTTCTATACGAGACCGATACATTGTTTCCCATCTAGCTGCAGACGAGTTTCTATGAAAATTCCAGTAGGTCGTAATAAACGGCATTGGATACTCTCCTTGTAAGTGCACCATCACGTAATGAGTATGACTAGATACAAGTGCAATTGTTATAACGTGATGGTGCTGGAACTCTTCTGGGCTCTTCCAAAAAGGGAAAATAGTTGTTGAGCATCTGTTGTCTAAACAATGGACAAAATAATAATAATGTTAAACTTTTAAAAAGTAAACATACCAGATGAAAGAAGAAAATCCAAATATGTTATTAGTTAAAAAGCTATTCTAGCTCTTCTATTTATAATAGTATAAGTGATTAATAAATATTTGTTAGTGTTTAATTTAATTGAGATTTCTATTTCCAATAAACTTACATTTTCTAGATTTTGAAAAATGTAATTTTTAGAAAAAGTTACAATATAGGTGGATTTCTATTTCCAAGAAATCATATTTAACATGTTTGATTTTTATTGTTGATAGGGAGAATTTCAAGACAAATATTGACTATGACCCTACAAATTGTTGACTATGACCCTACAAATTGTTGAATTTTATAACAAAAATTAATTATGTGGGCCCCGCAATTATAGGATGTTGGTTTATTTAGTAGTGCACTTATCCTATATGCATTGCATTTAAGGAGATAGAAAAATTGATATACATTCGGTGCATAAAGTACAAACATGTTATTTACATTATTAGTTGAATTTTGAATAATTAATGTAAGTACCATTTAGGCTTCACCATTATATAGAGATAAAGGTTAAAAGACATGATAACCAGAAGCTAACTTAGAGTTTACCACTTAAATCAATAAATCAAATATTCCGTTTCAAGATATATCTAACTCGATTTATGTTTGACATCAATTTACCATCAATCTATACTTTTGAGTTTTATTTGTTTGGGAAAGAATCACCATATCATATCTAATATAGAACGATGATTCGTGATAGATGATGATGTAGCAATGACGCTTTAATTGCGACAACATTAATTGACATTTTGTTTGGTCATGGGTTTTAAATCGCTTGATCAAGCATGTAACCTACTCTATAGAGAACAAGGACTTGTAAATTAAAGTCGACACATTAATCAATCATAAACCGATAAATAAAATCATATAGTTAGATGGTACCGATATATTTATTCCAAAGAAGTTGGGATTCTTAACTAAATATTTAAAATGGTTAAAAAAAAAAAAAAAAAAAAAAACACGTGCAATAGTTTGTTATACACATGGTAAATACTCATCCTTTGCGATTAGGGTATAACTTCCAGAAGTTAAGAAAACACAAGTTTTTTACGCATGTTTTTACTTATTAACTATAACTTATGAAGTTGTAATTATCAACACTCTTAAAATATTTGTCGATACAAAAAACAAACCAAATAAATATACTCAAGCAGTTACGACTTTAGTAGGCATTACTCCATTAGTCTTTTTTTTACTAATTCTTCACTAATGAAGCATGCTACAAAGCATTACAGGTCAACTTTGAATCTCATGAGGAACCTTATGAAAGTAGACTTTTAGTTGTCTATTCAATTTAATAATTAGTCAAAAGTCATTGAAAAAGACAAGAATTTTTCATATATATAACCAGTTTACTTTGAAAAGCAATATAAAGTATTTAAAATTATGTACGGGAAAATGTTTTATGCTGTTAAAAGCATTTAAAATAGATCATAAATAAAAGCATAAACAATTGATCATAAATCTCATTTGATGATGGAAAAGAATAATTAATTTGTAAAACCTCGTAAAGAATTGAGCATAAACCTCAATTGATTAAGAAACTACTTTTAAGAGTATCCGGAGTGGGGGATTCTCGTTCGTTGTGGGAGTGAGAACGAGCCCTCGTTCGTTATGACTCCGTGTTTGGTCGTTGTGAGAGTCGTTGTGGGCAACCGTTGTCACCACAACGGCTCGTTTTGCATTTTCATTTTTTATTTAAACGGTCAAAAGCATTTTTAAAACAAAAAAAATAAAACAAACACACACACACCAACGGTTATATAACCGTTGGTTATTTTTAAACTTTTTTTTTATTTTTTTTTTTTAAACCATAATTTCACCTATAAATACCCCCACAACTTAACCAAAAAATCACACCATTTCTCAATCTCATTCTATCTCAATCTTTTTCTAAAAACTATATACAACAAAAAATGAGTTCGAATTCGTCAACCGATCACGATGTTACGGATTCGTCATCTTCCGACTCCGAATTGTTCGAAGTTCTAGCCTTGGCGGCACAAGCTGTGGAACAAATGGAGATGAAAGAAAATGAGGCGGAAAGTTCCCGTCGTACTGAGAAAAAGAAAAGGCGTTATATCAAACGTGATCGGACCGAAGCAAACGAAAACGTGTTACGACATTACTTCTCCGGCGAAAGCGTATACCCGGCTGAATATTTTCGTAGACGATTTCGTATGAGAAGACCTCTTTTCCTCAGAATAGTCGAAGGTATATTTAATTACTCTGTAGACCCTTTGCCCGACTATTTTAAATATTTCAAACAACGCCCCGATGCAACGGGTAAAATGGGTTTTAGTTGTTTACATAAATGTGCGTCCGCTATTCGTATGATGGCGTATGGGATTACTCCGGACGCCTTCGACGAATATTTACAAATGTCAGAAAGAACATCAACTGAATCCTTCGATAATTTTTTAAAATGTGTAATCCATCTTTATACAAACGTTTATCTAAGAGCCCCAACACAAGATGATGTTAATCGTTTATATCAAAAACACGATGAGGTTCATGGGTTTAAGGGTATGCTTGGTAGCATCGATTGTATGCATTGGAAATGGGATCAATGTCCAAATGCATACAAAGGCCAATACACACGAGGTGACCATTGTTATCCAACGGTTATGTTGGAAGCTGTTGCCTCGTACGATCTATGGATATGGCATGCTTACTTCGATGTCGCGGGGTCGAACAACGACATCAACGTGCTTAAACAATCGCCGTTGTTTCATGATATGCTCAACGACTCATCCCCAAACTACAAATTCACCGTCAACGGCCACGAGTACGATAAAGGATATTACCTTGCAGACGGTATATATCTGGAGTGGTCGACATTTGTTAAAGCTTTCTCGTACCCATTTGACGAACCTCGTCAAAAATTCAAACGTTTTCAAGAGAGTGCGAGAAAGGATATCGAACGGGCATTCGGTGTTCTTCAAGGTCGTTGGGGTATTATAAAAATGCAGCTAGATTTTACAAGATGAACAAGTTAAGAAGAGTTATGTATGGGGCTATTATATTACACAACATGATTGTTGAAGACAACAGACAGTCGATCTGTGATGCCGAGGAATGGTATGCTCCTCCGGTTACGGGTGTTCCGAGAACTTATAACGAGAGAGTCAGCGAACGTATCCGGATTAACAGAGAGATTAGAGACAGGACCACACACAACATACTCCGGGAGGATCTCGTGGCCTACATTTCGACACTTCCGGATAACTATCGACAACGTTAGCTTTTTTTTAATTATTGTGTTGCATTTTTTTTTTAATTATTGTATTGTATTTTTTTTAATTATTGTATTGTATTTTTTTTTTATTGTATGTTTTTGTATTTTTATTTTAATTATTGTAATTTTGTTTTTTATTTTAATAAAATGTTATATTTATTTTATTTAAATGTTTTAAGAAAAGAAAAAAAAAAAAAACTGGGTCCCACAACTCACACAATCACCACAATCCTCATTATCATACCACCCAAAATCTCAGAATCATGATTCTCACTGTCACGTCAGCAAAAGTAATCACAAAATCATCAGAATCGTGATTATCACTCCGGGTGCTCTAAGCGTCTTTGAATTTGCACGAAAATATGATTAGCAAAATCCTGTACTAAATTGATCCAAATGTTAAAAACTTTTAGACATGCATATCAAATCGTAACGTGTCTTATTTGAGGCATTCGGTATGTGTCTAATTAGGTCACATTTTGGTTGTGCTTCAATAAATCCGATTCTTTCCATTTTTGAAGTTTATATATGGTTTAATATATTTGATTCTTTCCTTTTATGAAGTAAACAAGAAACAAACTTACAATCAATTTTACATAATATCTAGATCTTTTATGACAATTTAAATTGTGTTATAAAACCAATTTGAAAATGTTTGTTCAAGGCCAAAAAGTCATAATATGAGTCCGAAATACAAACACGTAGACGTAAATAAGTCTTAGCTAATCAATCAAAATTAAGTACAATAAATACATAATTTTAACCTGTAAACTGTTACGGGCCAAATTTAAATCTAACCCCGTGATAAAACGGTGTTTTTTTTTTAATTTTTTTTTTCATTTGTGATTTTTTTAGAAAGACAATTACTCACACATTCAGTAACACAATGAATATTAATATCTATCACAAACGAGAATTGAACCCCCAACCTTCATGTTGGTGAACTACGACGATATATCGCTAGACCATAGTCATGTTGGTTTATGTAAATAAGTTTGACACTTTTTGGAATTTGTGCATATAGTGTGTCGATGTCCATAGTTTGATTTTGCTAGGGCCTTTTGTGGGGTTCGTTATATTCTGGTTTGGCTTATTTGGCGCTCACGAAATTGTATTCTTCATGTTGATGATCAATATAAAAGCATTATCGATATGTTCCGAAGATATTTTCCATGGCCTTCAAACTATATCTTGTGGTTGGGTTTCTCGAAGGATCCGATTAAATTATACTTCGTGGATAGATGGGTGTCTAACCCAAGGTCTATATTCAATAATAATATAGTTGGCTTTTGCGAGTGGTTTTCTTCTTTTCCGGCTAGCAATGTTTCTTATTTTCTGTATGTCCTTCTTCTTGGAGGACTTGTAGCTCTATTGAACGCGTGTACTTCTCTTCGTTTTGTAGAAAAGCCATTTTATATCATGCTTTAAAAGGTCATCAACTTATTTCACATGTTCATTTCCCACCTCTGCCACTTCCTTCGAACACTTTGATCATTTTTACCAACTAACTCTAAACGTTTATCTTGTTTAATAACAGAAAAAATGGTTAGATGTATAAAATGTAACGAACACTGTATTTAATAAGTATTAAATATTGTTTCTGCTGCTAGGCTTATCGTCGCTAGAAGTACATAAAACAAAATCAGACCAATAAAAATAAGACACGTCGTCGCGAAAATGAATATTTACGCGAGAAATGAATAGTGTCGCGACAACGTGTCAAATTGCTATTGGTCTGATTAAAATATGCGTACTTTCGCGACGAAAAAAATGTCGCGAGAAATCCGTCGCGAATTAAGTGATTGTTTTTGTAAAGTGTAAATGATAGGTGATTATTTTGGTAATTTGCTCCATAATAATATATCACTTATATTCAGTTAATACAAATATTGATATGATACTGATCCCGTACCAATATTTCGATACTGTTATTAATTCATATCTCAGACTTATCACAAAAATAAATAGATAAAAGATATTATCCAAATCCTTAATTAGCTATCCAATTACCAACAAATTTAAAAACGTAACCAAAGAGTCCTATTATGGATTTATACAATCTTTTCCACATTTCCAAAATATAAATATAAATAAAAATTGACATATTCTAACATCTTCAGTCGACTAATTCTTAGCATCATCAGCAAT
This sequence comes from Senecio squalidus, assembly GCA_910822075.1. Lineage (NCBI taxonomy): Eukaryota > Viridiplantae > Streptophyta > Magnoliopsida > Asterales > Asteraceae > Senecio > Senecio squalidus. The sequence continues at coordinate 51,306,425 of CAJVGC010000065.1, read as the reverse complement.
TCAGCAGCAGCAGCCCATGAAACTCGTACACACCAACCAACCTTTACATATCTCAATTCAATCTTTAATTTTCACCTTATAATCATATCACTAACTATGGCCGGACCGACTCAAAACGAATCATCGTCGGAAACGGTGGCCGTTGGGATTCCGACCGGTTTAAACCGGATTAAAACTCGTATAGCAACAGATACTCATCATCATTATAGCTCAAATAATAATAATAATAATCATAAGTCGATAACTAATCGATTTAAACAGCATCATCATCAGAGATCGTTTTCGAAAGGTTTCGTTAAGCTTCATTCGTCCAAAGAAGGTATACTTTCTGTTATTGTTTATATTATTGTTTAAATGTAATTAGTACAGAGTTTAGTGATATGGTAATATGTAATGATGTTGATGGAAGTAGAATAGGCATTTCCTGAATAAATATGTTTGGTAAGTTGTTGAAGACCTAGATATAGTAACGATGCATATATGTTATCATGTCGAACGTTTAATGTTCATAGTATGATAAGTTGTGTGTTACTTCGTTCAACCAATGTCTTTATTCTCCAAGCGTGTTATTTAACGAGTATGAGTATTTTGGCTTTTGTGTTCTTTTAATTGTTTCGTTGTTGGTTATCAATATAGCACGGATTTTGCTTTATATGTTTCGTCATCTCTTTCAAGCAGTGAAATTTGGAGCTGTGGTCAGAGTTTTGGTTTATTCATTTGTGTGCATGTATGGGTATATGCGTAAAAAGGAGCTTTTATATTTATTAAATCTTGATATTTATGTAAACAATATTTTGTCAATCTAAAACGACGGTTTCATGTAACCAGGACTCCGTAAAGGGAAAAAATTAGCCCGGTGGTTTGCATCTCATCTTTCCAGGGATTCTGATAAAGATATCAGAGATAAGCCTTCGGATGTTGAGGTGAGGCTTTATAAATTATAATCATAAAGTTCTTAGTTTTGTTACTCGTTTAGATGATATTTCATTTATTGAATAATCTAATTAAATTGTGGCAGAAACGAAACCCTGGCGTCAAGGCATTTGACCAGGAAGCTCTGTCAGGTAAACTCCAAAAAGTAGGAAGATCTACATTTGGAAAGCAAACTGAAGCAGGAAACACATTCATTGATAAAATGCCGGATGTGATGAAAAGCTTTTCACACGAACTTGGGCCCAAAGGTGGCATTAGACCTTCATATACTCGAGCTCATAGCTTTAGTGACCTGAAGGTACAATATAGTTTAGTTATTTTTGCGTAGTTTAAGCTAATCATCATTATTAATTTGTTAAGACGTCGGACACATTTTACTAATGTATGCGTCAAATTTAATTATTAGCCAAAAGGGGAACTGTGTAATTGGTCGGACAAGTTGAAATTCGTCAGTGTCTATTCTTGATACATACAACATCCTAATTCGTTTCATTTAAAGAATTTAGATTATTATTATAGTAATATTGGTTTTGAAGTTTTCATTAACAGATTCATTATGTATCACTTTTTTAAAGAAATGGATAAGAAATAGTTTGTGGCTAAAGACAATTTTGCCCGCCCGTACTAGAAATGACCCGTTTCTACCCTAACCCATTTAAGCAGTTACCAACCCGACCATCAAACCGAAAAAAAAATTCTTCAATATTCTTGTATTCTTCTTGTGTATTTTTTTTTTATTCTGACATGTCAGCCTTCAGGAACTTTTGAGGTCGTTGCGTTCAAATTTCAACGCTGCTAAAGAGTTGGTGAACACCGAGCTAACTTGTTTTAAAGGGGAAGTGATTGAAGTATCACAAAAATCTGATACATTATCTTTGGAAGAACAAAGATCGATTGACGAGCTTCTAATTCTTGCTAAAACATGTATAGAAATGCCGTGCCTTGAGTTTCGCACCAAATGTGAGACTATTGTTCACGAATTAACAAGAAAAAGACACGATTGCCAAACTGGCCCATTGAAATGGCTTTTCACAAGAATGCTTTTTATATTGACACGTTGCACGAGGTTGCTACATTTTGAGAAGCACAGTGAGCATATTGATGAGATTTCCCTTCTTAGATTAAAAGAATGTTTGGAAAAGATTCCTTCTTGTGAAGTGAGCTGGCTTCTAAATTTAGGGTTTGTTGAATCCAATTCCGATGATGTTCTAAACAAGCGTGATACTGAACAAAAAATTAAAGATTTCCAAAATGACGCTCTCCCGAACTTACAACAAACTCGTGAGCTCGAAATAAACTCGGGAAACAATGATTTAGTAATGTGCCGAATATGTGAGGAAAATGTCCCAACTTCACATTTGGAGTCTCATTCTTATATATGCGCTTATGCAGAAAAGTGTGATATAAACGGTATAGACGTAAATGAAAGCCTATTGGCACTAGCAGATATACTTGAACAAATAATTGATTCCTCCACTCCAAGTGATGATAGCCCTCAAAATTTACAAATGCAAACTTCTTTAGATAATTGTTCCCCTAAAGTAAGTGAGTGGCGTAATAAAGGCGTGGAAGGAATGTTTGAGGATCTCCATGAAATGGACACTGCATGCATAGAAGATTCAACCCCTGTTTCCTTTGTAAATCTCAAGGGCTTCCCTGGTGTGAAAACTCTACATGGTCCTCCGTCATCAACAGGAAGCATGACATCAGCATCCTCTACAAATACTCCAAGAGCAAATTTTGATTTTTTCTGGCTAGAGCATAACCATCCTTCTGAGTTAGAGGATGTGCAACAGGTACACTGTCTACTTTGTTGGCTAGTTCAACTGCTGTTTTATCTAACGGAAGATGGTTCAACTAGGTCATGTTTCTTTTTTCACACAAAAATATGTTCCATTTTGGTCACTTTTGGAAAAAAAGATCATAATACCCTTAAACATTTTTAAGAAAATGACCATAATAGGGTATTTATTTGATTATCTTGGAAAATTATAACAAAAAGTGTGGTCATTTGTAATAAATGCGCTTAGAGTTGATTTATTACTTTGCAGATGACTGACCTTAGGGAAATTGCTCGTTCTGCAGCTGAGTCAGATCGTACAGAAGAAAGTTCACATGAAATCTTGCTTACTTGTATGGAAGATTTGCAGGATGTCTTACAGAAAAGCAAGCTTAAAGCTCTTGTTATAGATACGTTTGGGCACCGGATTGAAAAGCTTATTGGGTAATGTTGATGAAGTGTATATGCACTAGTATTTTGGTACAGGTGGAAATTCGACCCGTATACTTATAAATGGGTCAATTAGTTCTGTGTTATATCTAAACGGGTCAAATATAATAATCAGTTAAAAAGGGGATGTGCTGAAAGTCTCTTAAAGTCTACTTGTACGGCATACAACCTCTTAAACCAAATTAGTCGAAGATTTTGATTTTTTTTGTAATGTTTTTTATGCTCATAATTAATTTATAACCTTTTCTTTTGAAACAATGGACTTGAAAGTGTGTGCAAATTGCGGTGAAACCCAATCGTAACGTTCGTATTTTACCTTTACTTAAAAACAACCTCAACCAGTTATGTCCCAGTATAGTAATCAACCCACCCGTGTTTCCACCTCTAGTAATAAGTTACCCTGAATTTAGCTTCATTTTTGTTTATATGTATACAGAGAGAAATGCATGATTGCGTGTGAATTAGATGACGCTAATAAAAGAATAAGTGATGTTGGATATCCTTCTTTATTGGATACTGCATCACAGAGCAGCTCAGTCTCAACTCCTTCACATCCTCTACATAAAGAGCGGATAAGCATTGATGATTTCGAGATAATTAAACCAATCAGTAAAGGAGCTTATGGTAAAGTCTTTCTTGCACGCAAACGTACAACTGGGGATTTATTTGCTATAAAGGTTAACCAATTTTTCCATCATTTGCATGAAATGTATTAAATCTTTTCAACTGTTGAAATTATACAAATGATTAGCCAATTGCTTTTACAGATGCTCAAGAAAATGGATATGTTACGAAAAAATGACATCGAGAGGATAGTTGCTGAACGTAACATACTGATCACAGTGCGAAACCCATTTGTGGTAATTTACAGTTTACTTCCTTTGTTATTTTATACATTGTTTAATAGTTCATAATGTAGTATTCTTTGATGATTTGTTCTTTGGTGTAGGTTCGGTTTTTCTATTCATTTACCAGTAGAGACCATCTTTATTTAGTGATGGAGTATCTTAATGGGGGTGATCTATTCTCTTTGCTAAGAAATGTTGGTTGCCTTGGGGAGGATGTAGCTCGCGTTTACATTGCAGAACTGGTTTGTCAATGAGTTTCTTTTTGGGATGTATAAATGTTGTAAATAATTAATCATATTAATTTGCATCTTGCAGGTTCTGGCTCTTGAATACCTTCATTCTATAGGAATTGTCCATCGAGATCTTAAACCTGACAACATATTGATTGCACATGACGGGCATATCAAGGTGTGGTATTGTGCTATTATTGGCTAATTTGAACTCATTCTTTCTTTAAAACATTCAAAAGACTGGTCCAGTTCACAGAGTGTATCTTGTGATCCTGATTATTATTAGCTTTTGTAATGATAATAATGGGAAAATATCTAATTGTAATAAACTTTCTAAAATGGAAATAATCCAGGATCACCTAAATGGTTGCATTTTCAATGGGACTTATATTTGCTAACATGAAAATATGTGTATTAAATAGGCCAAAGTGAGTAATTTTAGGAAATTTCCGATGTTTATTTACAATGAAATGAGAAATACAATTGTTACAGCTGCATACTTTATAATGCTTATTGCTATTATTTGCTCTTTAGCATGTGCATGTCTAGAGAATTCATTTCATCACTTACCTTGGAATGTATATCTGATGATTTACTAATTAACTCCTATATAACCAGCTTACAGATTTTGGGCTGTCTAAAATTGGCCTAATGAACAGTACGGGTGATTTAGCTAGACCCGAGTCAAGTGAGGTTAGAATTTCAAATGGCCATAGTTCTGAGAATGAATGGAGTGTAGATAGGAGTGAGCGTTCAGCTGTTGGTACACCAGACTATTTGGCCCCAGAAATTCTTCTTGGAACCGAGCATGGTTAGAATGCATAATATATAAATAAATAAATTAATTAAGCTGAAAAATATCTTATAACAAAAAGCTGACTTGTAGCATGAGCACTGCTGCAGGTTATGCTGCCGATTGGTGGTCAGTAGGAGTTATCCTGTTTGAACTAATTACAGGGACCCCACCTTTCAACTCAGACCATCCCGAGGTATGAATTTCAAAATAGATTGGTTTTTTGCATATTTTGTTTATTTTCATGACTCGTGTATGGAATTGTTATTGAAAGATAAACGAGAACCCGAAAAAAATCAAGAACCGGAAGAACCATATAAAAACATATTTTTTCAAATGTTTGACATCCTAAAACTAATTTAAACTGCAATTCGAGTAATAAAATGTTGAAAAAAATTAAAATACTTCGTAATTTACACGTGTTTCGATTTGTTCACATATGAACACCCGATGACCATTCATATGTGAACAAATCTAAAAACGGGTAAATTACAAAGTATTTTAATTTTTTTTCAACTTCTTTTTACTCGATTTGTAGTCTCTATTAGTTTTTACGTTTTTTTAAAAGTTCTTCCGGTTCTCGCCTTTTTTCTGGTTCTGGTTTGAACCTAACCCTTTAGTTTCTAGTGTTTGGGTATAGTGAAATATATTTTTATCATATATTATTTGACCTAAATATTCAGTACTGATTTTGATTAGATAAAGATTTGTCAGGGGTCGTTATGTCTCTTTAGCCCTTAAAAAATGGATGATCTGATTCTGATTATTCCATAACACCTAATTATGAGTACGACTTTAAACAGCAGAAGCACATCTAAACACCATATCTTGCAGCTTGTTTGTTGCAGCTGATTATCTAATTCTGAATAGCCCATATCAAATTTTCACTTCCTAAACACAATGCCAAAAACTTGGGTAAAATGGATTATAACTTTCTATGCAAAATAGTTTGGTCGTGTTAGGCTGGTTAGTTTAGTCCTGGGGCATGTCTCGGGTCTAACCTGGGTTTAGTTTATACCCGGTTTTTGGTGCTTGTAACGTTTTATTATTTAATTATAAAATTTCGCCGGGGTAATCCCCTTTATCCAAAAAAAAAGCCCTTATTGCTTTTGATGCTCATACTCTTTTTGATATGCAGAGAATATTCCACAACATCCTTAATGCGAAAATTCCATGGCCTTCTATTCCAAATGAGATGTCCTGTGAGGTTCAGGACATAATTAGCAGGTTGGTCAATGGAAAAATATAATTTTCTTTCTTCAAGTGTTTACCATAAAAAAAGATTTTCGCCTTTCCTGTTAACATATGACATTTTTTGTCCTCTTGGAATGAGCAAGTTTCCAACATTACAATAACTGTCAGTTAAATGGATGCCTTTTCTTTAGGTTTCTTATTCATGACCCTAATCAGCGTCTAGGTACACATGGATCATCAGAGGTAAATTTTTTTATTTTAAAACTCCATTGGTTATAAACTGCTTGATATAATTGTTTTTCTATAGACTGATTCGTAATATGTCTGTTTCATAGGTAAAAGCGCATTCATTCTTCAAGGGCGTAAACTGGGATACGCTTGCCATGCAAAAGGTGGGTTATTTAACACATAGAATGCAAGTAATTACTAGAACTAGAGGTGGCAGTATTAACCCATTATATGGAATGGGTCACTTCAGACTGCATATGTTTGTTAACGGGACAAATGGGTTAAATATAAAACAACTAAAAATGATAGGGAGCGGGTTTAAGATTATTACTCCCTTCATCCCAAGATAATAATCCACTAAACAAAAACACAGCTTAAGAAAAATCTAGTGATTGCAACTTATGCTTTACAGACCAATAGTTTTACCCTTTTGACATTTAATATATAATTTCTTGGAGTTTCGAAATATTTGTTTTCAATTAGGGGCATAACTATTTCTATAATATAGTTGGTGAACTTATTTAATACGTTAATATTTACAAAGAAAATGGAGTAAACCTGCGCGCTCGCCCTTTTTGTCACCTCAATCTAGTTCCATATAGCCCTATCCCATCCCATGGCTGTTGTTTCTGAGAGTTGGTGTTATTAGTCTTATGTGCTGCTAACTTTTGCAAATATGCATATAGGTGGCCTTTGTACCACATCCGGATGGCATAGATGATACAAGCTATTTTGTCTCACGACATAGTTGTAGTTCAAATGGAACACTCGATGATCAAGACTGCAGTGATGCAGCTTCTGACACAACTGAATTCTGCTCAGACGCAAGAGAGGTAGCCCTTTTGCCCATCAGAATCGTATTTTGGTCACAGTAGAGTTTGTTTATTATTTATTTATCGGGAAATCAACTATTGTCCCTTTCTCTTTCGCAGAAGATGGACTTATGTGGAGACCTTGCAGAGTTTGAAGCAGCTCCATGTGATGATCTTTCCTGGATCAATTTCTCGTTTAAGGTAACCCCAACAGGAAGGATAAGAATGTCATTACCATTTTTCTGAATTTTATGGCCAAGTTCATATAAGTTTGTGTCTAAGTTCTAATTACGCGGAAGAAAGAAATAATTTAAAAGTACATGTTAGTGGTAGATAATACATGTTGTTAACGGGTCAAGGCGGTTAATTTTTAATGAGTCTGCAAACTGGTTGATCCGACTGGTCATCAATACCTTTTTCGCCCACTTGTTAAATTTTATAGATAGTTAATGTATTATTGTTATATAATTTGATCTTTATAATTATGAGATGTAGGATTTTTAAGCATTTGAAAACCCATTGGGCGTCTCTCAACCAGTTTAATATGTTTGCTTTTTAGCAAAGTCTTAAAGTTCTACTCGTCTGATCTGTTGGGATAAAATATAATCAAAACTAATTCAAATTTTGTTAAAATGGGTCGAAGTTGTCACCTATACTATTTTCCATTAATCATCATTGCATGAAAATTGATTATACTGATCTAAGTTCACAAGGTTTTTATGTCTTTATTCTTTTGAAGAGTATTTCAGATGGAGATGGTGATCTGTAACACTAGTTAATTTGCAAACCACAAATATCTGTTAACACTTTTACCCTCACACCACAAGAAAAAGTACTTGTGATGTGACAGTAAATTGCTTGAGGCTTGGAAATCAATTAGCGTGGTGTCCATATCGCTTCCCAATTACAATATTTAATATATAGACGAATAATATTCCTAATGACCTAATCAACGTGTTAAGTCAAATTCTGCAATCTCCGTGAATAACAGAATCTTATATTTGTTTTAATGCAGAACCTATCACAGTTAGCGTCTATCAATCATGATGTACTTGTTCAAAACAGCAAGGATGTGTCAAGATGTTCATCTCCGGCGAATGCTCCAAACACATAGTTTCTCGTATAGTAATTTCAACTTCTTACCATGGTTTCCCTCCTCAGGAGAAGTGTACATCTTTTAATAACCCAGGGTAAGCTTCTCTTTTCTTTTTTCTTCTAGGGAGTTTTGTCGATGGCGTTGGTTGAGCCTTAGGGAGGGGTGTATTGCGGCCACAATGCTACCATTTAACACCAAAGGGTACAATGTATAGTTTTCTTTTGTTTTGAATAGACGATTCGATTTTACATAGATCACATCTGGTCTCCATAGCTGTATCACCATACATGTTTCAATGTTGGTAATCTTATAATTTCTTTACTTTTGCTTCGCAACTTGCTCTTTACAATATCTTGTGCTGTATCCATCAGTTGGCTCTATAACTGTAAAATATCGTGACCTTTTAGCGAGCTTGTGCTCGACGTTAAGAATGCCGGCATGAATATTTTTTATATAAGCATGCATACATTTGTCTTATAGAGGTATTAGATTAGATACCAACAATCCGATAGCTTCACAACTGTATAAAAAATAGATTATAGAAAATTTTTAATTCAAAGGCGAAAGAAATATTATAGGCTAGGCAATATTTAACTGTTCGATTTGGGTTATGGTTGTTTAAAGATATCATATTTTCTCTAAGTGTGTCATATGCACACTTGATCGATGAATGTTTACGTCAAGTCACTAACTGTTCTATCTGCTTCAAAAACAAATATTTTCTTCTGAACATATAACAGAAAGGATGCAAGAGTTTAAAATAAGTTAAAAAGAAAATTCCTAAGGTTTTTAGAGCTTGCTAAAACGAGACAAAGTGTGCTTTAGGAAACACACGTAATATTTAGAGCTTGCTGAATGAACAAAAGGCATAGAAATTACGTCGAGCCAAGATACAGATGATGGCGAATGGTGGTAATCAATCTTAATATGTATAGGTCTGTTATGAAAAAGCGACGTGCTAGCAATCATAACAACAAAGTGTGAATCAAATTGTAAAGGCGTATGGTAGGTCAAATTGACACCCATGTCTGCAAATAACCAACGTGACTAAACGATTTCACACGTAGTCAAATTCGTAACTCAATTCTCTACTTTTGTAAAGAGACTGAGAATCCACATCATTTTTTTTAAACAAGAGTTTGAGCTCGTTTAACTTTTACAAAAGTGTTGTCGATTTAGTGCATGAGAATCCGAGCACGGTTATTGAAATGAAAGCAAGAAATCTAAGACATACAACTGCCCTTTTATAGTTTTTATGCACTTATGGCGAAAGTTGGTAAGAAGGGAGTCCGACACAGTGGACAAGTACTACAATGATCCATCCATCGGTCTATCATCTTCGATGAAAAATATGCTTACACATTGACATGTACCTAATCTCGTCTTCTTCCTGGAACTTGTACATGCATACAACACAACTGTCATGCTTCTCTTAGGAAGTAGTTGAAGAAAATCCACGAACTTGACAACATGGAGAACTGCTAATATGCGAGTGTTTCTAGAGCGAGCTAGGGATCGATCTTGGTGATAGCGATCGATTGGTTCAAGTTGGTTAGAAACACCCACGAGCGTGAGTATAGTGAAAACCGTGTTGTAGATAAAACCCGTTGTTACATGTATGGGGATAAAAAGTTTGGGGGAGAAGATTTGTGCTTCATCCAAAGCGTAACCCATTTGAGATAGCAAGTATTTGACGGAGTTGTGTGGAGGTGAGGGTGGGCTACCGGTCACCTACACATATTTTTCAATGTAAATATTATAGTTTTAAAAGTTGCAATTTACTTACTTTGGCTCACTTATTCGCTCACTTATTCTCAAAACTAAGGTCTCTTTTGTTTTTCCAAATAAGTTTTTAATAAGAGTAATTTCTCATATTCAATCAGATACAAGGACATTAATATTGTTTGAATTTTTTTTTTTAAGCTCTTATAATGTCTTGATTTCCTCTGATTCGATGAGTGAAAATGAATGTCTGACATCCTCTCATTAAATAACTCATACCAATACCATCTATTCAAACTCAACAAACAAGTCTTTACATATTTTAAAATTTATTTGTCATAATTTACTTTTTACAAATGAATAAAATAAAAGAGGAAAATAATGCTTTTTGAAAAAAATAAAATCTCCTTAGTATTTAGATCGTTTAAAAACATTTGAGTCCGTTAATATTATATATAAATTTTAATTTAAAATCTCGTTATTTTAAACTTGAACTAATTTATGATTTTTCTAATAAGTGTTACATTCGTTATATATATAATTATTTACATTGATTTAAAGGGGTAAAAAAAAGTCAATGATTAGAATAGTTATGATTAATTTACGTGAAAAATAACTGGATAAATTATGAAAGTAAAAAATAATTTATAAAAAAGCTTTTATCATGCTAGTTTACGAAGAAAAAAGTACTATATTTTCCCCTTTTATCGTACTTTGCTTGTTATAGTATTTTCACTAACAATTTATTAATATTCGGTATTATTGTTGAAAACACTTGTTTTCTAATATATAGATATTGTTTTGTTAAATTTTACATTTAATTATTTGTTATTGTTTTTATGTAATTTAGCTAGTTTAATATCATTAAAAATGATAAAAGAAACCATAAAAAAAAAATAAAAAAAAATAAACATATTCAGACTATTTTTCAAACAGTCTTACTGATTATGCTTTCAGGTTTCAGACACGGTCTCTTATCATTCAGAATTGGTTTTCAGATTTCAGACTTAAGCATTAAAAAAAAACAGAAGACCCGTAATTAATTTATCTTTTAAACTGTTGTAAAGTTACCAGTTTTCATATTGTTCAAGAAACAATCACCTTGGACCACTACAAAAATCTTCAAAAAAAAGCCCCACTTTTTCATTTATTATCTTTCACGATAATTAAAAAGATGTTGATAATATTTATTATATAAAAACATGTATTGTGTAATCTAAAACTTATAAATAAACATATATAGTGAAGTTATTATATTAAACTATTATATTACACTTATTAATATCAATAAATTATTTTGACTCTTGACAGACAAATTCCTTGCTAAACTATTGCCTATGAAAAGTACCAAATCTTTAGAGTTACGCAAAAAAAAAAAAGAAAAAGAAAAAAAAGTCAAATTGGGAATGCCCACTGTGATGGGAAATTTTTTGTAAAATTTATCGAATGAGACATACCTAGAGACAAACCAATTAACTAAATATGATGTTGTTGGCTCGAAGACTAACCATTGTTTTGGAGGCTTAAATATTTATTTTTAAAGAGGTTTTATAAGTTTTGTTTGATTAACAAACTTATTAAACGAGTCTATAAGTCTTTAGACAAAGTAAGAAACCTATCGGCAAATCTTGAAGGTTAAAGTTAGAGGGCAAACTATAAAGTTTAATATCTATATTCTATAACATTTTAAAAAACCTTAAAAAAGTTTAAAAATTACAACTAGACGTGTGAAATTTGGAAGGACCGGAGCCCCTCCCCGACCGACTAATCCTCCGTGCTTGAAGGAACTCAAGTAGTTTCCAAAATAGGAACTCAACTATTGTTGGTAAATATAGTACGAGTCAAATTACAAGACCGACGTCAAACTAAGCCTTACATAAGACTCAAAAACATACCGGACTCACGACTCGGAAGTTAATAGTCAACTTGTTACGAGTCAGATAGACTAAAAAACACACCTAGACACGGATATCAATTTATTTTTGAGAAAATTACCAAAGTACTCATCTGACTTGTTCCTCGTATTTTTTACACAAATAATCAAGAAATTCGTGAAAAGTTTTTGCGCCACTTTTGTCATTTTTCTTATGGCGTGAGAAATGATCTTCTGAAATGAGTGGTATGAATTATGTCACATCGTTGCGTCATGTATTCACGTTGTGTTATACGTTCCAGCGCCATGTATTTCCGTCTTTTTGAATGTAACGCGAGAAAGCTTTTGACGCAAATTTTTTTTTCTTTTTCTATTTAAAATGTTGTATCCCTTGGTCCTTGTGCAAAATTACTATAACCCCACCCCCACACAGAGGCTTGCTTTGGAGAGCTAATTAATCACAACGCCGTCGTCTTCTCTGCCTGTTCATCATTTCTTCACATCATAAGGTTAACTTTGTTTTTATCTTAACTATTTATTAATTGATTTATTTATTTTCTCATGTGTTAACTAATAATTAAGATTTTCACCTTTCTCTACTCATGCTTACTTGATGTTTTGAATTCATTCCCTCATATTTACCACACCGAATCGGTCTTCGAAACAACTCCTTTTAGCTAAACCAAACTGTGAAGAACTAAAAGTTAGGCTATAAGTAGATCAGCATAATAAACTTCATCTGCACCAATTCATGAAAAAAAAGTTAGGGTTTAACAGTTTAACTAATCTACATACTCCAGGTTTTCTGTTTTTCCTTGACGAGCTCGAATTTAAGTTGACAAGGGGATCAGAATTGAACGAGTCAATATTTACGGTTTTTAAGTGTTTGTATGTATTTGTACATTTATTTATATGTATGTGATATCATATGTGTATTCTGTAATATAAGGATTTATATAGAAATGGATTAATGTGGTATATAAACCGGCTTATCTGAAATTATGTGTAATGTAGTTTGCTGTGTGGCCGAACTACATACCTGCCGAAAGAACCAGAAACTAGGTAACCAGTTGAGATCAGTTTACATTCGCTAATCTCTATAGTATTCATGAGTATCACAAGATCATAGGCGTATGGATTTTTTTAAGATTTTGGTAGTTAGTAATACAAGGTTTGTAGCGTTTATAATTTTTTTTTGTGCAACGGGTTTTAGAAACTTGGTGTCTCAATCAATGTTAAGGAATGCTAACCAATATCGATTTTTTAGAGCAACTAGTTGAAAAAGTTGTATTCATCGTTTATTGAGCGTATTTATGACAATTTGTTAATTTCATTAACTGCCACAGATTGTTTTGGTATATCAAGTTCTTAGATATCGAAGTTAAGATCAGGGAATCTGTTTATATAAGTTATGTCTTGGTTATTTTAATTGAACATATTAAATGATATTTAGTAATAAAAAATTTGTGATAAATCTTCTTGATTGTGTGAAACAATCAACTTTAGAAAAATATCTTACGTTATGTCGGGTGTGGTCCTCAAGAAATCCAATTTATTCAATGTGTAATGCTTACGATCCCCAGTTGCTTTGAGAACATCAGAACAATAGCTATTGTCACCATCATAAAGATCCCTATTCCATTATTCCTATCAATTGCACCCTCACTATCAAGCGTAGTTGTCTAGATAGTGGCTAGTGCTTAGTCATTGTTCATCTGTTTTTATACAAGGTATTGTCACATGATTAATAATTTACTGCTAACTCATAATGAATTGAAAGGAAGAGCAGATCCCTTCTTGATTCGAGCCCAACTTAATGAATTTAGCCTAAGCTCGACGATCCTTCAGGGTGTAGGCTCGAGATTAGCTTGAAAATTTTCGACATCGTCTTGACCTCGGCTCCAATAGCTTGAATATATATGCATATATAGAAGTTATTTTCTAATAACCAAATAATATTGCATACATATTAGGCTTTAATGTCTTGAAAACATATATACTACACCTACATATTGAATAATGCGTTTACCAACTTACTTTACTCGGCCTCTCACCTTCCTTAGTGCATGTTGGCTTCTGAGCTAACTTTTAAGGTTGGGGTGGAAAGTTTTTGGACATACTATTTCTCTTGCATTTCTCTTTCAAAATAGTTACGACAATGTTGCAATGTTTTACATTATTTAATGACTAATTGAATCATTTTATTCTTCTGCTATCCATTGACAAAAATTACTTCATTTCTTACATAATTATTACCCAGGTTTTTAAATATCATTACAAAGGCATAGTCGACTTGAATCGGATCCAATAGATAGATGTAATTGAAGTAATGAGATTATATACTTCATATCATCTGCAAGATGCCATCTAATTATTTTTCAAGACTTGGAGGTTCGTTCAGGGAGGGGATCCAACGGTCCTATGTTGTTTTGGAAGGCAGCTTTGTGGACTCTTTGGAAGTTCTACCTGTCCATGGGAAACTATTATTTGGCAAGCCTGGTTTCTACTACAGAACATTTGCAGTATTCAGCGACCTACATATTCTATTTCAACGTGGGACCCCTGTTGCTGCTCAATTAAATGTACCGTCAGCTAGTCGAAGAAAGAACCTTTCGGTTGTTGGAACTGTTTCAAGGACATTATCAATCCCATCCGTGTCAGGCCCGCCATTTCAAGTTTGTGGGTATCATGTGGATAATTTGCTGACTGGACGTCACAAGTTGCCTATGGCTCTTTCCGGTTCCAATGCTTTACTTGGGAGATATTATAAAAATAACTCGACTGCAAGGCATAGGAATCTTTTTGCATCAAACAGGAATTCTAATATTTCTAACATGTGTAGAAGTTTTCACAGTGGCTACAAGATTAGTACGAGTATAAAAAATACGGAACAGCCAGATCGTTTGTTTCCCTATGGATCCTTTGTATGGCATGTTGCTAAAGCAAGTGGTAACGGCAGTCCATTTATAGGTTTCGATTGGGAGAGCGTTCACACTTCATTACCAACATGTTTATCTGCTTCGTCAGCCCCTGGTGCGTCCTTTGACAACTCTGTAAGGGAAGGTCAACTTACAAGTTCTGCAGACTCTAATGACAGGTGGTGTTTTGTATAAAGTGGTTTTTTTTTTATATCAGTTATTTGCGTTATTTGGCTTGTTTATTATTCTAATGGGTTGAATTTAAAAACATGGCTAAAATGGAAATGGATCAAAAGGGTCGAAAGTCATCCAAAGTGTTTTCAAATGCTTAACACCTGCAAAATAACTTATGAAAGTATAGATTATTATTTTGACAATCACAATTTTGTAATCTTAGGCGTTGCTTCGTTTTCCGACTGGACTCATTTGGACTCAAATTAAAAAAATTACTCTTTTTGACCATTTATCGAAGCCACACAATTTGACAAATATAACTCAAATGATCATGACTTGTGACTGAAGAAACACTCAAAAGAAAATTCGGAAATTATTACTAAAATAGCTAATCAAATGATACCTGTAACTCATATATGGATTGGTACTGAAAACAGGATTACGCTAGAAGGAAGATCACTGAAGCTGCTTTCGGGGTCCTGTTATCTGCCCCACCCTGAAAAGGAGGAAACAGGTGGTGAGGATGCACACTTTATTTGCCCAGACAAACAAGCTATAGGTGTAGCCGATGGTGTAGGTGGCTGGGTTGATCTTGGTATTGATGCCGGGATATATGCACGAGAACTTATGTCCAATTCTGTAAGTGCAATACAAGATGAGCCTACGGGTTGCGCTGATCCAGCAAGGGTATTGAAGAAAGCTCATTCAAAGACTAAAGCCAAAGGATCTTCTACTGCATGCATTATTGCGCTTACTGATCAGGTAGATAATCAAGTTTATAAACTACATTAGGTTCTACTGAGAAAAGTAGGTGGACCGGGACCTGTTGGAATTGAATCTTTAGCAAACTAAAATGATTATTGAGTAATCGCCTATTTTGCTAATTTTTTTGCTAATGCTAAAATAAAAATAACTGATAGAGGAACATGTCAAACGAGTTGAATCTGATAGTCTCTCAAAGTCCACTTTAAGGCCTACAAGCTCCCAACTCGTTTTGTAATTGCCTTTCAAAAAAAATTATGATTTTGTAATCATAATCAACACATTCACTATTTATAAAAATATTCAAAAAATATACAAAATAGCGGTCATCCCAGACTGACTTGGCTTCTTTCGACCCTTTTATAAAATGAACGGTTTCAATCTGAACTAGTTTTGAGCTGTTACCTACCTGCAATCTTGCCACCTCCGTTTTGAAGTAATAAATTATGAAGCGATCAAGGAGTTGTGGCTATTAAGCATTTGTTTAGTAATACAATTTATCTACGATGAACATGTGTGTTGCAGCCTAAAGTTTCCTTTTTGGTTATCAGTTGTTGAAATCAATGGAGTTGTATTTTACTTCTTAGTATCGTCGAATTGGTGCAACAATAGTTTTATTTTCTTTTGCAGGTTCTTAGTGCCATTAATTTAGGTGACAGTGGGTTCATGGTGGTTAGAGATGGATGTACTGTTTTCCGTTCCCCTGCACAGCAACATAATTTCAATTTCACATATCAATTGGAGAATGGAAGTAATGGTGATTCACCCAGCTCTGGCCAGGTTCGTTAGCGCACCATCTTTCAGTCGCTTTGTCCTCTATTTATCTAATAACCATACGATAAATGGTGCAGATATTCTCAATTTCTGTTGCTCCAGGAGATGTAATTGTAGCAGGAACTGATGGACTATTTGATAATTTGTACAATAATGATATTACTGCAGTCGTGGTTCATGCTGTAAGAGCTGGATTGAGCCCACAAGTAATGGCTCAAAAGATAGCAGCTTTGGCTCGACAACGAGCACAGGAAAAGGATAGACAAACACCTTTCTCTGCCGCTGCACAAGAAGCTGGGTTCCGCTATTATGGTGGCAAGCTTGATGATATTACTGTTGTTGTTTCTTATATTAGCACCTCCAAAGATGTATGCTCTCTTCTCCCCTCTCTTTAACACATATACATCATCAATAATCTTAAAGGTCGCAAAAACCTCCGTTGATCGGTTTCTCAAACGGGTTTAGCTATAACTAAAACGTTTAGTGTATTTAAATGCCTATTACCTCTTAAATTGCTTTATTTAGAAAAAGAATATGTTAAACAAATAGAAGACTCCCACTTGTGGCAGCCAAAAAGCCAGCTCACGGAGCGGTAGAAAGAACAGCCAGTGTCCGAGAGATGACTTTTTAACACGTTAGTTGGAAACAAGAATGTTGCCGGGTTAATCTGTCCTGACCCGTTTTGTATCATATTACATGTTCTGACTTCAACCTATTTCGACCCGTTACCGGTCCTGCTCAACTTATACTTGTATATATCATTGCTATGCAGGACGAGTGTACACCACCCAGCTCTGTGTAGCTGTTGAAGCAGTTATTTCGCAGCCAGTTTCTGATTACTGAAATCATCCAATAACCCTTTTTGCTGGTCAAATATATATAGCGAGTTACAATGAATTATCAAAAATGTAAATAATGAGAGTGATTTACCTTTATGTCTCGTGTTAATGAGGCGCTGGGCAAAAATAGAAGCAATAACGTGTAGTGGGGAGTTGACCCTTTTACAAAGTTTTTTTTAACTGATTTTGACGATGAAGAAAGTTGTTTAATAAAAGTACGAAAGATGAGAAGGCGAAGGCTTATCTTCCTCATGGTACCTTTGGTGTTTATAGTTTATTCGCATATATAGATTTTTTTGTAACTATATTATTATGTCGTTTTGCTCGTGTTTAGGATTATCCATTCTCTAATCAGTCTTTTATGGCATTAACAGTTAAATTCATAACATAATATTGGTACCCTGGATTTTTCTAATTTAAGCGTGTCATACAAAACGTCTCGTTCATATGAATCGAGTTCATTTTTCTCTGGAGTGTCTTCTTTATCTCACCCTTGTAGGACGTAGACACAAATATCAATTTTAATGAGTGAAAATTTGTATTAGTAATAAACGAATTGCAAATGTTTTATAGAAACTCTCCAAAAATCATATATGTAAATATTCAGGATTATTAAACTCAATTTTGTACAAGTTCATTTTTTCCTGAGTTGATGACTTATTTTTTCGAGCTGGTAAAATGTCACAAACGGAAACCTAATCGTTGAGAATCGAATTTGATAATTTCAAATTGACACCGGGTTCTATGAAATACAAAAGTATACACAAAAGAAGAATGATGATTTAGAAGAAGAAGCCATATTTTGGGTAACAGTCCACATGGTGATGTAGTTTTAGTAGCACAAGTACAAATGGACTTATTGATATATTTGGACAAGTTTGGAAAACCGAAACGATGGACTTGAATTAAATTAATCCCAATATTTAAATATTTTATTAGTTGTCATATTTTGTTTATTTTCAAATTAAGGTAATCATATTTTGTTTGTTAAATCAGGCAAAGTTTTAAATAAATAAAATCAAGTCAACTCAAATATAAAAGTTTATTTGACACAATCAACTAGAGTCTAGGCTTTTCATTGAAGCCATAAGTTGATCTTTAATACATTTGAAAATGGGTTATTGTTGAAGCCACAACTTGATATTTTGATGCATTTATAAACATGTTTAATAAAGTAATTGAATTTAAGACGTACAGTATGTTTGGTTAGGAGTTTATGCAGATATTTAAGGGCTTTACGTTTATATTTTTATCGATAAGTTTTGTTTGTTACAAAAATTTTTAAACGATCTATTAGGAAAATAAGCCGTATACGCACCTAAAAAGCGGCTTCTTATTAATTTAGAAATTATATATATTTATTGTGTTAGATCATTATATGAGAGAGAAATAAACATTATTTTAGAGCCATTGGATCAAACTAAAAATCAATCTTAACCCTATAAACTATGTCTTTTTACATAACACTACTTTTATCTTAGAATTGATTTAGTCATTAAACATTAAAAACACATGTGAAATTCAAGTACAATCCTAATTTTTGTAATATATAATTTGGAATAAGTGAAAAACTATCAAACTTTTCTATACTTACTCTATGTTATGGCTTAATGATTTAATTTTTGCTTTTAACTATGTTTTTTCATGTGTTGGACGGGTGTTTAGTTTAAGCAAAAATAATCATAATTAGGAACTTTCTAATTTAGTTCTTAAATAAAATATTAAAGTTTACATCTTATTTCCCTTTTAAGTTTATGTAAAAAAACTTAAAATATTGTAAAATATGCAACAAAAGAAAAGGAAAAAAAAAGTATATGGATTTAATATTATTGTTATAAATCTTTGTAGGCAAAGAAGTCATTTGTATAAAGTTCGTTTCTAATTTGGACACATAGATAGAACCCAACGTTAACCCAAACTAAAACTAAATTGAATAATTTGGCAAAAAGTTTTGCTATATGGTATCCATTTGGCATAATATGTATAAATTAAACTTGAAAATTTTCATTTATTAGTTAGTTGTCATAGTTTTTCAATGTATTTGTGTTAATTGTTACATCTATTTCTTTTTTATTTGCTTGATTTGTTTATTTTCTTGAAATATGAAAGTTATGATTGCAATTATGAAACTCTTTTAAAATTTCATTCATCTAAATCAAAATGAAAAGTGTATCTTTTAATATAAATTCCCCCTTAATTGTTTCTTCTACGCTGATATCAATAACATGTAATGATTATCTACTGAGAGACATCGTATGTTCCTCATGTTTGAAATTTTCTTTTGTGCACTATAAACTTAGCTATATTTTAGGTGTATAGTATTTAAAGAATTGTTTAAAATAGGGTAACACCAAATACTGGGTCGTGCGAGGTTGGGGTACCATTTCGAAACATGTGATTTTAAATATAAAAGACATATACCGGGTTGGGGTACCATTTTAGAGCTTATCATTTTAAATATAGAAGACATATATCGAGTTATGAAGGTTGATATAATATAGTCAACTTTTAAAACCGTCAAATGAATCTGTCTTTAAATATGTTAATTTCGGTTGTTATTTATCTCTTACAAGTAAAATAAGCATTAATATAAAATTTTGCTAAATAGGAGATGAAATGGTTGAAAGTTACCAAAACTAATCCCTACAACTTCTTAAGTCGACTTTCACAAATTCAACATTTCCTTATTACCGAACTCACTTATTTTTCTACTACTATTTTTTTTTATTCATTTTAGATCTATTTAACTTTCTTAAAATGGTGTAATTTGTTGCAATTTATGTTTTTTTATTACAAATCTACGCAAATGTGGTTTGTCAAGACTAAGGAAAAGAAATATGATTAGATTTGTAATGCAAAATATCATCTCTTCACCTTCTTCACCATTCTTTGTTACGATTTTAATTTATTCACTTTTATATTAGACTTTCTTACTTTTCAGGGTAGAGATTAAATCAACTTAATTAACGTTCACCTTTAATCTTATATTAACTTAATGTTATGTTAGAAGATATAATTTTCTAATTTATTAAAGAATAAGTATCCATGCAACGCATGGGTATAACACTAGTTGTTCATTGTCCTTTTACGCCTATTTATATGTATAAGCTCTCTCTTCAACTACTTTAATCGGTGTTTTTAGGCTTTAACTAGTTCGACTTAATAAGCAACATATTATTCGATTTTTTTTGTCACTATTAACACGGTTTTTCGGACCGTTTACAAATAAAAGTAAACAATTGATTTCTACTCCAATTACTCTATACTATAAACACATCATATGACAAGTGGTATCGAACCTAAGAAAGATGTGATAAAAGTTTTAATTTTAAAATCTTTGAAAACAAGTATTATTGTAAAAAAGGGGGTTTGTAATTTGATGATCGATTATGATAAGAATAATAAATAACAAAGAGAAGAATAATAATGAAACTATTCGGTTACAACTTCGACTTTTGTGATTATGCAAATTAACCAAGAAATGACGTTTTAAACAAAATGTTTAGTTTACTCCAATTCAAGTTTGTACTAAAGGACATTAACAAGCTCTAACATTTTTTGTTTACCAAATTATTTATATCAAAATAAGTTATTTGACATAAACCTAACTTTCTAATTCAAGTCTAAACAAGCTCTTAGAAATGAACCGAAAATAACATTAACGTATTGCGTAAATCTTCCAAACAACAATTACAGTTTCACGAAAGCTTGGAAATGTAAAAATCTTGTGATTTTAGTTAACAATGAGTGAACAACGTATTGTTACTAGTTATCAAAATACAAAACAATTACGGATTTCATAATATGACATAAAAATTGTAAATTAAAACCTAACTCAAGTAGCTAGTAAGATCAAAATATAATTCAAACATTAACCGTAACAAACCAAAATCACTAAATAGTAATAAATAAATATCAAATTCATTAATTAAAAGATATAATCAAGTCTATGTTGAAACCGAATACAAAGAAATTAGCCACTCATGGCTTGAACAACCACGCAATTAAACATTATTGGAGCATAATAAGAGTGATGGCTGAAGCTTCCAAAAGTTCATCATTAGTCTTTTTGTATCTAAGGAATTAGTTTGGGTGAACAATGTTCATCACCCGAACTAAAACTTAGATAGTCAATTCATGAAGACTTTAAAATGGGTGAACTAGTCTCTTAACGAGAAGAGTTAATTGAAGTTCACCAGAGTAGAAGTTCAATGAAGTGTTTATATATTTTGTTCACCCGAAGTATTCTTAATTGAATATAAGGGTTGTATAATGTAATAGATTTGTGATAAGTCTTAGCCTATAAATAGTGAGTGAAGTGTAACTTGTAAGGTGTGCTTTTATGAGAGTAAAAACCTTCATGTAACAGTTTACCCGCCTTATTTGACTTTGAATGAATTCATATTTCATATTCATTTCTTCTTTGATTACGTGTTTGATTAATCAATTCAACTTCTAATTTGTGATTATGCAACCAATTAGAAGTTCTAATCACCTAGATTACTAAGTTTGAGAGAATTATAGACTTGTCAATTGGTATCGGAGCTGGTAAACTCTGTTTTAGAGTGATTGTGAGCTATTTCTGAGGTGTTTAGAAGGATTGAAGAAGATCAGACAGTAAAATCAACAGGTTGGGTAACTTTGAGTTTGAAAGTTGGCGACAAAAGTAGTTAATGAAGAAATTCTGGTTAATTGATTGATTTGTGTTAGATTTGAGTATGTTAGTGATATACTAGTGTTCGTTTGTGATTAGATTGAAGTGTGAAGAAATTTTGAGGTTTAACAGTTGAAGATCATCATCTCCGAACTAAAATTAGTTCACTAGAACTAAAAGTCATTCATCCGAATTAAATTTTGTTGTTCACTAATTGCTGCTCCAGTTGTGAATTATGATAACGAAACAGGTTCCGGTGGAAGACCTCCCAAATTCCTTCGTAGATATGATTTTATGATGTGGAAGCTTCTTTTCAAGGCATTTATCTACTATAGTGAGGTGCAACTTTGGAATTCAATCGTGAATGGAGCACATCGTCCTATAGTGCAAGAGACTAGTGGTACTGGAATAGTAGATGTTGAATCGGAAAGGTACACTAAAGCAGATAACAAGCTTATTCACAGATATTTTCGAGCACTTGGAGGTATAATTTTGGCATTACCTACTGAGATTTATAACAATTTCAAAGACGGTTCTTCAGCTAAAGAGTTAATGGATGCTATGGATTTGCGTTATGAAGGTAGTCTAGAGCTAAAGAAAAGCAAAAAGGACATGTTGAAGAAGTTGTACGAGTCATTTGAATATGTGAGAGGTGAGTGTTTAGCTAAACAAATTAGTAGGTATACCTTATTGGTGAGTGATTTGAAAAGTGTTGGAGTTGTGATGAAGGATCGTGACATTTGTAAGAAGCTTCTGGGATCTCTTCCTACCAAATGGTCTGTTCAAGTTATGATCATCTAAAGAACTGATAATCTTAATGCAATGACCTTAGAGGAAATGATTGGTATTCTACACTCTTGTGAAGTGGATATGAAGATTGATGATAAGAAGCAATCAACCAACACTTATGGATGTGCTATGAAAGCTCAAATTCCTATGAACTCGACTCATTATCCTAATCAAGCTCAACCTCAAAATTACAATAGTTTTCATTATGGAAATTGTTATTCAACAAATCAAACACCCGTTGGATACAATGCTACTAGCCATGGAGGACATTTTGGTCAAATTGGAGAATCTATAGCATACCAGTCATCAAATTTGAATTCAAGTATGGGTGCATTGAGTATGAATGGGTTAGGAGACAAAGACATTCTGTACAGAGAATTTGTGGCCAACTATGAAGCATTTGTAGCTGGAGGTTTGAAGCAAGCTGAGGTAGCTAGAGAAGATTTTGAACAAGTTCATCCTGATGACTTAGAAGAAATTGATTCGAAATGGAAAATGGCAATGGTGAGTGTGAGGGAAAACAGATTTTTCAAGAAGACTGGAAGAAACAATTTTAGGAAGAATAATGGACATAGTGTTGGCTTTGACAAGACCAAGGTGAAGTGTTTCAACTGTGATGAGCTTGGTGATTTTTCAAGAGAATGCAGAGCACTTAGAAGGAAGAACACTAACTATCAAATGAACGGTTATCAATTGAAAGATGATGCAAAGAAGTTGAATGCAGTGAGGTTAAAGTGGGAAATGAAGATTCAAGCTCAAGTGGACAGAAGCAAGCCTTGATCACATTTGGTGAATATGATGAAGTTCAGGAGGATGATTTCAAGAACAAAAAGGTTCAAGCCCTCATGAGTAAGGTTGATTCAGTTTTAGCTGATGAGGTACTTTCAAAATCTTGTTCTATTGAATGCTTAAATACTCTTAAATACAGTAGGGAACACAATCAAAGTTTGATAAAAGAAATTGTCTTAATTAAATTTCATCAAAGAGAATTTCAGAAAACATAAAAAGTTTATAAAGACAAAATTGATTCTCTTTTGAAAGATACTGATGCATACAGGGGTAAATTGGGAAGATTGGAAACTCAACATGAAAACTTATTTTACAAATTCAAGAAAATATTTCATGAGTTTTAAAATTCAAAATTCAAGTTGATAATTTCAATTTGTCATCTAAAACATTGAATGGGATAATTGAAAGTCAGATTGTGTGCAAAGCAAAGGCTGGTATTGGTTTCAATGTAGTACCACCACCTTTTAATGATAGTTATTCTGTAAAACCTGAATCTTCAAGCTTGGAAGTAGTTTACGTGAGTTAAATAAGTTTGAGGATGTTTCTGTGTTACAGTGTAATGTTGATTTGAAAATGAAACCAATTGATGAAACTTGCTCTTCTGTGCATAATGTGAATGATTTGAGTGCTATTGCTAGTTTTAATGTTAATTTTAATGTTGTAGTAGGTCATAATGTAGAGGAGTCAAGTAATTGTGTGTTTGCTGAAGAGTTAAATGAAGAGAAGAATGTTGTTAAGATTGCTAAGGAGTTTAATTCTGAGTCTGTTGGTGTTTGTAATTTCATTTCAAACAATGTCAATTTGTGTAATAATTCAGGTTTGTTAGAAATTGAAGAAGAATTTGTGGAATGTGTTCATGATTGTGTGAATGAAAGATGTTATAATTTTCATAATATGAATGATAGACATGAATTGATTATGAATGAAATTGCTGTTAGAGAATCTTTGACTGTGAAACAAAGAAAGTCAAACTTAGGAAGCCAAAGAGGAAACCAGAGTGTAGTTTGTGCAAAAAGAAACATAAATCAGTTGAATGTTGGTTGAAATCAAAATATAAGATTGTGCCTGAATGTCTTAACATGCCTGTTAAATTGCAACTGGATAGAGTAAATTTTCAAGAATGCATGATTAAACCTGAAAAATCAAAGTGTGTGAATGTGATTAAATTTGGTAGAATTACAACTGAAATATTGTGTGGACAAAATATGCAAAAGATGGCAAAAGTATCATTTGAGTTAAATTCTTTAAAATGTACACTGGAGACTTTTAGTTCGTGTGAAGTAAAAATCAGTATTGATAGTAAGTTTAAGTCTGGTATTGAAAATATTAACTCGGAGGTTAAAAATTTTAAATCGGGTGAACAAACTGTCAAGACTGATAAAATTTTAGTTTCAAGAAGTAATTCTGGTGTAGAAGAGTTTAACTCGGATGATGAAAGTCTTAGTTCAAACAATTAAACTTTTATGCCTGAAAGAAATTTTCATGATCATTTCAAATTTAACAAGTTTAAAAGATTCAATTCCAAGTTTACAAGAACTTGGGTACCCAAATCTCATTAAGAAATATGTTTTTGTGTAGGAGAAATCTACTTATCCTGAAGATAACAAATGGGTTATAGAGAGTGGATGCTCTAGACATATGACTCGGAACTTCAAGTTACTACAAGAGTTTATTGCTTTCATTGGAGGACATGTTTCTTTTGGAGGAGATATGGGAGGCATAATAACTGGTCAAGGGAAGGTTTCAAATGGTGAATTGACATTGGATCAGGTGAACTTTGTGAAAGAGTTGAATTATAACTTGCTTTCCGTGTCTCAGGTATGTGATATAAAGTACACATCTGCTTTCACTTCTGAATGTTTTTACATTCTAAAACCTGAATTTGTCATACCAAAGGATATGATAGTTTTTCAAACTCCAAGATATGAGGACATGTACATTTTGGATATGAACAAAGTTAAGACAAATGATTATTCTAACTGTTTCATATCCAAAACTACTGAAAGGGAGTCTGATTTATGGCATAGAAGACTTTGTCATGTAAATAGTAAGAACATGAATAAATTGGTCAATGATAATCTAGTTACTGGATTACCCTAAAGGAATTTTCAATTACTTGACCACTGTATTTCTTTTTTAAAAGGTAAACAACATAAATCAAGTTTTAAACTCAAGACTCACAAATCAGTAGATACGGTCCTTCATATTTTACACATGGATTTGTTTGGTCCTATTAGTGTAAAAAGTCCTGGAATGAAATCTTATTGTTTAGTCATCACAAATGACTATTCAATATTTTCTTGGGTATTTTTCCTTGCTCACAAAAATGAGACTCCTGAGATTATCAAAGATTTTGTTGTGCAAACTGAGAATTTATGTAGTAAACAGGTCAAAATAGCAGATGTGATAATGGTTCATAGTTTAAGAATGCCAATTTGAATGCGTTTTGTGCACTTAAGGGAATTACTAGGCAATTTAGATCTCCTGAGACACCCCAACAGAATGGGTTAGCTGAAAGGAAAAATAGGACACTAATTGAAGGAGCTAGAGGCATGTTAAGTGCATCTTGTTTACTAGTTACATTTTGGGCATAGGTTGTGAACACTATGTGTTATGTCAATAATAGAAGTCATGTTGTTAAGAGCTTAGAAAGACTTCATATGAATTGTTCTCAAGGAGAAAACCTTTTAAAGGTTTATGTAAAGCATTTGGGTGTCAATGTTCCATTTTGAATACCAAAGATCACTTAGGAAAGTTTGACTCAAAGACTGATGATGGATATTTCTCGGATATTCTAGTGTTTCAAAGGCTTATAGAATTCTTAATAGAAGAAATAGATACATAGAAGAATCCATCCATGTGATTTTCAATGAATATACACCAAATTTTAAGAATTCAGGTGTTGATTGGTTATTTGATTTGGATACTTTGTGAATTATTTTAATGGTTTTTTTCAAGAACATGTTTCAAAATTTGTACATGATTCTCAAGTAACTAATACACATGCTGAAGATATTGATGATTTTGAGATTGGTACAAGAAAGTAAGCAGGTGTTCAAGCAAGGTCAAGTGAAGTGTATCAACAATTTAGTCAATGATCAAGCACACTCATCTGAAGCTACAACCTTTGTTAGTCAAGAATCTTCAGAAATACACGCTGATGCAGCCATTCTCAATGGAGAAGACATTCCAGTACAAACTGAATATCAAGATACCGATTTGGCCACTCAAGACTTTAACTCTGGTAGAGAACAACTTAACTCGGGTTCACATATTGAAAATCAAGACAACTCGAATGACGAATATGTTAACTCGGGTGAAGAACAAGTTAACTCGGGTGCATATATTGGTCAAAGTGCAGAAGGTGCAAACAACTATGAGAATGAAAGTCACAAACAATCTAGTGAAGCAAATCCTGATTCTTTATTTTTTGATGGTCTTGATTTAAATCTTACAAATATATTTGTATAATATTACTGAGGATATTCATTCTTTGAAAATTCACAAAACACATCCTATGAGTAATATTATAGGAAATTTGTATGATGGAGTCAAGACAAGAAGTAGTTTAGGTTTAGCAAATTTGTGCTTGTTTTCTTGTTTTCTTTCACAACTTGACCCTAAAATTGTTGACATAACATTGACTATAAATAGTTGGGTAGAGGCTATGCAGGAAGAACTCTTATAGTTCAAGAAACATGAAGTAGGAAGTTTGGTAGAAAGGCCTGTAGGAGAGAACATTTTGGGAGTTAAATGGATTTTTAAGGTTAAAAGAGATGATAGGGGGATAATTGTTGGAAACAAAGCTAGACTTATGGTTCAAGGATATACACAAGAAGAGGGTATTGACTATGATGAGTTATTTGCTCCACTTGCTAGAATAGAGGCCATAAGATTGTTTTTGTCCTATGTTTCTTTTAAGAACTTTAAGGTGTTTCAAATGGATGTTAAATCAGCCTTTCTGTATGGAGTTATTGAAGAGACTGTGTATGTTAGTCAACCCCTAGGTTTCATTTATCCTCAATACCCTAATCATGTGATTAAGTTGAACATATAATTATATGGTTTACACTAAGCTCTAGGAGCTTGGTATGATACATTGTCCAAATACTTAATTGCACGTAGGTATCTTAGAGGCACAATAGATCAAACTTTGTTCATTAAGACAGTTGACTAGGACTCTATTTTTGTGCAAATTTATGTAGATGATATCATTTTTGGGTCAAGTAATGACGTGTTGTGTAAGGAATTTGAGTCTGTTATACACTCTAAGTTTCAAATGATCTCCATGGGAGAGATGTAATTATTTTTAGGACTTCGGGTTAAACAATTGGACAATGGAATTTTCATTAACCAATCAAAATATGTCAAGGATATGTTAGTCAAATTTGGATTTACTGACTGTAAGGCTACTACAACTCATGTTGACACTAGGACCAAGTTAGATCCTGATTTAGATGGTGAAAGTGTTGATCAACATATGTATAGGTCTATGATAGGTTCTTTAATGTACCTTACTGCTAGTAGGCCTGGCATCATGTTTAGAGTTGATTGTGTGCTAGATTTCAAGAGAAACCTAAGGTTTCCTATTTAATTGTTGTTAAGAGAATCTTTAGATACCTTAAAGAACAACCTTCTTTAGGACTTTGGTATCTTAATAATTCTTTCTTTGACTTCTATGCTTATACAAACAATGATTATGGGGGATGCAATCTTAACAGAAAATCTACCACCGGAGGTTGTCAATTCTTAGGAAATAGGCTAGTCTCTTGGCAGTGCAAGAAACAAACATCTGTTTCACAATCCTCGGTTGAAGCAGAATACATTGTAGCTGGTTCTTGCACTTCTTAAGTCTTATGGATTCATAATCAGATGTTAGACTATGGCCTTAACTTCATGAACACTCACAAACACATAGATAACTCTGCTGCAATGTTCATCACTAAGAATCCAGTTCAACACTCCAAAACCAAACATATTGAGATTAGACATCATTTTATAAGAGATTGTTTTGAAAAGAAATTGATTCATTTGGTTAAAGTTCATACAGACTTGCAATTGACTGACTTTTTCACAAGGGTTTTTGTTGTCACAGGATTCAATTATCTTGTTAAAGCCATTGGTCTTATTAATCTTGCCTTTTGTACATATTATAATTCAAAATACAAAAAGAAGAGAAGAAAAATGGGAAAATTCAAAAATATCTTAAGTCTGGTGTTACTCTTTCTTTTTAAGTCGGGTTAAGAATTTTTAAGTCTGATATTGAATTTTTGTACTTGTTTTTTAAGTCAGGTTAAGATTTTTTTGAAGTATTGTATTGAATTTTTGTACAGATAAAATCCAAAAATATGTGTATTTCTGTTTGTATAGATAAATCACAAAAACATTTCTTTCTTTTCTATTTTTAAGTTTTGGGACTTGTGTTTGTTCATTCATTTGCTTTGTGTGTGTATTCAGAAAATCTATCAAAAACCATATAAAATTGAAATTGGTGCACAAAAACAAAAATTTCTAAGAAATGAGTCAAAAATACATATATTCTTGTATTTTGAAACTCTTAGTAACCTGTGATTTATAAATTGCTTCAAATACTTAAAATTAGATAGTGTCAAATGGGGAAATCAGTTATGTCAACTAGAAAACAAAGAAAAAAAATGTATTTTCAGTAAATTATGGCATTTAAATATATTTATCATAAAAACTCATAAAAGTTCAAAGTGTTCTTTATAATTTATTGACTTTGAGATCCTTGATAAACGACAGAGATAAATGAATAAGTCCGAATTCTTTGATAAAACTAGTCAGTTGTCCTTTGAGACCCTTGATGCTTACTTGATAAACAACATAGATAGGTGAGTAAGTTGCACAATTGTACTAAGTAATATTTTGCACATAAAAACATGCTTACATTCAATTATATCTTGATAGACAAAGCAGTTTATAAGGTTGAAGAATCATATTCTAGGAGTCTCAATAAAGGTTGAAGAATGTACATGTGTTCTCATAATTTCTTTGTTAAACTCAATACACTCAACTATTGTTATTTTTCATGACAATTCGGTATATATGCCATATTTAGGTAAAATATATAGTGTTTTATTTATTTCTACTTGACAGAATTGAATAAGCTTGACATTTTATCGTGTCTGTTTTAAATTATTAAAACCTGTAATTTATGAATTTTTGACAGCGGTTGTTTTTTAATTTAAATACAGGTTTCTGCATTTTATAAAGCATTTCATTTACATAGAAAATTTGCTAATTTTAACTAACTTATAATATCCTCGAATATAAGTATTTAGACTTTGAAATTGAAATTTGTGTTAGAAAGCCATTTTTAAGTTAACTGCTTTGTTTGAATTTTTTTAATTTTGGTGGTATAATATTAAGTCGGGTGGTTTAATATTAGTTCGGGTGTTATAATATTTAAGTGAGGTGATAAGGGTTAATGTCCGAGTTTTAATTTGACAATGTGACTTTATTTTTAGTTCGGGTTCTTTGTTTTGTTTTCATTTTTGTACGGATTCTTTATTTTAAGTCGGGGTTATTTTTTCATTTGGTGGGGAAATTATATACTTTAATTTAATTCGGAAAATAATTTATTATTTTTAAATTCAAATAATCATTTTTAATTCTACAAATAGCTTTTATTATCCAAATCAAAATTGCTAATCTCAATAAAGTTTGAAACCTATTCCGATCACTTTAGTATATCTAGTTTAAGCTTTTCCTAGATTTTTAAGATTTTTAGCTCATTTTTAGGTTGTTGTGTATTAGTCTTCTCGTTTTCCCCTGTTTCTTCTAGTTTATAATGTTTGTTTCGTTGTTTTTGTTTAATAGGTTAAATGTGTACTGATTAATTGATGTTTGTATACTAATAATGTTCTGAATGATTACAGATGTCATTTCCATATAAACCAAAGCATAATGTGGCTGCTTTTTTAAATATGAATGAGTCTACAGTTGATGATGAATGGAGAATCATTCTGGGATTTTTGATCAATTCCAACCTACGTTTTTCCATCTCAGAGGATCCTGTAGTGTATCAAGATATTCTAGTTGAGTTTTGGGATAATGCAGAGTATAGTTTGGTCAATGGAGTTAGGACCATTACATCTTCAGTGCAATTGTCACCAGTGTCAAGTACCTGAAGACATTATCAGGAGGGTGTTGCAACTGAATGATGTTGGAGGTCTTGAAAGAATAGAGATTGATGAGATTAAATATGTATATCAACAAGCTGGTTATGAAGGACATTTCCCAGAAAATATGGTAAAGAATACTAGGTTCTCCTACAACTAGAGATACCAAGTACATGTGTTGGTTTGCTGCATTTCAGGGAGATCGGGGGATATGATGAGATGAATCCAACATTGGCTTAAGCTTTTGTGTGTATGATTACCCAAAGACAATTCAACCTTTCAGGGTTTATCATGGACTGCATGCAAAAAATGACTAATGGAAGTTCTCATAAGTTTTTACTTTATCTAAGATTTTTACAAATCATTCAACAATCTGAAGTGGAAGGGTTGGTACTTGAAGGAACAACTTTGAAAGATGAGAATATGAACTGGAAGATAATGAACAATATGAAGAAGTCTTTTCCTAAAGCAAGAGTTGTGTTTTCTGAAAGATTCACTCCATATTTCCCATACATGATTGAACAAGCTAGAGTTGCAATTCAATTTTTTGAAGAAGTGAATAATCAAGTCGAACAGCCACAACCAGAAGAAGAGCATGAACAGCAGAATAAAGATTAACAAGAACCCATAAACCAACCCATTTCACCTATTCAAAATATCTATTCACCTCCACCTCAATCACCAATCATTCAATCTCCTGTTCATTCAATTTCACATCAATTATCTCACACTTCTCCAATTCAAACTGCTCATGATCAAAGTAATAGTGATTAGAATGGTTTTACACTCCAGTTGTTCAAAATGTGAAAGAAGTTCCTTCTACTAGTGTTCCTATGCAAGTATACAAGTCCAAGAAGAAAGGGGGAGAAGGAATTGGATTGTTGATAGTATTGGAGCTTAGATAGAAAAATGAATTTCTAGAGGAGTTGGTAAAGAAGCAAACTGCTTTAATTAGTCAGTTTAGATGGAAGAGTGCTATTCAACAAGTCATTAGAGATAAAATGAGATTCAATATTTTGTTGAAATCTCTCCCTTTGGATGATGCAACCAAAATAGGGGGAGATAAAACTGATAAAAATGGAGATGTAATAATGACCGAAGTTGAAGGAAATGATGAGAATGAGAATAAACAAAAAACTGTTGTGCTTGAAGATGTTGATATGGAGCAAACATTACAGATGGATGATGATGTGTCAAAGGGGGATAATGTGAGCAGTGAATCTATAAATGAGGAAAAAGAGATTTATTTGTCTATAGTTGATAAAATTTCAAAAGACTTAGAAAAAGAAGTGATTGAAAAAGGAAAAAGGGAAAATGACTGGTGAAGAGGGATTTAAGTCTAGTGAGGATAAAGTTAAATCGGGTGGGGATCTGAACTTAGAAAATAAGTCTGGTGAAGAAGACTTTAATTCGGGTGATGATAAGAGTGAAGAAATTAAGTCTGGGGAGAAAGTTTACAAGTTAAAAACAGTGGATCAGTTTGGGAATGAGCTAGATAAAGAGATATTTGACAAACATTATGAAGGCATGATTGACGAGAGTTCAACTGATGTCATTATTGTTTACATCAAGAAGAGGAATCTAAAACCAAAGATAGCTTTTGGTGACAGTGAAATATGGAACAAAGAGTTAGGTGGAGAATAAAATTTGATAATCATTGAAAGTGATGATGATCAAGTAGAATAAAATGTAGTTGAGAAGGAAGTGGAAAAGGTTGTAAAAGAGGAGAATATGCGAAGTGATAAAAATGAAGAAACTACAAGTGAAGTCAATGGTACTAAATCTATCATTGCTGGTAAAAGATTGAAATCAAAAGCTGTGAAGACTGCAAGCTTGATACCTGCAAAAGTGGTAGAACTGAAAAAGAGGTTATTTGGGTACAAGAGAGATTTATTTGAAACAAAATACAAGTTTCAGTTGAAAAACTATTTAGTTTTAACCGGTGGCTTCTCTGTTAGATCTGTTGGTCAAATGAAGGTTGAAACTTTAGAAAATAACTAATTGGATGTACATACAAAGGTGATGATAGAGATTATGAAAATGAGGAAAGAAAAGAGAATAGAAGAAGAGTTGAGCAAGAGAATGAAAATGAGTCAAGAGAAAGAAAGATTGGTTGAAAAGGATAGTGATGGAGGATCATCACTTGAAGTTGAAAAGACAAGTGAAAGTCAATCAAATGTGAAAGAAACACCACTGGTGAATCCTGTAATTTCTGAGAAGAATGTTGGAGGATCTTCTTCTAAATCAGTTGATCCTAATCAAACTATAACCTTGAAGTCTCTTGTTGAGAAACATAGTCAAGAGGTTAAATTAAAGATGAATGTGAAACAAGAGGATGACGATCCTTTTGCAGAATATATGGATGATGAACCATGGTTTCCTAAAGCTCAAATTGAAATACAATCAAAAGCTCAAACTGGAGTTCAAACAACTCTACCTGATTATTATTATGTTAATGATCCATTTGCAAGTAAGATCATTGAAGAGCTGTGAGATTGGGTGGATTCTACTGCTGTAGATGGAAGTGCACTTGACAAGTATGGCTTTTCTGTTGAACCCGAAGGTACATCTGTACAAGGAAATAAAGGGGGATTTGGGTCAAGGTTCAAAGAGTAAACCCAAGTTGAGGCAAGAGATGAAAAGGAGGAACTAAATAGAATGATGAGAGGTACTCTACCTCCTATTATGGCGTGGATATTTGATCCCTATAGAGGTTCTATTGTTATCAAAAGGAAGGGAGTAATTGGGAGTGTAATGGTTTCACATTTTGATACAACTGAGAAACTGATGAAGATATATGATGATGATGCAAGACAGTTGGTGAAAATACCTTTGGTGAATCATGGAGGATATCCCCAGGGAGGTGACTATGAGAAATTTATCCATGAGTGTGCAAAAACAGATTTGGTCGATTTTGGAAAGAAGTTCAAAAAGAAGAGAGAAAGAATGGCAATGGAAAGAAATCCTTTGAAGAGAATCAAAGTTGTTCAAAGACCAAAGATTATCAGATGGTGGATGAATGTTGCACATACTAAGATTGTGTTAGTAAGAGAAGATGGGGAAAATCAAAGATTATATGAAAATGCTGAGCTTAGAGAGTTATCAAATGAAGATCTTTTAACAATTTATAAACTGCCATTTGAAAAACATGAGGAGTATGGTCAAGAAGGCAAAGGATTTTTGGAGGTGGTTGCATGGGAAGTAGAGAAGATCAGAATGGGGTATAGACAAGGAAGATGATTGACAACTGATGACTGTTATGTATGAAGATGGGAATGGAGCTAAACTTAGCAACTTAGATTTTGAAAGCATCATCCAAGGGGGAGATTGTTGGAGCATAATAAGAGTGATGGTTGAAGATTACAAAAGTTCATCATTAGTGTGTTTTGTATCTAAGGAATTAGTTCGGGTGAACAATGTTCATCATCCGAACTAAAACTTAGATAGTCAATTCATGAAGACTTCGTGTGAACTAGTCTCTTCACCAGAGTTAACTGAAGTTCATCGGCGTTAAAGTTAAATGGAGTCTTTATATATTTTGTTCACCCGAAGTATTCTTAAATGAATATAAGGGTTGTATAATGTAATAGATTAGTGATAAGTCTTAGCCTATAAATAGTGAGTGGAGTGTAACTTGTAAGGTGTGCTTTTATGAGAGTAAAAACCTTCATGTAACAGTTTACCCGCCTTATTTGGCTTTGAATGAATTCATCTTTTATATTCATTTCTTTTTTGATTACGTGTTTGATTAATCAATTCAACTTCTAATGATTCCGCAACCAATTAGAAGTTCTAAACACCTAGGTTACTAAGTTAGAGAGAATTATAGACCTGTCAAACATAAATACAATGTTGCAAGGCTTACAAACAAGGAATTCGATACTAAAATGATGAATTTAGGCTTTTAGATTTGTTCCCCTTGCTTTCAGAAATGTTTCTTGCTAAAAAAGATAATAAAAATTGATGAAAATTCATAGTTAAGACATGTAGAAACTGACCAAACCGAAACTCCTAATTGTCAACAAAGACTTATCTGATTACAAAGAACGTACCAATGGCCCGGGCGAGTGGATCTGCCTTAAAGAATGGACCCGAGCGTGGCTTTCTTCTTCGCAACGTAGCCCAACGTGTTTCGAAATAGCCTATATCAGAACATTTCCACAAACTCTTAGATCTCGACCCGGGTGGGTCTTTTTGTAACTGACCCGACAACCTTGGTCGTATGAAATCCACGAATAGAGAGGACCCAAGCGAGTTGGTCCGTAAGCCAAACCCGACCCAGGTTGGTCTTGGTCCTAGTATGCTTTTCCGATTCGATTCTTCGCGTCTCAATTCCGTTTGTTCATCCAACTTATAATGCCTATATATATATATATATATATATAAATGGTGAAATGCAAAGCATTCCATTCATGAATTAAAAATAAAATGATAAATAGATGCATGAAAATGCATCTAATAGTTACTTACGTATATTTTCACTTAATAATTTAGAATAATCAAGCTATAATATTTTGTCACACTATCTATAATAATTTTAGCCTAAAAAATAAGTGTAACCATAATATATTTTAATTGTATATTGTAATTGTTCGGCTCGGTTTTGGAGTACTATCAAAAACGAACTGAATATATCAGTTTTTTATTCGGTTCGATTTTTTCAATTTCGATTCGATTATTCAAGCTTGTCCTTTTTGTTTTTGTCCTTTTAACTTCTTATAACCCTTTTAAAATTTGTATTCCATTATTGAATAAGGAGTAAAATTAAATACAAATGCTAACATTTATTAAAAGTGTAAAAAATATTGTATGTATCAATAGTTGTTGTATATCATGTAAAATGTGCATGCGTGTCACCTTACACGTCAATTGATGTATATAAAATTGTCACGTAGACATGTCATATCACCTGCCATATCATACGATTAACAAAAAATGTGATACATAACTATAATCTAAAAGTATTATGTACAAATAACATGACATGACGACGTGTCATATCATTTGATATGATTCACAAAACTATGATTTACATATAAAGTGATAGTTGGTCATGTCACATATCATTACCACAAATATTAGCATATATTTTTTATACTATGCAACTTTATACCGGTCTGTCTACGTAAGTCTTTAAACAACTCGTACACGTATAAAGTTGCATAGTATGAGGAAAAACTTGTTATTATTTGGACAACTAATTTTTGTTACAAAAACATCGAATCCAAGTTACTAATTAAGGTAAAACTTTAACTAAATCTTTGATATAAATCTTAGCACCAACTACTCTACAGCTCTTACAAACCCAAAAACGGTGAGTCAACTACGTCCTGCATTCTCAAATTCACCTTCACCAAATCGTGTATGCTTGTATTGTGACAACAATGGCAGGCCCAATTGGTCGTAGATCCACGAACACATCTCAATCTGTTCGTGGATCTCGAATCATCGTTGCAATCATTGTCGGAATTCTCCTAGGTTGTCTTTTCGCTGTTTTATATCCTCATGGTCTCTTTTCCGGTCCCACTTCTCATTTCCAGAATCGCCGTCTTTCCAAATCACAGGTTTAATTAACTCATTTTACTCTATGTTAAGTGTGTGTGTGTGTTTTTTTCTTTATTTTCTTTTTTCGACCGGATATGGCCGACTAATCCTAGGACGACCACCTGCTATGCAAGAAGCCCAGAGTTAAACATTTGGAGCCACAAGGGTTTTTAATTACTTTTGTTGACTTTGACTTATTATTAGATCATGCCCCTTTTTGCTTTGATTTTATGTGAATTTGTTGAATTATGAAGTCTGTATAGGTTAATAACTCATTTTATTGTTTCGAGACTGATCGGAAATTTGAATGTAGTTTAAGTTGAAATTAAAGATTGTGAATGGAAATTTCGTTAGATTTTGGAACAAGGAGATGTCGTTGTCGTTACTAGAATAGATTTACTTGCTTTGAGAAAGTATTATTATGCTTGTTGGAGAGTTAGGTTGTTTATTACGTAATTTGTTCACTTTGTGTCTGGGTCTGTATTTGATTGCAAAATGTAGTTTAACTTGTTTTGTTTCATTTATGTCTTGTTCGGGTTTTACGTTAAGGGTTTGCTTCTTAGTTACTCAAGATTTGACATTGTTCTTTTCTCTTATCACCTACTCACTTATTCCATTTATGGATTTGCTTCATACTTACTCAAAGTTAAAAACACGAAAAATATGACTTTATTAAGTTTGTGGATGTCCATGTAAAAATCTAAACTTCATTATATAATGAGCTAATATGTAAAAATATTATCCTTTTTTTTCAGATTGAATCAACTTCATGTGAATCCTCAGAGCGAGTTAACATGTTGAAATCAGACATTGCAGATTTATCAACCACAAACGATGAACTAAAGAAACAAGTTAGGGATTTAACTGAAAAGTTGCAAGCAGCTGAACAGAAAAACGGTCAAGCTGAGCAGCAAGTTGTAGTGGTAGGTGAGCCACAAAAAGCTGGGCCTTTTGGGACCGTAAAAGGCATAAGAACTAACCCAACTGTCCTTCCTGATGACACCGTTAACCCGAGATTATCCAAAATCTTGGAAAGAATTGCAGTAAAGAACGAGATTATAGTTTTACTTGCAAATTCTAATGTAAAAGCTATGTTGGAAGTATCGGTCTCTAGCATTAAGAAAGCGGGCATAACAAATTATCTTGTTGTGGCCTTAGATGACGGGATTGTAGATTTTTGCAAAGAAAATGACGCTCCGTTTTATAAGAGAGATCCAGATGAGGATATTGATTCTGTTGCTAAAACTGGCGGAAATCATGCTGTTTCGGGATTAAAATTCAGAATCTTGAGGGAGTTTTTGCAGTTAGGTTATGGTGTTTTGCTCTCGGATGTTGATATCGTATACATACAGAACCCATTTGATCATATATATCGTGATTCAGATGTAGAGTCTATGTCTGATGGGCATGATAACATGACTGCTTATGGATATAACGATGTTTTCGATGAACCGTCAATGGGTTGGGCTAGATACGCTCATACGATGCGAATATGGGTTTATAATTCTGGGTTTTTCTATTTAAGACCAACTTTTCCTGCAATTGAGCTTTTAGATCGTGTGGCTGACAGACTATCTCATCCGCCACCTGCTTGGGATCAAGCGGTTTTCAACGAAGAACTTTTCTTTCCTTCTCATCCTGGTTATATTGGTCTTCATGCTTCTCGGAGGACTATGGATCGTTATCTTTTTATGAATAGCAAGGCTCTTTTCAAGGAAGTAAGGAAAGATGCTAATTTGAAGAAGTTGAAGCCTGTGATTGTTCATGTCAATTACCATCCCGATAAACTACCAAGAATGAAAGCAGTTGTTGAATTTTATTTCAATGGCAAGCAAGATGCACTGGAACCATTTCCTGACGGTTCGGATTAAATTTCCATTTACACTTTTCCGGATCAGGTAATCTTACAACGATTATAACCCTTTTTTAAAGAAAATTAATGTGTATTAAGTTGAATCTTTATTTCCTCTGGTATCGAATTTTCCATACTTGTTACCCTTTAGTAAGAAATTCTGCTTTTATCTTATATAGAGTATAAATGATATTCATTTCACCTCTTGTCGTTGAACGGCATTTTTCTCAGGCCTTTGTAAGTGAAACACGAAACATTAATGATTGCGAATAAGTAACCTTAGGATCTAGTAGATTTTTGAACATCTCCAGTTACAGATATCAGCAATCATTCATATGATTGTAAAAAGCCGTCTCACATCAGTTAGAATGTGGGGATCCCACACAGGCTGTACATTTGTTGCACTTGTTTTGTTATCGTTTTTATTTTACGATAGTGAGTTACGAAAGCCGTATTTCTGCCAAGAAGTGGAGAAAGGTTTTTTAATGCTAATTATCCTTGTTATCTATATAATGACCCATACATTGTCATTGTCAAAAGTTGACACGTCGTTCTCTTAAAAAGCGACACATATGCCTTCAATATTTATTGGCACTCATATATGAGCCTTTAAGACCTTCACCATTGCCTACCTTCAAGCCAAAAATCGTTGCTCGTATTCATTATGATTTATCTTCATGAGGTATACGTTTTGTAATGTTTTTTACAAGTTTGAGTGAATGACTTCGGAAACATGTTTCTATATTTTTGCCATGGTTGTCTCCCTCTTCATTACGCGCTTGTTTCACATTCAGTTGTTTTTCCCTGTGTGTTGAAGAAAAAGCTTATTGAAATCTTTTATGATTCCAGGCAGCCTATGGATTTCGGATCTCTATCAACAAAAAAAATAAAAAATTATAAAACAAATATATATTTAAATTTTAAATAAATAAAATATGATATGTAGATAATAAATAAACAATTATATACTTTCTATATCTAAAATTAGGAAGAAAAAAAAATCATATTAGTAATAATGATGTGACATGGTTTAGGAGGTGCCTCTATCAACACCCTAAAGGGGTGGGAATGTGGGATAGACAGTTTTAAAGATTTATATTCATAGTTTTTGTTGTCTCTCTTTGTTATAGTAAGATTATACTCTACAACTCGATCTATGCCTCTATAACGACATCAACGAATACCATTGCATCA
Organism: Senecio squalidus; assembly: GCA_910822075.1. Classification (NCBI taxonomy): domain Eukaryota; kingdom Viridiplantae; phylum Streptophyta; class Magnoliopsida; order Asterales; family Asteraceae; genus Senecio; species Senecio squalidus. The sequence continues at coordinate 51,267,035 of CAJVGC010000065.1, read as the reverse complement.
CACATCAATGCAATATCTAAACACAAAATGTGTTTTTTTTTTAATAACTTCTAACTATTAACCAATGTTTTAGGTACCCCTTAATACTTATGAACTACGAGACTCTTGTAAATTAACGAAGTTTATATCACTACGTATGAACTAGAAAGTAATCTATAATACTAGTAAATGAGGGTTACATTTAGCTTATTTGTTAAACTCTATGGCATGTCACATAGAATGGTAATTTTGTAAAAATATATTTTTTTCATGTTGGAAAATAGTTAATTTAACCATTTTTTGTTTTTGAAATTTAATTTAAAATTAATAGTGTTTGACGGGCTTAGTTTTTTTATCCAAAGATGCGTGTCGAATCTTCTAATGTTCATATTACCATGATATCTCCAATAAACACCGCGTTGATGTCTATCTTCTGCTTGTAACCAAAGTAACCCACGTTCTCCTGGAAAAGGACTAGCTTGGAAATTCGTCATATGTTTGGTGTGATTTTTGAAGTTTTAAAGTGAGTAAGAGTTTATGTTGTTGATGTTAATTGTCTGTGAGAATTGTTTGCATGGTGGTCACTAAATAACCAACTATAACCCGCACTTGGTAGCTTCGGGTTATCAATATTACGTTGCAACGGTGGAGAACACGACAAAGGTTAACCCGCAAGTGGTACTTGCGGGTTACAGACACATGCAAAGGCGAGTTTTTAGCACACTTTTTAGTGTTCCACGTAGGCATAACCCGCATTTGAGAACAGAGTATTATGTCATTTGGCATACCGCGCAAGACCGCAAGTACCACCAGCGGGTATCTTAGTTTTACAAATTTCTTTGTTGACTTCCCTATTGTTACAGTTTGGCTCCATATTAACCATACTTATTTTTGAATGATTTGGGAAATAAAAGTTGTCTCTTACTTTTTGGGCCAGATTTTTTTTAATCGACTTATATAGCATATTAAAATTTTAATATTAGTTTGTGAAGCGATGTAGGCATATTTTGTTATCTCGAAATATTATATTTTTGAAAAAGAATATCGTAAAAAATATCCCTTTTATACATCTTTATCGCTCGCCGATGTCTAAAAGTTACCCAAAAAAGCGATTGGTTTTTCATGTTAATACTTTGTCGGCAAAACTATGTTCACCGACAATAAAATTTCTTTAAATCGCCGCTCAAATAACATTAAAATTTGATTTGGTGGACGAAGCTAAAAGTCTTGCCAAGAAACTGCCCAAAAGTTGAATCAAAGGCGAAAAAAAAAAAACCACATAAGAAACGGGAACCTTCACAGGCCTTCAATTTGTAAAACTAAGTTCCAATTTGTTAGAAAATAATTTATCTTAAAAACCTTTAATGTATAAATCCAACAAATTATATCATTGAAACAAACGTTATCTCCTCTTTCTAATAATAGTGACTCGATATACTTTCGGCAATTTTCTCGTATTTTGATGGGTTTGATATTTAAAAATTTAGAATCATAGTTAAATCGTATGTGACTTTAATTGTTACACATATGATTTTTTGTTATATTTCATGGGCCTAGTTGAATCATATATCATATAACAATTTTAGAGTTTTAAATTCACATTTTATGTTTAAATTATATATGATATTATCTTACGACTTTCAACATTTGTGCATATATGAAAAAGAAAAAAACTATCATCAAAATTCAAACAAAAAATTTCAGATTAGTATGAATTGTACATTATATAACATTGTTGTGTTTTGAAATTTACGTTTACAATTAAATCATATGAGTTATTGAATTACGAATTTTGAATTTTTACGTAATTTATGAAATCATATATGATATATAGTAATTCAAATGTGATTTTAGTAAAATCAAATGTGATCTTAATAATATAACATGTGATTTTATAGAATTTTTCAGATTAAATTATATAACACATCACGTTTCTACATTTTGAAATTCACATTACATGTTAAAATCAAATGACATATTACCTTAAATATTGTCAAACTTCATTTTTTTTTTCTTGATCTAATAATTCTTACATTATATAGCAATTTTATTTTTAAACTTTACATATAATTGTTAAAACCACGTATGAATTTGTTTTTTTGTCTAAGTGTATCTAGATTTTATTTATATTCAACGTTTATCTTATTTTAAATGCAATTAACTAAAAATAGATAAATAAACAACATAAAATGAGTTGATTAGATGGAAAGGGAATCATCTTTTTTCACTAAACAAAACACGGCTTGATCTAAATAAAAAAATAAAAGACTTAATTACAAATACTGTCCATATGACTTATTTATTATTTAAATTGAAGCCTTTGATCCTTATATTTTCGAAAATGCAAAAATAGTCTTTGTAAGAAACATTTAGTATATATGTGGCGGTAAAAACAGATTATTCAATTAACAAGTCTAGAAAATCTTAAATCAGTGACAGTATCCACGCAAAAGGTTTCACAAGGACCGTGTTGGCATTTTCATAAATATAAGGAGTCCGCTTGCATTTTGACCAAACCATGTACACTATTTTGCAATTAGCTGAAAAATAAAATAGATACGTTACATCCTCAACTAGTCAGTTGTTGTGTGGTTATGGTATCGTATATATGAAACTGAAAGAGACTTGGACTGAATAATAATAGTAACACAAATTTCCACATTGCCATTTTCTTCTACTACTTTGTAAGTTTCATTTTCTTTTGTTTGTTTAAAAGTATTTCAGTTACATTTCATATCTCATATTTCTGTCTGATTTGTGATCATATTGTTTCACTTTTGATTTTTTGTGGATTTGTTATACGTAGTATCCGTCATCAATTTTGACATATTTGACTCAAGTTAACTCCAGCAGGGATGAAACTAAGTGATAAGAATTTTGGTAAAATTTGTTGAATTTAACATTTGCTACCAGTTTTGTGTTGGGTAAAATTTTGTAGGTTTATGTGGTATGTTTACTTTTTTGGCAGTTTTAACTCGTAACTTAATGTGTAAGAAAAAAAACCATGGTAACAAAAGCACTTTAATGTATAGAAATAATAAATATGGTCCCTCGGAGAGTTGTTATAGTGGCAATTTGAAAATTGGATAGAACTCTCACTATAGGGGAGACGGGTTTGAGGTTCGATTCTCACTATTGGGGACATTTATTGAAATTGATAAGGATGCTTATGTAAACTAAAATAGAATAATAGATGTAGTTGAAGAAGGGAAACATTTAACAAGTTTATTGGATTCATGATGTGAGGTACTCCTGGTGTCATTAAGGTGTTACCACACTGCTACAAAGGTTATTTCTGTCGGAATAACCCTGGTTTCGTGATCCATTTGGATCCAACCGACCATTCCCCAAGGACCGATCCCGAGGCAATGATCACTTGTTCCTTGGAAACCAACTGGGAGTGGGAGCGGAATCTAACCCTTGACCAATTTTTACAAAAGACATTTTACCACACCGCTAAGCAAACAAATACAAAAGATAGATTAATCGACTTTCTAGAGACCATTTGGCTATCCAATGACTTACTTTAAGAGGCAAGTGTCTCTCGGAAATTCAAGATTCAATCTTCGTTAAACATAATACCAAATCTTAGGAAACAGGCTAATATTAATTAAATCAATAATAATTATCTAATTCAGTTAATTGTTTGAGTTCATGGTCTCCCACTCATGGAATCTAATCTGTTCTAGAAAATGGTTCCTTTAATATTTAAATCTTTCCAATATGCTGAAAAACTTCTATTGCAGTTGACATTTTATCAAGATGTCTAAGTCGAATCACAGAGTTTATGAACGAATAAAAACTTTAAGTGATTCTTAGCTGTCTTAGCATACTTGGTCTCTGTCAGATTGTCAACTGATGCAAGGTCTTTTTGTGGAATATACGACTCATGGATAGCGTTTGCATATAGTTTACAAAATTTCGCTTGAAGTGTCTTTTTTCATATTGTTTTGGAAGAGTTCAAACTGATAAAATAATATTGCTATTTTTTTTATTATTTCTTAAAATGGAATCTTGAGTATTGAAATTGTCTACATATACAGGATGGCAATAGTTTCTGATTGACTTCTTTGTCGACTATTACAAACGCGATGAAATTTATACCAAATAAGGGATTGAAGTCTATTGTGCCACTCCGTTTAAAAGGAAAATCAGCAACTCGTTTTTGTTTGTTTTCAAAAGTTAAAGCTGACTATAGGCCAGGCAATACGCCAGTTTATCTCAATGTCTATGATTTGACGCCTATGAATGGATATGCATACTGGGCTGGATTCGGTATCTTTCATTCTGGTGTAGAAGGTAATATTGCTTCATTAATTGTTTTATATGTGATGACCTTTCTTATCGTTACAAGCCTTACATCTATGCATAGTTTTTTGATGCATATTTATCGACAGCTCATGGTGTAGAATATGCATTTGGAGCTCATGACTTTTCCACAAGTGGTGTATTTGAAGTTGAACCTCGCCAATGCCCAGGCTACAAATTTAGGAGGTCAATATTAATCGGGACTACAAGTTTGAATCCCGTCCAGGTTAGAGAGTTCATGGAGAATCATGCAGAAAACTACAATGGTGATACTTATCACCTAATCGTCAAGAATTGCAATCATTTCTGCAACGACATCTGTTACAAGTTAACGGGAAAAACAATCCCAAAATGGGTTAATCGGATGGCTAAACTAGGTAATATTTTCCTTATCACTCGTCACCTTTTGAGCAAACTTTTCTTTCTATATCTCTTGTAGACGTGGTAAAGTGGGCGGGTTGGGTGATGGGTCCTTGAAATTCATGAGGCTCATTTTAGCAGGGGTCAAAACAGGTCCGGCATTGTTGGTTTGACCCACAACCACTCGATTGTCCGGTTTTAATTTTTATAGGGATATTATTGTACACATAAGCCAAAGAGTATTTAAAAGGTTGCGTCAAGGCCAATCAAATATCAAAATAGCATTACAGCGGCACAAGAATAAGAAATCATGGTTCAAAATGAAGATTTTAATGATATGTATTAAGCTTCGGAAGTGTTATTAAAAGTTGTAGAGCTCATCAAGTTGAATACATTTGTGAAGACTTTTCGTTTTACCATTGAATAGACGATTATCAGGTTATGAGCTTGTTGGGTGTTCCATAATTTGCATAAACCAAATTGGTACTTGGAGTTGGGTGGTCTGTAGCAATAAATAATATTAAAAATATTTGAATTAAACGACTTAGTTGTATGCATTAAAATAGAGTACCGGTGATTTTTAACCCGTTTGACTAGTCTGGCCCATTCTTTTGTATATATTGATTGATTTGGACTTTTTGACCAATACCCCATTTCAGGTTCAGTTTTTAGCTGTGTTTTACCCGATGCTCTTCGAGTTCCTGCTGTAGAACATAATCCTCAAAGCCTGCCAGCGGAGAGCGAGAAAAGAAGACTTAGAAGTAAAAGTTTGAGTTGTCTATCATCAATCCCGTCAAGGCCATCTTCATCGCTTCTGCAGTCTCCATTAAAAGGATGCTTACCGCTCTGGGAGTTAAAACGGTCTAGGAGTCACGTCCCCAGTGACAGGTAAAGGGACAATAAAGTTCACTGGTTAAATATCCTTCCGCTTACCTGTCTTTTTTTTTTTTAAAACAATACGCCACTGTAATTAAATCTAGACGAAGATTTAGGAGAAATTAAAGAATGTGACACATGAAGCATAAGATTAAAGTGTCGAATATTATTCTGATGATCAACCTTGGCTACATGCTCGAGCTATACATATATACTTATATTTCAAATTCATATGTGACTTATACAATAATGGTATTAATCTCCTCTCCATATTACTATGTCTCTAACGTCACTAATTTTTATATGAGGAACTATCAGTTACTGTCGTTACAAGGGTTATTCTGTAGAGGTACTCAAATTGGATTAGTGACCGATTTCTTGGTTTCATCGTAAAACTAATTGGTTACTTCCACTGACATATATTTCTTAATCTCTTCATCTCACCATATTTGTGGTTCTCGTACGAGCCTAGGTATATATGTATATAAATGAATCTATTATCTCCCAAAACATGTATCCAAGCACTTGAGTACTTACATTCTACATCCACTTGGTGTGAAGTGAGATTAGAACCTTGGACAATATAAACATCCGGTATTTTTGCTTGCTAGATTATCTAGATCAATGGTTGAAACACACTGGTGTCGTTTTCATAAATTGGAAATTTCAGTTACATGTGTCCACATGGCCACTCCTCAACCATCTTGTAAGACAATTTTTCTTTCTTCGCCAATGATTCACTTCTACAACCTCCATCTTTTTGTTACAAAAATCTAATGAAAAAAAATCACTTCTCTCGCAACTTGGTGGCCGGTGACCACCAGTCGAATCACCGGGTGAGATAGAGGGGTCCGTGGTGTTTTCATTGGGGTGGTAGACGCGTAGGGGCGGTACCAACGTGTAAGTTGGCCTTTCTTTTAAAAGCTTATAGAAAATTATTTGTTAGAATACATTACAAGATGGTTTTGTAAATCCCATGTTATATTTTTCTAGTATTAAGATTGTAATTAGTAAATAGTTTGCGTAGGCAATCTGTAAATTAGGCATTGAAGGGTTAAATCTTTTGATGAACCAACACATCCGTTGGCAACGATTCATCACCATCGAACCATTGTGATGGTTCAGTAGGCACCTTTTCAATTAGTATAAATAGGAAACTTTGTAAATAGAATTTGTATGTAAAATTCTTAGATGTTATATAATTTCAATTACCGTATCCAAAATTACACCAACCTTGTACATAGAGTTGACAGTGACGAACCTGTAAATGACATTCGCAAATTTGTTTCTTTAGTAACACAACCTATGAAATGATCATGACATTTTCCTATATATCAGATCTGTTTTCATAGACTTATTTTTTTTTATATAGAACTTAGAGAAGATGTTATAACTTTTAGGAAAATATACGAGAGCAGTTTTCTCCATAACTCGTCAAGACTTGGATATTATCTATTAGTTTTGTTTTATGCAAATTTATGTCATATATGGTCAAAATGAAAACTAAATGATAACATATAAGATAATATAAGACAATGAGTTATTCCTGTTATTTTCAACTGGTTTTTATTTTGGGAATCTAGTAATACTATGTAGAGGATGCATTTCCTCCTAAATATTTTTCTTTTAAAAACTTCGCGAAGTTAGAAAAACAGGATTGAAAGGATACTTGGATTCTTTAGTGACATGTTGAGTCTATATCCTATACGTTAAAGTAAAAATTATGGTTCTCATACATAAAAGAGTACACGATAGTCATACATAGATACACGTCTGTCGTAACACCACATAATGTTGGGAAAATCAACCATTTAACCCAAGTTAATAAATATGTTTATTAAAGTCTTAGTTGCTGAGTCTGAGTGAACTTGAGTCTGATTGACTTTAAGTCTGAGTGATTCTAAGTCTGAATGACCAAAAGTGACTAAAAGGCATTATGAAGCTGACTACTCAGCTCCATAATGAAACGTGTTGCTTTATTTTAGATATGTTGGTTAGATCAAATCTTCTATCCTTTTAGAAGATTTACTAGGATTCGTACTTATCAAGCTCACTATTATTGTGTATAAATAGTGAGCTTGAGCTTTGTAATCTGTGTACCTTTTGAATCAATATAACTGTGTGTTATTCTCGTTGCTTTGTTATTATATTTCCGCTATAATAAACTAAGAAACTGAGTGATTAATCGATTCGTAACAATTAACATCTAAATACTTATATCTAATTGATTAGCTAGTGTTTGAGATCTTATTGAGACCTAACAACTGGAATTAGAGCAAATAAGATTTAAATTTTAATAAATTTACCAATCTTAAACGATCAATACATAAAATCTCAAATACAATGTCATCATCTTCATCCAATACACCCGCTATGGCTGGAAAAGGTATTCCTATTTTCAGTGGTCACAACTTTGCTCACTGGAAACTTAAAGCTGAGTGGCATTTGTCCGGAATTCATGAAGAAATGATGAGGACTGTAACGGAAGGACCAATTATTCCAGGAAAGCACATTGATGAGGTCAAGGAAGGAGACAAAGTTGTTCAACGTGCAAGGTGGGTTCAAACTCCTAAATCACAGTGGACAGATCTAGATAAGCTACTCTTTAATCTAGATCCAAGAGCAAGAAGCATTCTAGGAAATGCTGTGTCTGAGCAAATATTCTCAAAGATTACTGGATGCAGATCCGCTAAAGAAATATGGGATACTTTAATTGTATGTTATGGAGTACCGATTGTAAGAGAACAAAGGTTGAACAGTCTGATTAGAAATTATGAAAATTTCTACGTGAAAGATAAAGAAACCTTAGCTGACGTGCATACAAGGTTCCAAGTACTGTTGAATGACCTATCAGCCCTGGGAATGATGAAGGAAGATGATGAAATTTGCAAAAAGTTTGTTGACATCTTGCCCAACAAATTTGAATCTGTTATTACTTCTCTTGTGGTCAGTGAAAAATTGTCCACCTATAAGCTGTCTGGCCTCTTTGGATTGTTGCTGAATTTTGAAGAATCTCAAGAGAGGAAAAAGTTAAACACTAGAAGGACTACAAGAGATCCAGAAGCTGCATTAGTTGCTACCTACCAGCAAAAGGAATAAAGAAATTTATTCTAAAGCTGACTCATCTGAGTCTGAGTCACACTCAGACTCAGAATCAGATGATGAAACTGAGGTAAAAAAGCTGAAAAGTCAGCTTGCCATGTTAACTATGAAGCTGGAACAGAAGACAGGTTACAAAGGAAAGAAACCTTTCGATCTGAAGAAGGTTAAATGCTTTAAATGCAATGATTATGGTCACATGGCTGCTGACTGTAAAGTAAAGAATGCTCAGACTGAACATATGGATGAGGTTGCTGAGAGGGCCCAAAGATACAGAAAGAAGTATCTTAAATACAAGAAAGGCAACAGTTCAAGCATTCAAAAGCCTCAAACTGAGCAAAAGGCATTCTTTGCTGAAGAATGGTTAGATGAGGAACTATCATCTGATGAGGATGAGGAAGTGGTGGATAAGTGCTTGATGGCGTTCACATAGGAAGTGACTAAAGCTGAGAAATCTGCATCTCAGTTCGAAAAGGATCTGAAGGAAGCTGAGAGACTGAGCTGTAACTCAGACTGGAACAAATCAAAGCTTTATAAGGTACACAATTTCAACACTTATACAAATGAACAGAAACTTCAAATGTTTGAGTATATCTTTATTGATTTGACCACCACTTTAGAAGAACAATCTGAACTTAAACAAAAGCTTAAAGATCTTGAAAATACTTTGAAAATTAAAGATGATAAAATAATTGAACTAGAAAGTTATAAAGTTCTTTTAAATGCTAAGATTGAAGCTTATAGTGATCTTGCAAAAGAAAATTATAAATTTAGAGAAGAAACTGAGCATTATAAAAGAATTTGTAAGTCATGGTGCATATCATCCTTAAAATATGAAGATTGTTTGAGCAGACAGGTACCCAAACAAGTTCAAGCTGTGTTGGGTGAGGACTTCAGTGTGAAGATGCATATGACTGAAGAAGAAGAAGAAGAAGAAGCTAAAAAAGCTGAAAGAGAAAAAATTGTTTTCAAACCAGAAATTCTTCCAAACACTTTCACTTATATGAAAGGAGAAAAAACTATGATGTCAAATGCTTTTGTCAAACCTGTAATTTCTCAAGTTTTTAATAAAAGTGATTCTTCAACTTCTTCTCAGTCTGAATGTGTTAATTTAACTGAAACTGATACAAACGTGCATATAGTGAAAATTCTTTGCATATGAATAAAGTCTCACCCAAGGTTGTGAATAAACCTACGCTTCAGAGTCAAGTCAGTTCCAAAATCCCTAACAAAAGTCACGAAAACAAAACTATTGATAAATTGGGAAATCAATTGTTGGAACTGACCAAAATCGTAAAAACTCTAGTCAGGAATAAATCACCTCCCCACATCAGGCCAAAGACACCTCCTAATAGAGCATGCTATAATTGTGGTGAAAAAGGACATGAAGCTGTGTTTTGTAAGCAACTGATTCAGTCTCGACCACAGAAAAATGTTTTTCAAAAATCAGTCTCACCAAAACATTGGTCAGCTTCGTTCATACAGAAGTCAGTCTCACCAAAGTCTAAGTCAGTTTCATCAAAGTTAGTTTCACCTCAAAAGCAAAGACAAACATCTCAATCAAAGACTAAGTCAGTTTCATCTCAAGTCAGTCTCAAAGACACTCCATGTAAATACCGTGGTGTCATAGGTCATTATTCTGTTAACTGCATGAAGGAACTAAATAAATGGAACTACACAAGCTCCAAAACTGACTGCAAGACTGAACCTAAACTTAAATCTGTTTCAGTTCATGGATCCACTCTAAAGTGGGTACCCAAAAGGAACTAATTTCCTCTGTTTTATGTGTCGGACTCTACAAAATGGTATCTAGACAGTGGAGCATCAAGGCACATGACAGGAATGAAGTCTTTCTTGCAAGACTATAAAGAAGAAGCTGGACCTCAAGTGAGATATGGTGTCAATGGGGTGTCAATGACACGAGGATATGGAAAGATACATGCTGGATCTGTCACTTTCAAAAGAGTTGCTTATGTAGAAGGTTTACAACACAACTTACTAAGTGTAAGTCAAATTACTGATGAAGATCATGAAGTCAGATTCATAAAACAAGCTGGAATAATCTACAGTGCCAAGGGGAAACCATTGCTACTTGCAAAAAGGGAAAGAGATGTATTTTCCCTGGATCTGAGTACAGCAAATGATGAGGCTGAGACATGTTTGTTCACATAAACCAAAGAAGAACTTAATTGGCTATGGCATCGAAGATTATCTCATTTAAACTTCAAAAACATAAATGCTCTGTCAAAAAGTAAATTGGTTAGAGGTCTTCCAGAACTGACCTATACAAAAGACAAAGTTTGCTCAGCTTGTGTGCTTGGAAGCAAACCAAGACTCAATTCCCATCCAAAATGTTGCACTCAATTGAGGAACCTCTATTCATGCTACATATGGATCTGTTTGGACCAATAGGGATTGAGAGCCAAGGAGGAAAGAAATATACCCTTGAGATTGTAGATGAATTTACTAGATTCACTTGGGTTATATTTTTAAGGGCTAAAAGTGATGCAGCTGAAGAAATCATCAGTCTGATCAAAAGAGAACAGCGACAGAAAAATACTCTTGTTCGACAGATGAGAAGTGATCATGGAACTGAGTTCAAAAACTCAGTCTTGATAGATTTTTGTGATCAATTGGGAATTGTACAAAACTTTGCCTCAGTTCGGACACCTCAACAAAACGGAGTTGCAAAGAGAAGAAATAGAACTCTCATTGAAGCTGCCAGAACAAAGTTGTGTTATGGGAACATGAAGATAAAATTCTGGGCTGAAGCTGTGAACACTGCATGCTTCACACAGAATAGATCCATCATAGTGAAGAGACATGGCAAAACTGCATATGAACTGTATCATAACAAAGTCCCTTCCACTCATTATTTCCATATCTTTGGAAGTAGATGTTATATTCTGAATCAAAGGGACTTGTTGTGTAAAATGTCTCCTAAAGCTGATGAAGGATTTTTTGTTGGATACTCAAGTATTGCTAAAGCATTCAGAGTATATAATGAAAGAAGGAAAGTTGTGGAAGAAAGTATCAATGTTACTTTTGATGACACCACTCAGTCTGATAAAGATGAATAGTCATCCCAGACTGACATAGCCACTATTAATCAGTTGTGTGATGAATTACTAGTAACCACGTTTGAAGCTGACTCTCATACTGTAGATCAAAATGATGACATAGCACATCAAAATCAAGAGTCTGAGAGTGAACCTGATGAATCCACCTTCAAAAGTGTCCCTGATGTTGAAACAAATGAGTCTAATGAAACTGATGAAACTCAGACTGAAACCTCTTAGTCTGACCAAACTCAGACCCAAAATACTCAGCCTGATGACACTTAGTCTGATGATACTCAGTCTCAAGGAGATGCAGTTCCACAAAGTGAGATAGGAAACATCAAGACTGTCAAGGGACATCCCATATCATCAGTAATTGGTTCATTAAATGAAGGAGTCAAAACCAGACGAAAGAATGCCACAACAAACTTTTGCTTTTACACAAATTTCTTGAGTTTGATGGAACCAAAGAAGGTTGAAGAGGCTCTATTAGATGAAGACTGGGTTGATGGTATGCAAGAGGAACTTGGAGAATTCATCAGAAACAATGTTTGGACAAAGGTCCCACGTCCTCTGTTTAAGACTATCATTGGTCTTAAATGGATATTTAGAAACAAATATGACAAAGATGGGGTGGTGATCAGGAATAAAGCACGATTGGTGGCTCAAGGATACAAGCAGGAAGAAGGCATTGATTATGATGAAACTTTTGCTCCAGTGGCCAGAATTGAAGCAATTCGCTTATTCTTAGCATATGCAGCTTTTAAAGACTTCTTGGTGTATCAAATGGATGTGAAGAGTGCATTTTTGAATGGTGATCTACAGGAGGAAGTCTATGTCAAGCAACCTCCAGATTTTGTCGATCCTCACTTTCCTGATCATGTTTTTAAATTAAACAAAGCATTATATGGTCTCAAACAAGCTCCTGGAGCTTGGTCTGATACTTTATCAGACTTTCTTCTCAAAAATCATTTAGAAGAGGATCAATTGATAAGACACTATTTATCAAAAAGGAAAAAAGGGCATGTGATTTTGGTACAAATATATGTTGATGACATCATATTTGGATCCACAAATGAAAAGTTGTGTACTTGGTTTTCAAATCTCATGTGTAGTGAATATAGAATGAGTATGATGGGAGAACTCACGTTTTTCCTTGGTCTACAAGTAGAACAAAAGTAAGATGGAATTTTCATAAATCAAAGTAAATATGTTCATGATTTAATAAAGAAATTTGGTTTTGAAACATGTTCTGAAATGAAAACACCAATGAGTACCTCTGATAAGTTGCATAAAGACTCATCTGGCAAGTCAGTTTGTCAAGCTACTTATAGAGGTATGATTGGATCTTTACTTTATTTAACTGCAAGTAGACCTGATATCATGTTCTCTACATGTCTATGTGCACGTTATCAAGCTGACCCAAAGGAATCCCATCTTAAAGCTGTCAAAAGAATTTTCAGATATCTTAAGGGTACTCCAAATCTTGGTCTATGGTACCCTAAAGATTCTGGTTTTGAACTAATTGGCTACACAGATGCAGATTACGCAGGGTGTCGTTTGGACAGAAAAAGTACATCAGGAGGTTGTCAGCTTCTGGGAGGAAAACTGGTCAGTTGGTCAAGCAAAAAGCAAAACTCAGTGGCAACTTCCACAGCTGAAGCTGAGTACGTGGCTGCAGGGAGCTGTTGTGCACAATTACTATGGATGCAACATCAATTGGCTGATCTTGAAATCAAGATTCAAAACACTCCAATCATGTGTGACAACAAAAGTGCCATTCAAATAACTGAGAATCCAGTCTTCCACTCTAGGATAAAACACATTGAAATAAGACATCATTTCATTCGAGACTGTGTGGAGAAAGGCAAGGTCAGACTGGAGTTTGTTGCTACTCATGATCAATTGGCAGACATTTTCACGAAACCTCTGAGTGAGGACAGGTTTTTCTATCTGTTAGGGGAACTGGGCATGTTGAATCCTTAATATGTCACAAAAAGTCCATTTCAGGCTGACATTTTAGTCAGCTTGTGATTTTTCAGTCTGACGTGTTAGTCAGCTCAAGATTCTTCAGTCTGACCATGTGCTCAGACTGAATGTAATTCTCGTAAATATCTTTTAAATTTTTGTTTTTTTTAATCTGTAAAGTTTTTTTTAGATTTTTATTTTAAATTCTTTTTATTATTTTTTTTAAGGGTCAGTTGTAAATATTTTTCTACCTCAAGGGTAATAATTGTCAATAGGGTTAAATTACATAGACTAGATGGAAAGTTTCCTAACTTAGTTACTTAAATTTCGCTCCTTTAGTTTATATTCAACTTAATTTCAAATTTTAACCTAATTGTTATCTTCTCTAATCTTTTTCTTGAACTCTTATCAATGGCGGATGCAAACATGATCCTTCACGTTACTTCTCATATGATTCCTGGCGCATATTTTCAAAACAGGGTACAGATCAAGGACAATAACAGGGTGGCCACTACCGATATTCCCGCCAATCGACAAAACAGGGGCTTCGAACAACTGTGGCAGTTCATGCAATCCCATCCCATGTATGGCGCGTACTTCTGTGACACGGTGATGTACCCACCGGTGCTTTGTGAGTGGTGGTACACCTGCACCGCTAATGCGGATCAGACTGAACTCACTGGCACTTATAATGATGGAAGGCAAACCCTTACCATTACTGAGGAGACCATTCGTGCAGCCCTCTTGTTACCTACTGCTAATGAAGTGAAGGGGGATTTCAAGCCAAACTGACCAAACAGCAAGCTCGAGCTGAGGCATTCCCTCTCATTGGTCAGCCTGTCACTCAGGGTGTTATTGAATACAAATTCTTCCCAGGCAGATGGAAATTCCTATTTTCCAGTATCACACGATGTTTGGGGGGTAAATCTGGGAGTCTGAATCAGATGAATGAATTCGAGACTCATCTCTTTCATTCCATGGTAACGGGACGACGAATCTCTTATTCACAACTATATTTTGAAGAGATTCTCTCCCTTGTTTTACAAACAAAGAGACCGAATGATGTTCCTTTTATTCGGGTACTCTCACTCAGTTTTGAGGAAGCTCTGGGAAAGGCAGCCTATGAGGCACTTGATCAAATTTTTTATGTGTGCCCTCTTCCCAGACTGACCTCTAAAATTTTTACCTACATCAACATCACTGAGGCTGAGCCAGGTTTAACACCAGTTATGCTTCAGTCGATTGCTAATTCGTTTATTGACCCTGAAAGCACTGAGTCTGACCATTCAGATTCAGAAAATCACGATGACGGAGCTGAAGTAAATTTGGAGGCAAACATTCCTGCTACAGAAGCTGAGGTGGAACTGGGTGGGGCAGGGCGCGATGAGGCTGACTCAGGTATGAATATAACTCTTTCTCTCCCTCAGTCGGAGAGTATCCCCTCTCAGTCTGAGGTGCAGTCCACTCCTCCGCTTGATGTCTTAGCATCACAAGCGACCAATCTTTTGAACTCACCAAGTTCTTTTGAAAAAGCACTCACATCTAGCCCCACTCTAAATCAAGCACTGATGGACTCACTTTTCCATGAGGCTGAGAGTTCTAAACTCCCCTCAAGTGTTGTAGATCAGACCATCCTCCCTCTGCTAGAGCAAGAGGTGGATCTGACTACCCAGACTACCCAAAGCCAATCTAGCGTAGTCAGCTTGGAGACACACGTTACTGCTGCCACACTGACACATGTGGTAAGCATTGAAGACGATATTCCACTCCTGAATATCCCTGTACTAAGTATGGGACCACCCCCCTCAGTTTCAAAGTCAATCTCTAAGGCAATTTTCACTAGCTCTGTGCTAGTTCACGATAAGGTACCACCAAATCTCTCTCACTCCTATGCACAATTCGTCAATGCCTCACTTCCCAAACTGAGTGAGGTACAGACTTCCTTTTCTATGGCTAAGGATCATTCTCCTAACCAACAAGGAGGGAGTGAAGCTATACCAACTGTTTCATCACCTACCGTTACTGAATCCTCTCAGTCTGAGGTTGCTATGACTGTTCCTTTGCTGTTACAGGCAATTAAGGACTTGTCAACTCAGTTTGATGTCAAACTGAGTGCAATGCAGACTGAGTTACATGCTCTGAAATGTCAAAATACTAAGGATATGGAGGAATTAAAGGGGATGGTGTTTAAACTGACTTCTGAGATCAGTATGATGAGAAAGGGGAAGCAGGTTGCTGAGGTATCACAAAGGGATGCTCAGACTCAGGGGAAGAAAACTGTTACAGCAACTGATGAGTCTGACCTTCCCAAGAAAGACTTGAAAAGAAAAAGAGATGAAGGGGAGAAAAGATACTACAAGACAACTAGATTCAATCTGAAAACTGGTCAGTCTGAAGACTTCTATGAGACTGATTACAGCGACATATCTAGTGAGTCTGAGAAAGAGGACCAAGAAAGAGACAAGGAGGGAAAAGGAAAAGTTGGAACTCATAATGATTCTGATACTGATAATGAAATGGAAGATCAGGCTGAGGAAGAAACTGAAAGGGAGGAGCCAACTGTTCAAACTGAGTTAGAAACAGAAATAAAGAAAAGACAAGTTGAAGCTGAGAAACTAGCAAAGCTTCAAAGATATGCTCACAATGCTGGGATGACAGTTGAAAAATACAAGGAGTATGTCAAAGGGCTATACATGGAGAAGTTTGAGGCCAATCCCACAAAAACACAAGATGAGTGCACAAAAGCTGCTGAAACACTTGAAGCTGAGCTGAAAGAAGAAGAAGAGTTGGCTATTGATGAAGAACAGCAGAGGATAGAAGCTGACAGACTAATGGCAAAACAAGTGTTAAGGGAGGAAGCCAGACTGGACTACATTGAGTCAAACTTTGCAATGAGGAGAAACATGAAGAAAATCCAAGACTTGGATTGTGCTGATACTGGTGGATCTGACCTCATGCTAACGTGTTATCACAAAGAGGGATCCTTCAAAGTTAGAGTACACATAATGCATACTTTGGGTTTAGAAGAATGGAAAGCAATCGCCAGTCTGAGCTCAAGAATAACAAACATTGCACACAGACTTGAAGTAAAAAGAGAAGCTGTTTCAAATGTGAATGTTGCTCATATGCTGAAGCTGATCTCAGATGAGGACTATAGAGCATTTTGCACTGTTAATAGAGTGAGAGCTGGGGCTAAATCACTTGGTCTGGAAACTAGCAGTCTTCATCCTGTTCCCAAAGGTGTGATCTTTCAAGACAGAACTTATGTGAAGAATGTGTGACAACCGTCAAAAATTCAGGTGATTCTCAGTTACTATATCGGTTCGAATCTCTAGTTACTCTTTTATCCTGTTCATATTGTTCGAGTTCGTAATTGTTGTGACTTTATTTTTGTCGGAACCAAAGTCGGAATCAACTTATAAATCCTAACACCAAATAAACTACACAAGAACTTGACTAAGTTCATAACGGAAACTAATAAGATTCTGGTCCTCAACTACTAATAACGGAAAACTTAAAATGTCACTGCGCTGGAAAAACCTTCCAGCCGACGGCTAGATATGGTCAGCCGGCGGCTGAAAGCCGCTGTCCAGTGGATGGTGACTCATTTTTGCATGTAATTTGATTGGACCACCCATAATAACTCCGGGATTGGACCAAGATAGCTGCCATTTAGAGTTCCTAGGCCAGTCTTGGCCCTTTCCCACACCACACTAACCACTCTCACTTTTCATTTCAAATTATTACAAACAAACACCTAGTTCTCTCATCTATCTCTCTAAATTTTCTCAAGAACACCAAGAAATACAGAAACATTGCACCATAAACAGCCCTTAAAACACATAAATCACCCATCCAAACTCACATAAATCGTCCTAAGGTTAAGGGGTAACAAAAGGAAGCTTAAAAATCGGGTTTTGAAGGGATTTTGCACACATCTTGAAGCTAGAAACTCATCCAACCGTCATCTAAAACTTTCTCTCGGTAAAACTCTTTAAACTCACTGTTATTCTTTGGATTATTACTTGCATGGACGATCTAAAGTCTAAAAAGTTGTTTTTCTAAAAAGTTAAAACGTTTTCTTGTGTAAAAACTAGTTTTTCTAATAGATCTACATTTTGATGATTTAAATCTAAAAGAAACGGTGACTTTTACTTAAAAATGTATATATTTGAGTTATAACAGTTTGCATGTTCGAATCTAACACTAAAACGGGCTAAAAATCGAAAAATAACGAAATCTAGAAACTGGCCGAAGGCCTCTGGCCGGCGGCTGAAGACACTCAGCCGGCGGCTAAGGTCCAGCCGGCGGCTGAGTGTCTCCAGCCGCTGTCTGGATCCTGCTGTTCACAAAAATCGTCGTTTTAAGAACTTTAAACGTGAAAATGAGCTCAAATAAATTACCACAGATTGTATATTTTGAAAAGCTTACTGTTTTTAATAAAGAAACTGTTTGGGAAATATTGAGGACTTAAAACATTGTATTATTGTTTGTATTTGTTAAATTGTTCGTTAAAGCGGGAAAGTGGTTTTGAAAAAATGGACTTAATTTTTATAGCGCGGAAGCGCTGCCCAAATTTCACCGTAAACTATTACTTAAATTCAGTAACTTGATGTTTTTATAACTTATACATATTGACTTGGGACATTGACTCTTTTTGGACACAAACAGACTAATCGGACCCTAAATCGTACACGAACACGTTAATCATATAAACTTTTCCGTAATAATCTTTTGGACAGAATCTAAAATATTAAAGTTTAAGGTTTAAAATGTTAAAATGGAACTTTAACATAACTTAAATCATACTATTAATATTTATACGTTATTCCGGTGTTTTAGGTCACTTTTGATTCCCGACGCGTTCCGCTCCCTCCGTGCTTATTAGTATCTTTTCTCCGCAACCCGTGAGTTACAACCCCACTATGTTTTTACTATTTTAATTACTTATTTGGGGGAAACATAAGATGTATGTTTATGTAACTTTGTTGAAACTATTTGAAACTCGTATGAAACTTGAAACTTTTGTAACATGTGAAAATCGTATGAAACTTTGAAACCTTTGAAACATGTGAAACTCGTATGAAACTTTGAAACTTTTGAAACATGTGAAACTCGTATGAAACTTTGAAACCTTTGAAACGTTGGAAACTTTGGAAACCCTTGGAAACTGTGGAACTTGGAAACTATGGAAACTTGTGAAACTTTGAAACTATTATGCGTATTATGTGTTAATGCCCCTTAATTGGCTAAACTAAATTTAGGCTACTTGTAGGAGACCAATCATTGATGAAAATATAAACCCTAAGTGCTTACTACTATTTTAGAAACAGGACTCAGTTGCCCCGTTTTTGGCTCGAAACTTTACACACTATTAGCAATAGCCGTTAGTATTATGGGTATCGATACTTAGGAGAGGTCACTCCTTGCTCAGGGTTAGCGACCCAAGTACATATTACTAGATTCAGGTGGAAACTCAATGAAACATTTTGGGGCTAGATCTGACCAGACAATCGGTTTAGTGTAGACTTACCTTATATTATGCCAAGTGATTGTTACGAGTTACTAATTTAGTTAAGCACATATTACCTAAGCATATACTTTATTTTAGCGATTGATTCCGCTTCAACTTTTATTATACGAGTTCTTTTTTTTACTTACGTGTGTACGAAACTCTTTAAGGTATATATGTATATATGATCTAGCGTCGCTCCGTTCCTTTTTACTTACGGCGTATATATATATATATTTCTATTTTTGGAAACTTTTATCGAGAAACTCAAAACTGTAACTCACTCACTACGTTATGTAGTTGACACTTTATCTTATGTTTCAGGAAACTAGTGTAAGTGTAGAAGTGCATGACAAGGAAGGGTCAGTTTGGTCACGTGAGGCGAACCTTGGGAAAGAACCCTTTTGTTTTGGGAATTTATTTTGGAACTTTGTATTTTGTACTTGAATTAAACTATTGAACTGCTTGGTTGTTTTCGAATTATGAACTATTTCCCTTTAAATGCAATGACTTGAATCGTTTAATTTGCTTATAACCGTGTAATGATATTCCAGCTCTCACATTCCGTGTTTCCGCTATAGCGGGGTGTGACAGACTTGGTATCAGAGCCCAGGTTATCGTGAAAACGGTTTTAAAAATTTTTCAAAAAGTTTTCGAAACCAAACTATAACCAAGGCTTTTCGGAAAATCATTATGGGTTCAAAACTTTAGGGAATTAATTTCGCGATTGCATGATTGTTTTTAACTACGCATGGCCTGATCACCCATGCCTAGTTCAAAATGACTTATGCAAGGACGGAACGTAATTGCTAATGTTAAACGGTTTTGAGTCGAAAAATTCCCGGTCTTATTATTCCCAACCTCACGTGATTGACCCTTACATGCATTTCCTTACACATATTCCTTTAATATTATCTTGTTCCCGTACTTATGAAACTCTTTGCGTCGCAGATCCGTCATGTCTCAGTCATCTCGTTCACGATCCCCCTCGCGATCCCAGTCCCGATCACAGCAGAGAGCCGCGTCATCGCATGAGGCTTCTGAGGGCCATACCGCCTCGGAAAGCCTCCGTCACCAGCGACGTGGACCCCGTGTTGTCATGACGGCACGTAAGCAGGTAGTCCTTCCGGGTCGACTACCCGACAGGATGGCGGCGCAGCAGGACGGCCCGTCCAAGCCTGCACCACCCCATCTTCCTTTTGGACACCCACCTCCCGAGGCTCCACGCACCTCGATGATGGATCATAACACGTGGGAGCGGCAGCTCGAGCGTGAAGAGATGCAGCGTGCCCGAGACGCTGAAGCAGCTAGGCAGCGGATGCCGCCTACCCTACAGCCTCCCCCTCCTGCCGCTTTTCTTCACCTCCACCGCGAGGTAAGGGGACTTTCTGAGGAAGCCCAACAGCAAGGGCTGCTCCTCTGTGAAGTCTCCGATGTCGCGCATCGGTTGTCGGAGCAGGCGCTGCGATACCTCGCTGTAGTTCAGGCCACGGCCCGGACGGTGCAGCGTTTAGTAGGAGTTTGCTTGGTCATGGGGACCCTGTTAGCGGTCATCACCGCCAAGATGTTCCTGGAGAGACGTCGTTAGTTCATTTCCTTTATTTATGTACTGTAGGCCGAGTTGTAATTTTCAATGTACACAGCTCCGAGCCATTTCTATTTATTTCCTTTGTATTGTACTGTACTCCATTTCCATTTGAACCTTGTACTCAACTTTATTATTATTAATGAATGAAGTTTCTATCTTTTATCATCTCTTATTGTTATTGTCGTGTAAATCTTGTTCTATGGTTGAATTATTCTCTTGCGTATGAATCTATGTCGTGTGAATCTCTTGAATCCTTGTCGTGCGTGTACTATCTGTTCTGTTATATGACTCTTGCGTGATTGTTAACTTGTTCATTGGATTATGTTCTTATCATACTCTAATCGTGCGTTTCTAAATTGAATCTGTTGTCTGTTGTAGAATCATGGCACCTCGTACCAACGCCAGTATCATCGCTGAACAAGTCGCTGAGCAATTGAATGCAGCGATGCCCAACATGATCGCCCAGATCACAGCTGGGATCAATGCTAATGTCAACAACCATCACCAGCAGCAACAGCAACAACAGCAACATCAACAGCAGCAGCAGCAACAGCAGCAGCAGCAGCAACAGCAGCAACAACAGAACAATAACCAGAATCAGCAGAACAACAACCAGAACCAACACCCAAACCCCCCTGCTTGCACCTTCAAGAGCTTCATGGCTTGTAAGCCCAAGGAGTTCCATGGCACGAGTGGTGCGGTAGGACTGGTGTCCTGGTTTGAGAGCATCGAGTCGGTGCTGCACATCAGCAGATGTGCCGAGGCTGATAAGGTGCAGTACGCCTCCTGCGTGCGGCACGGTAAGGCGCTGACTTGGTGGAACAACGTGGTCCGCAATAGAGGACGCGAGACCGCCTATTCTCTCACCTGGGAACAATTCAAGAATCTGCTAATTGAGGAGTACTGCCCCAAAGGGGAAATCAAAAAGCTCGAGGCCGAGCTCTGGGATCACGTGATGGTCGGAAACGACATCGAAGGGTATACTACCCGATTCCATGAGTTGGCTCGACTGGTCCTAAGTTTGGTGACTCCTGAAGAAAACAAGATCGACCGCTACGTTTCCGGTCTTGTTCCTGAGATCAGGGGAATGGTCATCACGGCTGAACCCCAGACCCTCTAGAGTGCCATCATCCTAGCCCACCGCCTCACAAGTAACCTACTCACCGCTCCTACATCCTCCAAGAAGGAGTCGGGTGAGAAAAGGAAATCCGACCAGACCCCAAGGCGGAGTGACAGGAATAAGAGGAAAAAGACCACCCGCAACCTTGCCATAGCAGCTGTAGCACCGCCACCGCCACCACCACCAGCTGGAGCTCGATACACGGGGACGAACCCCAAGTGCGATAAGTGCAACTTCCACCACCACGGGAACTGCCCGGTGTGTTTAAAATGCCAGAAGGTAGGGCATTTCGCTAAGTACTGCACGGAAAGGGCGATAGTCCCAGGCCAGAAGCATGTGTGCTTCGAGTGCGGAAGTGACCAGCACTTCCGGAACGCTTGTCCAAGACTCCGAAACGCCCAACCAAACCAAGGCGGGCGAGTTCGAGGACGTGCATTCGCACTCACAGCTGAGGAAGCTCGACAAGATCCGAATGCGGTGAACGGTACGTTTCCTGTTAATAATCACAATGCATCTGTTTTGTTCGATTCAGGAGCTGAAAGAAGCTTTGTATCCTTAGAATTTAGACCCCTCATTAACTTAGGATCTAAGGTTCTTAAGGATAGCTTCACCATAGAGTACGCTAACGGTCAGGAGTTCGAAGCTAAAGATATAATCCTAGGGTGTTCCATATGCATGTCCGATAAAACCTTCCCTATTGACTTAATTCCAATCAAGCTGAAAAGCTTTGATGTGATCGTCGGAATGGACTGGCTCTCTCGTTTCCGAGCCGAGATTGTCTGTTTTGACAAGCTCATCCGCATCCCTCTTTCTGACGCCGAAACTCTAGTTGTTCAAGGAGACAAACCCGGACGAGCACTCCGTATCGTGTCGTCCCTTAAAATGCGCAAGTATCTCGAGAAAGACTGTGACGCATTTCTCGCTCACGTTGTCGAACGTAAACCCAAGGAGACCCGTATTCAAGATATTCCAGTAGTCAAGGATCACCCTGAAGTCTTTCCTGAAGATTTACCCGGGCTACCTCCACACCGATAAGTGGAATTCCGGATAGACCTAGTTCCTGGTGCAGCACCGGTCGCTAGGACGCCGTATCGTCTAGCCCCACCGGAAATGCAAGAGCTGTCGAAACAGCTACAGGAACTCTTGGATCATGGTCTTATTCGTCCAAGCTCGTCCCCCTGGGGAGCCCCAATACTCTTTGTTAAAAAGAAAGACGGATCCTTCCGCATGTGCATCGACTACCGCGAGCTAAATAAGTTGACCGTCAAGAACCGATACCCACTTCCGAGGATCGATGACCTTTTCGACCAGTTGCAGGGTGCAACTTATTTCTCGAAAATCGACCTCCGCTCGGGTTATCATCACGTTCGTGTCAGTGAGACCGATATTCCTAAAACCGCTTTTCGTACAAGTTACGGTCATTACGAATTCCTTGTCATGCCATTTGGTTTAACCAACGCACCAGCGGTGTTCATGGACTTGATGAACAGGGTGTGTAGACCTTATTTGGACAAATTTGTGATCGTATTCATTGATGACATCCTTATCTACCCGAGAAACAAAGAGGATCACGCGAGACACCTGAAACTCATTTTAGAACTCCTCCGAGATCAGAAACTGTACGCCAAATTCTCTAAGTGTGAATTTTGGTTCCGGGAAGTGCATTTCCTTGGTCATGTGGTCAACCAAGAAGGGATCCATGTAGATCCGGCTAAGATAGAAGCGATCGAGAAATGGCAAGCCCCGACGACTCCCACGGAAATTCGACAATTCCTAGGGTTGGCCGGCTACTATCGAAGGTTCATCGAGAATTTCTCGAAGATCGCTAAGCCACTCACCGAGCTCACTCAGAAGGACAAGGATTTTGTTTGGGGTGCGAAGCAAGAGGAATCCTTCCAGAAACTTAAACACCAGCTCTGCCACGCACCGATTTTGTCCCTA
Source organism: Senecio squalidus (assembly GCA_910822075.1). Classification (NCBI taxonomy): domain Eukaryota; kingdom Viridiplantae; phylum Streptophyta; class Magnoliopsida; order Asterales; family Asteraceae; genus Senecio; species Senecio squalidus. Next base: position 51,243,225 of record CAJVGC010000065.1, on the reverse strand, counting down.
CCGGATGGTACGGATAACTTTGTGGTATTCTGCGATGCATCCCATCAAGGACTTGGGTGCGTCCTTATGCAGAAGGAGTCATCGCCTACGCTTCAAGGCAACTCAAGGTGCACGAAAAGAACTACACTACTCACGACCTGGAGCTGGGAGCAGTCGTATT
>CAJVGC010000065.1:51182140-51242965 GCA_910822075.1 Senecio squalidus | reverse complement strand
GATATTCCAGTAGTCAAGGATCACCCTGAAGTCTTTCCTGAAGATTTACCCGGGCTACCTCCACACCGATAAGTGGAATTCCGGATAGACCTAGTTCCTGGTGCAGCACCGGTCGCTAGGACGCCGTATCGTCTAGCCCCACCGGAAATGCAAGAGCTGTCGAAACAGCTACAGGAACTCTTGGATCATGGTCTTATTCGTCCAAGCTCGTCCCCCTGGGGAGCCCCAATACTCTTTGTTAAAAAGAAAGACGGATCCTTCCGCATGTGCATCGACTACCGCGAGCTAAATAAGTTGACCGTCAAGAACCGATACCCATCGATGACCTTTTCGACCAGTTGCAGGGTGCAACTTATTTCTCGAAAATCGACCTCCGCTCGGGTTATCATCACGTTCGTGTCAGTGAGACCGATATTCCTAAAACCGCTTTTCGTACAAGTTACGGTCATTACGAATTCCTTGTCATGCCATTTGGTTTAACCAACGCACCAGCGGTGTTCATGGACTTGATGAACAGGGTGTGTAGACCTTATTTGGACAAATTTGTGATCGTATTCATTGATGACATCCTTATCTACCCGAGAAACAAAGAGGATCACGCGAGACACCTGAAACTCATTTTAGAACTCCTCCGAGATCAGAAACTGTACGCCAAATTCTCTAAGTGTGAATTTTGGTTCCGGGAAGTGCATTTCCTTGGTCATGTGGTCAACCAAGAAGGGATCCATGTAGATCCGGCTAAGATAGAAGCGATCGAGAAATGGCAAGCCCCGACGACTCCCACGGAAATTCGACAATTCCTAGGGTTGGCCGGCTACTATCGAAGGTTCATTGAGAATTTCTCGAAGATCGCTAAGCCACTCACCGAGCTCACTCAGAAGGACAAGGATTTTGTTTGGGGTGCGAAGCAAGAGGAATCCTTCCAGAAACTTAAACACCAGCTCTGCCACGCACCGATTTTGTCCCTACCGGAGGGTACGGATAACTTCGTAGTATTATGCGATGCATCCCATCAAGGACTTGGGTGCGTCCTTATGCAGAAGGATAAAGTCATCGCCTACGCTTCAAGGCAACTCAAGGTGCACGAACATAACTACACTACTCACGACCTGGAGCTGGGAGCAGTCGTATTTGCATTAAAGATCTGGAGACACTATTTGTATGGGACTAAGTGCACGGTTTTCACGGATCATAAGAGCCTTCAACATATTCTAGATCAGAAGATGCTCAACATGAGGCAAAGGAGATGGATCGAACTGCTGAGTGACTACGATTGCGAGATCAAATACCACCCGGGTAAAGCAAACGTAGTAGCAGACGCCCTGAGTCGGAAGGAAAGGGTAAAACCATCTCGGGTTAGAGCATTAGATATCCAAATTCAAAAAAATCTTCGAACGCAAATCGCCGAGGCTCAGCGAGAAGCGTTGAAACCAGAGAACTTAAAGGGAGAAACATTGCACAATCATGAGAAGGAGTTCGAACTCAAATCCGACGGAATTCATTATTTCAAGGGCCGGGCCTGGATACCGAAATCTGAAGATCTTCGCAAGCTAATCTTGGATGAAGGCCACCGTTCTCGATACTCCATCCACCCTGGATCCGACAAGTTGTACAAGGACCTTAAAGAGTATTATTGGTGGCCGGGCATGAAGAAGGATATCGCCTTGTACGTGGCCAAGTGCCTTACGTGCTCCAAGGTCAAGGCGGAATATCAGAAACCCTCAGGACTACTGCAGCAACCAGAGATTCCTATGTGGAAGTGGGAACAGATCTCCATGGATTTCCTTACAAAGCTGCCCCGGACGGCAAAGGGTAACGACACAATTTGGGTAATTATGGACCGATTAACAAAGTCCGCTCATTTCTTACCGGAACGAGAAACTCACGCGATGGAGAAATTCGCGCAAATCTACATCAACGAGATCATCTCTCGCCACGGAACACCTCTCTCCACCATCTCTGACAGGGATAGTCGATTCACGTCCCGCTTTTGGAACGCTCTTCAGAAATCTCTCGGGACGCGACTAGACCTTAGCACAGCTTACCACCCTCAAACCGACGGTCAAAGCGAAAGAACAATCCAAACACTGGAGGACATGCTTAGAGCATGCGTAGTTGACTTCGGAGGAAGTTGGGATACTCACCTTCCCTTGGTTGAGTTTTCCTACAACAACAGCTACCACGCTAGCATTAAGTGTGCTCCGGTCGAGGCCTTATATGGACGTAAGTGCCGGTCGCCGCTTTGTTGGCTAGAAGCCGGTGATCGACAACTCACAAGGCTCGACATCGTTCAGGAAACCATCGACAAGATCACCACTATTAGAGAGCGACTGAAGACGTCCCGTACTCGGCAAAAGAGCTACGCCGACAATCGAAGGAAACCCCTCGAGTTCCAAGTGGGCGATCGGGTGCTTCTCAAAGTATCGCCATGGAAAGGGGTAGTTCGCTTCGGGAAACGCGGCAAGCTAAGCCCAAGGTATACCGGACCATTTGAAGTTATCGAGCGTATTGGCCCCGTGGCATATCGACTCCAACTCCCGCAATTTCTTTCTAATGTTCATAACGTGTTCCATGTCTCGCACCTGAAAAAGTGCTTATCTGATGAGACCATCGTCATCCCGCTCGACGAGGTCAATATCGACAACAAGCTCAACTTCATAGAGGAACCGCTTGAAGTTGTGGACCGCGAGGTCAAACAACTCAGACAAAGCCGTGTTCCTATTGTCAAGGTACGTTGGAACTCCCGACGTGGTCACGAATTCACATGGGAACGTGAAGACCAGATACGTCAAAAGTATCCGCATTTGTTCAAAGATACTTCTACCTGATGGGACAAGTCAAATTTCGGGACGAAATTTCTTTCAACCCGGGGATGATGTGACAACCGTCAAAAATTCAGGTGATTCTCAGTTACTATATCGGTTCGAATCTCTAGTTACTCTTTTATCGTGTTCATATTGTTCGAGTTCGTAATTGTTGTGTCTTTATTTTTGTCGGAACCAAAGTCGGAATCAACTTATAAATCCTAACACCAAATAAACTGCACAAGAACTTGACTAAGTTCATAACGGAAACTAATAAGATTCTGGTCCTCAACTACTAATAACGGAAAACTTAAAACGTCACCGTGCTGGAAAAACCTTCCAGCCGACGGCTGAAGGCTGTCAGCCAGCGGCTGGATATGGTCAGTCGGCGGCTGAAAGCCGCTGTCCAGTGGATGGTGACTCATTTTTGCATGTAATTTGATTGGACCACCCATAATAACTCCGGGATTGGACCAAGATAGCTGCCATTTAGAGTTCCTAGGCCAGTCTTGGCCCTTTCCCACACCACACTAACCACTCTCACTTTTCATTTCAAATTATTACAAACAAACACCTAGTTCTCTCATCTCTCTCTCTACATTTTCTCAAGAACACCAAGAAATACAGAAACATTGCACCATAAACAGCCCTTAAAACACATAAATCACCCATCCAAACTCACATAAATCGTCCTAAGGTTAAGGGGTAACAAAAGGAAGCTTAAAAATCGGGTTTTGAAGGGATTTTGCACACATCTTGAAGCTAGAAACTCATCCAACCGTCATCTAAAACTTTCTCTTGGTAAAACTCTTTAAACTCACTGTTATTCTTTGGATTATTACTTGCATGGACGATCTAAAGTCTAAAAAGTTGTTTTTCTAAAAAGTTAAAACGTTTTCTTGTGTAAAAACTAGTTTTTCTAATAGATCTACATTTTGATGATTTAAATCTAAAAGAAACGGTGACTTTTACTTAAAAATGTATATATTTGAGTTATAACAGTTTGCATGTTCGAATCTAACACTAAAAGGGGCTAAAAATCGAAAAATAACGAAATCTAGAAACTGGCCGAAGGCCTCTGGCCGGCGGCTGAAGACACTCAGCCGGCGGCTAAGGTCCAGCCGGCGGCTGAGTGTCTCCAGCCGCTGTCTGGATCCTGCTGTTCACAAAAATCGTCGTTTTAAGAACTTTAAACGTGAAAATGAGCTCAAATAAATTACCACAGATTGTATATTTTGAAAAGCTTACTGTTTTTAATAAAGAAACTGTTTGGGAAATATTGAGGACTTAAAACATTGTATTATTGTTTGTATTTGTTAAATTGTTCGTTAAAGCGGGAAAGTGGTTTTGAAAAAATGGACTTAATTTTTATAGCGCGGAAGCGCTTCCCAAATTTCACCGTAAACTATTACTTAAATTCAGTAACTTGATGTTTTTATAACTTATACATATTGACTTGGGACATTGACTCTTTTTGGACACAAACGGACTAATCGGACCCTAAATCGTACACGAACACGTTAATCATATAAACTTTTCCGTAATAATCTTTTGGACAGAATCTAAAATATTAAAGTTTAAGGTTTAAAATGTTAAAATGGAACTTTAACATAACTTAAATCATACTATTAATATTTATACGTTATTCCGGTGTTTTAGGTCACTTTTGATTCCCGACGCGTTCCGCTCCCTCCGTGCTTATTAGTATCTTTTCTCCGCAACCCGTGAGTTACAACCCCACTATGTTTTTACTATTTTAATTACTTATTTGGGGGAAACATAAGATGTATGTTTATGTAACTTTGTTGAAACTATTTGAAACTCGTATGAAACTTGAAACTTTTGAAACATGTGAAAATCGTATGAAACTTTGAAACCATTGAAACATGTGAAACTCGTATGAAACTTTGAAACTATTGAAACATGTGAAACTCGTATGAAACTTTGAAACTTTTGAAACGTTGGAAACTTTGGAAACCCTTGGAAACTGTGGAACTTGGAAACTATGGAAACTTGTGAAACTTTGAAACTATTATGCGTATTATGTGTTAATGCCCCTTAATTGGCTAAACTAAATTTAGGCTACTTGTAGGAGACCAATCCTTGATGAAAATATAAACCCTAAGTGCTTACTACTATTTTAGAAACAGGACTCAGTTGCCCCGTTTTTGGCTCGAAACTTTACACACTATTAGCAATAGCCGTTAGTATTATGGGTATCGATACTTAGGAGAGGTCACTCCTTGCTCAGGGTTAGCGACCCAAGTACATATTACTAGATTCAGGTGGAAACTCAATGAAACATTTTGGGGCTAGATCTGACCAGACAATCGGTTTAGTGTAGACTTACCTTATATTATGCCAAGTGATTGTTACGAGTTACTAATTTAGTTAAGCACATATTACCTAAGCATATACTTTATTTTAGCGATTGATTCCGCTTCAACTTTTATTATACGAGTTCTATTTTTACTTACGTGTGTTCGAAACTCTTTAAGGTATATATGTATATATGATCTAGCGTCGCTCCGTTCCTTTTTACTTACGGCGTATATATATATATATATTTCTATTTTTGGAAACTTTTATCGAGAAACTCAAAACTGTAACTCACTCACTACGTTATGTAGTTGACACTTTATCTTATGTTTTAGGAAACTAGTGTAAGTGTAGAAGTGCATGGCAAGGAAGGGTCAGTTTGGTCACGTGAGGCGAACCTTGGGAAAGACCCCTTTTGTTTTGGGAATTTATTTTGGAACTTTGTATTTTGTACTTGAATTAAACTATTGAACTGCTTGGTTGTTTTCGAATTATGAACTATTTCTTTTTAAATGCAATGACTTGAATCGTTTAATTTGCTTATAACCGTGTAATGATATTCCAGCTCTCACATTCCGTGTTTCCGCTATAGCGGGGTGTGACAGAATGATAACCATGAAGGCCTTTGTTATGTTGATTGTGGGGGAGAAGAATGTTTTCAGGCTAAAGACAGATTGAATATGGCTTCCATATATCACTGCATTGCTCTACTCAGTGAATGTGAATCTGATCAATGCATCCCCTTCCGTATGAAGCTGATCAGCTGGTTATTCAATAACCTTAGAAGAATTGAAGAAATGGGGACATTGATGGACAAGGTAGAGCTGATCAAGAAAGAATATCAACTATTGTTCCACAAATCCGATGCTGAAATGGAGAAGCTACTTGGATGGAAAACTGAGAGATTGCAATGGGCAAAAGAAGTGAATAAGCCTAATCCATGGGATGTGCAATTGAAGCAGAAAAGATCTCTCAAGAAAAGAAAGTGATGTGTCTTTTTGTTCACAAACTGTTTTATGATGAATGTTTAAGTTTATGTTTATTTTTGATGCATTAATTGTAAAAGACTTTAATCCAAACAGATAGGGGGAGATTGTTGGGAAAATCAACGATTTAACCCAAGTTAATAAATCTGTTTATTAAAGTCTTAGTTGCTGAGTCTGAGTGACCTTGAGTCTGAGTGACTTTGAGTCTGAGTGACTCTAAGTCTGAGTGACCAAAAGTGACTAAGGCATTATGAAGCTGACTACTCAGATCCATAATGAAACGTGTTGTTTTATTTTAGGTATGTTGGTTAGATCAAATCTTCTATCCTTTTAGAAGATTTACTAGGATTCGTACTTATCAAGCTCACTATTATTGTGTATAAATAGTGAGCTTGAGCTTTGTAATCTGTGTACCTTTTGAATCAATATAACTGTGTGTTATTCTCGTTGCTTTGTTATTATATTTTTGCTATAATAAACTAAGAAACTGAGTGATTAATCGATTTGTAACAATTAACATCTAAATACTTATTTGTAATTGATTAGCTAGTGTTTGAGATCTTATTGAGACCTCACACATAACCTTTTACATTAACTCTTGAAATGGACGTAATTCGTCTTTTTTTAATTATACATGATACGCATCATCTATTACAATCAAACAAAACAGTAATGGCAGCCTCTAGTTCTAGTAGTCTAGTATCCTCTTTGAATTATTATACATCTCAAGTTGTTGGGTGAGTAGTTAGTACTACTCAAAGCTCAGGCCAATTCCTGTGACCCATCTGGTATCGATGATCTAACTCGGGTGAGTTATTGAGTGACTCATAATAGGACTCCCACGGTTCATGGTCCCTATTACTCGCCCCGAGCTCTCGCTCGATCTCCTCGTCTAATATTACATTCATTATTCATCCAGCTTTTCTTACGTATGAAAATATTTTGTAAATAAAAAGGAATTTATATGTGGAATCCTTAACATTACGAAAATGCAGGAGATAAACTTCCGAGTTCATTTTTCCTTTTTAGTATTTTAGCTAAAGTAGAAACCCAAGTGAAATGCACTTTTACAATTACCACATTAGTATTGGGAATTAAATACTTAATATAGTAAAAATATGAAATATTTATTTTGATGTCATGTCATAACCAGTGACCAAGATAAAAGGAACCAGATGGTGCTCAATTCCTAGAAAATTTTAGCACCAACTTGATATTAACCCAAAAAATACATAATGGTTCAATACTAAGTGGCGCCCCCAACATTTACTAGCTCCGCCTCTAGTCATAAGCAATACTTTACTCCAGTATCTTGTAAGAAGATGTTTTAAAATGAAGATACATTAACATTTGAAGACGCAATGTCATAGGAGATATAGAAACTTGAATAGACTCCTAATCAATTCATGTCTTGTGTTTGAACCCGAATTTGCCTAAACTATATTACAACCGACAAGGGTACACTGTCCGGTGTTTTGGTCTAGCGAAAGCAATTGGGAAAACCTAGATTTTGCACATTAGTGATTTCTAAGGGATTTATAAGAAAGATAAATACCGAAAAAGTTTCGAGGGTTTTGCGACAAAATTTCCGTCGGTAAACGTTTTTGTCATTAACCCCTCGAAACTGACCTTCTTTCCCAACGACCACTTTCTTAAGTCAAATTTCTAGTTGTGTGAGACAATGAATCATTTTCGTGAAGGATCTTGTTGAATAGAGGTGATGAATTAAGAACATTGATGTCGTTGTTGGACAACGACACCAAAATTAGCATGTCAATTCCACAAGTTATACCAGGCACCCACTTGAAGCATGGCGGTGGGACAACCTTATTCACCTCGTGTGAATTTCCATTTCCATGCATTTAGGAATCTTTCTCATGCCTAATGCATACAATCAAAACTCTCAAGCATTCCCGTGAACCTATGCGGTTCTTCCTTTTGAGATATATAAGTTGAATGTCGTCATGTGTTGGCTTCCTTAAGTAACTGATTTTAAATATAATTTGATCACATTTATAAAGATTATCTAAAGCCTCGTTTGATGTAGATTTCTCCATATATAGGTATTTATCAAATGCATTTGAAATAATTTTGTATGCCAAAAGACATATGGGAATGAACTTTTTGTATAGCAGAAAAATTTGATTTAACCATAACATTAAATCGGATTTAAAGTAGTTAAAATTGTCGGGAATAGGCTCTTGAGATTAATTATTAAAATTATATTATTCGAACAAATAGTGATCTTCGTATTTGTTATCTTCGTCTGAATTGATCTGGTGTGTAAGCACATCAATCACGAAAGTAGTCGTCCATGTGTAGACACTTGATCTCTACATATGTACCTCCTTGAACATTCAACATTTGAAATTTTGATTTATTCTTCTTCTTCTTTCAACATGCCGTGATAAGCGTTGCCGATTAACATTGTCATTTCAAAAATTGTGTGGTTTTTCATTTCGTGGTTTGATATTTATGTAGTATGGTTAATGGTTTGAAAAAAAATACCCGCTATGGGGTTGCCCGATCATAGAAGTGCCATGGGAGGCTTTGACACAAAGCCTTAACCCCTATTGGGAGTGCTATTCTAAACTAGATTTTGTAGAAAATTTTGACTTGTTATATTAGTTTATGAATGTTGATTTACGGTGAATAGCAAAGAGTTGTTATACATTTAAAGCATTCTTAATTAATACACTGGAAATATTATTTTATATTATCACATCAGTATAACACTTAACACTGAATATTATATAAATATAATATTAAAAGGATACTTTCAACCATATTGGACACACACACAAAAAAAACATTTTACACTTCTTATTTATCTACTATTGAAAAGAATATTAAGAAAAAATGAATAACTCAGCAAAACCAACACCGCCACCAACACATCGAACCTTCATGCCGGCCCAACTCTTCATGTCGAGATCACACAATATTGAGAATACTCTATATCTAAATCAAAGTAGATGTGAATCTTTAAATGCACAATAATTATTTAATGTATAAAGCCTTAATGAATATTATAGTCAATGAAGGCCATCTTCAAAGGGGATTCTGAACTTCTCATCTATTTTTAAATCTTTAATATATAATAAAAGAGGGGTATTAAATGCCACATGACGAAGTAAGGTCCATTGGATGGATTAACCTTTTTATTTCAGTCGTTAGATCAGATTGATGATTTCATCAAACACTATTTCCATTTTACATCATTTTACACTACATAATTAGATTTTTTCTTTTATTCTATCTCTACTGAAATAAAAAAACATAATTTTAATTTACTTATAAAAATGCTCAACTTGGACTATGATTTACCTTATTGTTATTTGAAAATCTCCTAATAAAAAATAACAAAATATATGTATAAACTAAAAGGTGTATTTGTTAGTATAATTATAAACAACATGTGTATAAACGTATATGTATATACGTATTATACATATACCATTGTATTTTCATAATAACTTAAAATCTACATAAATATAAAGTGTACTATTCAATTTTTATCTTGGTCCGCGCTATCGCGATACAATAATCTAGTGTAAATAATAATAGAACACATTGGTATAAACGAAACGACATAATACTTGACAATACATCTCATGTTTTCTTACATGTTTAATGATTTAATATACACGTAATATTTTTTTAGTTTTCTATATCTTATAATTGTATTATATATATCGATCTCATAGACTTATCTACGTATATAATTTAAAGTTGAAGCTGAAAACACGTGTATATATATATAAACGAAGAGATATATATTTGGAAATATAAGTCATATTAATGATACACAATGTTATCCCAATTTCTCATATATTATATTTGAATTTTTTCAATATATGATTCTCCGCGTATACGCGGGAAATAAACTAGTATAAAGATAAAGGAGAAACACTGTGTTTCAACAGCCTTTTTAAATATAAAGAAATTTTTAGAGGAAACTAAAATTCATGTATATATAGAGGATCATTATTCATTCTCTAAAAACTTAATTTATCATTTTAACTCTCTAATATATTTAATTTAACTTTTTCATTATACATATATTTATTATATTGATACATACTTCATATAAAATTTTAAAAAAGAAAAGAAACGATTAAATTTTTTTTGTCAAAATTTTTAGTCAAGTAAAAGATATTTTAAAAAAAAATATATTATAAAATGTTTAGTTACATATGATTATAAAAGTTTAACTAAAACTCAAATAAACAATTATTTCATATAAAAATGAATTAATGTAGTATAAAAAATTTATGAAATAAGAATTTTAGAGTAGATGATTGGAGAAGAAATTTTTTTAAAGGAGAAAGGTCCTTAAAAAATAATATTTCATTTGTTGTAGACATAGAGGTAGATAGAGGTATGGTTTGGGTTTAAGACTTTAGTTATCATTTTTTTCTTTCGTTTATCTGTTTGGCATACATGTGATTTCTAATTTGTGTCTCAATAATGGGAAACATGAATCTCCTTTTTGTCTCTTCATCCAAAATCATCTTTTGACTAAATCCCATTGGTTAATATAACTAAAATAGCTTAAACTAATGTCATCTAAGTTTATAATTTTTTAAAAGTCATGTCTACCAATCCAAATACATAAAGTTTATTCGATCCATTTTTTTATTTTTTGTTAAAATATCAAAATTAAGGTTTATATTTTGTCATCTTTGACCTTTTAATAAACGGAAACCACTCAAGTAACACAACCATGTTAACAAAATTATTTACTTATTAGTCCTTATGTTTGTGCCACCATTTATCATTATAATTTGTGGAGAAACCTTTAAACAATATAATGCAAACGAATATCCATAAGAATAATGAAATTAAGATCAAAAATTAAAATAGTACTCCAAAATAACCACTAATTAAACATGGAATATGTTACGCTAATGCTTGTTGCAACACTGAACTATGTTTTAAAGGACGAACTCCGACTATTTTTGAGCTAAGCCTTAATTTTCTACGTCTCCCTCTTTCTACATCTTCCACATCAATAAGATCATTTTGCATTGCCACTTCCAAGTGTGAGTTCAAGATCATCAAATCCCATATCATGAATCCTCTCGCCTTTCCACGCCTTCAATCCACCATTCTCGAACTCTACTTCAACCCCTTTTCCTTTATCCAAATTCACATCATTTGAAGCCATTGGTTTCACAAGGTGGAATGTGGGTGAATTGGGGCTCATCGCCATAGGCTCATGGTTCTGGAACCTCACCCATTGACACGAATCATCATATTCGTCACATTCTGGTATAGTCATGGGTTTAAAACGCTGATATCTTGTCGGACTTGTGGGAGCAGAAGACGAAATCAGAAAATTTGGTAAGTTGAAAGAAGACATTGATTGTTTGGTTATAGATTCCCAAATGAGAATGTTGTTTTGAGGAGCCTTGGAAGTTGGGGATGAAATTGGTGGGGTTACGGGTGCACTGTTTGATATGCGTAACGGAGGGAGTGAAGATGGAATCGAATCATGATAAAAGGTAAAGCGATTATTTGTTGGGCTCGGGTTTTGGGAAGAACATGGTGTTGTGTTCGTTGATGTGCTTCCGAATTCAATCGAAGGTGGTGGCTTGCATCCCTATGGACATTCATATCAACATCAACATCAATACTCATAAAAATGTTCAAAAAATTTAAATTTCATCATTTGTACATTTGTACAAATCATTAAATTCCACAAATTAGTGGATTCCATTTAAAAGAAAACTATTAATTGGTAGATCCATTGAAGAATAAAAAGTCATAGTTCATATTAACAAAGATCTAACAAGGTAAGTAAACGGAGAAAAATCTATGTTCAAACTATCCGTTAAGAATAATAATAACGGATAAAATATACCTTGCGAAAAGTAGTGCCGTCAGGAAGAACAACCCAACCAGCTTCTTTACAAAGAGCTTTCAAAACCTCATTATTATCACAATGTTTAGGCAAACTATAATTCCCTTGTGCTCTAAGGCCATTATAAATATTCGCCGCAATCGCTCTCCTTCGTCTCTCTCGCCTCCGATTATTCTCCCTTTCTCTCCACGACGGTTTCCTTCTACCTCCACCACCTTCCTCCGCATTCGCACTGGCATTCGACGATCCCTCTTCCCACATCATCACACACAATGTATAACACAATGTTGGTCAAATAGGTGTAGTTTTGTTCACTTTAAATGTGTGTGTGAATTGTGATGTGTATATACTTGAAAAGTGTGTTTGGGTGTTGTAACATGATGTACTTTATTGTCATGATTTGATTTGATTTGATTTTATTAAATGTTATAATAATTGTAAACCGTAGATTGGTTTCAATATGGATGATTGATAATTCATTTTGTTGCGTTAAAAGGTGTGACACTGTGAGTGTTTTGTACAGTATCAATTCACAGAAGGAATAACTTTTCTTTTTCTTACATTTTTTTTCTTTTTTATATAAATATATTAAATAATTATTTGACGATTTTTAAAAATCCAATATCGAAATACATAATATTACTCTAATATTTAGTTTATTGTAGGTTTTAGATTAGTTTTTATTGCTAGTAACTATGACCTATTTGATCTTTGAATGTTATCTTTAAGAAATTCCGACACAAATAATAGTCTTAAGTACTAAATATTTTAAATAAAATATACACAAATATTTAAATAATTGATCATATAAAATATTTGGACTCTTTTTTTTAATGTTAAAATCTCATAGTGATTTTACTAAATTGCCCTTTTATTAACACATTTGAATTTAAATCTACTAATTTATTTCTTACTTTCCATATTAACCAATATATATAATTTAAACCTTCAATATGGATGATTGATAATTCATTTTCTTGCGTCAAATTAAGAAATGATTTGGTTGCCTAATTGATAGATCTACTAATTTTACGACTTTTAAAAAACCAATATCGAAAAACATAATATTACTCTAATATTAGTTTATTGTAGTTTTAGATTAGTTTTTATTGCAAGTTACTATGACTGATTGGATCTTGTAAGCTATTATGAATTTGAATGTTATCTTTAAGAAATTCCGACACAAATAATAGTCTAAAGTACTAATTATTTAAAAAAAACGTGAACAAATATTTAAATGGTTGGATGTTTATTTATACTACATATAAACATTTAGACTCATTTTACTAATGTTAAAATTTCAGAGTGATTTTACTAAATTACATTTTTATTAACATATTTGAATTTAAATCTACTAATTTATTTCTTACTTTCCATATTAACCAATATATATAATTTAAACCTTATGGATTATTGATAATTCATTAAGTTGTGTCAAATTGAGAAATGATTGGGTTGCTAATTAATATTCTAATACATAAATAACTTGAACAAAATACATTGAATATTATTAATATTTTCTATTTTCTCATTTGCAATGGTCATTTACAACCTTTTAATGTTTTTGGTATGTTTTTAGGCATACGAGTTACGTATAATTATCATCTCTCAAATATAGTATACTCCTTCCGTCCCATAATAAGTGTTCGCTATCAGTTTTTAAAATAATTTTCTTTTTCAACTTTGACCTTAAATATTTTTGTTTGTATTATAAAATTAATGATTATATTTATATCAATGAAAAATAGATTTAAAATTCAATCCATCCATATATCTTACATCAAATATAATACAGCACAAAAAAGTAAAATGAAAGTTAAAGTTACGAAAAAAAGACCTAAAAACCTGACTATGAACGCTTAATATGGGACGCAAGGAACAAATAACAAACTTTTTTAAATTACAAATATATTTTGAATATTAAATATTTTCCTCCAATCTTTACTAATATATAAATTATTTCAACTTTTTATTTAAATATTGAATTTTTAAGTAAAGTAAAAAAATACTAATTTATCATATAATGAGTTTAATCAATAAATTCAAAATTTAAATTGATCTTTATTTAAACCAATTTTTAATGTTTAACTAATAATAATCAATTAATATTTTAAGAGTTATTTTCAGTAAATTAATTAATAACATAACATATATCTCATAATACAAAAAGTGGAGTTTCAAACTAAAAATATTATATGCAATACATTAATAACTATTTATTATATCTTGAAGCTTATAGACATCAAATATTAGACTTACGGAATAATTAATTTAAATCAATTCAAAAATTTATACTATATTATAAAGCATTTCTCCAAAATCTTAATCTCTTAAATTTAAGGAATTGAAATTATTTATCTACTCTTCTAACCATAATTTAAAAAACCTTACAATTAATGTTAGACATTTAAAATGATATATATACTTAATTACCATAATAACAATAAATATTAACTATTTTGTCTAACAATAACTATTTTCAAGTTTTTTTTAAAATAATATTGATTTGCAAAGTATTATTTATTCATTTTGTTTTGTAAATGGCAATGGAGATTTTCATTTTGTATTATCTATACATTTTGTTTTATATTACTTTTTAAATATTTTTTTTTCTCAAATGATGTCGGTTTATTGGATTAAGTGTGCTTCGGATGACATACTATAGACTCCGGTCCCAATTAATAAGTATATACAATATTAGTTTCGATCTTTGATTTTTACTCGTGTGATTTTGATATCAGTTTTCATATAATGTTGGTACAATACGACTTATGGAACCCAATATTTTTACTATATTATAAAACATTTTCTAAAACTCTTAATCCCTTAAATTTTAAGTAATTAAAATTACTTATCTACCCTTTTTATACCTCTCACAATATATCATCATTTAAAACATCTTATTACAATTAATGTTAGTTAATAAAATTTCAATTGTATAAATCTAATAAAAAGGAAAGAAATAATAGTTTAACGCACTGTTCCCAAGTTTAATGAGGGGAGAAAAGAATAGAATGGAAAATAAAACAGTAGAAAGGAAGTATGGAGAAAAGAGGGGTTTTTTTTTATTTTTCGTGTTCCCAAGATGGAAAGAGTTGCAAAAAAAAGAAATGAACTTTTTTTATTGTGTTTTTCCGAGTCAGAAAGAAAGGAAAAGAAAATTATTATTTTACAATTATACCCTTTATTATATATCATTCAGGGTTGAGATCAAGAAAGACTATTAAAAAATTTGAGACCAAATAGCAATCACAACTCTTCATTTCAAAAACCCATCATAACTCTTTTTTTGTTTAAAAATTAATTATCTCATAAACGGTAAATGTATTAAACGAATAAATTGTACCATTAAAACGAGCATTTTCTCCCCTTTCTATAGAACACCCACTCGATATACTTTTGACGAAATTTATTTTCGTATTTTTTTACGAGTTTTGAAATTTTATAGTACAAATCACTGTTTTATCATATGTGATATCAGTAGTTTGACATATTATTTTTTTTTCTTTTTGATTTAAGTTGAATGTATGTAATATAACAAATCTATGTTTCGAAACTCGTATTTAGTGTTCAAATCATATGTGATATTGTCTTACGAATTTCAACATTTGGCCATAAACGAAAAAATAAAAGTCGTCAAAATTCGAACTTTTTTCTGGGTCTATATAGGTTATACATTGTATAACATTGTTGTGTATTAAAATTCATATTTAGAGTTAAAATCATGTGTGTTATTGTCTTTTAAGTTTTAAAATTTTTACATACATAATATCATATATGATTTATACTTATATCATATATGATTTACAGTAATATCATATATGATATTGTATTATCATATATGATTTTAGTATATATCACATATGATTTATATTCATATCATATATGATTTACACTAATATCACATATGATATAGTATTATCATATGTGATTTTAGTATATATCACATATGATTTATATTCATATCATATATGATTTACAGTAATATCACATATGATATAATATTATCATATGCGATTTTAATATATATCACATATGATTTATATTCATATCATATATGATTTACAGTAATATTACATATGATATAGTAGTATCATATGTGATTTTAGTATATCACATTTTATGTCAAAAAACGAGAAAAAATAAAACTAGTTAAAATTCGATTTTTTTTCTAAATTTATGTAGTTTATACATTTTATAGTAATTCTCTTTTATACAATTTTACGTAATGATGTAAATATCATATATGATATTATCGTTATAATTTCAATACCCATAAAAAAAAAAAAAAAAAAAAGTCGTCGAAAGTATATAACACCACTGCTCTAATTAAAGATAAAAGCGAGACGATCGCAACGGTATATTTTGTTTCGTCTAACGATTAACGGTTTGTGAGATAATTTAATTTAAAAAAATTAAAGAAAAATGAGTTTTGGTTTTAATCTTAGCCATTGGATTAAAATGGATGAAGTGCCAAGATGAGGTCTTTTGGTCTCAATAAAATTATAGGTCTTAATTGATCTTTTCTCATATCATTTAAATAAAACATAAAATACAAGTATTAAGTGGCGGAGACTTTATATTCGAGCTTTATATTTGAGATGAAGATTTTATAATAAAAGAGAGTTAGATTACGGTTCAATTTGTTAGAGATATATTCGAAAAATTATAGCCCATAGTATAATTTATATTTATATAATAATAAACAATTTATAAAATAATAATAAAAATAAATAACTTATTTTAAAAACAAGAACTTGAATGTTTATTAAACCACCTCTGGTGTGCAGACGACTATTTTAATAATGTTTAATATTATAAAAACAAGGAAACAATGAAAGAAAGAAAAGAATGGTGAATACAAAAGTAGAAATAATACCACGATTATATATTAAGCAAATCATATAAATGTTAAAATAATCAAGAAAATTAGCTCTTGAAATTCCAAAAGAGTCCAATAACGTGTTTTGTTTATAATAGTGTTTATCATGTTGAGGGTAATTTGGGGAAAGAAATATTTTACCCATGTTTTGGATTTGATTTCTATTCAAATCTTCTCAATTTGGTGAGGAAGTTTAGGAGAGAAAATAGGTAATATATTTATTTCCATTTCGATTCTCTTCTCTCCCTTCAAAAACTGTGGAGCACGATTTTTATTTTTTAATCTATCAATTTCTTTTCTTTTCTTTAAAAAAAAAAACTCGGGAACAGAGCGTAAGGCTTTAAACATCAAGACTAACATGTATTTAATTATCAAAATAATAATAACTAAGAATTCTAATAATTGTTAGTAATTTTCTTTCATATAATCGAACTATTTTTATGTTTTGTTAATAAGTATATTGATATATTAATTAAGGAATTTATGATTTGAAACTAAAACTCTTATATGAGTCTATGCCATAGATAACGAGATTTATTTTTAAAGAAAGTGAGACAAATGTTTGGGTCAAATTCATAAAAAAGTTTGATTACAAACTCTACAAAAATCAATAAAGCTTGTTAGAGTATGAGTTGAAATATGCTCAACTTGAAAATGATACCTAAGTTTTTTTTGTTTCTTTTTAACTTTTTATAATAATAATATAATTTAAATACAATTTTAATTAATAATTTTGAAGATTTTGGTTTAATTGTGAAAATATCATTTCTTGTGAATGAGTGTTTCTTAATTATTTTTACACTTTTTTTCTTGCAGGCAATTGATGTCTTCCGAAAATTGTAATGTTGAAGTAACTTATATTTCTACAAATTGAAAAAATCTTTCAACATGATAGTTTGTGAGTAGCTTGACAAAATTGTATATGTATTTCAATGTCAAGTTGTTGATTTCCCTTTTAAAGCTATTGATCTAACCGTAAAGGTTCATATATTCACTATGTTCTGTAAATGTCAACGTGGATATGCACTCGCAACTTATAGGTAGGAACTAGAACAATTCAAGTTGAAAACAAATATTTTGTTCTTTTTAAAAGACTCACACAAGTTCGATGGATTGACCCAAACACCTTTTATCCCTTATTATTTACAATTTATTTGTCAAATAATTAATTTATTTAACCCGTTTGATAAAATGACCTGAAAATTAGACTTTTGTTATATTCGCAAATGAGCTTAATCCTCAAATAAGTCGAATTACCAAAATGGGTTGAATGATCCGAACGGAAAATATTTTTCGGGGGTGTTTGCTTCATGAAATCTAGAAAAGATTGAGTGAATTTGAATTGAGTTCCTTTTCTATAACATGTTTGTTTGAAGTTTAGACGAAATTTAAATCCATTGGAATCTAAATTTTCCTTACTTACAAATTTGAGATTCCTTAGGGTAGTGGAGAAGAATTGAGAAAATCGATCATACGACATAATAATTAATATCATAACATTCTTTTTATATTGTCCGAAGGGCCGAACTTTAAACTATTACACTCCACATATATGTAACGAGACAAATGATAAACTACCATAAATCATTACCCCACTATAAGTTGTTGAATATGATTTTTTTCATCTGCTGCACCGCGCGGGTACTATACTAGTATAACTAAATATTTCTAATATTTGAAATAAAAAGAGTAGAAAATATAAGAAAAATGAGAAAATAAAATATCAGATAATTTTAAAAACTTTTTATGGAAATTTTAGATGTTTAATTTTTCTATAAAACTAAAGAATTAATCAAATAATGTGTTAAAAAATTAAAAGAATTGATTACCGTTAGCAAGCGACTATTGACTTTGTGACCTTTTAACTAATGATTTGGCATGACACTCAAGACAGAGGACAACAATAATTTATATAAATAAGAACTACAAATTCTCGATACGTTAAACTTAAGAAAAATATAAAATGGTTAAACCATGCAACTAAAAACCTAAAAACGAAACTGAGTTGTCAAATGGACTTAATAAGTCAAATGACCTTAAACAAGGTTAGTTTTCTGTACGAACCAAACAAGAATTATTTATTATTATGTCTAAAGAATAGAACGTGGAACTATTATAAAAAATAATACGTAACTATTTTTAGAGTCTGGATAACTCAAGTAGAAACTAAAAACTATCACATGTAGGCACTTCATGTTTATTAGGGTAATTAAGAGGGAAAAGAAATTGAGAAACGAATAACATTTAATTTGTTTTATAAACCAAATGGTCAAACCATAAAAACTTACTACATAATCATTTCTTAGGTCCGAATGACCGAACAAAGAACTATTATATCGAACAAATATATTAATCATTGAATGAGAAACTATCATCAATGTTTTTAAATAAAATTTAATCGAACAATAACTTTTTATCGTCGCTGCATCGCGCGGGAACTAAAGTTGTTTATTTTAATTCTTAAACAATCGAATAAATAAAAATTAATAATTAAATATTTAAAAACCGGATAGAAACAAAACATGACATCTTTCAAAACAAAAATTTTTTCTATCAAAGTCCAAAACTAAGTCACACATAATTTACAATACCTTTAACACATAACAATGCCTAGTCTTGGACATAATAAATTTTCACATTCGTAGATTTGATATAAAAAAAAATGGAGGATATCACATTAATATATAAAAAAACATTTTCTCTTTGAAAACTCTTTTTTGGAAAACATTTATAGTGGGTTTGAAGGTGAATTATGATAAAAACTATTCCCTAATAAAAAAAAATGTGAAGGGTATTATATGGGTAGTCCCTATGGTTTGGTAAAATTTCACCGCTTATCCGTATTATTTTTTTATTACATGGGTAATCCCTAAATATTTAGTTTATTAACCCAATCGTCCATATAATGGATGTGCCGTTAAGTATTCTGTTAAGTTTGACTAATGTTAATTGGATATAAGGGTAATTTTGTTATTTTAACTTTATCAATTATTTTAATTTATTTAATTATGTCATCTATCCATCTATGTTTGTCTTTATCTTCATGTACCCCATCTTTCTTTTCCAAATAACCATGTCTTACCCACTCTCTCTCTCTCATCAACATCATTACCGGGTGATGCTAGTTACACGTAGAGAGTAACACCAATTGTTGTCAAAACAATGTAAAACTTGTCAATCACATCACTAGGATAATTTTTTTTTTATTATTCTTTCTTTTTCTTTTTTCCTTAAAGAGTAATATATAAATATTTTTTTTACCTTGCATTATATTAATGTGTTTTTTTTCATGAGAAAATCACAAAAATAATCACCTCAAAATTCAAAAATATCAAAATAATCATCTGATTCGCGCCATTTTTCTCGCGCCATTTTTTTCGTCGCGAGATTGAAAATAATATAAATGATTGGTCATAAATTGACCACGTCCTCGCGACTTTTTTGGTCCTCGCGGCATTTTTCTCGCGCTAATTTATGACCAATCATTTATATTATTTTTCAATCTCGCGACGAAAAAAATGGGGCAAAAAAATGGCGCGAATCAGATGATTATTTTGGTATTTTTGAATTTTCAAGTGATTATTTTTGTGATTTTCTCTTTTTTCATTACATGTAATACAAAGTTTAGTAAAAGAATATATAAATTTAAAAGTTTATGTAAATTTAAATTTTTTGTTAAATATCAAGTCATGTATAAATATAAATATATAGTATAAAATTTCATTTAAAGGGGAGATCTAATGTTCAATTTAGAACGATTATATTTTTGGTTAATAATATTTACCGACTTAAAATAAATTATATACCAAGAAAAAAAATATGTATATGATTGATGAAGCAAATTTAGCCATTTGTATAATTGTTCCCACCTTTCTATATAGTTACTTTAGATGTTGTCGATTAGCCTTATATTTTTAACACTCATATTATTAAGCAATGACAACTAAAAAGCAAGACAACATTAACAATTAGTTGTAATATTTTTCTTTTATGTGCTTTTTTGATTAATAAACTTAAAGATTTTCTTATATTAATGTACTATGTTGTAATTGTAATTGTAATTGAGACTCTATTTTTAATTTAAATAGTAATTTTGAACCGTGTAATGCAAAGATTTTGTTTTTTATTTTATTTTTACAGTATATTAAATTTGTTCCTTTAGTTTAAAAATTATTTATTATCCAAATATCTCATTATACTCTCTCTTATGTATATTAAGTGCTCAGGTTACAACGATACCAACTAAATTCCTATGCTAATTTGGAAACATTTTGAAATTATTTAGATCAAAGTGTGTTTGATTAGATGTGTCAAAAGGGTGGTCAGGTTTGGTAACGGGTTAGTAAAACATGGGTAATTTTTTTAAGCTCGGTGTAACGATAGTTTAAGTCTAAATGATGTATATATTAAGGTTTGGGATAGAAAATATACTTATTACAAAACTTGAAAAATTAATATTGTTTAGAGTAAAAAACCCTTTATATGTCCAACTGATAAGTACTAATCGATATTTTAAATCAAATTTATAATAGTTTTAGATTTTCATGTTAACTATACTAATATAAAACTTTAAATTAATCTTTACTATTATATAAAGAGTCTCCTCCACCATCTTAATATCTTAAATTTTAAGTAATTGAAATTACCTTACTACCCTTAATCTATATTTATTATTATTTAAGTCTAACAACACTCTATTTCCTAATTAATTTTAAAAAAATTAGCATCTAACAAATTAACTTATAATTCCTATATAATTAAAAAAAAAAATTAAAATACTTTCTATTTAATTTAAAAACTTTCAAAATTATAAATTTTATTTTATAACCCCATAAACTTAAAATAATTAAAATATTATGCATTTTTTCCTACTAAAATACGTATACTAAATCTACACTATAATATAATCTATTTCTACTATATTATAAAACATTTCCTACATAGTCTTAATTCTCTAAAACCTTAGTAATTGAAATTACTTAAGTATCGTTTTTATATCTCTCACCACATATCATTATTCAAAATAACTTATAATTAAATAATGTTGGTTAATAAAGTTTTAGCCTTGTAGAGTAAATGAACGGAAAGATACTTTAAACATGTAGACTTAGAAGTGTTTATTTACCATAATAACAATAACCAATTTCGTTTATATTGATTAAAGAATTTATGATTGGAAACCAAAACTGACATGTAAGTCCATACCGTAATTAACGGTATTTATTTGTTAACAAATGGGTCAAATTCATAAAAAAGTTCGATTACAAACCATGCAAAAATTGATGGAGAATAGGAAGTCGAAAGAGTTCATCTTAAAAATGATTCCTAAGTTTGTTTTGTAATTTGTTTGATGGACAATGGGAAGTCGGGTCAACACATACACACTTATGTCACACATGTTGGTCCTAATCTTTACTATTATATAAAGAGTCTCCTCCACCATCTTAATATCTTAAATTTTAAGTAATTGAAATTACCTTACTACCCTTAATCTATATTTATTATTATTTAAGTCTAACAACACTCTATTTCCTAATTAATTTTAAAAAAATTAGCATCTAACAAATTAACTTATAATTCCTATATAATTAAAAAAAAAATTAAAATACTTTCTATTTAATTTAAAAACTTTCAAAATTATAAATTTTATTTTATAACCCCATAAACTTAAAATAATTAAAATATTATGCATTTTTTTCTACTAAAATACGTATACTAAATCTACACTATAATATAATCTATTTCTACTATATTATAAAACATTTCCTACATAGTCTTAATTCTCTAAAACCTTAGTAATTGAAATTACTTAAGTATCGTTTTTATATCTCTCACCACATATCATTATTCAAAATAACTTATAATTAAATAATGTTGGTTAATAAAGTTTTAGCCTTGTAGAGTAAATGAACGGAAAGATACTTTAAACATGTAGACTTAGAAGTGTTTATTTACCATAATAACAATAACCAATTTCGTTTATATTGATTAAAGAATTTATGATTGGAAACCAAAACTGACATGTAAGTCCATACCGTAATTAACGGTATTTATTTGTTAACAAATGGGTCAAATTCATAAAAAAGTTCGATTACAAACCATGCAAAAATTGATGGAGAATAGGAAGTCGAAAGAGTTCATCTTAAAAATGATTCCTAAGTTTGTTTTGTAATTTGTTTGATGGACAATGGGAAGTCGGGTCAACACATACACACTTATGTCACACATGTTGGTCCTAATTGAACTTAATGAGTTTCATATGCTAAAAATGTTTATTTGTTTATGTTTAAGTGTATGGCTGAAAATAATAACTGAACTATCTGAGATCAGTCCTTAAAAAAGGTTTGGTATCCTCGCAAGAAGAAACCATCATTATGGATATAAATGCTCAAATAGGTATTTACTCATTTTCTTTAAAAAATATGAGACCATTTTATACTATCTTTATCTTTTAAAAGCTCTTACTTATAGGTAGGTTTATTTGTCATTACAATATTATGTTTTAGATGGTCAACAATTGCAAGAAGCTTACCAAGAAGAACCGATAACGAGATATAAAAGTATTAGAGAACTCAATTCAAGAAAAAAAAAAGTGTAAAGTGAGTTTGAACCAATCAAGAAATAGAAAAAACGTCTATTCATGGGCAAATGTTTTAACAAATACAAGGACAACAAGAATTGCAACAAACTACTATCTTTTAAAAGTTCGTATCTTCACGTTTTACATTATGATTGGAGTTTAAATACATTTCATGTTTTTATCGTTTTGCGTATTTAATTTCCGTAGTTAAATATTCGCAATATAATTATATCAAATATAGTTTATTATCTCCGCTACACCGTGCGGGTACTATACTAGTTGAACTTAATGAGTTTCATATGCTAAAAATGTTTATTTGTTTATGTTTAAGTGTATGGCTGAAAATAATAACTGAACTATCTGAGATCAGTCCTTAAAAAAGGTTTGGTATCCTCGCAAGAAGAAACCATCATTATGGATATAAATGCTCAAATAGGTATTTACTCATTTTCTTTAAAAAATATGAGACCATTTTATACTATCTTTATCTTTTAAAAGCTCTTACTTATAGGTAGGTTTATTTGTCATTACAATATTATGTTTTAGATGGTCAACAATTGCAAGAAGCTTACCAAGAAGAACCGATAACGAGATATAAAAGTATTAGAGAACTCAATTCAAGAAAAAAAAAAGTGTAAAGTGAGTTTGAACCAATCAAGAAATAGAAAAAACGTCTATTCATGGGCAAATGTTTTAACAAATACAAGGACAACAAGAATTGCAACAAACTACTATCTTTTAAAAGTTCGTATCTTCACGTTTTACATTATGATTGGAGTTTAAATACATTTCATGTTTTTATCGTTTTGCGTATTTAATTTCCGTAGTTAAATATTCGTAATATAATTATATCAAATATAGTTTATTATCTCCGCTACACCGTGCGGGTACTATACTAGTATTCATTAAGTATACATTTATCATACAATTTTTAAAATAATATTAATTAAAAGTTCTATTCAATATATTTTAAATAGAAATGGAAAGCTATTAAATAAATAATAAAATATAGTGGTGATTTGATAGAAGCCAGGGACATAATTATACTCTTATTAAATCTCCTCATTGCATATGATTGTGTGTCATATATTATTTGTTTATTTCATTGGGTTGAGCTGGGGTTTGGAGGCTCAGTATTTTTTTTTTTTTTTGGGCTTGGCAGCTGGATTTTGTTGCGCTTGATTCTGTTACTTGCTTCGTTATATACCGTTTCGCCACCTGTCATATTTTTTTTCCTCGCTGTCTTCTTCTCACACACACACACAACATATTCATTCTTGTATAATTAATCAATCGATTCTGTAAAAAAGGGGTTTATTCATTCAATTTGAATAATTTCAATAGTTTGAATAATTGAAATAATTGTTGATCGTTGATCGATGGAGGTTGGAGTGGATAATAACTGGGTGATGGAAAATCCGGCGGTGGAGGGCGAAGGGGTATCATCGCCACCTTCTTTGCCACCGAGGCTTCGCCGGAGACTCGCCGAAACAAAAACATATCTGTCTACTGCTCAACATATTCAAGCTAAACTTCAAAACGCACATCTTCGTAGACAGGTATTCATCTTTCTATTTCTCGGTAGTTTTTTTTTAAATTATAGAAATTTAGCTAAAAAAACAGGTAAAACGGGTGAAATATATAACCTTCTAAGTTACTTTGTTCAAAATAATCAACTTATTATTGTAATAAAGTAGTTTTTATAATCATGTTTAACACGTAAATTGTATAATTTCTGAAAAAAGGTTTGGACTAAAGTCGGATCATAACGCGGCTGCTGATGGGTATGCGTCCGAAGATTTTGTTGCCGGGTCGTCTTCTAGTCGCGAAAGGAAAAAAGGTTAATTTTAATTAATCGTTTTTACAATTTTTTTTTTTTTAATTGTGATAATAAAAATGTTTTTGAATTATGTGAAATTAGCATGCAATGATTATGAACTTTTGTATGGACACTTATGATAAGATTTTGCATATGATTGTGTGCCATATATTATTTGTTTATTTCATTGGGTTGAGCTGGGGTTTGGGGGCTCAGTATTTTTTTTTTTTTTGGGCTTGGGAGCTGGATTTTGTTGCGCTTGATTCTGTTACTTGCTTCGTTATATACCGTTTCGCCACCTGTCATATTTTTTTTCCTCGCTGTCTTCTTCTCACACACACACACAACATATTCATTCTTGTATAATTAATCAATCGATTCTGTAAAAAAGGGGTTTATTCATTCAATTTGAATAATTTCAATAGTTTGAATAATTGAAATAATTGTTGATCGTTGATCGATGGAGGTTGGAGTGGATAATAACTGGGTGATGGAAAATCCGGCGGTGGAGGGCGAAGGGGTATCATCGCCACCTTCTTTGCCACCGAGGCTTCGCCGGAGACTCGCCGAAACAAAAACATATCCGTCTACTGCTCAACATATTCAAGCTAAACTTCAAAACGCACATCTTCGTAGACAGGTATTCATCTTTCTATTTCTCGGTAGTTTTTTTTTAAATTATAGAAATTTAGCTAAAAAAACAGGTAAAACGGGTGAAATATATAACCTTCTAAGTTACTTTGTTCAAAATAATCAACTTATTATTGTAATAAAGTAGTTTTTATAATCATGTTTAACACGCAAATTGTATAATTTCTGAAAAAAGGTTTGGACTAAAGTCGGATCATAACGCGGCTGCTGATGGGTATGCGTCCGAAGATTTTGTTGTCGGGTCGTCTTCTAGCCGCGAAAGGAAAAAAGGTTAATTTTAATTAATCGTTTTTACAATTTTTTTTTTATTTTTAATTGTGATAATAAAAATGTTTTTGAATTATGTGAAATTAGCATGCAATGATTATGAACTTTTGTATGGACACTTATGATAAGATTTACATACTAGATTATACCGATTTAGTTTGCTAATGTTTGCATTTGTGAAACTTTTTTTTATTTACATTCTATTGCTTTTTTTTTTTATGAATCCAAACGGACATATCGAAATCATTTACTTGGTTTACGGGTTTTTGGGAATGTGTTTAGAAACAGATAATGCAGTTTAAAAAGCAATAATCAGTTTTGAATAAGCTACTTTCAAGCTGATAAATGTTAATAGGAATAGGTATGTCTAAACACTCAAATTAGTTTGAAAGCACTCGATAATCTATTTAACACCCTGAAATGTTTTTTTTTTCTATTTCTTTTCTAATAAAACGAGATGTGGGTATTTGGTTTGCAGGTGTTCCATGGACAGAGGAAGAACATAGGATGTTTCTCTTAGGTTTGCAGATTGTCAACGTACTGTTATGTTGAAATCCAAATTTAGTCATTTGAGTTTGCATTTTACGGTTTTAGTTAAAATAATCTCTAAAGTAACTACCATGTTTTGCTGTTTCAGCAAATTTAACGATATATATGATGAAGATTTTTCGTTAAAACATTGGAAAATGATGTACGGGTGGTGAACACCATACCTGGATATTTAATGGAACGGTTTGACCGCAAGAAGTTGGAAGTAACGGTCTTATGGGCTCTCAAGAGCTCGGAATTCAGATGCTTAAAAGTTTATTTGAGGTTCATGATATGTCAAGAAATGAGGTTCGTATAAAGTAATAAACCATATATGAATAATAGCAGCTATTCATGTCATATCTTCATCTGCAACTTTATATGTTAAATCTCTTATTTGCAGATAATTGAGCAATGTAAATTCCGAATACTCTCTCTTAAGCCTGAACAAAGTTTAGCTGTCATAAGTTATCAATAAGACTCTCGTATTAATTTAAGCAAGGGTTTGCATATTTGAAGTGTATATGATTTTGACTGTTTAGACTTGAGTGCTTATTTCAAGCATTTTTTTAAGCTAACTATGGTGTGCTTATTGATACCTCTTTTTTCTTTGTTAGATTACTCGGTAACCTGGTGCCAAGTTACGCATATCCGATGTTAGAATATGTTTCACATTTGAAGGAATTACTAGATTATTTTGGTTTTATGCAAAGCAAAGTTGCTTCGAATTTGATTAACGCTATACTGCCACTTATCAAGCTCAGTCACAGCCTTCAGGTTGCGTCAATTCAGCAGAATAACAATTTAGACTAAATTTTATAAATTAATCTATTATGGGATGATAAAACTTCACACGACAAATTCTTCATTAAAACGGTATGTAATTTGTTTTCTCTATAAATGACTCATTTTGAGCCAGTACATGTGCTCAGCAGAAAATCACCTAAAACGGTATATGAACACTAAAGGACATATACAGGTACATTTTAAAGTTTAAACTTAATATCAAACGGTTTTGGGTGTAGGAAGGAGTGACGCAAACTCATGATGAAGAAACTCGGAAGTTTTTCAAACACACATCTGTCCATTGTGTATTAGCACCTCGATATGCAAGCAATAAGCTTAGCATATTCAAACAACAGGCATGCTTCTATTTAGGTTTATTATAACCGCCCTTTTAAGTTCATAATTTGTAAATTTTGTTCATTATATTCATAAATTGTAGGTTGTTGGAACACTATACACTCATAATCAAAAATGTGTTATCGTGGATACTGCAGCCCACGGAAGTTACAGGAAGATAACTGCATTTCTTGGAGGTCTCGGCCTCTGCAATGGAAGCTACGACACACCAGAACATCGTCTGTTTCGTGATCGTGGCACTGTATTTAAAGACGATTATCATAATGCAACTTTTTCTGTAAGTTTATTATCTACTATTAATCATAAGGATAAATAAAATATAACTCCGTATTATTTAAATGTTGATATTCCTTTTTGAGACCGTATTATGTCTATGATAGTCACGTATAAAATATCCAAGACAACCATGGCATGATTTACATTGCAAGATTGATGGTCCTGCTGCACATGACGTGCTTAAAAACTTTGAACAAAGATGGAAGAAAGCTACAAAATGGTCTCGAGTTGGTCAACGAGTCAAAAAGATATCCCCATGGCATGACGATTCGTTATTTAAAATTGAACGGATTCCATGGATACTCTGCCCTTCATCTCGGGTTCCATATGATGATCCATCATTGTGGGTTACAAAGGAGGAAGATAATGATAGATGGCATGTTCAGGTTTGAATTTTAACCATGGTTGTTTTTTATTAGAGGTGGTAAAATGGATGGGTTAGATAACGGGTCAAAAAAGTTCTATTTTTTGGCAACCTTACGTTATTACAATGAAAATCTATTTTTTGCAACAACAAAAAAATGATTGAGAAGACTGTAAGTATGGATTAATATGTTTGATCCGTTTCCCTTTAGGTTTATTTTTTTCAACAACAAAAAAATGATTGAGAAGACTGTAAGCAGTGACAAAGATCACGGAAAACTTATGGAGCACACACCAGGACCAGAAATATCGTAAAAGCACCAATGAAAGAGTCACATGCGTCTACCTCAACACGACGACACACGCACAAAAACGAACCCGTGCATCGCACGGGAAACCCTCTAGTTACTTATTAATATTCAAACAGTTAAAGCAGTTTTATCCGTCAAGTTAGAAAATTCCTCTATTTCCACCTACTTTCTTTCTCTCTCATCAACATCACCATCAGAAATGATACACTTATTAACGGTTTAGAAAAAAGAATTTTATAAAATGATGTGTAATCTTATTAAAACCAATCATCTCTTCTTTCATTTTCATCCATTTATATCATTACATGTCATTTTGTGTAACTTCTTCTTATAAATCTTTTGTAAGTATATCATTTCTCTGATTAAAATCACCATGAACACACTCCTTTGTTTCTTAGAATAATAAATCACTCTCCACCGCTTATTTTCATAACAAATAAATTTGATATAACAAATTTATAAATTCAAAAATAAAAATCAAAACAAAAATAAAAATTGTTCTTTTTTTTAGTTTCTGGAATTCCAATTTTCCATTTTCTTTACCACGATCAATCAATTCAATCCACTCGTAACGTTCCCCAATCAATTAATTTCACTATTCTCTTCACAGTTCCACCGATTTCGTCAATTCATAACCCTATCCTTAACCTAACAATAATTCTAATTTTTTTTTCGGAAACACAAAATCTATATCCACTCGCTGGAACACCATTCACCGGCGCCTTACTCGCCAGAAAACCACTAATTGACGGTTTCATCGTCGGAAAAACCCTCACCTCCGAGCACCTCTCTCTCTCTCTCTCTCTCTTTATATATATATATATATATATATATATATATATATATATATATATATATATATATATATATATATATATATATATATATATATATATATATATATATATATATATATATAGGGTGAGGTTCAATAGGGATCTCCAATTTTCTAGAGATCTAGGGATCCACTTATTAGCCACTCATTTTCCCCTTAATAACTTTTTTTTTTCTTTTTTTGCTATGTTTTACTTAACTTTTTTTTTTTTTTTTCAAAATCACATGTGATTTTTTTTGTAAAAAATTGAAATCACATGTGATTTTCAAAAACCAAAATTTATAAATTTTAAAATCACACGTGAATTTTTTTTTTGTCGAAAATCACATGTGATTTTATACGCAAAATAGTTTGTAAGTTAAAAATCATATGTGATTTTGGTAAAAAATAATCATTAATTTTTAAAATAAAACGTGATTTTACCCAAAAAAGATGTGTCGATTGAAAATCACATGTGATTTTTAAAAGTAAGGTTGAAAATCAAAGGTGATTTTCGAAAAAAAAAAAAAAAAAAAAAAAAAAAAAAAAAAAAAAAAAGGAAAAAGAAAAAAGAAAAAAAAAATTTGAAAAAAAAAAAATTTTGAAAAAAAAAAAAAAAACAAAGATATAAGCAAAAATAAGTGGCTAGAAAGTGGATCCCTAGATCTCTAGAAAAATAGAGATCTCTTTTGAACCTCAATCTATATATATAACCTCTCATTTGTCCCTCTTTTGTTATTATTTTAGCCCTAATTTTTGAATTCACAATCAAATCACAGTCACACACACACAAATCATCTCTCATTTCTCCAAGCCACCAACAATGGCGAAAATATAAAATATTAAAGTGCCTTATAAGAACAACTATCAGCATTCACAATCTCATTGACATTCTCTTTTCTCGCGACAATCGTGATACAACCCGTCACTAGCAATATGATACAACCCGTGATACACAAATCATCTCTCATTTCTCTTGATACGTCACCAAATTAGCAAACACTTCAGTTGCAATATGATACAACCCGTCACTCGCGACAACCGTGTAATTCGGTCTACGGTTTGAGAGACCTGTTCCGTTACGGCAGAAAGATTGGAATGGGATTTTAATAATTTGGGAAGATGGGAATGGGATTTTAATGATTTGGGAAGATGGGAAGGATTGGTTGTGTGGGGTGGTGATTTGGAGGTTGTTTACGGAGAGAAGTGATCGGAGGTTTTTGATTTGGAAGAGGGTTTGGATTGTGGAATGAGATGTTGTGTAAGTTGCAAGTAGTAGTTGTTGTTGTTCAACGGAAACCTTGTGAAGATGTTGAGTGAATTGAGAAGAAGAAACAGGTGAGGAGAATTAAGGTTTGGAAGACATGAAAATCCATGTTTGTGTGTTTGTGTTTGTGGAAATCGGGGGTTTTGAAGGGGTGTGTATTAATGGTGGATTGGAGAAATGAGAGACGATTTTTGTGTTTGTGTTTGTGTTTGTGATTTGTGAATTGAACAATTAGGGCTAAAATAAGAACAAAAGAGGGATAAATGAGAGGTTAATTACTCGTTTACCCTCACCTGTCTATCGTGTGTGTGTGTGGGGGGGGGGGGGGGGTGTTACGGCACAAATCAAACGAAAGTGGACTAAAGGACGACAGATAATAAAATCAAAAAACAAAAAGACATTTTGTGCTAAAAAAGGACGAAATGTGAAAAAATGACTAACCACAAGGACGACTAGTGACATTCGTTCTTAATAAAATCTAACTAAAACCGATAACAAATTATATACAAAATGCAAAAACATGTTTCCCTAAATAAAAACAATCAATACATTACCTCTATAAACCCTCATAGAGACCTTCGTCATTTTCTTTTCTTTTCGAAAGATGAAGGCAAATACAAGTTATGGTAGAGGGGATATTATAATAAAAAAAAATACAATAAAGAAGATAATTCTTGAAGTGCATATTTGTCATAATCTCCTTCGACTCTTATATTTTTCTTTTTTAGTTTTCAATATCATTTTATAGGTTTGGTTCTATATGTATTCCTCTAGTTTACCGAAATAAGGATATATACTTTCTTAGAAGTTTTGGTTTGATTTGTTTTACAATATGAAATTTGACTTGTACTACTTATATTGTAATATTTTAGAGACTTCAAATGATATATTATAATTGTAATTAACTATGATTTAAGGCATGATACTTGATATCTCAATGAGTTTATACATGAATTTATTCTTCTTCTATTCAAATCCCGTCTTTCCCTATGGAATCGCGCCAGGGTCGGGTTCGGGTCGGGCTGGGGCTCCAGATTTTACAGTGCAGAAACGGGTTGGTTTTTTTTTCGGATCTGGTTCGGATCGGTCTTGCTGCACGTGGCCTGCTTCTTGACGCGTGTTTGCTCCGTGTCGTCTTTTCTCTACCCCCATCCCTCTGTTTCCCGTCTCTCTCTTTTATATTCTTTCTCTCTTTCTTCAAGGTGAAACCCTCTCTCGAAACCCTAACCTCTTTCTCCAAGTTGAAACCCTAATTGCATGTCGAAATCGCCGGCTGGTATTCCGATGGATTGCCTATCGAAGTCGCCGGCTGGTGTCGGTACGTCTTCTTTTTATCTTGATTTCATTTTAGGCGTATGAGGTAATTGTTGTTTTTGTTTTTTTTTAATTACTTTGTAGATACGATGTTTTCTGTCGGACTCCTACATCTGCATGTCCAAATCGCCGGGCCGGGTTCGTCTTCTACTTATTTTGATTTCTAGGTTTTTGTTCTGGAATAGTCTTCCATCAATAATGGTTGTTATGTTTTTTTAAATCTTTTACTAGATGCGAAGTCTGATTGCATTTCTGGCGGACTGTCTTTCTCCGACGTATTTTTGGTCGGAATAGTTGTGGTTGCTTTAGAGTGGATGACGTCAAACATTTTCTCGACTCTAACAACAGGTGTGGAGGCTTTGATGTTCCTTCGGAGGTATAGAAACATCGTTTCGGGTTTTCGTGTTTTATTTCATTTATTTCGAACTTAAATTACAGAGTTTTTGTTGTTTATGTATATGCATGTTGATTATTGATGTTGTTTTGTTATGCGTGTTGATTATTGATGTTGTCTGTTTTTGGTGTTGCGTTTTGGTGGTAGAATAGTAAGGAAGAGAAAGTGATGAATCTGCTTCCCAAAAATTGCGAAAAGGCAGGTGAGAATATTAATAATTCAAATTCGTGTTGTTGAATCTGTTAATGTCTTGAACAATTGGATTGACATTTCATTGGTTTCTTATGATTTTGAAAATCAGCAAAACAGGAAGTCCTCATTTGTTGTTAGATTCGAGAGGATCTTTGATTTCGTTCGCTTTGAATTTCCCGCAATACGGGTTCCCATGGCTAGATGTGGCTTGTCTACCAAAGGGCAAAAAGGCCAGCTGCTGACCAATCGCCTCCGATTCGAGGTCTCTAATGTTAATGGACACTTTTTTTGCTATAGCGTATATTCTTCCTTTTCGTTTTGGCAATGTGTTTTTTCTTGAAAAGCTGTTGATTATTTTGGGTGTTTAGTGATACTTTCTTTGTGATGAATTTCAGGGTTTACTAAAGGACTGTGTTCGTGGCAGAAAAAGTGACTGCGGGATCAATAAAGTCAGCAGAATGTCAAAAACATATATGCTACTAGCATGTGGTATAATAAATAAGGATGGTAATTAATTTGTTTTCCATTATATGCGTAAATTGTTCTGTCTGTAATTGTTTTTAAATAACATAATTATCCGAAAACAAAATATGAAAAGGTAGAACAGAAAACAGACAAAAATTGGAGGATTGAGAAAGATGAATTATCAGTTTGAGCTGAAAATTGGGGTTTCTGGAAAGAGGTTTTTCGATTTGAATGTTAGGGTTTTGGGTTGGAAAAACTTGGGTACAGAGTTGTTGACTCAGCAGCAAAAAATTGTCTTCGGGTTTCCGTCCTCCTGCGGGCTGTGGTGTGTCTTTCACACTATGCAGCAGCACGAATATGACGAGACAATTTTTTTTGCTGTTGTTTCATTGATTCTGTGCCCAGGTTTTCCAAACTCAAAACCTTTCAAATCCAAAAATCTCTTTTCAGAAACCCTAATTTTCGGCTCAACCTGGTAATTGATCTTTTTCAGTTCTTCGATTTTGGTTTGTTTTGTCATCTTCGTTTTTATGTTTTCTTTTTAGACAATTGTGTCAGTTAAAGCTGAGCATCTCGCTCGAGTTAGAGAAAAAAGTGAAAGCTGCTACGAACGAGGTACACGAACCACGTATGTCATAGGGTGCGGTGTACTCTATGGCTTCGGAGGTTGCTGTTACTCCTTTCGACCATCCTTCACTTTTTTCTTTAACCTGAGCAAGATGCTCAGCTTTAACTGAACAATGTGCATAAACGGTCTACTTATATCTTTTTATATAAACTAATTAATAGAGTTTAAAGTGATATGAATTGCTTGGAGAAAGTGGGAAATTCCAAATTTAAACTCTTTACTGACGTGTTGATGAGGTCATTTGAGCTTCGTTGAAACGAATATCAGTAGCTACCGAAACTCGTGGATGGGATATAGCAGGCCAAACATTTGGATGAAAAGCCTCTCATCTATCTGTTTGACCTACAGTATTCTGCGAATACTTTACAGTTTCGACAGATATTGATTTTCCTTCCAACCTACCTCCCGTGACTTCACTAACATGTAAGGACGGAGTTTAAGTTTGGAATTTTCCATTTTCTCCTAGCACCTCATGTGGTTTTGAACAACGTTATTCACTGTAGTTTTTGGTAAGTAAGAAACAAAATTCAAAAAATTTAAAACGCTTGGGAAAAATGGAGATACCTGCTGACATCCTTATGGAGTAACTCGAGTTGGGTTGGCAGCCATCGAATGTGGGGAGTGGAATGCCGGAGGTCTGACACTTGGATAAAAGGTTTTTATCCAATTGTGGGACCTCCGGTATTCCATTCTCCACGTTCGATGACTGTCAACCTTACTTTATACGAGGTTCCGATAGGTCCATCAGCATGTGGGTATCAACTTTTTCTTTAGAAATTTCTATTTTCCACGGGCAATTCAAATGGTTATTTAATTCATTTGGACCTAATTTTTCAGTTGTAGATTTAGTGGATCATGTTGTTTAATTGTTAATACAGGTTTCTGTAATTTTAGGTTGTAATTCATTTGATGTTTATGAAGAGGCTATGATGATGAATTTCTTTAACACGTCTGATTGTATTCAAGCAGAGTTGAGATCATATGTATCTTGGCAGGGCAACTCGGATGGTTATGTCAGATGGCATTGCAACCGATAAGTAAGTTTGCAGTCATGGCAGATTGGTCCATTTTCTTTGGTTGTTAATAAATATGAGCCCCATAATCATTACATGGAAGTCGAACCCATTTGTCTACTCAAATTCCGTCTTTGCCTTTGGGGTCGGGTTGGGGTTCCGTATGGGGCAGGGTACTGCCGGGTTTTGGGTTTAATTCTTGGGTTTGGGTGTTTTTTAGCTTTTTTGAATGGAGGCTTTGATGATGAATTTCTTTAACACCTCTGAGTGAATACAGTTTAAGCAGAGTTGAGATAATTTGTATCTTGGCAGGGCAACTCGGATGGTTATGTCAAATTGCATTGCAACCGATAAGCAAGTTTGCAGCCATGGCAAATTAGTCCACTTTGTTTGATTGTTAACGAATATGAGCCTCATAATCATTTTGGTTTAGTTCCTGAAATTTTATGAAACTGGTCTTTTTATTATTCTAATCTTCCTTGCCGATCGAGTGAGTAAAAATATAGGATTTTTGTCTTCGTATTGATGTGGGGTAGTAGTTTTGGGCATGGTATTACTTGTTCTGTGGTTGTTGTCGGTCTCCACAACGTTGTTGTGTTTCTCAGATTCCGGTTTCTGTTGAATGATCTTTGCCTTAACATTTTGATTGTGGTGGTGTGCTTCCTGCTCGCGAGGAAAGAAAGAAGAGCGACAAGATTGAGTTCAGATTTGACTGTTTGCAGCATGGGAGCAGATTACCCAAAAAATACCTGGGAACAATTAAAAAAAAAAGAAAAGATATCTCGGTAACGAAAACTTAGTTATTGTCGTCACTGTGGTGCTCTTTTCATGTATGACGAGAGGGTTTTGCATTGTTCGACTCGCAGTAATGCTGCTGGATTCTGTCGTTTTATCTATATCATATTATTGTAACGGAACTATGGTTAACATATTCGAAGGAATTATTGAAATTTTATAGACATCATTTATAAGGTATTTAACTTTGGCATATTTAAACTGTTTACTATATATTATGAAAACGCAAATACATAATTCAAGGTAACAGCTTTCACAGATTAAACGAGCGAAAACGTAGCGAACCCAAAGAGCAAAGAAATTCAGCAACATACCGGACCTCGTGCAACGCACGAGAGTCCCATAGTTTAAATCATTTGTGATAGAATTTAAATAATAAATTATGGCAAAACATTTGGTTTTTATAATAAACTCAATAGATTAATGCTAGTCCATAAACTTAATGCATTGTTAGTT
This sequence comes from Senecio squalidus, assembly GCA_910822075.1. Classification (NCBI taxonomy): domain Eukaryota; kingdom Viridiplantae; phylum Streptophyta; class Magnoliopsida; order Asterales; family Asteraceae; genus Senecio; species Senecio squalidus. Next base: position 51,206,832 of record CAJVGC010000065.1, on the reverse strand, counting down.
ATTGCTCAAAGTTAAGAAATAAAATCAATGTTTTTAATAACTTATAGTAAAATTTAAATAATAATTAATGACAAAATCCTTTGTCCTATTATATTCTTAACCTTAATATATTGATGATATGATACTTATTACTAAAAACTGTAACATAAATCAATTTTTAAATTATTATAGATTTATGATAAAATTTCAAAAATAATTTATGCTAAATCTTTAATCTTTCATGATCTAAAACTTAATATATTTGAAGATATATTATTTATTACTAAATATTATAACATATTATGACAAAAACTTTAGTCTTTAATATTTTTAACCTTAAAATATTAATGATATGTTATTTATTAGTTATATTGATATTATAACCATTAAATTTTATCATTAATTCTTTTAAGAACTCGATATTAATACATTAATTTTTTTTTATGTATTTAATATTATAACCATTAAATTTTATCATTAATTATTTTAAGGACACAATTTTTATATATTATAGATATGAAAAGTTTAATTTCATTTAATATCTATAAACATATCTTTTGTATGTACATGTTAGAAAAACTTTTATAATAATTGTTACGGGTAGAATTTTAGCCTATCATCACTGATCATGACTAATATTGTTACCTTGCATATGATTCCGGATCTCACTGAGGTTCATGATCACAAGACTAAGATCTACTAACTCTTCTTATTATATTTTTGTATATCGTATCTTATTTTAGCAGGTATCAAGTCTACTTATATAACTGTTGGAGATAAGGTCTAAGTCATATGGAAAAGACTAATTTAAACGTAGAAGGAAGTAGTCTACAAATGATCACTTAACATGGAAGGTCCCAGATATCACGGCAATGTTGTTATTTACTTTTTTATATAATTAGGCAGTGATCGATATAGGAACATATACATATACACCAGGGAACACACTGAACTACCATAATACATACTCAAACACTTAGAATCGATCATTTGTGCTTACTATTTTATTACTTTACCCGTTTTCTAATAAAATCAACAAGGCAAGGGATAGTTTTCCCTTCGCGAGATTTTATATCGGCAATCCAAAAGGATTAAGGGTTTTCCTCGTATATCATCGTGTTCATTTACTATTTCAGCACTTATTTACTATTTTCTTGATACATCTTATAAAAATTTATCTGCTCACATATAAGATCATCACAACATCTCACCTCATTTAACTGATTTAATCACGACATTAAGCTTATTAATTTTTGGTCAAAATAATAATGCTTATCGGTCTATTTTCAATAATGCACTTTACAACTTTGCCACTCACTAACAAGAATGCCACTATTTACACTTTGTTGCTACTAACAACAATGCCACTATTTACACTTTGTTGCTTCTAGTGATGAGTGGTCGGAAAATAGACGGTGATGCTGGTGAAATGGGTGAGTGGGTTACTGGTTAAACCCAAAGAGATGACATATATCCTAAGAAAAGAGTGAAATTTTTTGATTAAATATTAATAATTAGGAGAAAAGGAAATGGGAAGATGATGATAATAAATATGTGAGAATACGATAAAAATGTATAAATTGTGAATTTTGTAAGTTAAGTATTAAGTTTTTTCCGGAGTTAATTACATAAATGGTCTCTGTGTTTGTTCAGATTTAGCAGGTTTAGTCATTGGGTCGTAAATTCTTCGGGTTCAGTCCCTCTAACACATGTTTGGCTACACGGTTGGTCTCTCACACTGACTTCCGTTTAATTCAACACTTAAATGGCGTCATGTTAGACGCACGGGAGGGGTATTATTGTCTTTTCATACTACATGGGTCATTTATGCAATAAATATAATATCTCTCTTTCTTAAAATCACATTTGAAGCATTTTATATATCATTCCCAACAAGCAACCCAACCCATCTCCGAACCACCAACGTTTTCCTCCATTTAAAATAGAAAAAACATAATCCATATTTATAACTCTATAAACACGAATGTGTAACACATATATCTTATAAGAAATTTTGAAACCACTACTCTCTTTTCTTTCGCTCACTAGAACGACTCTCTATTGACGAAGATATTTACCGCCTATGGTACAAGTGGCCACCGTAATAATCTTTCACTATTTTTCAACACCATACCCTCTACAAATTTGTTGAAAATAAATTACATTTAGGTTTTTAGAAACTAAGTGTAGATATGAAACAAGAACCCCCAAAAAACAAACGAATCAAAACCGTAGATCTCATCTTTTGACGTTTCCTTTGAACCTCCCCATACTTTTCTTATTCAACCTAGCTTTAGTGGTGGTGGTGGTTGGTCTGCGATGTATGAGTTTCAAATGTTGATAGTGGTGGTTTGGTATTTCTAAAAGAAAGCATCAAGGAGATTGGGACTGTGAAAATGAAAACTAATGGGAAGAGAGAGAATGGTGAGATAATATTAAAAAGATTAGCCTGTAAGAGCGAGCATCCGGATTGATAATGAGTGACAAGGTGGGTTGCGGAGGTTGTGGGAAAAAAGTTGCTGACGTGACAGTGAGAATGAGGATTGTGAGATTTTGGGTGGTATGATAATGAGGGTTGTGAAGGTTGTGGGAGTTGTGGAACCCCCAGTTTTAAAAAAAAAACATTTAAATAAAATATATATAACATTTTATTAAAATAAAAAACAAAAACAAAATTAACTTTTTATAAAATACAAAATTAAAAAAAATTTAAAAGTGTAAAATAAAAAAACTTTATGATCAAAACACAAATAACTAAAAATATAAAGTCAAAGTAAAAATTTAAGAAACGGATAGCTATAAAGCCGTCGAGTGATTCTATATTGAAGCATGGATAGCTGCAGCAAAAGGACAAAGATGTGAGACTTTTGGTTGCCATTTGTGTATGCGAAATACTTCGGATTCTTGCTCCTAAACCTGGTTTTAGTGATGAGAATTTCAGGGTAAGTTGTTTAACTTAAATATACTTTTTGTTGTTTTAGTAACACCTCTGACCCTTGGTTACGTATTTTAGGATATTTTTTTTAACTCTTAGTGGGTATGTTTGCTGAGCTTGCTGATACTAAAAGCCCGTATTACTCAAGGAGGGTAGAGCCGTTGAAAAATATTTCAAAGTTCAATTTCTGTGTCATAATGCTCGATATTGTCATTCTTCAACGGTGGTGAATACTCGGTATTGTCGTTCTTCTTTTCTTCTTCTGAGTTTTATTATAACATATGTTAAAGTTGGGCATTTTGGTGGTGACTATAGAATTCCTATAAGGTGTTTGATGAAATGTCTAAACGTGTTTATGGTCTTGATTTGGATTCTGAACCAACCGTTGCACTTCAACTTTTCTTAATGTTTATAAAACTTCCGATTAAATTTATTATTAATTATTATTAACTGGTTTTCCATAAAGTTTTAAAATTTATACTATTTTTTTTTTGATATTGTCCGAAGGATGTCGAGAAGCTTACGAGTGGCAAGGAGTTTTTGGCAGCAAATAAAAGAAACAAAGTCGAGTTGTTGAACAATCTATATGTGTAAGTGTTACATATAGAGTCACATCTGAAGGTAGTAACTCCGCCTCTCTATCACTCTATATTAGGTGTATTCGGATTTGCATTTTCAAAGTGATTATGTTATATTGGGTTATCTACATCATAAAATCAGCTCTAATAAAGCAGATTGTAAAAGATGGTGTTTGGGTGCTATTTTGTTGTATGAAGTTGAAATAATCATGTAATTTGATTAGATATTTGAGTGTTTGAGAAAGATATCAAAAGGGACTTTTTCTATGAAAATGTGGGTGACTTATTGTGAAATATGGGGTATGAGTCAAAGGAGGGGGTAAATAGAAAATATTATTTTTCGTTGTCATCTTTTTTTTTTTTCATTTACTATGTATATGATTGTTTTAGGTAATTTAGTTTATTTTTAATGTTTTCTTTTTTATCTATAATTAATTTGGATGATGAAGGAAGAACTCCATGCGTTATAAGTTTATTCAGGTGATTGAAGCAATGTGTTTGTTATAGCCTTTCTACAATTTAAGATGGTTTGTATTATCATGGTATTGTGCCTTTGACATAAACAAGTTTTGTGGTTCTATTTAGCAAAGGATGACTTCCCATTTTTCGTGTATTATATCATGTTATTTTGTATTGTTATGTTAGCCCTGCTTATTTTTGAATTGTTAGCTAGGAAAGGTCGTGTTTCCAAGATTAATTTTATAATTGGATTATTTGTTTTCTATGTTTAGTCTATATGGTGTGAAAAGAAATAATTCATTACTTAGAATGTCTTTTTACTTTATTTTTCTCATTGTAAAGTTTTTGTCAATTATAAAGTTTCTAAAAATAAATTAGTTGTGATGTTTTTCATAGTTATTATTTTGGTGTATGCTTAATGTTTATATAGATTGTATTATAAGTTGAACAATTATCTTCTACACTCTAAACAATAGTTCAACAACTATAATTCATGTGTCGTTTCCTTTCTAACTAATCATTGTGAAATGTAAGTTTAATTTCCCTTTTACGCAAACCTTTAAACATAACCTCCTCCTAAAACTCACGTGTATCACACGGATAATAAGCTAGTTTTATTAAAATAAAAAACAAAACTACAAATAAATAATATATAATCAAATTTAAAACAAAATTAACTTTTTATAAAATACAAAATTAAAAAAAATTTAAAAGTGTAAAATAAAAAAACTTTATGATCAAAACACAAATAACTAAAAATATAAAGTCAAAGTAAAAATTTAAGAAAAAAACAAATTAGATTAGAAAACAAAAATTAAAAGTAACATTTCATCTTCAATCTCCATTTTAGAAACCTCGAACAAAAAAAATTAGATTAGAAATATATGAAATATTAATTAATTTTAAAGGAAATAAAGGAAAAAGAGAAGTAAAAAACACATAAGCACCACAACGGCTCGTTGGAAGCCACAACGAAATTGACAACGAGAAGCCGACGGAGTGATAACGAGGTGATGGTGTCGTTGTGGAGGTGACAACGAGTGGGATAACGACCCACTCCGTGTGCTCTAAGTGCATAAATAGTGCATTTAATATAGTAATTGACCAATATATCCTCACGTGAGGATTACACGCTACTACTTAATGGCCGAAATAAACGAACTTTAGTGAGAGGGACCAATCGTATAGCCAAACATGCGTCATATGGACTGGACTCGAAGATTTGCGACCCGAAACTGAACCCATTAAATCCGAATAAGCACAATGACCATTTATGTAATTACCTCTTTTATTTATTTAAATCTTTAGTTAATTACCTCTTTATGCTATACAATAACTAAACATATCGATTTGTAATTTATGCAAAATAGATATTACGTACACAATTAGGCAACCACATTAAGTAAGTTTATCATTAAGAGCAATGGTGAAAGTGGTATTACCGTATTAGTGCTTCTTATCACATTACCAACCACACTCAAACATCAATCCCTTAAACGCTTAAAATCCACATGAAACAAAGTGGATTTTTAAATCATGAGATCATCATTAAAAACTTAAAAGATTTAGATATTATTATTTGTTAATCTACAATTTACTCTATTCTTTCTTCTTCTTTTCTTTTTTAACTTTAACGACCTTTAAGTTTTTATTCAAATGAAAATATTACCACCAATAAGTTGAACGAGTTGAACAAAATAATAGTTATTTATAACAAAATCACCAAAATTAATAAAGTGAAATAGGTGGGTTTAATTTTGAGGGTTAATGCACCCGAGGGTCACTGTACTATTCGAGATAATCCAATTGGTGATTGAACAAAAAAAAGTTGTAAAGTTTTCATTCTACTTTCAAATAAACTTTAAAAGCATCACTTTATGGGGTATAGCAAGTTACCAGTCAGTTTTACCGGATGACGTGGCTGAATAATCTAAGTGGCAATAACTACGTGGCATTGACTCATCTTTATTTATAATAATCTATTTATCTTTTCCTAGTATCAACCCAATTGACTTGTTCTAACCCAATTGACTTTTCCAGATCTTAACAATTTTCCACATCTCCCAACACAGTCCCATCTTTCCCAGTTCAAACCGAGTCAGAACTCAAATCGTTTAACAAAAATCTGTTAACTTAATAATCTTGGATGATGGGGATGATGACATAGAGACACAACAGGTTGGTGTGTTTGAGGCCAGTAACTGCGAGTAACTGCAAACCACCTGCCAAGTCACTGCCGATGAATGTCACCAATTAATCAGGAAGTGTTTTAAAAAGAACAGCGGATAATATCGATCTGGGTTTCGTTTGAAGGAAATCGGATTTTGTAGTTTTAATTGATTGTACGTCCGCAGTAGATGCAATAGTAGAAAATCGGACTTCGCAACAGCGGTTGGTGGTGGCTGCCGGAGTTGGTGGCGGCTCTCGGAGTTGGTGTTTTTTGTCCGATTTTGTTGCTGCCGGAGTTAGTGGTGGTTGTCGCCGGATTTTTTGGCTGCCAGAGTTGGTGGTGGTGGTGGTGGGATGGTGGCTGCCGGATTTTTTGATTATTAAGTTAACAGATCTTTGTTTAATCTTTTTTTCTTTTTGTTGATTTTAATTATGATTCAGAGTATGGGTTTTGATTATTTTTTGATTCAGAGTATTTTGATTATGATTTTTTGATTATGATTTTTTGATTATTAAGTTAAGAGATCTTTGTTTAATATTTTTTTCTTTTTGTTTAATTTTTTTTTTTGATTATTAAGTTAACAGATCTGGTTTTGATTATTTTTTGATTTTTTTGAAGACGATACAGGAGATCCTAATTTGAGAGTTTCGTCTCTTGTATGGTGTTGTTCCTTTTAAAAAAAAGGAATTAGGGTTAGGTTAGAGATGAAGGGGGAAGAAAGAGAAAGGGTAAAGTTAATATATAAAAATGGGGTGTATGATGTGGCATTAAGGAGAAAAAAAAAAGAATGACTTGGAAATTTGATTTGGTCTGCGTGTACAAATTACCTGCTGCTAGCCGGTTGTTTTGGACCCACATGACGAACTTAAAGTTTTTGAAAATAGAAAGTGATGGTTTTAAAGTTTTTTGAAAGTAGAATGAAAACTTTACAACTTTTTTTTGTTCAATCACCCAATTGGATTATCTCGAATAGTACAGTGACCCTCGGGTGCATTAATCCATTAAAATATATGGGTTTGAGTTTCATTCTCATTCCCCATTTTGATGATACGTATTTTCATTGTAGGGTAATAATCAAACATCTTCTAAAGTTATTTGGGTGTAATTTTTGTTGGATATGGGAACGGGGACATCAGTTTGATGACTAACTCAATTATTTGGTTAATATAAGTTCTGTTTTAGAAAATAGGAATCAAACCCAACGTGATAAGCAAACTCCAAATACACCATATTAAACAAATTTCAAACACATTTTACTTAGTAGATTTAGGATGTGTTTGGTTAGTAAATAGGTTTTGAAATTGAAATAGGTCTAAAAGTAATTATAGAAAAATAAGGTATATATTATTCGATAGATAATTTGGTTTATATAATAAATGAAAATTAAAATATATTATTTTAGAACTAATAATAAAGAAAGAGATAGACACATTAAAAAAATGGCTTATAGATGTGTAACTTTCATTATCTCACATTTACTATAAAACATTAACCAAACACTTTATATGGTTTTTATATCCATTTCGTATTATCAAAAACAAACAAACAAACACACCCTTAAAAACCCATTCTTATTCCAACAAAAATCTAATCCCATAAGAGCACCCGGAGTGATAATCACGATTTTGGTGATTCTGGGATTACTTTTGTTGACGTGGCAGTGAGAATCATGATTCTGAGATTTTGGATGGTATGATAATAAAAATTGTGGCGATTGTGGGAGTTGTGGGACCCAGTTTTTTTTTTTTTTTTTTTTTAAAAAAGATTTAAATATAAGATTTAATTATAATACAAAACAAAAATACAATAATTAAAATAAAAATACAAAAGAATAAAAAAAAATACAATACAATAATTAAAAAAAAATACAAATACATAAAATAAAAAAACCTAACGTTGTCGAGTTTGTGGGCAAATAAGGTGGCATGGTCCACGTCCAAGTAGCGTAATAATAATAATTGTCAAAGTAAACAATCACTCCGGGTGTAAGAACAAGTCCAACCTAATCCAATAATGGTAGAAGAAAGTCAACTTGTGTTACATTTCGTTTCTGACGATTCAAGTGAACCAACCGCCTCTAACCGAATTCCAAGCCGATTCAAAGTGACCTCCGACACTCCAACAGTTGGATCAAATGTCAACTGCTGAAAGGGCGGAAATCACTTTAAATCGGCTTGGGATTCGATTAAAGGTGGTTGGTTCAGTTGAACTGTCAGAAACTAAACGTAAGAGAATTTGACTTTTTTCTCCTATCATTGGATTAAGTTGAACTTGCTCTTGCACTCGGAGTTATTGTTTACTTTGACAATTACTATTAGCCAACTCGGACGTGAACCATGCCACCTTTTTTGTACACAAACTCGGGCGTCGAATACATTTTTACGATTGAAAAATGTATGTGATATGAGATTATAGATATAAAGATAGAATGAGATTGAGAAATGGTGTGATTTTTTGGTTAAGTTGTGGGGGTATTTATAGGTGAAATTTGTGGGGGGGGGGGGGGGGGGGGGGGGGGGGGGGGGGGGGGGGGATGGAGGGGAAAGAAAAAAAAAACTCTCACAACAAACCGTTGTCACCACAACGGTGGCTGACAACGATCCTCACAACGAAGAAAGACGGTGTCATAACGACGACAACCGTCGATGTGAGTCTCAGAACGAGCCCACAACGGCACCACTCCGGATGCTCTAATAGTTCATATAATCAAGTCAAACACACCCTTAATTCATTGATCCATTTGTCAGGGATATTTTAAAACTGACTTGTATAAGACATTTAATTAAATATTTGAGAACACAAAAGTACCTTTAGTTTAAGGACATTTTCAATTTTTAATTGGACTTTTGTTTATAAAATTTTAGTTGAAATGAAATTAGATATAAACTTAGTAACATATACCTACTTCATCCCAATTTAAATAGTTATAACTTTTTCTTTATGTTGTCCAAAAATAATATTTACTTTCTTTTCAGCCAATTAAAATAAATTTTAGTAGGTTAGAAAAATAAAACCCTGATGGTTTGTGCTTATCTATGTCACGAACAGATAGATTCAAAGCTGGTCAAAAGATAATGCAAAGTCGAAATTCGTTCTAAAGATGAAATTTGGAATGAGACGATCAAGAAAATTGTGTTACTAGTGTTGGACGAAATGATATATATGAATATCAAGATATTTGACTAGTATGTACTATACTTTGGCTGTGGGTGTTGGTTGGTTTTCTCGTGCAGGGATTGGGTTTCGGATGTGGGGAATCGGACTTGCTTCGAATACTTTCGTATCATCATCAAAGGAATCGGGGATTGGGCTGATGTTAAATACTTCTGATGGGGGATTTGTAACGGCCGGAACTGGTTCTGGGCTTATGATGAATACTTCAACATCTGAGTGACCACTAGATTAATATGAGTCAGATTCTTCGTCTGAGTCGCAATAAGCAATTGAACATAATGAGAATTCATTCGGCTCGTCGTCGAGAGAATAAACAGATTCAAGATCTGATAGATCAACTGCTCAATTTTATTGAGCGCTTGAATTACTGCTTGTGTCTTTCGATTACCTGGACAGTCTTTTGCGAAATGCCCTTGCTTGTGGCAGACATAGCATCCATCAAATTTTTCTTCCTCTTTGGTTTCTTTTTCTAAAGAATTTCCATTTTTTGTCTTGAAAGGTTTTTCTTGGAATCCACTTCTTACGTTTGTAAGAATTTGTAAATTTGGAAAATCCTTTTGAATGAGACTTCTTCTTTGTGTGAGAACAATCACATGACGACTTATCTTTGCACTTAATCTGGAGGTATTTTTCGTCACAAGATGCACCAAGTCGTTTTCCCGTCTTTTCGAGTTCAGCTAAAAACTTCTTTTGGTTGCACAATTTTGACAATGCATTAATAATGAGTTGATATAACTCTCCAAGTGAAGCTTGTGCCACCGTGATGTTCCTTGTTCCTAGGAACCTGTATGCCTCATTTCCAAGTGATTCTGGAAAGGAATTGAGAATTGTTTGAGATTCACATCGTCTACACCTTGTAAGCAGTAAAACCTTTCTGACATGCGATTGTAGTGTCTTTCAAGATCCTTCTTTTGAAATGAAACAACACTTCATTTTTAAGAATTATTCTCTTGCACGTATAGTGTGTTCAATTGGGTTCCCAATAAAATCATAATATATTATATTCATGAATTTTCCAGGAGACTCAGATTGTTGGATCGTTAACTGCCTGTATTCTCCGAGACTTAAGCACCAATCTCTAAGGCGTCCTTGAAGCCTTGTAAGAAACCTTTTGATGACCACATGAATGGAATAATATTGGAGTTCAGATGAACACCAAGTTAGCATTTCAACGCTTCTTTCTCTCCATTTGGAGGGTGGGATGTCATCAAAGGTAAAACCCTGCTTAGTATCTGATCGGGAAACCTTATAATCTCTTCCAAGGTTGTTTGGGAGGCTGCATCTTCAGCTTCATCTTCAAAGGGTTCGGTGTCATTATGGACTGTTGGATCGGATTCTGTCATGAGTAAGTGTTCAAAAGCCTCAAAAGGATCAACTTCATCATCTTCATTGTCAGATGAAGAAACAATAATTGGTCCAATGAAGGTAGTTTGTTGAGACTTCTCATTTTTGCACAGGGATTGAAGGAAGGATGAGACTGGATTTAGGTTTCCGATTGGTAAGACATTTGGGGCTTTAGATGAGGCAATGATTGTATCGTCAGTAGAAGTACTCGACCGATCAGTAATTGCAAAACTTGAAGGTGTTTTTCGTATTTTTTCTTGTTCTGGATCCCATTGTGTTAATGATGGAGAGGGTATATAGGAAGATGATTGGGATATTGGTTGTGGATCATAAGCTGGTTTAATGAAACGAGTAGAGGGTAACCTCCAAATATCATCTACAAAGGTTGACAACCTTTTCTGTTTTTGTAGTCTTTCGAGATCTAGAAGTTGGGTTTTGAGGAATTTCATTCTGCTTCTTTCTGGGAAAGGGAAGTGGATGCCTGGGGTGAAGATGGAGAGTGTACTATCTGAAGAAGTTCAGTATGAAGATTTTGAATCTTAAACCGAAGCTCTTTCATCATCGTTTCAAAGGACTTTACTTGTGAAGAGAAAGTCTCTTGTGCTTTCACCATCTTGGTTTGTTGCGCGAGAATTTTAGTGAGGACTTTATTTTGTGCAACATCATTTTCACTTTGCCAATTAAGGGTGGCCTCAGCTTGGCTAACAGAGCTTGGAACACCTGTGGAACTGATAGTTGTGGGAGTTTTAATCTTCCATTCGTGTTTGGTTCTTTGTTGAAGATCTTCAAACGGATTTAATTGAGGAAATTCGGTGTGATAGTCTTGTTGGGAATAAGTAGATGGATCTGGTGTTATAACACATGAATAGACTAAAGGTGAATGGGTTTTTTTGTTCGTTATGGATGATTGACAAAGCCTTTTTATAATATGGAGGAAGGTTTGTTGATGGATTTTTGTATCCGGATTAACTTTATTTGCTTGAGCTAGGGCCCTTCGTGCATTTATCCAATCTTGCGGGTAGAAGATCCTAGTGCGTATGATTGAAGGATTCACATTATAATTTCCGTGCACAATTGTTGTAGGAGCATGGTAGACAATGGATTCATTCATCCTAACCATCGATGGTGTGAAGAAGGAACATGGACGTCGAAATAATATCATAACATAAGTTTTTTCAGCTGATATCATTTTTGTCCACTGATGTGCTGGTAAGAACCACTAGAGGAGATAGAAGAGGTTTCTTGCTTGTGGGGGGTACACTTTCCAATGGTGTAGGTTTTAAAAAGGTATCAGAAGAAACATAAGGCTTCCTTAGAGAGTCGGAATAGATCATGGATGTGGAAAATACTCAAGAACGGGTAGTTGGGGTGAAATTTGAGACGTCTTATTACCAGACCATGATTACGGATAAGAACTGTGAGGAATGTTTGGTAGTTTGGTAGTTATGTACCACATATTTTCATATACTTTTTTAAGATTTTGAAGTATATCAAAATCTTCTTTAATTTGTGAAGTGTATTTGGTTTAAAATATTTTATTTTATGTGAAATATAGTTGATGATTTTTCCAAAATAAGATAGCTATTATTACAAAAAATAATAATAAATGGTATTTTGGTTATACATTCCAGTTTTTACAAGTCAAACATAAAATACTAAAAGAATTAAACTGAATTCAGTTTTTGACCATCAAACGAATAACATAATCATATTTCTTTGATTTTAATTTATCTATATTTCACGGATTCCACTTTATTATAAACTAAATTGATGGTCAAAAACTAAATTTAATTCAATTATTTTGTTATTTTCTGTTTGGTTCGTAAAAACTAGAATGTATAACCAATATACCATTTATTATTTTTTTTTTGTAATAATAGCTTTCTTATTCTAGAAACAATAAATATGAATATCAAGATATTTGACTAAGATGTATTATCTTGAAACTATAATTTAATATGCTTTTGTATGTATTTATTGTTGTAATTTGGAAGATATATACCATATATTATCATATACTTTTTAAATATTTTGAAGTATATCAAAATCTTCTTTAGTTTGTGAATTGTATTAGGTTTAAAATATTTTATTTTATGTGAAATATAATTGATGATTTTTCTAAAATAAGAAAGCTATTATTATAAAAAATAATAATAAACTTTTATAAACCAAACAGAAAATAACAAAAGAATTGAGTTGAATTCAGTTTTTGATCATCAAACGGACAACATAATAACATTCCTTTGATTTTAAAATATCTAGATTTCACGGATTTCATTTCATTATAAAATTTGGCGAACCAAATGGACCCTTATTGTTTAAAGTTGTCAACGTCTTAATTAATTATCGGAGAAATATCGGGGTGTTCGTTCGATAGGGTTTTAGGTTAACGAAGTTATTCAGTTTTTTACCCACTACTAATCCATCCGAAAACGAAACCGAATATATTGCACCCAAACCAAACCATCCAAGGGGTTCGGATTTGGTCGTTTCTTAAATAACCCAAATAAAAGTCTTTTAATAAAAATTATAATATTCCAATGAAAATTTAAACCATTAAAAAAATTATATTACACTATTTAGATAATTATGTTTATTTAAATTTCGAATTGGACTATTATAATAATATTTATGTTATTTGGATTATGTAGTTAAAAACGATTTTTCACGATAAAACTTATTTAATTTTCGGGTAGGGTTCAATTAAAGATGTCAAACAACTAGACAAATTCATTATTCGGTAACATTACCGAATATAAGAAATACAATCCAAATAACTCAAATGACAATAAAAATAAACAGACTATTCGGTTAATCCAAATAATAAAAGTCGGAAAAAACTAGTACCTCATATTTTACACAGTGACGTGTTTAACATTTATTAGTAGTTTGTAGGATGAGATAAACCTTTTTATGGGTGTCTCTGTTTCCTCTTTTTCTGTCGTATTTACAATTTGCATCCTTCTTCCCACATGACCTAACTCATTACCAGATCCCCATCAATGTACCTTATATAAAAAACACACACACACACACTAACACATACTAAAAACACACAAAAAAAACCATGAGATCTGTGTCTTTTGTAGATTCATGGGTTCAAACATGTTCCATGTTTAATGGATCTTCTTCTTCATATTCCTCATCATTCATTGGATTAATCTGCACTACAACACCTATGAAATGTTGTTTCAAGATTCATAAAACATCCAAGATTGCTTCTTGTTTTTCTGTTTCTGCTTCTGCAGTTGTGAAAACAGAACAGCAGCAACAAACTGTCGTTGATTCCGGGTTTAGTTTTAAGTCTTACATGTTCGAAAAGGGTAATTCGGTTAATAAAGCGTTGGATGAGTCGATTTCGATACAGAATAGATTGACCGAAGCTATGCGTTACTCGCTTTTGGCTGGTGGGAAGCGAGTTAGACCGATACTTTGCATTGCTGCGTGTGAGTTAGTTGGTGGGGAAGAGTCCACTGCTATGCCTGCGGCTTGTGCTGTCGAAATGATACATACGATGTCCTTGATTCATGATGATTTGCCTTGTATGGATAACGATGATTTTCGTCGTGGGAAATTGACTAATCATAAGGTTTATGGTGAGGATGTGGCGGTACTTGCTGGAGATTCGCTTCTTGCATTTGCGTTTGAGTATATTGCTAGTGCTACGGTTGGTGTGTCGCCTTCGAGAGTCTTGGCTGCGGTTGGGGAGCTTGCTAAGTCTATTGGGACGGAAGGGTTGGTGGCGGGTCAAGTGGTGGATATAGTTTCAACGGGTGGGGAAGATATTGGATTAGACCAGCTTGAATTTATTCACATCCACAAGACGGCAGCGTTGTTGGAGGCTTCTGTCGTGTTAGGGGCGATATTGGGTGGTGGGAGTGAGACTCAAGTGGAGAAATTGAGGAAATTTGCAAGGTGTATTGGGTTATTGTTTCAAGTGGTGGATGATATATTAGACGTCACAAAGTCGTCGGAGGAGTTGGGGAAGACTGCAGGGAAAGATTTGATGACAGATAAGATGACATACCCGAAACTGATGGGTTTGGAGAAGTCACGACAGTTTGCGGAAGAGTTGTTGGCAGAGGCTAAACAGCAGTTAGAAGGGTTTGAATCGAGTAAGGGGGTGGCGCCCCTAGTGGCTCTGGCAGATTATATTGCTTACAGACAGAATTAAAATCGTTGTGTTGAAAACCACTGGTTCGATTCTCGATCGATGTTGTAAGATTGGTTTACCAACAGAAGATTAATAGCAAATTAGATTTATTATATAAACTGGTTTTGGTTTTATTATACCATATGATTTTTTAAACATAGCTTTCACTTTCAAGAACATTAAAAAAACAGAACAAAAGTAAAATTAAAAATTGTAAATAAACTGTCTGACTCAGTTGCATTAGCCAGTTTGTAATCCAAATCAGTTCAACTAACAGTTAAACGGCCCTCGTTTTTTGTTTTACAAATTTGAATCATACGTCTTTCCTACGATTAGCAGAGGTACACTTTCTTCAAATGGATGCAAAATGGCCTCCAGATGGCCAGTTTTGTATACGGAAATGGTTTCCACTCAGATTTCTTGTCCACAAGCTGCCTACACCTTTTAATCCAAATTTTCGTCCCAGAATCATGAATCTGTAATTTCATTTTTGAGCAATTTATAACCAGACCGAGAAAGTTGATTTATGTACAACTAAAAGAAAGCAAAAGGCAAAAGGAAACTAGTATAATCTGTGGAGTACTGCATTATAACCATATGTAAAACTAGTCACATTTGGAAAAAAAGGCAAATTTGTTACTTACCGGAGAGAATAATGGCGAGGTAATTGTTGAGTACTCCACCACATTACTAGTGAAAGAATTCTTAACAAAAGTCTTATTGGTCTGTCTTGTGAAAGTATCTTGAATCTTGGAAGCGAAGTGGTTCGTTTCCCCAGGATGTCCATCCAGCTGACAATTCTCTAGCAAAGAGTTCTACGCAATGAGCGGGCTCCGTCCCAGGTATGTACTCTCGTACCATCTCTAATAAGAACCGTTGCATGAGGGATAAAAGAAAGGATATAAAGGATGATTGGCATTACAATTTGCTTTATAAGTTGTAATATAAAACCGGGATATACCCTTTTGTCTTTCTTATATATTGGGTTTTTAGTCAAAAAAGATTATTTATCATTCTTCTAATGACTCCATCTTTAACCCAAAACCTCTTAGTTCGGCAGAATAAGAGAAATGAATTGTTGTAGTACGTATCATTTAGGTGGTATATTCTAGAAAGAATGGTTTATAATAAGTAAGCCAATACCTCCTATTGGGGGCTTCCTCGAGTAATCTCCAGGGATACTGATGAGAACCCGACCATCTGGAATGGATTTAATTTTCGAAACTGTCTTGGAATCATCATCCTGTATATCACATAAAAGATTTAAAGAAGGCATAATTTTATAAGGAGTGAATAAATTATTAATTAATTATAAAAAGGTATTTAAGTAATAAAAAATGTCTAGATTTTTCACCTTTCCGTAACAGTAACCAAGAACAAGACATTCATATGGCCTATGATGAAAAAGATCCAATTCGCCAATCAAAGAACCGTCTGCTTTCACCTGTAATGTTTATGTAAATCAAATTACGCCACCCATATAAATCTCTTCTATACAAACATCTTAAGATTGTAAAAGGAGAGGATTTAAACGTTTAAAAACTTGAAAGTCATATGGAGATGATATTAAATCACCTTCAACCAATAATGAGTTGCCATGTACTTGACTCCCCATTTAGGGAATAGATCGTTTTCAACAAATAATCGTAATTTCTCCTTATTTGTTACCCATAGAGCCACCAACGCTCCATCTGCGTGAGCAAGTTTCTCAATGGGAAGAGACAAGAAGTAATTATTGGGCAAAGTTGGGTACCTAAATTCGGGAGAAAAAAAAACTATTGAAAACGGTTGCTAACTTATTTTGCACCATTTGAGGTAGCATAATTGCTAAAGAATATGCCTATACTTACTTCAATTTTTGGTTAGCACTGCTATTTTCCCAAGGGGGATCAATCACGATAAGATTGAATCCACAATCATGCTTCCCTGCAAAAAGATGCAATGAAGATCTAAATTTTCATGTTTAACAAAGGCTACCCATTAAAAGTGTTTTATACACATGAAATACATAAATGACTAGAAACTATGGAATATTTCAATAATATGTAAAAAAAAAATGAAGTAACAAAAAAACCAATACGTTACTACAAGTTGCAAGAAATATATAAATAGCTAATTCCCAGAAAATAAAAGCTATTGAACCAAAAGACAACCATTCAAACAAGATCACTACTCAATTTACATGAACTAAACTGTATTTGATACGTCTACCTGTTCAAGCTTATTACTATCAGCACATGAATAACCCGTAAACTGAACTATTTTTTATTTGTTAAACTTTACCAGGAATCAGGCCATGAATCTGCTTCAGATCAGACTTCCTTCCACATGTAAAACAAGAATTTATATGGAATTATAAGACAAACTGAATAAAGTCTAAGTATTTAAGCACAAAAAAGTCAAACAACGATAAATAAAAGATATAACCATATCAATGATCAATACGATGTTTCCATAGAAAACTATATTACGATACATAAAAAAAAACATAAGCGTACCATGAAGAAAGAACTCTGTTTGGGTATTATATATCTGCGATTTAGAAAATCAGCCTCCATGTCACTATTTGTCTCATTAGCAATCAATTTCTCAAATGCCGGAATATTTCTTTTTTCCCAGTTTTGGGCAGATGAGAAACCTGAGAACCAATTAAACAAGAATCTAAGTTTCTTTTGAAGTTCAGTAACTGACTTACGCGCTTGTGACGTCTGCCAACACCAAACAATATTGCTACAATACAGCTTTTAAACCTCATTTTGACGCAAATAGGCTTGCAGCATAATACTATTTACCCCTTTATTTCAACACTTAGACCCCCATAATCTATTGGTTTACAACCATTTCTTACAAACGCAAATATTTCATAATTTTCTGCACATATATTTTCTAAGGAGAATAGCAATCAAAATATAAGTCCTTCAGTCTATGAACAATTTACACACGTTTTAACTACAATGTCATTAACGTCTGCAAAACAGTCATGGTAACGAATAACAATTACCTTGTGTCGAAATATTATCCTGATTAACATACATAGAAATTTCAAACAATGGAGCTTGCCATACACTCCCAATCTCAACAAACGAACATTCATCATCATCATCATCATCGTTTACTACCGTCAACTCATCACTTCTCAATTTCCTCAAATTCACCAAAAGCTCATTATCTCCAAGCAAACACTCATACGCCTTGATCAAAAACGGCTTCGCAACCTACACCAAATAAATTGTACTTGTTTCATAACATGTAACCTACATTTTATTTTATTTCTTTCAAAAAGTCAAATGTTTGAATTACACCGCATGAGTCACTCACATACCGTCAGACTACAAGTGCATCGGTACATGTAACGTATTAGATACCTGATGGCGTAGTTCAGCTGCTTGTTCTCGTTGATTAAGTGTCCGAGTTACATTTTGTTTACGTTTTCGTTTTCTTTGATTTTTGGGGAGTGTAGGAATATGTTCGAAGAAACGAGAGTAGTATGAAGATGAAGAAACCCTAGAATGAGTGTAGTTGAGATTAAGAACACGAACTGGATCCATGAATATGGTGTTTGAATCTTCCAAATGGTAGATTCCTGACTTGAAGAATTTTGATAGCTTTTCGTTCTTGGTTGTTGAAGATGACGTCATGACCGGAGTTCAACTTTTCCGGCTGCTACTTTGATTGCAAATCGGGTCCAATTTTTCTGTTCTCTCTGTTTTTTAAGAATCGGACCAGGTACGATTCAGGGGTGTTTGTTATAGCTTATTAGTTTATTAGCAAACGTATTTTAAGTGTTTGAGTTTATTAGCTTAGGCTTATGAGCTTATGTAAGGGAGTTTTCATAAGCTCATTTTGTATAGTTTTCATAAGCTCATTTTGTATGGCTTATGGGCTTATCAAACATTTTTACTTTGTCATAAGCTAATAAGCTAATAACCTACTCCAAACACTTCATAAAAATTTAAAATCTTATATTTTATAAGCCATAAGCTACTTATAAAACATAAGCCTAAGCCTAAAAAATAAGCTTACACAAACACCCCTCAATCCGGGCCTTGACATTAATAAAAAAAAATACTATTTATTTTGTAATTATATCTTAAAAAAAGGTACAGTTGCGGTTAAAATTTTCAGTTTCTTTATTTTATTGTACATGAATAATAACCGCTTTTTATATTTAGAGATTTCACTTTCTAAATTTACGGTTACAAATTTTAATGTAGTGCCTTTATGTTTTAATAACATCAAGACTAAAGGATGTTGTCTTGGTGTCCTTATATAACCTTTCTTATCAATATCAATATTTAAAAGTGACGAGGAAAAGGTTTTGAAACAACCGTCGAAATGTAAATCATAGTTAAAAACTCCGTTTCTTCGAGTAAATAACCTCAGACTAACCACGTCAACAACTTAGACTAACCACGTCAACAACTTACGATTAGCCTAGCAAGTGTCTAGGATTGTAAAGTGTTAAAGCAAAACTCCATCGGGTTGGTGTAGATAACCAATAGGAGTGTTCATCATCATCTCGAGCTTTATTTATAAAATGTTATTGATAAGTTTGTAAAAGGGAAATATCGATATAAAAAATAAATTTGTTCTTCTTAATATATATCTACAATATTTTGATCGGAATATTAGTGAGAAAATCAATATGTTTTAGTTAAAAAAGAAATATTTAATAGTTTTGGTGAAAATATTTGATGAATACATTCGAGTTGAATTCATATTTAATGAAAAAATATTCTCTTTTTACATCTATATAGTACAAATATTTGAGGTAACATTGAAGATGTGCTAAATACGTGTACTATGTTTGTATACACTAGTATAGTACCCGCGCGATGCAGCGGATGAAAAAAATCATAATCAACAACTTACAGTGGAGTAATGATTTATGGTAATTTATCATTTGTCTTGTTACATATATGTGAAGTGTAATAGTTTATAGTTCGGTCCTTCGGACAATATAAAAAGAATGTCGTGGTAACAGTTTAGGTTCGACCATTCGACGATAATAATTATTATGTCATATGATCGATTTTCTCAATTCTTCTCCACTACCCTAACGAATCTCAAATTTGTAAGTAAAGAAAAATTTAGATTCCAACGGATTTAAATTCCGTCATAAACTTCAAACAAACATGTTATGGAAAAGGAATTCAATTCAAATTCACTCAATTTTTTCTAGATTTCGTGAAACAAACACCCTCGCAGAATAATTTCCGTTCGGATCATTCAACCTATTTGGGTAATTCGACTCATTTGAAGATTAAGCTCATTTGCGAACAAAACAAAATCTAATTTTCAGGTCATTTTGTTTTTTTAATAGTGACGTCTAACAATTTTACGTACGGTCAAAAAAAGAATTAAATATATTTCCTGAATACTATTCCCGTATAAACCCATGTTTTCCATAAACAAAAACTAATTTTCCTTCAACGATGCAACAACAAATTAAAAATTCATTCAGACACTACGCTTTCTAATCGTTTATCGTTCTGCTTTTCAAACCAAAAAAATATTTTCATTCAAGACATTCAAATTCAGTCTGTTTCCATGAATCCATTAGGTAACACATACTTTCGAATGTTGTAATGAAGGATAATCAATATGGTAACAAGGTTTATTAACCTTAAAAGTATCAAATGTAATATTACTCAGTTTATTGGTATTAAGACTAATCGGTGACCAATAAAAAAATATATAAACTTCTGATGATAACCATATTCTTAAAATTATAGAGCAACACGACCCACGACACTGTCAACTAACTTTATAAAATTTATATTATAAATAAAATACTTGAAAATTTACTCCATCAAATAACGTTTAAAGTTCAAAAAACTAATGGTTAAGTACAAATTTTATATCAATTAATTTGAATTGACTTTATTTTATATGGGTATATATTTTTTATGAAATTAGTAATCGAATTCATTAAAATAAATTAAGCTTATTTTATATATTATATCTATTAAGAGATATGTTACTAATTATACTTTACTTAAAAATTTAAAATTTTAATAAAAAATGAAAATATTTTATATATTAATAAAGATAAAGATAAAAATATTTATTATTATTTATTAATGATTGTTGTAATTAAGGAAATGTCATTAATTGTAAAGTGTTTTAAATGATAAATTTTGTGAAAGATATAAAAGGGGTAGATTAGTAATTTCAATTACTTAATTTTAAGAGATTAAGACTTTGAAGGAGATTATTTATAATATAGTATAGATTAGGGCTTATTTTTTGATAAATAAACTTAGATTTTTCTAATCAAAGTAGCAATTGATTTTTTGATATACTTGAAAGATTAATTTAATAGAACTAATAGATTTTGTGTGACGGTCAATGTTTTTTGGGTTTTGATTAATAAAGAAAACGAATGAAGAGCTTCATCTGGTTCTACATGATAAAATATTGTTTATCGTGTGGATCGGATCAAACACCGTTCTTAAAACAAATCCCGATAAAGTTTGTGTACTTATGAAACTTTTTATGTTTGTCAGGTCATGCTACATTTTGATGCTTATCGGGTCCTCTTAACAGAAATATCACCCGTTCAAGTAAATCACTATGTTATCGTGTTAGATTAATAAAGTGATGTTTCAGTTACTCGTCCCTACAAGGTTTATACTTAGAAAACTTTTGAAATGAGTTTATCGAGTTTGAGTGTTCAAGGTGTTTATCCGATCACTTCATATAAAAGTTTTTCATGCCATTTTAATCAAACTTCGTTACATTGTTATGAAGTTTGTGGTTTGTTTGATAAAACTTAAAGTTTGTTACACAAAATGACATTTTTATCAAAGTTCGTTACATTTTTATATAATTTTTCCTAAAAGCTAGAGTTTTTAATAAATTTCACCCTTAGATAGCACCTAAAACCACCGTGTTTATGCAACTGTTGAACAACTTTTTCCATGGTTTCCATATACACAATTGAAACCGCGACGAATCATTGTTATGAAGTTATTTGCTATCTATGTACACTTGTTTACATTTACATAAAAAAAAGAAACTTTTATAACTTAAAACACATTAACTTAGTTGTTTCTCTTTGTATAAAACTTTTTGTTTACATGCATGATTGCTTATCCTTTTAACATTTCAAAAATTTACATGCGTGAGAATCAAACGTCATCTAAAGTTTCGAAATTTACTAATAAACAGATTAAAATATTAAATAATAATATTTACTTAAAAATTTAAAATTTTAATAAAAAATAAAATGCTTTATATATTAATAAAGATAAAGATAAAGATAAAGATAGTTATTATTATTTATTAATGATTGTTGTAATTAAGGAAATGTTATTAATTGTAAAGTGTTTTAAATGATAAATTTTGTGAAAGATATAAAAGGGGTAGATTAGTAATTTCAATTACTTAAATTTTAAGAGATTAAGACTTTGAAGGAGATTTATTATAATATAGTATAGATTCGTACATTCCTTAATAAACCACACCACTTGTTTTGACAAATCAAATTTCAGAAATATAAACTTAAAATTAAGATTTTTGAAATGTTGTTTATAGTTTTGCATTTTACATTTGTTACGGAATTGGTCATTAGATAGTGATTTTTTTAAAGAAAAAGACTTGGTTAATATTATATATATATATATATATATATATATATATATATATATATATATATATATATATATATATATATATAGAAGGTTCTTATAAATCAATATTTAAAATAAATTAAGTAAAAAAATATGAAAAATTAATTTATAATATATGTAATTTTGTATTATGTTTATTTATTCAATTATAACAAACTTTAAAAAAGCAAGTTTTGATATGTATCAAAATATATATCGTTTAAGGGTTGTGCATTGTGCAGTAAATATTCAAATTTGATGCACAACGATAAAACTACCTATTTTTTGATTTACAACAAAACTTCATTTTTTAAAGTTTGATATATGGTTAAAATGAACGATAAACCAAAATAACTAACGTTATAAATTATTTTTTAACTTTTTTTTTTACTTATTTTACCTTAAAGTATATATATATATATATATATATATATATAGATTGGGGTTCAAATGGGATCCCTAATTTTCTAGAGATCTAGGGATCCACTTTTTAACCACCCATTTTTCTTTATATCTTTTTTTTTTTTTTTTTTGCTTTTTTTCTAATTTTTTTTTTCACTTTTTTCTTTTACCTTTTTATTTACTTTTTATTTTTTTATTTTTTATTTTTTTTTTCTTCCGAAAATCACATTTGATTTTCAATCTTACTTTTAAAAATCACATGTGATTTTCAATCTACAAATCTTTTATTGGTAAAATCACATGTGATTTTTAACGTAAAAACTATTTTGTTTAAAAAATCACATGTGATTTTCGAGAAACAAATATTTTCAAATGTGACTTTAAAATTTATAAATTTTGGTTTTTTAAAATCACATGTGATTTTCCAAAAAAAAAAATTCACGTGTGATTTTAAAATTTATAAATTTTGGTTTTTGAAAATCATTTGTGATTTTAATTTTTTACAAAAAAATCACATGTGATTTTGAAAAAAAAAAAAGTTAAGTAAAACATAGCAAAAAAAAAAAAAAAAAAAAAAAAAAAAAACGTATTAAGGGGAAAATGTGTGGCTGAAAAGTGGATCCTTGGATCCCTAGCAAATTGAGGATCTCTTTTGAACCTCACCCTATATATATATATATATATATATATATATATATATATATATATATATATATATATATATATATATATATATATATATATATATTGGTAAAGGGGCAGAGAACCCCGGTAAATTTTATAAATAAATGAGTAACATTACAAGAAAAATTGGAGAACAAGAGACCGCAAACAACCAATAAAAAACCTACCCTCCAACATGGCTTAAAACTAAAATGAGAATCTCAAAACAAAAACCAGCGCCATCACTAGACGATTTCTCTACATTCTCCATTTAGCAATTGACCACGTTGGAAACCTCCACAACACTAGTTGAATGTTTCGTCTTCATCGATAATAGCTTTAATAGAGTCTCCTCTCCTATATCCCTCGCCACCATTTGAGTAGATCTTCTAGTCTTTTTAAATAACCGTTGATTATGCTCTTCCGAAATATTATAAACTACCGAACCAAGTAACAAAGGTTGGACTATACTCCAAACAACATTTTTATTTGACCTTTGTTCAAGGAACTCAATAAACCTATCCCAATAACGCGACACTCTTGGTATTGGAAGGTGCCGCTTCGCCCTTCGTATACATTTGTATACCCACCAATCCCATCATACAATGAACTTGTGCCGGTGAATTGCCTACTCTGAGAGAGCCTTGAACCCGAGACCTCCCACAGATAGGAAACATGCTATAACCACTTGGACAAGCCCTCGTGGTATATATATATATATATATATATAATATATATATATATATATCTATATAGATATATAATATATATATATATATATATCGAGGTTGGTTCTTGTATAACAAACTTTAAGGTAAATAAGTAAAAAAAAATAAAAATAATTTATAACGTTAGATATTTTGGATTATCGTTCATTTTAACCATATATCAAACTTTAAAAAACGAAGTTTTGTTGTACATCAAAAATGGTAGTTTTATCCGTTGTGGCATCAAATTTGTAATATTTACTGCACAAAACAATAAATTTGATGCACAACCCCTAAACGACATATATTTTGATGCATATCAAAACTTGCTTTTTTAAAGTTTGTTATAATTGAACAAATAAACTAATACAATATTAGACATATTATAAATTATTTTTTCATATTGTTTACTTAATTTATTTTAATATTGGTTTATAAGAACCTCCCCCTATATCTATATATCTATATATAATATATATATAGATATATATAGATATATATTATATATATATATA